>OZ022258.1:7268345-7868345 GCA_963978905.1 Trichostrongylus colubriformis | reverse complement strand
CCTTCCACAAGCTGGGGTCAACTCCTCTTCCGACATGCCTATCCATTAGATCACGGACGAAGGCGCGGAAGACCATCTCCTGAAATTTCAAAGGTTTTTATTGATTATTTTTGATTGTATTACAAGGCGTTTATACTAAAATGGAAACTTAAACGAGATTCACATTGTCATAGGTGTTTGCAAGGATATGCACAGACATCAACAGACCAGTGCCAAGTTTTTCGAATCTACAAGTAGAAGTTGAATTTTTTGAAGTGCTGTCATTTCAAGCAGCTTCATTCACCTGTCACTCTTCTGTACGTCATCAGCACTGAAGTTTTCTGCACCCTTGAAGTGCTTACGAAGTTCTGGATGCTTTGTAAAGAAGCTGAAAATGGGAGCTGAACCTTCCGTAAAGAAAATATCTACGAAATTCAACACTGTACTTACAAACTGTACTTACAACTTATAGAAATCCTTGCCATTTTGTGCCTCTTTCGGGGTCTTACCGAGTGCCGCTACTCCCAGCGAATCAACGCACGCTTTTTTTACGTCAGCCATCCTGAAAATTGTCTGAATTGATCAGAGAGGAGAATCGGTGAATGTTTGTTTGTTTGTTTGTTCGAGAACTTTGTGAACGTTAATGTGACAAGCAGTAACATGAAAGGGGCCGCTGATGACAACGGCTTCTTTTAGGTTATTTATTTATTCATTTATTTATTTGATATGTCAAACTACATGCCCATTCAGGGGAGGGATGCTCCAAAGAGAAAATAATAAAAACAAGAGAAGGAGGAATGAATGAACTGAAAATTCACTCTAACAGAGCAAGCTAAGGAAGTTCCGGAGGGAGCTCGATGGCTGAGGATTAGTGTATGGCAGTTGAAAAATGAGAGCCAAACGGCCACAAGAAATACTGTTGGTTCATGCTCTAGTGAGCATCCCCGACTCCCCAATGGCTCCACCATCAGACCCTTAACTAAGACCTACATCAACCGGTTGTGATGCCATAAAGAGAGGGGGTGAGGGGTCACAGAAACGTGCCGTAACTCCAAGGCACGGGTATACCGCGAAAACAGCAAGCTTGCTATTTATGTGATTCAAAAAATTCTGTGGCCACGCAAGGCACGGTGGGCGAACTGTAAGCTACTGGGCCACTTGAGCCATTGGGCCAATAATCCGTAAGGTTTCTTCCACTTAGCGAATGGAAGGGGCAGGGGGGTGAGGTGGATTAGTGAAGTGCGCACAGTGATTGGCAGGAATCGGCGCCCGTCCGGCCCAGTACTCCAACCTGGCAATTGGCTGCGTGCATTGCAGGATCACTGTAGTGCACGAAGCTTGTATGGGTCTCTTCGAGCATCTCATGGGCCTTCATTTGACATAGGTGATGGGCATACTCAAGCGCAGTCTGCATACAGGGGGCCGGGGGAATTCGGAGGGGAGAGGGACAGCATTCAGGCCGTAAGTGTGTTCGGAACCACTTCCCAAGAGAATCGAAACAAGCTAAAAGGTGGCGAGATGTTACGAAGAAAGAGATATGAGCTAGGAGTTGTGTGCCTCGTCTCAAATCCAGGAAGTGGAAGAGCTCCAAGCTAGAAGAACCACTTGTGGTACTTCCATATCCACATAGAGCAGGGAAGGATTCTGAAGAGTCGAAAGAATGTCTTCACAGATCTAAGGGTCTGAGAGAAGAGATGATTAATAAAATCTACTGCAACACCAGGGAACCCCCTTAACCTATCGTGCCCCAGCCCCATATTGTTGTCGTATGGAGCCCAAGAATGGTGCACTTCTTAAAGGCCATTTGGGATGACTGAGCTGAGAATAAATGGAACTGTCAATGATATTCGCTTGCGTATTTATGTAGCATGGAGAAGGCGGCGCGTCAGGTGATGCTGTATTCCTACTGGTATGTGGCATCTGAACTCTAACAAATGACCAGCTAAAGTTGGGTGAAACGTGACTGTTGGAAATTGAATCTTGAGCGTTCTATGTGCACAATAAATTCTAGGTTCTTTGTGCATAATAGTTTCCTGAAGGAAAGTAAGTGCATAAAAGAAGAAAGTTTGCTAGAATTCCGTTATTATGCTTTTTCTTGACATATTCAGCCCTTGAACTTCAACTTACTAAATATTTAGAATGGTACTCTCTAAATAGAGAGAGGGAATGGAGTTATCTAATGTGTGTATTGTCAAGACGGGATTCCGCAACGCGGAGTGCGATGTGATCGAGCGATTACCTTGTCTTGAATCTTAATTCAGGCATAATCCCACGAAGATCCTGAGCATCAAGCCTCCGTTGAGGAATCCTCAATCTGGGCCTGGTTCAACGCTTGAAGCATCAACGAATTTTAGTGCAGGGCATGAAATTCTCGAGACATCAGAGCATAATGGAAATGATCTTGATCGTTCTGCTGTAAGTAAGTTCCAGAACTATTCAATTAGGTCATACCACCAGGCAAATCGAGGTTATGCGTGCAAGAACTTCCTTGTTGATCACGTCCAACAACGGACCAGCTATGAGCTTGTCCCACTCGCAGACACGTTTCGCATGAGGGGCTCAGTTGGATAGTCTTGACGCACAAGTCTTGTTTACCAAAGTTAGAACTTGTTGTCTTCGCAAATTCAATTTTTGAATCGCCAAATGGTTTCCAGATGTTATTTGTTACACCTTTCACATTAAGGTTGATATATGATGAACATCCATCACAAAATTCTTCCCAGCCGTGGAGCTTGTGTAATTCGTCGTGTGTATTTTATACTGTGAATGGCATTCTTATTAATTACTCTATTGATTAACCAATATTGAAGAAAAGCGTAATCCTTCTGACGCTGTCAGAAGATGTGAGGAGAATCGTGCCAGAGCTCTGTCCTTTGTCCAGTTGCCCTATGCTACACCACACAGAGGTAGAAACTGAAAAGAAAAGGTGAAATAAAAAAGGTAGATGCCTGGAAAAATGTGGTTTACAGCCTATATGGCAGTGCCTGCATATATTAGGTTGATTCATAATAAATCGGACAAATGGTAGTGATGATTTCTAGAGATCATAACTCAGTAACGAATTAACGAAAATGGACGCGCGAGGTACCGTTGGAATGAGTATGAAAAGCTCTTCAAAGTACCGCAAAATAATCACTCCAATGTAAATTCATTCCGCCACAATGCCGCACGATTTCAAGCGGTCCAGAGACCACATCCGCAACGTCATACTATTTATATCGCTATCTGGCCAGGAACCCGCGGATATCGGCAGACGTCTGATAGAAGTTCACAAGGAGCATGCCCCCGGCAGAAGTACACTGTAGTTGTAGCATTCGAAGTTTGCGTCAGGCGACTATTCCATCGAAGACGAAAACCGCGGTTGGTGGAGCGTACACGGCGTAGAGTACTGGGAGCTGCTCGATGAAGGTACCACAGTATCTGCCGACGTCTATGTTCGTCAATTACGAGAATTGAAGGCCAATGTCCAAAGTTCGCTACGGCGGCGGTCACATGTCTACTTCCAGCACGGCAACGTGTCTACTTCCACAGACCGCACTTCGCAAGATCGACCAAGGCCGAGCTGCTGTCGTACAGTCGGACCGTACTTCTATACCCACCGTACTCCCCAGACCTGGCCCCTTCAGATTTCCACTTTTCTCCCACAGCCAACGCCACCTGGACGGCCAAGACTTCAAAACTCGCGACGAGGTCAAGGCGGCACTCGGCAACTTCTTCGAGCTCCAGCTTCCGGCCTTCTGGAGCAAGGGCATCCATGATCTGCCTAGACCGTGGCAGAAGGTCATCGATAAAGATGGAGTATATTTCAAGTGAATCCCTGTTGTCGTAAAAAAGTTGTACGACAATGATTAAAATTGGTCAATTTGTCCGAGTTATTATGAATCAACCTGATACTATACCTTTTGAATTTAGCTGCACAAACATAGTGAACTTGGACATTCTCAATGATAGAATCCTCAAATCGCTGTAAGAAGTTTTGCCAACTGCAAGTCATCGTTAGGCGAAAATTCCCTTGGATTTCTGAAAGAAAAAAAATTCGGTTTCATTGCGAGAGTGTCAGGACATTCTGATGAGAAAGTCCTCCCGTAATTGCTATTTCACCCGATTTCAATATTTTCCTTCTCCTAAATTTTTTTTGTCTTTATTGAAATTTTTTCCAGAAATTCTAGTAATTACAGTGAATCTGTTATACATTTGGAGGGTATGAACACTCCTCTGAATATTCACGATGGTGTCCTCTGAACAGAGAGAGGAAATGAGGTTATCCGAGACGTGTATAGTTAAGACAGGAATTTGCAACGCGACGTGATCGAACGCTTACCCGGTTTTGAATCTTATTTCAGGCATAATCCTTCAAAGACCAAAATTCCTATAGCGCCTCTAGCTTGCATGCATCGCAAATCGTGCCTCGCGTCGCGGTGGAAAATTCCATTCTAACGGTACTCATTTGGGATTATTCTTTACACGGTTCGGTTTGGAGCAGCTTCGCGAGAGTTCTAATTTTCTATACAGACATCATCCGTCTGAAAACTTCCAACGGCGAGGCCTTCGATAGCTAGCGCTCGCTCGGAAATGGAACAAGGGTTTACCAAGTGAGGGCCGATTGGTCGAATTTTCGCTTCGCGGCGCCGTCAGTAGTGGTCTTTTGGAATTCCGCTCAAGACGCGATGGGTTGGTACCGTGAAGGATTTTGAAAGACTGCAGTTTGGAAGCATCAGAAGTTCGCCTGCACTGTTGTTGATGCTGTTTCAAAAGATAAAGCTGCAAACGACTCGCACTCACCGCGCCGCTCACGGCAGGCGGCCGCGCGAAATTTCGACAAATCGACCTCCACCCTGGGTCTACCAGTTCTTCGGCCTGTGATATCTCAATGGACTGCATGAATGTGATTAGTTGCATTGGACTCAACACCTGTCAGGTATCATTTCCTGGACCCTCTCGTGAGATGTTTTTGAATGTAAGGGGCTCAAGGTCTTAAGGACCGTGCCTTCCGGTTAGTTCAGTTGGACTTTGAAAAATATCAGCAATAGTGAGAATCCCTTCTATGATCAATATTTGGCACAAGATCCGTGTTACGGATAGTATTTTGTAAAAAAAACCAAACCAGCTCAGATGCTATTGCCTCTATACCTTTACTCTTTACTTGTGGGTTTTATGTGCAAATCGCAAATCCAATAATATGTAAATAAAATTCAATTTATATATCGCAGCTTATACCACTCGCACTGGTCTTTTGAGCATCTCGCGTAGTACTTTCCACGTGCAGGACTGAAAGTACTTTCTTCGACGAGACGACAGTTGCTCAGAGCTTTTTCGACCAAAACCTGATCGTTCTACGATTCCTCAGAAAAAAAATTCTCGTCTGCACGTCGAACTGACGTAAATCTATCAACAAAGCGACATTGATTAATGGTGTTATTCTTAGCTTGAAAGATATTGTCCAAAGATATGTTGGTAAGTGAAAAACCGCTCCGTGTTGAAAATAATCCTACAATATTTTTATTAACAAACTAGGACATACAGAAATTGTATTTTAACGAGTTCCCCTTGGAGAAAAGCGATTCTCGCTCAGTTGATCGTAATTGGTGAAAAAAAAAACCTTCGTAACTTATCACTTACCATGATGGCACCAACTTCCGAAAAGAGTAAACTGTTCTGAAGGGTATCACCTGCCTCCTCCCAGACGATAATCTAGGATGGTATGATTACAGCGGGCGCCTCTCCCAGTTATATGGTCCAGGCAGAGATCAGATGAGCAAATTAGGAATTCCATCTTTTTCAGGTTAGCGAATTGAAAATGGTCTTAAGGGACAAAAGGTGCAAGCGTGCTGCAACTATTACAGCCCACGGTCTCAGCCAAGCATTCAAATACGGCCATGATTCTGAATGGAGAAACACGTGGCGCATCCGAAGCAGATCGATCAACGATCCTTTGACTTCTCCAATATGACTTAAAGGAATCGTCCGCAGAAAAATGAGCTTCTTTGTCACCCATATATTTATGTTGCATTTGCCTAATAAGAGCCGCGTGCAAAGTTTCACGCAAAAAAGTGACAATTCGACCAAGATACAGCTTTCCAAATTCAAGTCCGGGTGGGCGGGGCCTCCGAGTAAAAGCCCCGTCTCGTCGTTCGCCGCGGTTGGGAACGGAGAGTGGGACTGTTTACGTAACTTTCTGTCCCTACAATGCAATCTTCAACCCGTGCGGACGACGGAGTGGGTACTTGCTGTGAGGCCCCGCCTATCTGGCCGAGGTGCTGTATCTTAGCCGGATTTATATTTTTTCGCATGAAACTTTGCATGCTGCCCAAATTAGGCAAATACTACATAGACATATGGGTAACAGCAAAACTGATTTCTCCGTGAGCGATTTCTTTAAATTATTTTTTGATAGCCCTCTCCAACTTTACGATTAGAGGTTTTCACTGGAAAAACCGTCCACCGAAATCTAATCTTATCTTATTCCTACTTAGTTACGTGTCCCAATTTGTTCACCTCGAGCTACATGTGAAGCTTCACACGTGAAGAACAGAATTAGGCAAAAATACGCTCTCTCAAAATCCGTCCACCAGGGTAAAGTGGGCTATATCGCGAGTGCTTGACGCTAGACGACAAGGGTCACGGGCTCGAGACGCGATGTAGGAAGGATACACGGATTATAACCATAGGAATATGAAAACCGCCGTTGTTTCGCCATAAAACTCTGAGGTATCGTCCATGTTGCCGGCAGGACGAAGCTTTGCGTGCATCTTCACCTAATTTTGATTTTTGAAACCTTGTATGTGGCCCGTGGTGAGCAAATACAGCAAACTAAACGGGAAAAGAACAACACGGATTTTTCTTGGACGATTCTCTAGATCCACCCAAGCGCTCCTGTTCATCCTATGTTAGCTGAAATCCGCGCCTTCTGGGCAAACTCTTCTGTAGGTCTCCCCCCCCCTTTTTATTTTGGTTCGCTTTGATTGTGCTGACAATGAGACGTGCGTTTGAGTGTATTCTCTTATAACATCTTCCGGAATTCACATAGTGATCGCATTGACCATGACGATGGTAATTCAGTAAGGGTCGACCTTCTCTTCCTTTTCAGCCTTCCTGCCATAGGAATATTCGAGTTCCGGAGGAATCGGATGGCGACCAAACATGCTATTCGGGATAGTGACGGGCATGAGTCACGCGTAAGATGAGGATACCGTGAATCCTACATCGTTGAACGCCATGAAAACCGTCGATTCATCGCGCGATAATGCTCACAGTCGACACGGATGTGACTGCACTTGCATGTCTCATCGGATTCTCATGTGAATCATTGCGTCACACAAATCGCAAATGACGTGGAATGAGCTGCGCCACGAAGGCATTACTTGCAGATATTCGGGTCAAAGAAGCTCTTTTTGGGTGAACTTGCACAGTCGCCCTCTAAGGAGAACATCAGTGAAGCGGTTATCCTAAGTATCTATCGGGGAGCCACGCGGATAAAGTAAGGTTTAGTAGAGACACCTCTCTCTCTTTCAATTCACCAAAACTCTTTGAATAAAATGTCGCCAATCGTCGGTCTTCGTAGTATTGCTACCTGGTACTTGTAGTAAGTCTGTTCATCGATTGGCGACCTTTTTAGGGATCGCCTCATCGGTTCAAGCCTTCCCCAAAAGTACCGTCAACAATTTCACGGTCTCCAAAAATATTTCGAATTGCGATCTTTTTCCTAGAGGATTTTCTTCTCGTATTCGACCCTGCACACATGGCATATGATCCTGTCGTGGGGTGGTTTATTCTAATTGAGTCTTCACTAATCAAGTGTATATTTTTAAATTTTTTGTGCTGGTCGGAAATCTTTGCAGTAATTTTTGCATCGACTTCCTCTTCAGCATACCAGCTGTTCTTGAAGTTTATCCCAAAAAATGGTAATGAATGATGGAACTATTCTGAAGCACATATGATAAATGACGAACCCCTTATCTGAAATATCACTGCCCCTTGCCAGGTGAAAAAATCGCACAGCTGCGTTCGCAGTAAACTTTTGCAGGGAACGAGCTCACCTGATTTCTTTCAAATGTGCAGTCGCGATGGGAGTCAGACAGTAAACTTTTGCAGGGAACGAGCCCACCTGATCTCTTTGAGCTGCGTAGTTGCGGCGGAAGTCACCGCAGATTTTTTTAAAGAATTACAAATTTTTTTCACAGTCAGTTCAAAATCCGCGCAACAGTGAAAAATTAGGTCACTGTAGTCACTGTAAATGCTGAAATCTTATCACTGTCCTTCGCGTTTTCACAGCCATACGGTATGTTCCAGAAAACAGTATAATGAGTTTGAATTTTTCCTCTCCGCAGTGAGTTCAATTGTCCAAAATCACTTTTGTTTCTTTGTTTCGTTTTGATATCGCTCAGAGTAGGCGATCATGTATACCATTCAAGCGACAGGACAAAAAAGGTTTGGCACGTGTCACTGGACAATTGGGGCATTAGGCAATCAGGCGAATAGACGGTTAAAGACAGTGTTAGGGGTAATGTGGGTGATGAGGAATCCCTGAGAGAAGTCATTCACTCGAAAACTACGGGTTTGGAAAGCCTATTTGCCGTGAAATCCCCCGCGAAAGGCGCACCCTCGAGCTGTGGCAGAGGCGGTCTTTTCGCTCGAGCCGCCTTACTGTGCTCGGTCCGCCTCCTAGCGACTGATTGGCTGGGGCCCGCTTTCTCAGTTTTGGCTTGAAGCGCACTCCAGAAAAAGGGTGCTTCCTCATTTGCGAACATCCCTTCGTGTTTAGGACATGGCAACACGTCAATGGAAAACTCGTCCGGACTACCCGCCTCTTCACGGTAATGCTCCACATCGAGGACCAACGGTGGGGAGGGGTCCTATTTCTCCGGTTTTTGGCCATTTCCATCCGTTTTTTCTTCAGGGTCCTGTAACTGGGCACCTCGACTTTCAAACTCACTACTTCTTTTGCTTTTCTGCCGAATTTTCCCATACACTGCCTTTAAGTGATCAGTGAATGAGGCTAAAGGGCGATCTCACGATTGGGTGATGGGATTGTGTAGCCTCATGTCGGATTTTAGCTTTGCGGCATCGCACTCGTGGTGCCACCAGCACGGTTTGACGCGGTCGGTTGGAATTTCACTCAAGACGCGAGGGGCTGGTACCACAGAGGTCATTCATAGAGATAGTTGTTTATCTCATCATCATATGCGAATGATAACTTTCGTAGCCCAACAAGATCAAATGGTAACATAAAAAGTAAAGTAACAATAACAATACATGATAACAATCCTAATCAAGAAATAATTAATCCGGGCGTAAAACTTTGAAGCACACAGTCACACGCGAGGAAAGTCGCCGTGGCACTTGCCGCACACGGCCGCGCGAAAAGTCGACATAAGGCTATACACTCGGGCTTCCTTACTCACGATCGCCACGTTGCCTACCGATACTTTCCTTTTCATACCGAATAATCAAATCGACAACCATTACCAGAGTCTTACTTTTTATTGAGCCAATACGAGTTGGTAACTTAGCTTAATCATTGAAATATAAAAACACCATCAACCATAGCAATGAATCACACATCAAATATGCGTTTATCATAATATCAAATCATCATCAGAAATTTCGCATATGAGTCATTGAATTCTCGGTGCTAATGTAACTGGGATGCCAGTCAGCGCCGCGCTACCATCTTTCATGCCATACCGTTTAACAATCAATTTGAATACGCGAACGTATACCTTAATCCAAGCCTTCCTTAGGAGATAGTGGCATCCCGTCTAACTAAGCACAGGATGAAAGCGCCAGACGACGAGCACAGTGGATTGGCTCGCAACTGCATTAGCAAGGAATTCCTTATCAAATTAGCAAATTTTGCAATTGCATGGTCGCCTGCGGAAACAACACTCGTGTTGTACATCGCCGTGACATACACCGTATGCAATAGGAAAACAACTGCTGCAACCCACAGTCCATCCCAGTGCTTACAGAGATGAATTGTTCATCGCATTGTTAGGTGCAGATAGATGGCTTTGACGCATTTTTTTATTAATGAAAAAACGAAATGGAAATAGGGTTTCTAAGTAAAAAATAATGGTAGAAAAAAATAACGATGGTGGAAAATGAGATTACTTCTTTGTTAGTTCGGATGCGTATCCTACCCTTCGCGATGGGACCAAGATTGTTTTCGACACGTCATCACACTACAAGTGAAAAGCCTAACTCATCATGAAAAAAGTTCATATGGAAATTCTTCAATGGCTACAAAAGCCTTGAGTGCTAGCAATGCTGGAGAAGCCCTGATCAGGGGTTAAGATATTTCAGGAATAGAGAAATACAAATGATTTCAATATTTCGATATCATTTAATCCATTTCACCAACCCCGCCCATCTCATAACCTCCACCTATCTGTGCGAGCTATGGTATCGTTGGATCATTTTTACTTAGCGAAATTAAGTAAAAAGAACATTAAACTAGACTCATGTCGCCGAAGCAATTACAGAAGAGTGGACCTATCAACTCAATTATAGAACAGCTCATTTTCAGGGTTTTTCAAAGTTTTCTTTGGTTTCTCTTCACTCATGTGTTTTTCAGCGCCCACAGCGCGACCAAAATTATCGTGAACTGTGGCTTCAGGCTTTTACTTTTTGCCTTGTTGCTCCAAGCCTTACTGTTTTCCTTGAAGTCAAAATATTGAGATTCTGAAGAAACCTCAACTTTTCGTAGAGAGATTCGTTTGAAAAACCAGCGATACACACAAATGAAAAAAGTTTCGTATTCACACACAAATAAAAAAATCCTTTCTTATTTGTATCAATTTTTCCCACGAATTAAGGTAAGAGTGACGAACGTTATGTGACATTACAAAGTTTCCTGAATCTGTAAAAACTATGGACGAAGGAGGTGCAGTGGCAGGTGGAGCGCACTCCCACTTGCACGGTGCGGGGATCAATTCCTGCTTCGATAATCAATGCCCACCCAGGCCAATTAAGTCTTCCATGACCCCGGGATAGATGAGTGATACGAGACTCGTCTGAGAGGATAAAAGCACTGATTTGTGCATTGACTGGCCGCCAAAAACTTTGTCCTTTATCTATTGCAAGCACCTACAGTAAACCTCTTGACTCATAGTTGCTGCATAAGCTGGAAAGTGGTTCGAATTTTCTGCAAAAGACACCGGACCTCTGAGCCATGCTTTCAATCATTTTCTTTTACAACAACTGTTCGATAATATAAATGACTGCGCTATTACACAGTACACTAAACGAGTGTTCTCTGAACTGGGATCCTAAAACACCGAGAAGCCCTTCCAGTCATAATTCAAACAACACCAAAGTTCAGATGAGCCGCGGAGATTTGCTTCGTCAAAACAAAGTGCATTGGAACATCGATAACGTGAATCAGAACATCGATAACGTGAATCACCGTAATCCTGTGAAAATCATGAGTCCGTTACATTACCATCACAGAATTCTTATCGATCCCGCGGACATTCGAAGCAAATTTTATTCGATAAATGAGGATGATCACATAAAATGTTCATGGTTCCTATGGATGAATGGCACTGGAACTTCATGGAGCCAAAATACCGTGAGAGCATTTGTCCAACAAGTGGGCGCTGGCAGAAAAGAGTAAAATGACCACTTTTACCGCTTGCCGCTTGCATTGCCATAAAAACCATAGAAAAGTGTTCGACTACTTAAATTTTGACCTTTTTTTTCAGTGAAACGCAGTGCAATTCCCACTCCAAACGACTAGTCTGGTTCTGGCCCTTCCTTCTTTTAAGATCCGGTTTTCCCTATTTTATCATAATTTTTTTGTTTCAGACATCCGTTCTTGCACCGGAAATTAGGCCTCAGTTTCTGAAGACGGCTAAAAATATCTATCATATTCAGTTATTGAGTCATATTAGATGAGGAAAAGGCTTTGAAAGCCTGACTCTTGCGATGGATGAAAAAATAAAATGAAATTTCGGTATGAGATTGAATTTCGGAATTGCTGTGGTTTCGGCTGCCGTCGTCAAATAGAGATGGATGTCGCAAGCTTACACACAAACGTGTCTGAAAGTCCAGAAAATTTCTTAAAAAGGGACACAATAAAAAATAAAAAAGATAGATAAAAATCAAAAATAGAAAAATTGATAAAATACATAAAAAAAGCTAATAAAAGATAGACGAAAAATAAAGATAGATAGATAATAATAATCTAACCTCAAAAACGGTATGCTGCAGGTTTTGAGACGGAGTATTGACTTGCAATGGCAGGGATTCTTTCTCAGAAGAGGGTTGAAAGAGTCAAAAAGCAGATATAAAAAAGTTCCGTCTACCGAGGAAAAACGGCATAACTGTTTATTACTACAAAATTGCTGAGTCAGATCTCAAAGGTTTGGTCTCGGACCGGTCTCGAACTAGGATCTCATGTTTTTTTTTTGCAAGTTCTATTTCTTTTTCTATTGAACGTAGTGTTTCGCATGTGAAAGCACCCCCTACTGCGGTCGTTTTTTTATTCATTTATCCTATTTGTTTACCCTGCTTAAGTCAAAAAACTTGCAATTATTTCCCTCTATTTGTTTTTTTTTTGTTCGTAAAAAGGATTTAACTCCATCAAATTTTCTAAAACCTGGGCTGGGCCGTATAAGGACAGCTATGGGCGAAAGATTTTCAGGAATTCAATTCCATGCTCGTAATCTAACAGGAATTGTTGTAGAGCACTACATTACAGTACGCTACAGCAGTAGTACCGTAAGGTGTGCTACTGTACTGTACAGTATCTATCCTCATTAACTATGTCACTCTTCGTTCGTGAGCCTTTAGGTACAATTGTGCCTACCTCATGTGAACCGCACTTATCTTTCTAACAAATGCTGCAAGTTCTGCAATTGAAAGTGCCATATATCACTATGTGGTGGTACTGTAACATCACGGGATACTGCAGGATAACGACGCAGAAGCACCCCGCATACTTTACACTCATCTGATGGATGTTGATGTTGATGATACAGCGATGCGAACGTGAATATCCTAACGGAATGCGCAGATCGCTGGTACTAACACCTCCCACTGGACAGTATAAATGCGTGCTCGGGAAACGAAATTCACAAGAAACGCTTCAGCTTCAGTTCTTGCTGTCTTCCTTCTTCTTGGATGATTGTGGGCACCAGCTCATTGGGATCATAGCCTCAGCTCAATCTCAGCCTGTTCTTCTTCTCTTACCTCTCCCTTGTTCCTCATATTGAACCCTCATTTTGAAGGTTTGCACTAGTGAGGGCCAGCCGTTTCATCCAGTTCCTGCCTAGACCTGGATAGAGCCCGTTTCCTGTGGACCTGTGGACCTGCGAAAGTTCCTGTCCTGTTAAGTAGAGATCAATAGAGGTGACCGGTCCGATGGTAGAAAATTGAAGAGCACACCCTGAAAGTTACCTTGAAGCTACCTGAACTTACCCTGAATCCGGTTCACAGACGTGGGCAGAGTTTCCGATGCGGGTAGAATTTTTGGCAGAAAATTTAAAAAAACTGCTACTGCCCTTCCTGGTAATCTCATTCTCTTTAATCTCTGACCTTTTCCTGTCTCGATATTTGTCGATCTCCCTCCTTCCAAACTTCTACTCAAATCAAGCTGTCTATTCTACAGCCCCGTCTTCTTGAGCTACTTGACAAAGACACATCCGAGTATCACACACTATCTTTAGTTATCTGACATTATTACTTGTCATCATCGAATTTCTTCCTTTCGTTCGAAAATTGATATAAACTGAAATTTAGTGACATTTAGAGATGCGGTTCCTTCTTCTAGCAGCGTTCGTCGCCTATGCGTATGCGTGAGTATTTCAGTAAAAACTTATAGAAACCTTCGATAAAGACATTAGGAAGTGCTGATAGTGACATGGGGAGGGGTGAGCGAATAAAAAGAAAAGAAAAAAGGAAAGGGTTATAGAAATGTAAATGTTATAAATTAGCATGCTGTTCATTTTGCCTTTATTCTCATAGGAATCACAGTGTTTTCACAAGGGGTGAGCAACTTGTCCATTTCTAGATAGTCACATACAATCATATAGAAAGTGTCCACAGCGTAATGTAGATCCCTATAGATTTTTACAATAGCTACTTTTCAGTATTCACGCAAAAGCGTTTTCATTTCAAGATTCATGGTTAAGCCAAGTTGCCCCTTCCCTTATCAGTAAAGCACCTATCTATCAATTATTGTGCATATGATTATATTGGCTGCATTTTTTTTCAGAAAGTCAGATGAAGAAATCCGAAAAGATGCACTATCTGCTCTGGATGTAGTTCCACTGGGTTCGACTCCCGAAAAACTGGAAAACGGCAGGGAATTCTACAAATAGTAAGTCAACATCTATCCTTTCAATATCTACCCAAAGGCCTATTGAGGCGCCCCACTGACATTTCAGCTTCTTCACCAACCACCAAGATTTGCGCAAGTACTTCAAGGGTGCCGAAACTTTCACTGCCGATGATATCGCTAAGAGCGACAGGTAAGCTTTCTGGAGCTTAATCGACAGGGTCAAGCGTTGGTCACGAAAACCACAAGTTCAGATGGGTAGGCCCTATCGTGATCCATTGAGGGACGGGGGTACCGGGGTCAAGCCGGGGTTCCGCAACTCTCGAGAGATAGTTTTTTAGAGTGGAAAAAACATTTTCCAAGGAATCTTTGCTCACTAACACCTACTTTACAACCGATAATCATTCTTTGTACCTTTGTATCAGATAGCAATACTGTAGTCATCGATTTATTGATTATGACCGATTCAACGACGTTTTACAAGGACAGAACCGCTATACCAATCACATTACTCATGGGATCATGTGAATGGGGATCCCATCCCGTCGGAGTCGGTTTGAGCGGGGAGGTTTCGAAAAAATTACTCAACTCCGAGAGACGAGGAATCCTCGACAGGGGTCGTATTTGACGGGTGGAAGGGAGGGGGGGGGGGGGAGGTCGTTATCACTGAGGTCAGCGATGAGGTCACGACCAGTTTATAGGAGAAGCGAAACGTGCCGTTGGATGGCACAGCCATCTAATTGAATATAAGTGAAAAATTAAATTAATAAAGTAAGTGATATTGTAGAAGTGAAAGGGTGGGATGGCACCGAAGCGCCCATTTTCCTCATCGCCTGGGGATGCGCTGAGGAGAGATGATTCAAAAAGGATAGTTCGTAACAAAGGGGCAGATTCCACCGGCACAACGCTCTTCTCTAATCAGTCATCTGTGATTATTTCATTTATTAATTTACAGATTCAAGAAACTGGGCAATCAGCTGCTTCTGTCAGTGCATCTTGCCGCTGACACCTACGACAACGTAAATTACAACTGTTTGGTTTCATATACGGAAATCTAGAAATTAAGCCCTTACGTTCAGGAGATGATCTTCCGTGCATTCGTCCGTGATACCATCGACCGACATGTCGATCGTGGACTTGACCCCAAGCTGTGGAAGGTCTGCGAAACATTTCCTGCTTTTTCAACAAACCCGCAGAAAACGTTAGAGATACTGGTTTAGGAATTCTGGACCATCTACCAGAAATTCTTGGAGAGCAAGGGAAAGACACTGAGCGCTGATCAGAAGGCTGCATTTGATGCAATTGGCACGCGATTCAACGATGAGGCTCAGAAACAGCTTGCTCACCATGGACTGCCACACACATAAGAAGTTTTATTGCTGAAAACTGTGCGAAGTTTTGTGCATCTTTTTGCTCAAATAAAGGTCGTTTAGGTATTCTGTTTCAAGTACAGAAAGAAAAACTGATAAGGCCCCAGTTTCATTTGCAGTTGAGCACCAGGGCTCAGAAGTATGTCAAAATTCCCTATTATGCGATTGGGACGTTTCCATCACCTCTCTGAAAAGCAAAGTAATATGGGTAGACCTTGAACTATTAGATTCATCAGCAGAGAAATCAGGCAACAGATTTAAGCATCTGCTGAGGAATTCTCAAGGGGTCATGGAGAAATCTTCAAGGAGGTCGTATTTTGAACTGGTCAAGAAGAGCGGTGATGCTTGGTGGGATGTCGGTTGAGAAATCCTCGGCTGACTATCGCTTCTGCATTATTTAGAGGCCAAATCTATCCGTTTTAAGCGAAAACGAGGAAGGGATTCGATTTTCGATGTACCAACGTCTACATCCTACTATATATAATCGGCTAAGTATGTCTGTCTGTGTGTGTGTCTGTCACGAAATTCATATCTCGCGTCGCAGCAAAGCTATTAGGTTGGACGGGAAGTTCTGGGACACTTTTTGTTTTTTCCTGTAGAAACCTGTAAAGCTTCGGGAGCATTTGGTAGTGGGGGGTATATGAAGCGTCTGAAAAGGGCTTCTGAATAGCACATTCATATTCTCTACGGCTTCAACTAGCAGTGAATTTACGGCAATTTCGCGAAAGGTGCGAAATTCACGAACACCGCCTCGGTTCCTCAGCATGCGAGGCCACTAACAAAATTAACCAGTCGATGGACCCAGGTACTGTCTCTCATATGGCGGCAGCCCGATGGCTCGATCGGCTCAAATTGGAACAGGAAAATATTCAAAAAATTGCATTGAGAAAAAAACTTTTTTTTTTGAAAATTTTCAAAAAAATAGGAAACTGTTACCATCCAACACGACAGCCACTGCCGATCTCTACTGCAGGCAATTGGACACCGGAGCGCCAAAACTTACCGGAAAAATGGACCAAGACCTCTTCCTCCACGATAACGCTCACCCACATGTGGCAAAGTTGGCGTGTCAAAGGATCCAGGACCTTGGTTGGACGAAGCTCTCCCACCCACCGTAATCTTCGGACATGGCCCCAACTGACTACCACCTATTCCGGTCGTTGAGCCACTTCCTTGACGGGCGACAGTTCAAAGATGACGACGATCTCAAGAGCGGGCTCCAGAACTTCTTTGACCAGAAGTCTCCCGAATTCTACCGGAAGGGTATCTACGATCTTCCTGAGCGTTGGCAGTACATTGTAGATCACGATGGTGCATACTTTGGTGACTGAAGTTACATGTGAGTAAAATTAAAATAAATTGAATTTTTCTCACAAGGTGTCCCAGAACTTCCCGTCCAACCTAATAGAAACCTGAATTTTTAAAGTGATATAGGGATACCAGTTGGCTGGCGCACACTACTGTGCGCGATACATGGCGGTGTTGTGCAAATTGGGTTTGATCGACATGACCACCGTTGTGTAAGGGATTGAGTGGAATTTTCTTTCCTCTGCTTTCAGCTGAGCTTCCAAATTGCAATAAAGCAGGAAAGGTGAAGTGATAAGAAAGCTTCCGGCAGTAATATAGATAAGTCGCTTTTCGCTGAACCCATTTTCTACGACGACATGAATCGCGCGCAGTAGTGTGCGCCAGCCAACTGGTATGTATGTAAGAGCGTCAGGCATCGGCAGATAGGTGGTATTTCAAAGTTGAACTCCTTTCTATCTCCTGGTTTTTGGAAGAGAATGGAGGGTTGTAATTTTTAGAAAATCTCTCCGAAATTCCTCAACGCTATGCTTGAGTCTTTCAGAGAGTTAGATGGAGTCGGGGGCTACCACAGATCTCTCTCTCTGTTCTCCTTTCTTCAACCACGGTGAAGCGTGGGTCAAAGAGTCTTCAGGAGGCGTAACGTATTGTCGAGTATTCCTATGAGCTGGGGAAGGTGTAACCGAAATTGCTCCTCGTCGGTTCTTGATTATGCTATCCTGCGAGCACTAATTTGCACAACCGATCGTGTATTTTTGCCCACTCTTAAAGAACGGGGGTAGGGGTTCATTTTCCTGCTAAAGCTTGGGTGAAAATAACTCCGAAAGCCAGGGGCAGTGAATCCTCGCCCTCCTCGCCCCTCACTACCTCACTACGGTTTACCGTGTATCGAACTGACCATGCCTTAATCATCAACGAGCTGAACAGGGATTCAAATTCAGCAGTTTCTGGAACACTATCATGTGCGAGTGTCAGCACATAAAATTTTGTGAGACTTTCATGATTTGTCGACTCACAGTTTCCGATAATAGTAGAGCTAGAGAAAGTGCGACCCATTGTGCTCCTTGACGACCATCCCCCTTTTTGAGCAAATTTTGGACCTACGAGATAGTGTCTAATAAAAGAGGTCTTCAATCCATAATCATACTCAATGCTACATTGACTGAGCGCCAATCGGACTATTGTATTCCTCAAGAACGACTTGGTTTGTTTCCAAATCTATGCACTCCTGGTGTAGAAAGAAAGATGCAGGAATCGGGTAAAGCATCAAAACTTAAACAGCACCATATAAAAGCTTAAGTTGGATGAATTCCCTGTGCCTTCACTAAGCTTCACAAGTGTGAATAGCCATTGCTACATTTTTTGACCTTTCTAATGGCACACAAGCAGGACAGCAGTGAAGGGCTGTGATTTACGATCCGTCGAACTAGCTTGTCTATTGAGACCTCCTCCCAACAATAAAGAAAGAATACAGAATAAAAGTTCACCATGAAGTCTTCAGATGTCGTTTTCCATGGATTGCTGCAGTAGGTTATCGTTGATGAAAGTTCAGACGCTTAGAATGCAGTAGCGATCGAAAGTTTGGATACTTTTGAATTATCAACCTCCCTCGATTGAAGCACGACTGGGTTGTCTCAAATTCACGAAAGACATAATATCAAGTAGAAAACACGATGTGTAACGTTATTCTTTGAAAGTGAAAATTTGAAGTGAGGAAACACTGTTTATGCCAAAAAGGACCCGTCAAAAGTTTGGAAACTTCTCAACAACAGAGGAAATCGAATTGAATAGTCTCGAAAAGAAACGCGTTCCGAGCCTGAGAGCAGCAGAAACTGCTTCCGAGTGGGATTAGCCTCAAATGTCAAGGTGTCAAAGATGCTTCTGTGATTATGATGTCTATGCTTCATATTACTTTCCCACTACGTCCACAAGGGCGTCCCAAGGCCAGGAGTGACCGAAAATGATGAATCGAAATTTCCGAGCAGGCGTTCGTGCTGCAGTATATTATATGTAGAGAGGGGTCCTAGACAAGGGGTGGGGGGTTGTAATTGACCGGAGGAGAGACGGCGTACCTACACAGGTCGGCGAATGCCACTACAATCTAATTTCAAAAAAAGATGAGAAGCGAAGGCAAATGGATTCGTGTGAGTAAATGTATAGATAAGAATACATGGCAATAAGCATGTTGCAACTATTCTAATTCAGCAACAATTACAGGTATTGCAGAGGTCGAAAGGGGGGTCGCATTTAGTATTAGGTTGTTCGGAAAGAAATGCGCGTTTTTTTGTCCATCTATTTCTCTTCTACTACAGAAGATTTTGTAAAACAGTTTTGTCTGTTAGAAAGAGCATTTTATTGCGCATCTTTTGAAATATTTTTGTCTATATCTACTTGTTTTTTTTTCGAAGAAAAAATTCAAAAAAGAATTTCAATTTTTTTTTCAAAATTTTGAAAAAAAGATTTCAAAAAATGCAAGATTCAATGCATTAAGCGGTAAATATTTGTCGCCATGCGTATAATGTTTGCAGAAAGATTTGGCTGTATAAAGTGTCGGGCAAAGTTCCAGCGTTTAAAAAACGGTAATGAAAGCTTGGATGACGAAGAACATGGAAGTCGGCCTCAAGTCGTTAAAACTTTTTTTTTCTTTGAAAAAATCCAAGTAGACATAGACAAAGATATATGAAAAGATGCACAATAAAAATCTCTTTCTAATAGATTGAACTGTTTTGAAGAATCTTTTATAGTAGGAGAGAAAAATGGACAAATTCAACGCGCATTTCTTTCCGAGCAACCTAATAGATAAGGGCTTACTGAATGAACTTTAGGGTGTCGCAAAATTAATTTCGAAAACGGACTGCATACTTCAAACTAATATAACTCAGCTCAAACACAAGTTTATCAATTGATGTAAAAACCATCAGAATCTACACATTTTTTCCAACGAACAGGTAATAATTTCAAGCCTTCACTATAAAAACTACTGTCACGAGAAACAAAAAACTCAGGGAAGGCACATTCAACATCGTCTAAATTAGTAAATTGTTTCTGATGCAGATGAGAATTGAGGGCTCGAAAAAAGTGATTTTCTGTGGGGGAGAGGTCGGGAGAATACGCTGGGTGAGGGAGAACTTCTATACCCAAGTGGGTCAATTTTTGCCGAGTGATTTGTGAGGTGTGTGGCCTTGCGTTGTCCTGCAACAGGATCGGCCCTCCTCTATTCACCACCGCCGGCCACAATTTTGCAACTTTATATACATTTGCTCCAGATCACAACAGTAAGACTCTGCTGTGACTGGCTGACCAGGTTGCAAGAAACTGTAATGGATTAAACCTTTACAACACCGCCACACAGTTATCATAACCCTTTTTAGGGTGAAGGTCGAGTTTAGGAAAAGAGTTTTTTGAGGAGCATCCTTATCTATCCAGACTAATCCCCGTTTCCTGTTATCACAAAGAACCCATTTTTCATCTACAGTTATAATACGGTTTACAAATGGCTCATTTTTATGGCGAACTAGGAGATTAGAGCAGGTGTCGAAACGTGCCAGACGCTGATCATCGGTCAGCTCATGAGGCACCCACTTCAACATCTTCTTCACCTTGCCGATTTCCAACACTGTTTGGCCACTACGGAGTAATGTACGCCTGGGTCTTCTGCTAACGTACGAGTATTCGCCTCCGGGTTTGCTTCGACGGCTTTCCTCAAATCTTGATCATTAAGCGACGACCTGTGGCCGCGACCCGACTTCTCTTCGAGATCAAAATCGCCAGAAGTGAATTCTTCAAACCAGAGCTCCACTGTACGTTCGCAAGGACAATTCCTCCTAAAAACGCTGCTGAGATTACGGGCTGCCTCCCCTGCGGAGTGTCCCAATTTAAATTCGTAAAGCATGATGACTCGATAGTCGCGTCGGTTCATGATTATACGCAGCCCTGTAAAAGGCCGGCTGGAACAATTAGAGCGACATTCATAGCAGTTTTTGAAAGAGCAGAAAAAACCTACCAAATGGAATGCTTGGCTTTCCTTGAAGTGGAATAGTTCAGGATAAAAAGTCTACTTATTTATACATACCTTGTAATCAAAATTATTTTTGCGACAACCTGATACTTTCCTCGACACCTGGAAGTACCCTGGCTATAAAATATCCTGGGCTTGTACAGTGCGTTTCATAACCGAATAACCGGTCACCCCTGACTTTCAAATTTCCAGACCAAGCAGCCAAGCGATGACTTCGGTGCTTACACGCGAATTTGTTGCCAAGAATAACCCGTATTCGGATTTTGATTGAAATACATTACACCCAAACTTTTAAAAGTAATACATACAGCTTCATTCTCGATATGCCTCGTGGTCCTCTGCCACCTTCCAAGAAAAAAAGATTCGAGCTCTTCTTAGATGCCGGGCTCAGCCTGAGAGTCATATCGCGAGACAAATTGGAATATCCTTGCGCTCCTTGAAACTGCGCAAAAACCAAAAATTATTTATAAAAAAGCTGAAGTGGGAGATATGATATTACGATCAATATGGAAATGAGAAGGTTTTCTGTGGCCAGGAATCCGCAAAAAATATTACGAAGTTTTCCAGTGGACTGCTTATTTTGGAAACCTAAAATTTGGAGGTGACTATAATTATGCAACAATGAGTGCACTCGACTTTGCTACAATGAAAGGTGTCATGAACTTCCCTTTCTCCACTTTCAACCCGAAATGCTTCGAATGTGAGCGAGTGTTCTCACGTCCAAATTCAAGGGCACACTCTGAAGATCCACCAACTCTTCGACCACACTAATAATTAGATCGGGAGCTTTTGCGACTGGGTCGCAGACGGTACTCAAACCCGCACAGCGGGCATATGTACCAATCTCTAAAAGCTTTGAAAATAATTCGTTATTTGAGATCGGCAAAACCCGCGATTGCACCGTCCACACGCAGCAGTCTAGGTGTTCATATGTATTGGGTGGTGCACTTGAATTATCCGTTCACGTTCTCGACCCCCTTCGCTCCTGAGCAGCTGTTGTAATTACCATGGGAACCCCTCGTGCAGCAGGTTCCGGGTATGGGAAATGAAGAAACAGATGTGACATCAGCAAGACTTCAGTGACTTTTGGCATCAATGCGACAGCTTTCAGGAGACCCCCTACGATATACTCACCACAGAAGATTGCCCTGCCATTTTAAGCTGACATTGACTTCCTTTTCCTCATTTAGTAGATAGTCTCATCAAACCCTACCTTTTCTTCATTCCTTGCATAGCTTTATTGTGAAACCACTGAGTCGCTCACCTCGAGCGTTCTTGAGCATTTCTTGAAGGCTTCATCATCTGATAGCAATGATGATAGTGAATCACTCCTTGCTTCTGCTTATATAGAGACATTTCAGGAGTTTTTACTCCATCATTTTCAACCGTTTAATTACTGTGTGCGCTATGCACTTAACGGACGGGAGCCGTGGGCAAAGGGCTCTTTTGGGCTTCCCTTTTATCCTATCAAGTCTCTTAACACTACGTAGTTTGGTGTTAGCAAACCTTCTATTTACTCCTTGGCTGTCGGTTCAGCTTCTCTGTGTGGATAAACAAGCATGGTTAGGTCACTATTGCCTTAAAGGCACATTCCGGGATTATCAGGATATCACATCTCCTGCAGTGGATGGATAGTTCGACCCAAGACACGTAGTCTGTACCTTTACCGAGGCGTGGGTGTCAGCTCCTAGAGCGTGCAGAGCCAAAGAATCTAGCGCAACAGCTCGGCCCTGCCCACCCAAACCTGGGAGCTACCTTTACTCTTCGACTCTTATCTTTGACACAGGTAGACCAGCTACTAGCCAAGATCTTGAAATTGGCAGTAAACCAATCGCCTCGTGAAGTAACCCACTACTGAGTGACCTGACCCCACACTAGGCACCGGAACACTTGCAGCACACCCCCCGGGGGGGGGGGTGGGCGGGGCCGAGCTGTCGCACTAGATTCTTTGGCTCTGCACGCTCGAGGAACTGACATCCACGCCTCGGTAAAGGTACAGCCTACGTGGCTTGGGTCGAACTATCCATCCACGGCAGGAGATGTGATATCCCAATAATCCTGGAATGTGCCTTTAAGTCAATGCTCAGACCTATTGCATTCGACCAACTAATGAACTGTGAATTTGAGTTGTTGTGGTAGCATAATTTTAACCATGCAACTTGTTCAAAGTGGAGATACGTACGTACATTTTTTTATTCAAACTATTTGATATTTAGTAAATACTGAATATTTAATTGGAATGATTTAACTGGTGAGAAACGGTAGAGTTATTACTTCGCTGATCAAATACGTCTCACCTACAGGGAAATGATTTCCCTATAGCAGCAGATATAAAGGACTAAGAACAAAGTATTAGGTCTGTGCAGAATAAATGGCCAAAGCATAACTGGCCATAACTTTGCTCAGACACAAGTTTACTTGTTGAAATAAAAACCATTCGAATCTACAGAAGTTCGCCAACGATTTGTTAAAGAAAATATGTCATCATGATCAAATTCTGGGTTGCTAGAATCAATAAAGTCAAGAATGGCATTTTTACCGTGCATAATTTTTCTGCCGCAGGTTTGCATCGAGAACCCGGAAAAAGTGGTAGTCCGTCAGGGATAGGTCTGGGGAATAAGCGGGGTGAGGGAGAGGCTCGATGCCTGACTGCATCATTTTTTACTGAGTGCGCAAAACAACGCAAAACCCCACAGTTCGCAAGTCACCCGGCAGAAACTGATCGAGACGCTCCCTGACCCCCCTTATTCCTCAGACCTATTCCTGACGGATTACCACTTTTCCCCGGTTCTCGATGCAAACCTCCGTCAGAAGGAGTTCGCCGAAACGATGCATGTTGAAAATGCCATCGTTGACTTCATTAATTTTCGCAATCCAGAATTTGATCATGGTGGCATATTTTCTTTTCCAGATCGTTGGCAAGTTGTGTAGATTCGAATGGTTTTTATTTCGACAAATAAAGTTGTGTCTGAGCGAAGTTATGGCGTTTTGAAAAAAATGTTCCGTTTTGGCCATTTGTTCTGCACAGACCTAATATTTGTCACCAGTTGGGCTGGCGCGCACTACTGCGCGTCACACACGAAAGCATGCAAAGTGAGCGCGTGTATCGAACTCTCTCACCCCGCCACACACTCTCACTCTCGCCACTCACCCAAGCCCGTAGGCCACGCCCTGCCACGCGATGGACTGTACCTCAAACTTGGGTAATTGAGCCACATAATTTCGTGACAGACGGAGGGACAGACAAGCGTTTTATATATAGTAGGGATCAATCAATCGGTTTCTGGACTGTGCTACGCATTCTCATTCGAAATTGAAGTAGCAGGTGAATGAGATTTGTAATATACATATAGTGGCTTCGGGGGTAGGGTCCACGAGGTCGAATTTCCGCGCGGCCGCGTGCGATGAGCGGCACGGCGGGTGCGAGTGCCAGTGGCAGGGCATGGCAGCCTTCAGGCGAGGCAGTGTGGCATGAGTGGAAAGCGCAGCCGTGACGCAGTCACGCTCTGCCGGGCGACCAAGGGCAATCTCCTCTTGCGTCTAGAAATCGCGCGACTACTCGCAAGAAGAGCAACAACCACAACACGGGCGAACTTCCGAAGCTCCCCACAAGCAATCTTCAAAGGTCTCTCACGTTACCAGCCCATTGATCCTAGCGAAATTGCAATCGATTGCGGCAAGTCGTACTGGTGGCGCCGCGAGTGCGACGCCTCCGCAACGCGGTTTTTGGACGTAACGGTACACACCTCGGAATGAGCAGGGGCAGCCGATCCGACGTACGTGCTAGCAACCCAGCAACTTTATCCTCCCAGACGAGTCTTGTACCAGTTCATCGACTTCGGAAACATAAAGGCTTGGTTGGCATGGGCGCACGTTGATGCGATCCCCGCACCGGGAGAGTTGGTACGCGCGCCTCTTGTTGCTGCGCCATCCCTCTCGCAGCACACATATTGTAGATTACTTTCAAAAATATTGAAACTGTTAAAGTCTTCTAAGTGTAGGGTAATATTCTGTCTTCCTTTCACGGTACTACACCAACTTGTTTCACTGCCCATTATTATTCCTGAACCCCAGGGGACACAGTATGAAAGCTCCTGACACTACGACTGAGAAATTGCTCTCTCACAGGTACTTGACTTTACATTTTCGCTGACGTCAAGTGTTCCGTTATCGTCTTCAATTATCCCGTCAAGGACACAATCTCTAAAATGTCTCCCCCCCCCTCGCCATCCGAAATTATTTCGCGAGAACGAAGATGAACTACATCATCGGATGGCGTTCTCTAATTGTAAGAGCGGCAGAACGGAGACCGTAATGGGTGGAAATGTGAATAACGCTCGGGTGTTCTTTAACTTCCCCAACCTCGTCGAAGGCCATACTTTTGCATCAACCTAACACTTTGGTCGATCATTTCTGCTCGTTTGATCTCAGCATTGGGAGTGGTCTCCCCTACATTGAAGCCGTGAAGGGAACTTTTAGTTTTACGTTTTGAAAATAACAATGATGATCCACTGGCCAATGTCAAACTAAGGGCTTCTCCCATTTACATATGCCTCAGAATCATACCATTGAGTAGAACTTTTAAAAGGTATCGTGGCGTACCGGTGTTTGCCCTGATGAGCTGCACATTCAGCGGATATGCTAGCTTTATCAGGGCACCCCGGGAGTCGGGGATCACTCGACAGGGGATCGTATCTGACCGGACAAGATGGAACATACCTGTAGAGGTTAGCGACAAGCGCTAGAATCTAAACTTTCTGTTCCAAAAAAGCAAAAAGAGAAGCAAAAATCTTCATGAAAAGAAGTAAAAAAAGATAAACATCTTTCTGCTTGAGGTAAGAACACATAGCTATAAAACACATTGTAAATATGCAATCTTGCACCAGTTACTGGAATTTCAGGGGTAAAAAAAACGGGGGGGGGGGCGTAGGCAGTCCTCGTAAAGGGGTAGGTCGGAATAGAATTCTTCTGGACACTTGAGATCTTTGTACTATTCCCATGATGTCGCTTTTGCACGCGTTTCTCTTCTCCACATCACCGCTCTTACTTGACTTCTAGCATTGAATGTTTGAACTTTCTAGTCGCTGATCTTTTGGTTGGCGAAACTTTCCGCAGCAGACAGACTGGCCTCTTGAGAACACTTCAAGGAGAAATTACATGATGGTCTGTCAATTGACTTGAGCGGGTGCTATTCAAAAGGCACTTAATTGGAGGACAGGTCGAAAAGTGAACAGGAACCAGATTCATGCATAGGTCCACAAACCTGATAAAAGTGTGATGAAAAAGCAACGGGAATGTTTTACGCAATTCCCTTTCTCTTTCATGGCTCTCTAATATAGAAGAATTGAGTCTGAGAAATGTTGACAAATCTCAGCATGTAACATATACTACCTGACGCCCGTCGGAAATTTATTTTATGGCGGAACGAATCTGTAAAAACTGCATTTAAAAAATCATCACTGGAGAAGTAATCCTAGCATGCCATATGTCATGTGATGCTTCCCTCTTTAGTCATCAGGGGGTGTCGGATTCCTTGTACCGTCGAAAATTCGCCTCTAGTTCAACTGCAACATTGGGGCGTTAGCCTACATATCAGCTAAGTATGGGGAAATCGAAACTCCAGGAGTGTGAGTGCAAGTGCACACTTTTCCGAAGATTCTCCCTGAATTCCAGATTCCTTGTGTCTAAGCGAATTACTCTGCGGAAAGATCTGGTCCACGCGCCATCGCGGACCCGCTACTCTACTCAGACGTTGCCATTATCACTATTTAAAGCTTTTACCGTGACTGCAAAGGGAATACACTCGCTCTCGGTGACAGTTCCATTTTTTCTTTGGAGCTCTTCGCGGTTGGTTGCAGTGGCTTCGAACACCATAGTCCATCCTAATTTGTGACCTGTCAGTACTACTGCAGTCTATACTTTTTAGCCTGCAAGAAAAAACCACCTATTCGAAAATTAAAAAAGACTATAAAAAAGGCTGTCCTCAGATGCTTGTTGTTCGCAGTACAAAAATAATGCTTCAAGCAGGTTATTCCACTATGGAAAGCGTCTGGTTTATTACGATGCGTTGCTGGAGCGTTGGAACATCTCTTTCTAATGTGCGTTTCGACCACGCCCTTTTGCAAAATATGACCTGCCAATGCACTCCGTTGAAAGGGCATCCATCGGCAAGATTCTATGAAAACCCTGATTCCGTTCAACTTGTGAGGCAGTTTTTGGCAATTTCATTAATCTACAGTAGTCATCTTCTATAAAGGCTTCGCTCTGAAACTATTCCACAACAGGTAAGAGCCTACAGAAAGTAAACAGTGGGCAGAGCTGTGGCGAAAATAAGAGTTTGTACTTTTCCCACGTATGGGAGTGTGTCTTTTCTTATATATCCCTACACTTCAAGCTCATCAACCTCGAGCGACTGTGAGCTTAATTCTTTGACCTCAACAACCATGACCGAACCCTGTTGTAACCTTGTCGGCTGTCAAATCGAATTGGGAGAGGTCGAATATTTCCACCATAATAACCAGTCTTGCGATTGCCATTTCTACCGTGGCCCCTCCCCTGCACGTTCCCTAATCGTCAGTTCAGTTCCCACATATGCGCTAGTCGTTGGCTATCATAGCCACTCATTTCCAAACTTTTCAAAACAGTTATCGAAGTTCATACTACTACGGTTTTCATAGTATGGCTAAAAAATTACATTAATCTCCACGAATCCTAAGAAGCAGTCAAATCTCGGGGGGATTTTTCTCGAGCTTTCATTCACTCTCTTGACCTAATCGGCAATAAAATCTGGGACTGGAAAAGGAGGGGCCTAAGCTATGGAGGTGCATTGGGGCTTTCATAGCAACATTTTAGATTACGAAATTTTTCTTTCAAAATGCGTATTTCAGTTAGATTCTCGTTTTTCGCTGAAAGCAAGCAGCACCAGGTGCTTTAGAATAGTATATCACACAATAAAAAACATAGTTGCAGGTGTGGGAGCTGATTGCTTTGCCATAATTCCAGTGTGAAACCCTTATGTCAGGGATTCGCACCATGGCGGCTTCCATGCAAAGCAGTGCGGACGAGCTGAAGACGCCGTGTTGTTGTGCCCCAAAGCGACTACAAATCAACTGTGCGTGGCAACCCCAACATTATCGTGTGAGCGCTCTAAGATACTCTAGCGGCGCGCCTGACTCGTACACGCCGCGTTGCACGCAGTCCTTCGTGGTTCGAAATGCTGACATGAGGGTACATACCCCTAATTCAGTCCTTCTTCGTTTTTCTTTCTGTGATCAAGTGCTCGGGTGGAGCGAACCCTTTTTTGTCAGCGCCATACGTACGTATGTGTTATTCTACCATAATTTATTTTATACCAGTTAGGCTAGCGTACACTACTGCGCGCGTAAAATCACGGACGACAGTGGGTTGACCGGAATTGCTTTTTCTATAAATTACCCATTGCCACATTACCCTCCACCCATTGTGGAGAGTGTGTTCAAAATAACTTGTACATTGGTCATTCCTACCAATTTTTTTTTCTGGTTCCAAGACCGCATGTGAATCGAGTTAAGAATTTTTGTTGTACAGACCGCCCACTGTGCTCAGGCCTCTTTGACTTTCAAAAACTCATGGCTGACTTCAACCCATGTTACCCTCACGTTTGGACCATTTTTGAACTGAACAAACAGTTTTTGATTGAGACCGAACGTTTCAGTGCACGCTCCGCCCATCGTGGGTGGAGCTTAACTTGGTCCATACGGGCTCTTTACTTCTTATACCATGCCCTACCCAATCCCAACTTTCCCCCATCTCCATAGGTTGTTTTTCATATTATGCCTATACAGACAGACAGACACACAGAAAGATAAAGAGACAGATAGACAGACAGACAGACAAAAAAAAAGACAGACAAACAGAAAGACAGACAGATAGATAGACAGACAGACAGACTTGCAGGCAGACACACAGACAGACACACAGACGGACAGACAGACAGACAGACCGACAGACAGGCAGACAAAGCGTCCTATTATATTTACAGTAGGGATACCATGTCGGGAGGCAGGGGGTGCTGTAGGGACATTCCATAAGGGCCCACTCATTTCCAGTCAAGAGTTGTGCTCGTAACACTTTTTCTTACCTTATCGCAGCATGGTTTCATGGCAAGCACATTAGGTAAGCCCACTGCTATTTACTTTGACTGTCCTATCCACCCGATCTTTACCATATAAGTTTTTGCAGGGGTGTTTATGTATATGTCATATATTGGTTGAGGAATAAGTCCCCGCGTTTTTTTTCAACCCCGTTTTTTACAATGTTTCCTTCATCTTTTGACAAAGTTTATACATGTTTTCGATAGAGCTTTTTTTGCTCTACAAAACACTGCTATCTGTCTTTCGATTCCTTTGAATACCCAATATTTATGAGGTTTGGAAATGAAGTGAGCTGAAGGCAAAAAGTTGGCACTTGCGCACCTCTGTATATGTTTTGATAGAGCTTTTCCAGCTCTACAGAATGACACTACCTTTTATTTGAATCGCTCAACTTTTTGTTATTTTCAAGACTCACAAATGCAGTACTCGCAAAAGTGTGCACTTTCGTTATCTTCTCTTCCTCGCCTACAGTCGAAGTTAGAGAGGACGTGCATATACGCATTCAATAGAGCTTTCTTTGCTCTACAAGATAATACCACTCTTCTTTTGTATCCTCTCATATTTTAGCATATAGGAACAAGCCTCCACCTGTTTTTCAATTCAAAATCGCATGAAGAAAAAGAATTTTTCGACAAAGTGTTTCACACCATGCGATAGAGCTCTTTTCGCTCTACAAGATAGTATTTTCAGTTTTTGTTTGAATTAATTTTTCTCATTTTTTAGACCATTTGAAAGTCGACGAAATCGAGCATTTTCGGCACCATGTAATGAAAATGCTCGATTTAAGTCGGCTTTTAAATGGTCTAAAAAATGAGAAAAATTAATTCAAACAAAAATTGAAAATACTCTCTTGTAGTGCGAAAAGAGCTCTATCGCATGGTGTAAAACACTTCGCCAAAAAAATTCTTTTTCTTCATGCGATTTTGAATTGAAAAACAGGTGGAGGCTTGTTCCTATATGCTAAAATATGAGAGGATACAAAAGAAGAGTGGTATTATCTTGTAGAGCAAAGAAAGCTCTATTGAATGCGTATATGCACGTCCTCTCTAACTTCGACTGTAGGCGAGGAAGAGAAGATAACGAAAGTGCACACTTTTGCGAGTACTGCATTTGTGAGTCTTGAAAATAACAAAAAGTTGAGCGATTCAAATAAAAGGTAGTGTCATTCTGTAGAGCTGGAAAAGCTCTATCAAAACATATACACGAACATTTTTTGATCTTGATGATAGGCGAGAAAAATGAGGTGCGCAAGTGCCAACTTTTTGCCTTCAGCTCACTTCATTTCCAAACCTCATAAATATTGGGTATTCGAAGGAATCGAAAAACAGATAGCAGTATTTTGCAGAGCAAAAAAAGCTCTATCGAAAACATGTATAAACTTTGTCAAAATATGAAGGAAACATTGTAAAAAACGGGGTTTAAAAAAACCGCGGGGACTTATTCCTCAACCCAATATTTACCACGCTTTTGCATTGAATATTTTTTAACAAAAAATTTTGTATACCAGAGAATCTTATAATCCAGATAGTTTATAGTTTCGTAGCTTCAGAGAAGACCAAGCAAAAGATGTAATTCACTATAAGCGTATTACCAGTTGAATCCCTGAAGCAGACTACAGGGGGTGCCAAAAAAAGTAATTTTGTCTCCTCCACTTTCTCCCCACTTTAGTCGAACTACAGCGAATTCTGTTGAGGTATGCCCATCCCCAGATTCAAACGCAGACCTCACTCTATCACCATACTCCGTGGCAGCCTTCTGCACGAGCAGGAACGGGAGCGAGGAAAGAGTGAACAAGATGTGTCACCTCAACTGGGCAAAATCCGAAATTTCGTCGCCCACGTTCACAACCTTGCCAAGGTCCGTTCACTCTGGGTACCTGAGGGGATTCATACTGGGTGGTGTTCTTGAATATCCGTTTTTTCCGGGTCCCCAGCGCCCTTCGTTTCCAAGAGCCAAAACGTGCCCTTACCACTGAATCCCCTCAGGGGGCAGGTTTGAGGCATGAAAAATGATACTTCGGATCATAGCGGCCTTATCCAAGCAGCAGGGGCTCTGTGACTTCCATGAACCGAAGGGCCAATCCTTAGGAAGCCTCCTACAAAAGACCTACCAGAACCCGGCTCCACTATTTTAAGGGGACCTTGATACTGCGGGTGCTCTGGAGCCCGACTGCGCCGCTTGAAAGTTCCATATTTTTATGAAAGTGAAAGTAGTGATTCTCAGCTTGTTCCTACTTTTAGAGGAACATTTCGGGAACATTTTGCCCAAGTACTCTCATTTCTTTCGTTTCCCTATGTTTTGTATAAATGGCAGATGTGAGCCGTGGGCAAAATTACTTTTTTTGGCCCCCTCCCCTGTAGTCATGAAAGTATTTATGTGTCGACACTGCAATTCTCGCATTCGCTCAACATGTTCTTCTTTGATGTGTTTAGATCCTACTGTTGTCGACGGCCGAGTAGCTGTGGAGGGTGGGGCCACGTCCATGATAGGGTATTTTAGCCGCTCCAAACCTCTCCATCTCTCCTTTCAGAGATAAAGACTGCGGGAAAGAACGTCCATGACAGCGATAGTGGGGTCGTACTGTTTCATTCCGTTTCTTGTCCACTCTCGTATATTCCGTAATCAACCGAACCTACCCTCAACGGTGTCTTCAGACCTATGGATTCATCTAGTTGTTGGGAAGAGGTTAAATGGCAATGTTGGAAACTATTAGCTACACATTTAGTACCATTTCCTCGGCATATACCTCAGTCTGTGTAATGCATTACTCCTCGGTACAGTGACCAGCCTTTCCATTGTATAAACTGCAACGAGCGACGTCGTTTTATCGAATCGACGATTCTTCGTTTGAGGACATAGTAGAGGCGAAGATTCCTCAACATGGAAGTCGCTTCTAACCGGAATCGAGGGGGAGGTTATACTTCCGAAAAGCAGATGAGAAGGATATTTCACAGAGAATCCGTCTGAAGGAATATGAAACAATTTTTTTTGCTTGTGGTAAGAATGCATAGAAGTAAAATACATTGCAACTGTACAATCCGGCAACTGTTACTGGTATTCTACAGGTCAAATAAGAGCGGGGATTGTATTCGGTACATACAGAGGGGAGGGGAGGGTCATATTGAAGCGGTTATTTTCTTGGACACCAGAGAGTGCCCTGACTGGGTTGCAAAAATCCACAGCAGTCCTCTTCTGCAGGCTCCCGCTTCGCTAGCGCGATCACAATCGTTGTTATTCAGATTTTTCCATTTAACAATCACTAAAACCTTCTTTCCCACTTGTCCGTTCTTTTACACTTCTGATCAGTTATGTTAACTTTGATTCATAGGTGAGATAACTTTATTGCTTTTTATTGCTGCTACATGATCGGTCAAACGCATAACTATGCAAATATTCAAATAATCGGATAAAGCATACCTATCACCATGTTCACGCATTTTTGATTGTTTAACGTATACCACTTATTTTACCTATAAAAATGTTGGATAACATTACAGAATGTTGAGTGCATCTGAAGTGAAGAAACATGTCAAGAAAACACTTGAAACGATACCAATAGGTAAAGAACCGAACCAAATCCAAGGAGCAAAGGAATTCTACAAATAGTAAGTAATTTCTGTAGAAATCGCTTTGTTGCATGCAAGAATTATACAGTATCGTTTGATTAACAGGAATTCACGCGTGTATCGGGATTGGCACAATATGTAGATATCGCCGATTAAATCGGTTCACGGGAACAAAACGTGTGGTTTTTCTCATTTACTCGTGGGGTTACCTTTCACTGGTATTGAATAGCATCAAACGTGATCAGTCGACCTGATCACGGCAGCTCAACCGTCAGACGATTCTAGTCCAAAAAAAAAACGATCTGATATTCCGCTCGTAAGGTCTTACAATTCTTTCAGCAAGCTTCGAGATGAGGAGTTGAAAAGCTGAGGTAATTGTACTCTAACCTGATTGAAACGCTTCGTTTACTTCTTTTTATGAGAGCGAGACGTTTTTATTTGGGAGAGCTTACAAGTCCCGCCCATCTCACAGGTCACGCATCTCCCCTGAAGAGCTGCGATTAATAAGAGTCTATTAGTGGCAGCCATGCACGAGGTAGTTTTAGTGACCTCGCACTCATTGAGTTGATGTTGTATTAGGCAGTGTGGTTATGAGTTGCCTTGATCCTTCTAGGCTCTGGAGAAGGCGATCCTGCGGAAATATTAGTCAATAAAGGTATTTTCTAACGTCGCGGAAAATTAAATAGTAGAGAAGATTAACAAGTAACTATACCGAGGGATTTCTACAAATTTGCACCTGGAAGCTACTGCTTTCAACGTTTTGATGCAACCCACCTCGTGCATGAGAGTCGACCGAGCCATACGATCCGGAGCACCGCAAGCTGCGCCAATGTGGCTGAAAATTCTTTTTGTTTGCGTTGTGAATTGTCTGCACGCGTTAATGTGTGGTCGTACTGATCCCTGCCAATCTGGCTGTCCTGGCTTACACCTGTTCGTTCCCAGCGGATTCTTAAGGAAGAAATTTTCCAGTTCGGAGCAAATCCGCTTGTTTCGAAAAAGTACAGTATTTTAATATAATTAAAACACTCATGAAGTAGGTAAGTAAACAAAAAATGATTCGTTTCACCCCTTCATCAAACGAATCATTAGTGTGATCATCCTCTGGGGATCTTCAGTGATTGGAGGATGATCGGATATAATATGTGTTAGATGACTTGTCTTAGGATATGAGGAATAGAGGAATAATGAAATTAAATGAATTTCGACATGGAGATATTTCGAATAAAATAGTTGGGAGGTGTGAAAATATTTGTAAGATATGACAAAGAAATCACTTGTCCTAAAATTACGGTAGGTTACTGTATGATAGTCAGCATTCTGATGTGTACATAAATAGCAATGGAGCAGATAAATGTTGGATAGTGTTCTATTGCGTATAATTGGGCGTCGGATAAAATATTGTATAATAGATATGAAAAAGTTTAACAGAAAAAACTAAAGCATAGTCTTAACAAAGTTCACGACACTTTGGTATCGGTCCTTGATGAAGTATTTATAGCTAATAAACTTATTTCTATAGATGCATTTCAGTATGTTTGCTATTATAAATTCTTTGGTGTATTTGTTATTATGTAGGACTACTGTAAATTCCTGCAATTTATTCTTAAAATTTTCAAATCCTGTAGTAGTATTAGCAATTCTAAGAGTTTCTGTGTATATAACTGAAGATTTGTTGTTGTTTGATATGTTTGTATCATTATGAGGAAATCTGATAACTTTAAAATTAAAGTCATCCGTTTTATTATATAGACTGGTGTTTACCTTATCTTCATTTATATTAATTTTTAAGTCTAAATAATTACTATTATACTGATCAATATTAGTTTTCTTCAGTTCCAATTTGTTTTTATAGACTACTGCTAGTTCTTTTTCTATATCCGTCTCCCTTTGATTATGTAATATCAGGAGATCATCCATATATCTGAAAGGTAAAAACAGCTTATCTTTACTCAGTTTAATATTCTTGGCATAATTATATTCCAGAATTGAAAGGGTGAGATCTGCTAGTAAAGGGCTGAAATTACCTCCCTGTGGTACCCCTTTATTTTGTTTATATATATTTTCTGCGAATATACAGTAGCTATTTTTCAACAAATAATCAACCAAGTATATTAAATCATTGATATTGTAGCTTCTATAACCTTTTTTAATATCCTGACCATCTGTGTAGTAAACACGATATCCGTTAGTGACTAGAAGCTGTTTACTGGAATTTTTAAAACAGATAGTTAGTAATATCTGTATATTTTTTATAATTGTATCATGTTCTAGATTGGTAAACATGTCTGTGAAGCCTCTTTTTCTTGCACTTGATGAACTTTTCAAGTTTAAACAGAGGAAAGAGACATACAGCACCCTCTGCGACTGATGCACTGTGATTGATGAACCTTCTCTAATGCCTCATTTCAGCATGTTCTCTCATCATCCCGACCTACGTAAGTACTTCAAAGGTGCCGAAAATTATTCTGCGGATGATGTACAAAAAAGTGAAAGGTCAGTTTATCTTAACGGGGAGGGACATATCAAGAATCTCGTAAAAATCTGTGCCTAAGTGTAGACTCGAGCTTATATAGGCGGATATCTTTGCCTAAGTCTTAACGGAAGAAAGGTAGATGGCCTAGGCAAAAATAGCGCCAGACGCTAAAATAGCGTTAGACGCAATAGTGTGCCTCCTCATTAGGCCGCGTTCATACATTGTGCACCGGGCGCGTCACCAAAGTGCTGCCGTGGTCGGCGGCGAGCATATGATTACAGCCGTCGCCGGGGATCTAACAAGGGAGGGTCATCAGGTCGGTCCGGCCTTTTGCGATGGGATGTATACCACTGTACTCGTCTTGGGACGAGAAACTCAAATCTGCCTTCCAAATTTGCGAAACGATTCTGTGAGCAAAGTTACGAAGGGTAGTCTCCCGACATGGTCGACTCTCTCTCTCTCGCATGTTCGCATGAGTGGACGTGGAATGCTAGCTCAGCAAGGTGAGTTGTGGTGTACTGGATACGATGGTTGTTTCGCAGGAGATGGGTCGCAGGTTCGGATCCTTTGTGCGATTGCTCTTTTGCTTTTTCTCCCTTCAGCTCATATGAACCCAGAAAGTGCGTATTAGTAAGTATTTGAAAGGTTTACCTCTTCATTCAACATCAAGAGGGGACAAAATTTCACGTTTCCTGATTCATGCATTTTTTCAAGACCTTCATTTATAGAGGGCATATGGTGAATAGGAGATACAAGAATATTTGAAAACCAGTAATTTACGAACACATGTGGTATTCCTGCACAAAGTGGGCGAAAAGTACAATCTCTCACAGTGTGCACAACGAATAAAGAAAAAATTTCCACACACACAGCAGTCGGAGCCCTCAACCACTTCAGATGGGAAACAATATTGAAGAGGTGTTTCATATTCGCCAGGGTGTGCACTAAAATATCCCGCCGCATACCAGGAATAAGATAAGAAATTTTTAAATTTGGGCGAACAAAACTGAGAATAAACTAAAGACAAAAGGCGGAGGATAGAGTCTCGGTTGTGCAGTGAAAAATTTACATCATGTGCAATTACATAGGAAGTGAAGCGCTTGTACATCGACTTAAATGGCAGGAAAAAATATACATCTAAAGGTTGAATCATGCTTGTTGCACCTGCAGGTATGTTAACACATTCCGGACCGCATGACACCCATGCGCAGTCATACACTTTTTGCTCTCTGTGGCCGCGTGACACCCATGGGGTGTCATGATTTTCTTGGGCTAATTTTTTTCAGGGTTTTGATTTTTTGACATGCTTTTTCTGCTGTTATATATCTCTTTGAGGGTCTGAATTTAGATATATATCTGGGCCATACCAGACTCATCATTGAGTTGAGATGATGATCGTAAAGCAACTATCTAAAATAACTCCGAATAATACAAACAATAAAAGACAATAAGACTAACTAATAATAATAACAAAAATAACTAGTCTTCGCTTGAAGATCAAGGACATGACTTGTGATTTTCTTGAAAGCATCCCAGACAGAAGAACTTGAGACATTTGCTGCAATATGTGTCCGTACGCTTACATCGCCCTGCCGCATACTTCGAATCATACTGGTCCGAAACACTTCGGTAACAACCTGTGCATCTTCTTTTGGTTTGTCGTTTTGGACCTTGTACTTGTACCAGTACGTGTTGTCGAACAGGAAGTCCACGATGGTGTGTTTCCGTCAAAAAAGATTCGATCAGCTGGCATTTGAACTCGTGCAGGGAAATCTTGGTCTTGAGGATGTTGAAGAGCTTCCATGCATTGATCAGAGTTGTCTGAGTGATCAAATGAAACATCAATCTCAGATACCACTTTGTAGTTTTACGAATGAAAGGCGTATAGGCCGCCATCTGATCCGACAAGTCGACATAACCCTTCACTTGGTTGTAGTCCTCGATAACACGTAGTTTGTTGTTGGCCGTGTGAGTATCATCATGCTTGGTCGACAGCATCAATACGTCCCTTTTGTCTTTCCATTTCAAGATAGTGACGCCTGTTCCGTTTTGCCGACCAATTTGTTCGCCTCTTTTCAATCTTTTGCAGACAACCTCCCTTGGTAGGCCGGCTCTGTTCTTCCGAAGTGTGCCAATGAGGTGAGTATTCTGAGCAACCAGTTTTTCAGCCAAAGGAATTGAAGTGTAAAAATTGTCTGTATAAAGGCTCCGTCCACTGTCCAGCAGTCCACTCATCAGCTTCAGCACAATGTCTTCTGCAAGTGATCCTTGCCGGCTGACGTCCTTACCAGCATACACGATGAATCGGCATGTGTATCCACCTTGCATGCAGAGTTTGAAAAGCTTGATGCCGTACTTGTGTCTTTTTCCCTTCACATATTGTCTGAACAGTACTCGACCTCTGAACGGAACAATGCTTTCATCAACACAAACGTCTCTGCCAGGGGTGTAAGCATCATAGAAGGATTGGTTCAAGAGCTCGACAATCCTGGCAACTTTGTAGAGCCTGTTTGTTCTATCTGCAGCTTCATTATCGGCAAAATGCAGTGAATTGAGAATCTCGACGAATCTTGCTCTTGAAATGTATTGAGCACAGAATGATTTGCTATAGACTGCCCTAGTTGACCAGTACTCCTTCAGGTGTGCTCTGCGTTCGATACCCATGTGCAGACAAATGGCAAAAAACTTCCAGAACTCTGTTTCATCGAGAGGTTCAAACGTATCTTTCTTAGCCTTTCCATATCTGTTGGTCTCGGTCAGAATCAAATCAATAAGATTTTCATTGAGGAAATAGCGGAAAAATTCTGCAGGCTCCTTCAATCGAAATAACAACTCATCTTTCACGCCATGATCGCCAGTAAATGGAATGTGGTCGTGGGGAATAATCATGCTGCTCCAAACATCATCCTCCTCTTCTTCTTTATCGCTTTCCTCTTCGTCTTCGACATCCTCCTCTTCAATGTCTACCATCGGCAAAACGGGAATATCAGCTTCACCGGCTTCCTCTACTTCTTCATCGCTATCCAGAAGCAATCGTTCAAAGCTTTCGTCTAGATCACTCATGGCCACTAAATGTTGCCTATTAGTCGGAAATGAAAAAGTCTCGCTAAAATACGGATAAACACAAATGTTGACCAAAAGCCGCCCTGTGTGGCCGCTTGACTGCGCATGGGTGTCATGCCGCGCACATTTGAAAAAACGCCGCGGGCACAGGCGGCAACCGCGCGAAATAGGCCTCGGTCCGCAATGTGTTAAGGACCTTCACCTGCTTATTTGATGGTATGACCGATTGAATAGACTCGTGATCTTTAAAAGCGCTCCACGAATCTACTATCAGAAGTGTCGACGGGGGAGAGTCTGCAGAGACCACACAAGACTCGACCCAGTCCAGCATGAGCTGTTTGTTCATGATGTGAGTTCTGTTAGCTCGAACCACCAAGTTGGTAGCATTGAAATGTCCTTTGGAAGGAAAAACTCCATGAGGCTCCTAATATAAGGTCAATTAGAAATAGGTGAAACACTCTCTAATTTGCGTGCGACGCACCTGCATGACCACAAAAAGTTTTTTCCCTAGCCGTCAGCAAACAGCAGTGGCATCACAGTGAAGGAGTGCGTCGTAGCCGATACTGACTGTGCTATTCTCTGAACTTTTTTCTCCCCTCTTATAGCAAGTGATCGGGCTGTGTGCATTTCCTTCAGAAAAGCACTCTGATCAGCGTTGCAAACCGATGCCAGCGGCCGTTCTTCCAATTCTGGCAAAAAATTGCGCTAATGATACACTGCTGTCAATTATCCATAAAATTTCTGAACATTTCTTCACCTTTTTTCACTTCCACGACAAATTTTTGTGCTTCCGCAGCTATGCGGTCTCTGTCCTGGAAGTTTTTCCTCGAAACAAAAGAGGTGACACGACGCGAAACGATGCCGCAACTCTTTTTGAAGTCCCTGATCCAACCATGACTTGCCTTGAAGTTTTCTATCAGAGCAAATTCTTTGTTTATCTTCAAAGCCATTCGTTGGATGTCACTCTCATGCAAGGTGATACCCGAGTTCAACTTTGACATCACCTCACACTTCAGCTTATCCGTAAGCTCTCGCAGGCGCATCAGGCGGTTGGCACGAGCAGTTCCTAGTAGTCGAAGCGAAGTGGAATAAATCTATGGATGGAATATTAGGAAGTTGACTTACGATCTCGCTCAATTTGTCGCAGTTTTTCCAGGTGGTGTTTACAGGAAATGAAGCGATACTTATTACTCATACAGGAAAAAGAACGGCTTCCTTTAGCCGAAGATCTGTAGAATGCTATCGCTTCGTCCACCTGTATTAAAACAGCGCAATTCTTAACTCATATGGATGTCTTCATCGGGAACTGGCAACATACCTTATCGTTTCCCACTTGCACATCACCAAAAACGATACTCCCTTGTGATACACTTGCCAGTCTACGGCACTCGGCGTCCTCTGGACTCCATGATGGGTCTTCCTCATCTTCTTCGAAGCATGGCTCCTCGTCAGACTCAATTATTACGTTGTCGAGTGCAGCTTCCCGCAAAATAAACGAGAACTTTTCGATAACTTTTTGTTCCTTCCGAGAAGGCAGACGTCTCACTTCACAGGAACCGAAGTCCTTCAACAAGTACGCCAACACTAGCTTTGGGCAGAACATTGGGATTGAGTATGAGAGAAGCTACTGTTTTCTCTGCTAGACAACGCTACGTCACCTTATACCACATACTTATCTGTACAACTGTACGCTCTGTTCAAGTCTACAGGATATAACGTACCACATGCCCTCTATAAATGAATGTCTTGAAAAAATGCATAAATCAGGAAACGTGAAATTTTGTCCCCTCTTGATGTTGAATGAAGAGGTAAACCTTTCAAATACTTACTAATACGCACTTTCTGGGTTCATATGAGCTGAAGGGAGAAAAAGCAAAAGAGCAATCGCACAAAGGATCCGAACCTGCGACCCATCTCCTGCGAAACAACATCGTATCCAGTACACCACAACTCACCCTGCTGAGCTAACATTCCACGTCCACTCATGCGAACATGCGAGAGAGAGAGAGTCGACCATGTCGGGAGACTACCCTTCATAACTTTGCTCACAGAATCGTTTCGCAAATTTGGAAGGCAGATTTGAGTTTCTCGTCCCAAGACGAGTACAGTGGTATACATCCCATCGCAAAAGGCCGGACCGACCTGATGACCCTCCCTTGTAAGTATGAACGCTGCTTTGAGAAGCACCCGAATACATTTGCACGTTTTCCGATCATTCATGATAGTTTCGGAAGTTTGCAGTTTTGCCTGCAACACCAGCATTTTCGTCAATGCCCTCAGTGCCTTCCCTCCACTGATTGACCATCTTTCATTTATGTGCATGGTTCAGTCAAATGCCGAAAATTTGAATTCTCGAAATCAAAACGTAAAGTATGAAGTTTTCGGCGTCATTTAATCCCTTCCGTGGGATTGGCCGCGATTCTAGTTCCACTAAGGTGGCAGATAAATGCGCCGAAGTACAAGTCAGTGCATTTGTCCCCCAGACGAGTCGTACCCATTTACCGACCTCGCAGAGATGAAAGGTTTGGTTGGCCCTTGCGAGCGTTGTTACGGGATTTGATCCTCGCACCATGCGAGCGGGAGTGTAAGCCATCTGTCACCACACCACTTTCACCCGATATATTAAAATTATTAATCAAAATATTAAGATTCGACAAACAAGGCCAGCGCCTTCAACTTGCTATGTACATTCTGGCCGACACTTTTGATGACGTGAGTTCGTGATTTTATTGTTGGTGAAATTTCACTTTGAGCCCTTTCTTGTGGATGTTACCGCTGTGTCGGAGTTCTTCCGAGAACCCCTGTTTCCCAGGCGTTTGGCACCGAGTCTAAGATTCGCTGAAGATCACAGTCGATAGTATACTTGTAACAGATTATCAGTAAAATTGCCCTACAGCATCCGGTGACCTCTTCCTAGTGAATTTGAGAGCTAGTGCTATATATGACTACAGGTTGACTTTCAGGAGGCTACATTCCGTGCCTATGCCCGAGAAACCGTCAACAGACATCGTCAGTTCAGGATGACACCAGATCTATGGGGTGTGAGTTGAGCTCTCAAGCTTTCTTTAAATAAATATAGCGATGTATAAAATCTCATTAATACATGAAAATTGGCAAGTTTTCACTGCCTCAGCTGCGGCAAGAAAGGACCATCTACACAAATGGTTTGCTTGCTAGCTAAAGGCGAACGTCTGCGCATCACTACACTAGGAATTCCATTTAGCGTTCTCTGACTTTTGGTGATCCTTCGAAAATGCAGAAGTTTGCTGCTTGGAAAATGTGGCATAGTTATAGTAAATGAAAGAGCGAAAAGTAAATAAATAAAAGTGAATAAAAGAGCTTCATCGTTCAGACAGGTAAAGAGCTCACGGTCCCTTCTGACAATGAGTACGGTCATCAAGCTCAAAGCAATAGTCCATGAAACTTCAAATTCTCCTGCTGTCCACATATTTATGTCATACATATTTGCTCACCGCAACCGTATGCACCCACCAGCTCCAGCAGCTCGCCATCGATGCTCGAGAAAAATGCCGGAAAAGTCCGCGGTCACCCTTCTTCATGACGACGCCCGCTCCCATTTCGCGAAAAGTACCCAGGCTAAGTTATAGGAGCTCGGCTGGGATGTGCTGCCCCACCCACCGTACTCTCCAGACATTGCCCCTTCTGGCTATCACCTTACCCATCCTCTCGAATCCTTCCTGGCCAAGGGGAAATTTTCTTGATTATGACTTGCTTGCGAAGGCGATCGCTGACTTCTTCGACTGTCAGAACCCAGAGTTTTGGGAGAAGGGAATCAACGATTTTTTTATGAAGTGGCAGAGGGTTGCCGATAACAATGGTCAATACGTTGTTGCCTAATTGTTATTTGTTGGACGAAAAAAAAATAAAAAGTGATGATCGAAAAAAATACTACAAGACTTTTGGAACAACCTAATACAAAAATTCAATGGAGGTAGAGCTCCCCAAAGTTGCGAACGATGAGGTGGGGCTTTGGAGTGGATTTGGACGCCAGAGAGCTGAGGAGCAATGAGGCGACAGTCACGTGATCAGGGACGCAGAGTGACAAATCAACGTTGTGCGCGAAAATTGAACTGCGCTGAGGAAGCTGACTGCTGCTCAAATTTTGTGGCGGGAGTTTGAACGAGCTGTGTTCTTCCAACTTTTAGATCTCTGCTTTGAAACCTATCATCCAGTAGAGTGATTTTATGAGAAATTAGAAATCATGAAATTTCCGTGGACGAGTTCTTTAGAACTCAGAATGTCGTATGTTTAACAGCTTTCCCCAGCTTCTTCTCCACGGGCAAACTATTTACTACTTTCATTTTCATTAGTGAACGCGATAAAAAATCCAAAATTATCTCAAAATGTTTCTTTGCTAGGCAGCTGTCCCACTTACGAAGAAAATGGATTTATCTTGTGGTCAGGTTCGGTTATCATTGGAAATATTGTACTTTATACGAGCTATTCCAGTATTTATGCTTGGACAAAAATCTATTTTTCTCTCGATTTGAGCGTCAAAAAATCTTTTATCTCTTGAGTATAGCTTTTAGTTTGATTGTAGCACTATGTATTGGGTTGGGGAATAAGTCCTTGCGGTTTTTTTAAACTCCGTTTTTCACATTGTTCCCTTTAACTTTCCACAAAGTGTATATATGATTTTGATAGAGCTTTTTTTGCTCTACAAAACGATGCTATCTGTTTTCGATTCCTTCGACTACCTAATATTTATGAAATTTGGAAATGATGTAAGCTGAAGGCGAAAAATTGGCACTTGCGCACCTCATCTTTCTCGTCTGCCATCGAGATCAAAAAATGTATGTGTATATGTTTCGATAGAGCTTTTTCAGCTCTACAAAATGGTACTACTTTTCTTTCAAATCGCTCAACTTTTTGCTGTTTTTAAGACCCACAAACGCAGTACTCGCAAAAGTGTGCACTTTCGTTATCCCCTCTCCCTCGCCTACCATCGAGATTGGAGAGAATGCGCATGTACGCACTAGATAGAGCTTTTCTTACTCTACAAAACGATACCTTTCTTTTGTTGTATCCACTCATATTTTAGCATGTAGGAATAAGTTTCTACCTGTTTTTCAATTGACAACTGCGTGATGAAAATAAGTTTTTTTGACAAAATGTTTTATATCATTCGATAGAGCTCTTTTCGCTCTACAGGATAGTATTTACGGTTTTTATTCAAGTTAATTTTTTTCATTTTTTAGATTATTTAAAAGTCGACGAAATCGAGCATTTTTGGCACCATGGGACGAAAATGCTCGATTTCGTCGACTTTTGAATAATCTAAAAAATGACAAAAAATAAATTTGAATAAAAACCGTAAATACTGTCTTGTAGAGCGAAAAGAGCTCTATCGAATGATATGAAACATTTTGCCAAAAAAATACATTTTCTTTATGTAATTTTGAATTGAAAAACAGGTAGAAACTTATTCCTACATGCTAAAATATGAGTGGATACAACAAAAGAAAGGTATCGTTTTGTAAAGTAAGAAAAGCTCTATCTAATGCGTACATGCGCATTCTTTTCAATCTCGATGGTAGGCGAGGGAGAGGGGATAACGAAAGTGCACACTTTTACGAGTACTGCGTTTGTGGGTCTTAAAAACAGCAAAAAGTTGAGCGATTTGAAAGAAAAGTAGTATCATTTTGTAGAGCTGAAAAAGCTCTATCGAAACATATACACATACATTTTTTGATCTCGATGGCAGACGAGAAAGATGAGGTGCGCAAGTGCCAATTTTTCGCCTTCAGCTTATATCATTTCCAAACCTCATAAATATTAGGTAGTCGAAGGAATCAAAAAACAGATAGTATCCTTTTGTAGAGCAAGAAAAGCTCTATCGAAATCATATGTACACTTTGTCGAAAGCTGGAGGGAACAATGTGAAAAACGGGGTTTAAAAAACCGCAAGGACTTATTCCCCAACCCAATAGAATGAACATGATGCCAGGGGTAGGTACGCTACAAAAGCGAACCATTCCGAAAGTTTCTCGAAAAAAAAACTTAGTAAAATGTTTCTTCATAAAAAAGCAAACAAACCTCGAAAATTTCAGGCTTTCTTCACAGTGTACGTGAACTTTTTGGAAACACGTGAAAAGCTAACAGATGAGCAAAAAGCTGCATGGAGACAACTGGGCAAAGTTTTCGACGAGGAATGCCAAAGTCATTTGAAGGCTCTTGGACTGCCTCATGTCTGATCTGATTGTTGGCAAGGATCATCATCCTCTACATCCTCTGTAAACTCGTCGTGAGCAGTACATCAAATATCAACCGCACTGCATTGTTTATATTTTTCATGTAACCTCATAAACATAAACATTCCATACCTTATATATTCTGTTGAACAACATACACTTTTGCTTTGTTTTTCCACTACAATCCACTAAAAAAAGAATTATAACGACCGACTACTGGTTTAAAGTATTGAAAAATGGTTGCAACTTCAACGTGTCATGAAAGACACGTCCAACATCGGGCCAGACTTGTACCGACTCCTGTTCTCCGTGCACCTTGTTTATTTATCTTACTGCTGACCTTGGAAGGTTTTAACTTCCCGTGGAACTTCGAAGTGAAACTTAGATGGATCTATAGGGTCTCGAGTGCTGATTACAATCGTGAGAACCGGAATAGCAAAATGCCCCTTCGAAGCGACTCTAACGATCGAGGTTTGCTTGCGATGACTCATCAGTGGGGTACTTTGCTAGAAGTAACGGGTGTAGCCTTATGTCGAAAACTCGTGTGGCCGATCGCGGCGAGTCCGGGTTGGTTTTTCGCGTGCGATGCGTACAAGTCCCGTATAGTTTGGCGCCCGAAGTAGGTATTTGCTGATTATTGAGCCTTTTTGAGTTGATTTTGTTTACTTTGTTGTTGTTGACTGCTGTTTTCCTTTTCAGTTTTTGCTGTTGAGTTAAATTAATTCAGATGCCCAGAGATCAAACTGTGGTGAAAAGCGCAAGGGAAAAGGATGGTGAAGAGCGCTGGGGCGTCCCACTATAAATATTAATTACCTTAGCTTAGAAGGGGATGGTGGTGAAGAGCGCTGGGGCATCTCACTATAAATATTAATTACCTTAGTCTAGTAGGGGATAGTAATCACATTTCCACACTAAGACTCATCCAAAAATGAAAAAAAGCGAAAATATCTACCTGAGAGTGCAGATCGACCCCTTAAAAATCCACTCAATTCGATTAGCTGGGCAACTTTTTATTAGATGCCCTCCTCATTGCGATAGCACCCTGGAATTGTACAGTATGCATCACTGTATCATAGTTCTCAGCTATCGAAACACAAGAAATGCAGCTTTCTCTAAGAGCTCCCACAGTGCCATAATTTTCGGTCCCAAGCGGAACCCCAGCTGACAGCGGCAAATCATGCTGACGGCGCCGCAGGTGCGACGCTGCGGAGCGATTTTTCGACATAAGGCTACACACCCGAAGTGACGCATCATACATGTTAAGCATGCTTGCAGCAGCCGTAGCTCAGAGCTTTCTAACCGTTGCAGTGTGGACAGTGGGATTTCTTATTGGAAAAACACCAATAAAAAGTCAGTCACACTTTTGGATGAGTCACGTCAAGCAAGGTACCCGATCAATGAGTCATTGCAAGCGAATTTCGACCCGGAACGGCACGGTGCACTTTTGGTTCTCATATTTGTAATCATCATTCGAAACCCTGTTAATTCATCTGGGTCTCGTTTCGACGCTGAATGGGAACTTGAAGTTCGCACTCTTCACTGGTGAGACTGGGCGCCTTCTCCAAGCTTATTTACCTCTACTGTGAGCATAGGAGAGTGTTTGAAGAGGGTTGTATCGAGGCACATCCCGCGATTACCCTGAATGGGTTAAAGCTCTGAATTATGAAGTTAGACAGAGAAATACGCCGACAAAGCCAAATCCAAAGGAATCCCCCGACATTTTCAAAAAAAGGCCTTTCGGCCTCTGGCCTTGTAGGAGCTTGCGTGAGCCACTGAGTCAATTCCCGTCAGATATATTATGTGCAACTTCTAGATATCACCTGTTTTCCCATGTAGACGTTTCCTTGACTATCGGAATTTCTTCTTCATCTTACCTCATGGCAAGTATGACAAGCCCACGTAAACTCAACGTTGGAAAAGCTCCGTTCAATGCCAGATGTGGTCGAAGTGGGTGGGTGGGATCGGAGGGGGCTCGAGCTGGCTTAGCGCCGAGGACACGCACCGACGTTGCAAAAAGTGAGCAGCATAGAAAGTCGCCCGAGCATCTATCTACCCTAAGAAAGTGAGTTACAGGTTTGATCATCGCGGAATGTGCTTTGAGCCTGAAATTTTTTGCACAATTCATTGGTTCTCGTAAACATTCATTAGCTACCTCCATCAGTGCAAAAATAGTTAAAATTTTCAAAAAAATGGTAACACATAAAATAGTCGAGAGAATGGAATTTCGTATTTTTTTATCTGAATGTTAGCATCAGCATGGAGGTAACGAAGCACAAAGGCACTGAGCATTTCGCCATAAGTCTTTTTTTATGAGATGCATCTTTGGTATTTTGTTATCACACAGAATCGTATGGGTTTGAATGGATTTAACTGTGACTTGTGGCATTGTTCAGCAAGTGTCGTTATCCTACCGGGCCAGTCCGATGAAAATGATCACCAACGAAGGAAAGGCTTGGCTAACCTGAGCGAGCTTTCATCTGGAAATTCGATCTCGGGCTCACATGCGGCTGCTTACAATGTCTTCTGTCACTGATAAAGGGCCACGTCCGACTGGGAGGAACCAGGATATACTTGTAAGTGACCTAGCCGTAGCCTTTCAAACATTCGAAGAAATCGTCCACGAAAAAATAAGTTTTTTTTGTTACCATATATTTGTGTTGTATTTGCCCAATAAGGGCTACATGGAAAATTTCACGCGAAAAATGAAATTCGGCTAATATATAGCACCCTAGTTTTCGGCCGTAGGGGCGGGGTCTCCGAGTCAAAGCCCCGCCCTGTCGTCTGCCGCGGTTGGTAAGGATGTGGGACTGTTTACGTATCTCCCTGTTGCTAATGTGTCTCCGACCGCGGCAGGCGAAGGGGTGGGCACTTGCACGGAGGCCCCGCCAACCCGGTCGAGAATTTGTGGTACTGTAGCGTGACAGGATTCATATTTTCCCTCATGAAAGTTTGTATACGGCCCACATTAGGCAAATACAACATAAATATATGGGTGACATAAAAACTCATTTTTCCGTGGACGATTCCTTTGAACGTTGGTACAACAAAAGGGCTCGCTCGCTACATAATGTGAACAGCGCTGATCAGGCTGGAAAGCTGGAACGAATAGTTTTCACGGAAATGATATCCAGCAATTCTCGAAGGAGTATACAGGCTAATGGAAACTATGCATCGAATTTAGTTCAAATTATCCCTTCCCTCACTTTCTTCTCTTCCTTTGAAACTGTGGACGCATTTTTGAAATTGCATGTGGAGCTTGCACTAATGAATGGTTTCTCTCTTTTATGTTAGGAAGGCTCATGTCAAAATCCACACTTCCAATTAGATGTCAGTGTTCGGTTGCGTATCCTTTTGAAATTAGGTGTGAACAATTCTTCAACCACCTGTTCCACTGGTTTCTAATATTCGAATACGCACCAGCAATTAGAAAGGAAACGGTGAATGATACTGGCCTCACGGTTTCTATAGAACTTTTTTCACCTTTCCCATAGATTCCAGAGCGGAACCTGTTTCAATTCATAATCGTGACAACTTGTTGCTCCTAACTTCTCCTATTTATACCTTATAATTGCAAAGAGCTCATAAATCCTAATTACACGATAATTTTCCGAGTTTTTTTTTACTCCAGATAGTCTGAACAATGTACCTTTCAATACACAAACCCTAGAGTCACTTTCCTTCTGTCGGGGTCGAATTTTCGCACGGCCGCCAGCGGCGAATGCGAGTCGTTTGCAGCTTTATCTATTGAAAAAGCGACAGCAACAACACAGGCTAACTTCCGAAACTTCCAACCTGCAATCTCCGAAGATCCTTCACGGTCCCAGCCCATTGCGTCTTGAGCGAAATTCTAAACGAATGCAACAAGTTGTACTGACGGCGCCTCGTGTGCGACGCAGCGAAGAGAAAATTCGACCAATCTCCACACCATCCTTCCGTCGAGTAGGAAGATGAATGGTCACGTCGGATCACTGCCTTTTGATGTACTACTAAACTTGGGCAGTGATAGGGGTAATGTGCGTAATGAGAACTCGATCACTTAAATGAAAGCTAGGGGTCCAAAAAGACTATATGTGGCAAAATTTCTGATGAAAAATTGCGCCGCCTGACTTTATAAGAGCCGTCTTCTTCAACAGCTTGTTTTCTCCCAACCCTCCCCCCCTCACCCCCCCCCCCCCTTCAAGAATAAACGGCGGGAAAGGGGTCTTAATTCTCGAGTTTCGACCGTTTCCTCCTTTTTATCTTCACTTTCGCACTATTGAGCACGTCGACATTTGCACTTGATGATCTTTCTATATTAAGTACGAATTACTCCTATCGAAGACTTTGATTTGGTCATTTTTTCATTAGGAAAAGCGCATATAGTGGAAAACTCGTACTGGCTATTCCAACCGTATGTGTTTCTGCAAATTCTTGCAGCTTTTTCTTATCTTTCTGACATTTTAAGAGACCATAGCGATAAAACTCTTCTATCGTTGAAGTTGTAATCTCCAGCCTACTTCCGCATTTTTCCGACTTTCCAAGCCGTGTAGCTCCCACAAAGAAGGAGAACCCGACTGAACCAGTGATCTGTATACTCGGACGTCAAAAGAGCAAACGATGCAAAACAAAAGAAAACTAAACGATGCAAACAAAAGAAAACTAATGGAATGGTCAAAAACCTGAAGTTTTAGCTCCATCCTATGCTTTGGGCAATTGGTCATCCCAGTTAGATATTATATGTACTTATTGCTGGGTAACTTTTCAGTGATCTGTTAGTCTCAACGACAACTGAAATATCAAATTGTCACCATAGAAAAATATAAATATCAGTCAATACACAGTTAGCAGGTTTCCTGTAGCGGAATCTATAACCGAAAATGTCATCAATCAAAATTGGTTTTCTTTATTGGATTCTATTTTCCATACAAATCTCTTGAAATGGGCGGTTAAAATCAACTAATACACGCCTTAAGTGATTTGTAAGTCCACTGGCCACGTCCCTTTTGTGATGACGACACGCATTTGGGTTTCATAAATTGGGTTTTGGCATGTTGATTTTCATTTGGGTTTTGGCATGTTGATTTTCAATGCGGCTAGCGCATAAAACGAGAAACAGCCGCTAGGCAGGTGTACGCTCTTATCCTTCCAGACAACCCAGTTCCCTGATAGATAGAATACAGGGTAGCCCTCATAGGAGGGGGGATGGTGGCTGGGAACTCGATTTCCATTCATATGACCGCGACACCATTTTCAGTACCTCATTATCCATGTGAAGAGTTCAACAAGCGACAGCTTCGAAGCTGTTTCCAACTTTCGAGTGCGATATTCAGCTATAGCACCGATCATCCAACCACTCGTCTGGTAGCCCTACATTTCCCCAATGCTCTACATCCACCATTAATCACTTTTTCCTTTGAATTGTTCCGCTCCTGTAACACACAGTGAGTAAAGCAAGGCAAGTTTCGATGACTGCCTTCTCTCGGGTCGCTTTGAGTGAATAATCGCCTGAGGAAAGGAAAGAACGATGCTTCTGTCCTGCGAGCCTTGGCCATCAACTGTATAGGCTGAGTGTGCTTTCAGAACATTCCACTTTTATGGAGAAAAGCCTGATACCAGGCGTACGTCACAAAGACGCAATTTTTTTTTATTATGCATAACCAGTTCAAGTGTTGTACCATGACGATGAACGCGTCGTTTCATTGCTCTATTACCCGAATAGTGTAATTTACTCTGACAATGAAGGCTGAACAAGATTCAAGTTCTATTTATGCCTTTTAATAGGATGTTTTATCGTTAAATGGCCCCTCTTATCACCAACTTTATCATCCATTCAACTCTTTGAGGAATGATGCACAGTCAGATAATTGGGCCTATCTACCCGTTCCCTTTGAACACGCGCTTTCACTCATATCATTGTACATCATAAAGAACATGTCAAATGTCATTGCGGTACTGAATAGACATATCGAAAAGAATCAAACAATGCGGCGAATCCAAGAGCGCAAATGCGCATAACCTTTGAAACAAGGGTCGGCAACAGACAGGAAGTTGCCATCTGCAAAGTGCAGTGCTGTCGTCAAAGTTAAGCACTTCCACATCATCCATAGTCCACCAAAATATTATTATTTTCGAAATCGGGCGTTGGAGGGTTAGGTCATAGAAGGTCATTTATCATTCAAAATTTCATATAAATGGCCGAAATGCTTAAGTTTATATGAATATAATTGTGAATGAATATTCGATTGGTTATTGCCATTTATATAACAATCAGCTATAACTGATTGTAACCGGCAGCGTGGATTCAAGGAGGTTCTATCGAGATTTTCAGGTGCAGGAGATCACAAGATGCATTCATCATATACAGGAAATGGGTCGCCCCTGCTCATAGAGCTCTTGCTGCAAAAAAACTGCGAAAAAAATTTAACAAAAAATTATGAAAAGATAAAGTTATTGGTTCCTATCTGAGCAGTCCTTATACAGGGTGCGCCATGAACTTGATTACCACAAGCCATGAAAGTTCCCCGCATTATGTGAGTTTTGAGGGAAAGGTTCGATCGAACCTCACCTCTCCCAACCACGGCACTCCCAGGTGTGGAGGGAAAGCAGCGACCCCACGCCTCTACGGATAGCAAAGAAGACCCCCTTTTTGACCTCTGCAATACCAGTAACTGTTGAAGGATTGTATAGTTGCAATGTATTTCATTGCTAGGTATTCTTAGTTGAAGCAAGTTCGCTGCTAAATACTCTTCGCTTCTCATCTTCTTGTTGAAACTCAGATTCTAGCGTTTATCGCAGACCTCTGCAGGGATGAACACCCTCCCCCCCCCTTTCGTTCGGTCGAATACCATCCCCTCCCTGTCGAGAAATCCTCGACTCCCGGCGTACCCGGCTCCCGATTTCCCATGTTTGACTATTGAAAACGCCGTTCCTGATCCGATCTCCACCGTGCACACAAGGAGCCCTTGCCTCCACAGATCTTCCTAGTTCTATCATTGATTGTAGCCTTTGTTAACACTTTGTTATACAAGCAGCGGAACACTTTCTTTCTCATTTCCTGCCAAACTGCTGTCTACATAAATCATGATCACTCCATTAGCCCGACGCATAGCATTCCCGTCGGTCGCAGTTCAACAAACTCGACGCTCGGTGATAAAAACCGGATCTCATTATGGTTAGATTCGATCAGGCAGCGTCAAGTCATGTGTCGACGGACCAGCTATTTCTCACTCTCACCTTAGATATGTGACGAATCGAGAGGCTTATCAATGATTATCATCAACCGCTCCATCAATTCGCTCTTTCTACGGTTCGACGATAATTTTCAGTTTTTTCTCATTCTTATAAAGTCTTGCAGTGCCCACAGTACTTCTTTGGCGACAATGTGAGAAATTAAAGATCCTCAAACATGGAAGGATAAGGGCTCCGACATTGTTCAACCCTTTCTGTGACATGCGCAGCGCATTCCAATTCCATTCGCACTCGTGGTGGAAAGCGAATACGATTTGGCCTACACAATAACTTTCGCTGGGTACCCAATGTAGAGGTCAGTGCTTTTTTCCTCCCGGATGGGTCCGGTACCGATTCACCGATCCTGAAGGAATGGAAGGCCTAGTTGACTGGTAGTGGAAGAAAGATTGATCCCTTCACCATGAGAATGGGGATGCACACCACGTGTCATTACACCATCTCCTCCCATTATGATATCCCACATATCCTAATTTTTATTCGGTGCCTACTCAGTTTGAGCAATACCGTAGCACTGGACACGTGGAAACTTTGATAGATTGGGCCAATTATTAATCGCCAGATGATTTCTTACATACACTGAAAGCGTCTAGCGGTTTCGTTTTTGAAGGGCGTCCTCACGAATACGCTTTGCAATTGTATTCTAGCACAGCCCCTATCGCTGAGATGTTTTGAACCTCCATAGCAACTGACACATGTTTCTGTTCGTTTATTTCGTGCTTGGTAGACTCTATGGAAACACTCCAAGGAAGCGGAAACAGAAATTAAGTGGCCCATTTATGCGCCTGATAATGTACCACTTGGATGCGTTTCTTTTTTCTAAAAGAGTGTGATGAGGGAGAAAAAAGAAATAGAAAGGCGCAGATATGATAATAATCGTTAATGATTCCACCCTTATGATAGCGTTTATGAGTCTTACAACACTTCTAATAACGCCCCATGTCTGTCATTGACACACCCCAGCAGTGACACCATGTGGGGTGCGTGGCCTTATGTCGAATTTTTGCGCGACGCGCGCAGCGCGGCAGGTTTCCTCACCAGTGATCCTTACATGCACACTCTTTCATGTTTTACGCCAGAATTGAGTATTTTCGATTGAGATTATTATCAGTTATTATCATGCAGTGTTACTGGTTCTTTTTATTTTTTATGTTACCTGTTGTTAAAAGCGCCGCGAGCACACCCCACCATACGGGTTGGTCTTTTACCCCCCCCCCCCCCCTCCCCCCTCCCTTCTTTTTAGTTTTCCTTCCCGTATGCAACACTGCTGCCGTACCTTTCGTTGTCTGTTTTCAAAAACATACAAGAAGTAAAGGAATCGCTTTTCATCGACGGGTATTTGTCAGCTGACGTTTGTCAGCTTCCTCTCCGTTATCGCATGTCATCCTTACTTTGGTGCCAACTCTGCAAAACATGTATTTTTACTTACTTTTTTACTTTTTATTCGGAGGGTCCGCAAGGGATAAGGAGAAAATAAAAACTGAGACATGGTTTTTGTGAACACGCACTCAGGACTACAAAAGACTATCTGTATCGAAACTTCCATTGAAAAAGCGCGTCTCAGGGACTTTATTGGGATCACACAGCGCTGCCATTCACGCTGCCTCGCATCTATCGGACGAGATGCTGCGAGAACGGGGCAATGTCCACATATGGCTGGCTTAGCTCCTCGCCGTCTGCATTCACCTTCACCGGCCAGTGATGCACAGCGAAAGAAAGGGAATGAGGGAGAAGGAAGGTTTTTGTTATCTGTTTCTCGGATTTTTTGAACCGTCTTATTTCAATCTTTCTTTACTGTTGTACTACTGAGCACCTCGACTTTCATGTACTACGTTGGCTCCAGAATCTGCCGAAATGACCCCATCGCGGTGTCTCGAAATTCGGACCATTTAATCTTTCATTCCTAATTTGCTGAAAACCATATTTGACCAAAAGCACCTTATCCGCTTTTTTAAAGACTCCTTCGTGTACTTCCGGTTATATAAGAAGGTGTTAGATAGTAAAAACTGCATGATATGCGATTGTCGCACTGGTCTATCAAGTTTCGCGCGATGGAACTGGTCGCATTTTTGAAATAGGTGTGTGAAGGCTTCTTCAACGGGTTCAGTCTGTGAAGATTGTGAAAGTGAACTGGCCTGGCGGAATGTAGCAAAAGTTCCGTGACCAGTGACAGGTGACTACGTGACGCTTACCAAGGGAAGTATGCGCTCTCTAGAAGATTGTCTTTGACTATCGAATCCCAAATTTAAAGCATGAATGGGCATAATGTTACTACACGCACTGCAACTACTTATTATATTTTCATTTATTATTATTACTTGTATTATATTCATGTATTACCAAATAAAAATGAAAGGGCAAATAAAATCCTTTCATGTTCCACAAGGCTTTCTCATTAGGTCCCATTTAGGAAAACCGCCCACGAAAATTCCACGATCCTAATTCTTCAGAAAATCACTTCACTAGATACAGTACATGAACAGACACTCGGGAACAACCGAAAAATTGCTTTTGTTAAAAAACAAAAATCAAATAATTGGAAGAAGAGCAACTCGTTCGAGTTCCCGCCAGGCAACATTTGAACAGCTGCCGGTCGGTTGAACACAGCTCAATTATTCGCACCCAGTATGCTCACTCTGCGTCCCTGACCACGTGAGTCTCGCCTCTCTGTGCCTCTCTGCTCCGAGAGCCTGCGACCCCGCTCCCTCGGACGCCCCACCTCGTCGGATGTTACTCTAAGGAGGCGTATCTCCGTCGCATCCTTGCTTTTTTGCATGGAAATTTGCATGCGACCGTCAGTAAGCAAATACAACGTAAACAAGTGAATAGCGGATGGTCGTAAATTTGACAGAGGCTGATTCCCTTGAATGATTTCTCGAAAAAAAAAAGAGAAGTGATGTTGCGCTCCTGAGGAGATACTGGTGACGCGCTAAATTTCAGTTAACGCTGGTCAAAGGCCTAAATACCTTCTCGTGATGGGTTTTTTAGCGCAGATGTCTTATCTGATTGTTGTTGTCGCTTTGAAAAGAGTAATGTATCAGCGTAATTGCTTGACCGAAATTCGATTCGAACGCAAACGGGAATTACACTTCATTTTTTCACTTTTTGTTGCGGTTCACTATTCACTTCAATTACTTTTTCTTTAAGTCATGTGATTGTAATTAATGACCAGCCCAACAAGTTTGTATTTTGATTATTAACAAACTTATTTGCGCTCAATATCGCACAACTATATAACTGTATGAGTACGATGACTAACTGGAATTGAACTCTTTCGTGCCCGCTACAAGGGTAGATTATTTCTAAGTTCAACCTCCGTCTAAGGGCCCGTGCGAAACGGAGGTTGATTTACTTCTTTGTTTTTCCCCTTGAATCTCTTGAAAATAGTCTCTTCTTATTGGCTATGGAAACTATACTGTTCACGCTGTTATTGAGTAATACGTATGGCAAACAATTCTACCTAACATGAATTAAGCGAGATTACCGAAAAATGCGATCGATCGATAACTCCGCAGCTACAGATTGGGAGAATTATCCATTTTGCAGCGATAGATAGGGCATGGCCTGAGTGGCCAGTGTAAGAGTGTGTGACGGGGTGAGAATGTTTGATACACTCTCACCCAAGTCCGTAGACCACGCCCTATCAAGCGCTTCGAAATAGACTGCAGTTGGTCAAAAGTAGGGCTTTAAAAGTTGTAGCACTCGAATGTAGATCAGTGCGACTGATAATTTTCCAGAGCCTCTAGGATTTCCAATAAACCGAAATAAATGGCACCGAGCAAAAAAGGATATAGTCAACCGTATTCGTTAAAGGAATCGTCCACGGAAAATTAGTTTTTGTGTTACCCATATATTTATGTTGTATTTGCCTAATATTGGCCTCATGCAAAACTCCACGCGAAAAAATGTGAATCTGGCTGAGATACAGCACCACAAAGTGCGGTCCCAGTGGGCGGGGCCTAAGAGAAAAGCCTCGTTCCGTCGTCCGCCGTGGTCGGAGACGCATTATAGGAGCAGAAAGTTTCGTAAACAGCCCAACTCTCCGTTCCCAACGGCGGCGGACCACGGGACGAGGCTTTTACTCTTAGGCCCCGCCCACTGGGACCGCACTTTGTGGTGCTGTATCTCAGCCAGATTCGCATTTTTTCGCGTGAAATTTTGCATGAGGCCCACATCAGGCAAATACAACATAAACGTATAGGTAACACGAAAACGCATTTTCCGTGGACGATTCCTTTAAACATTGTTTATTTTCGAATATTTTAAGTTGTAGGAAAATTCTGGAAGCATGTTATTGGTAATAATTCCTCTTTTTCTCTTCGTGTGAGCTCGGCATCGATGGTCTTTTAATGTTTGCTCTGCTATAAATAGCTAAAAGAATTCCACTCAACAGACTCGTTGGCAGAAAAACTAAAAATTTTGTTTTTTTTTTCTTCTCCACGTCGCACACCTTTGCACCAAAAATCAGACCTTGACTTTTGAATTTTTTACGATTTTTATTTATTTATATTCACATATCGAGATATATTCTTTATTCCACAATTCAAAAAGAAGATATTTCCAAAAATGAAAGGAATAAATTTAAAACCCTTCGCGTGGCATCGACTGCCAGAATCTCCTCCCTCTCGTTGGAGCCTAAGTATGTACTCGAGAATAGAGCAATCCAAGTATTTCTAAACATCATTGTTTTTTACCGCAGACGTCGAGATTGGAACATTACAAGGAGCCTTATGGGTGCTCAGTGACCCTAATTATACCTCACCTCCAAATTTCCGGGATATTTTTTTTTGTACATAATAACTGCATAAGTGGAAGGAAAATGCCCGGAAAATGTCGCAGAAATCGACGTAATACACCTTGCCAATCTGATGCGATGTTTCAGTCAGCCCAGAGAAAAAAGTTAGATTTCACAGCAGTGTATCGATGCATTATAGGAGATAAATTACTTGTTCAAGTTATAGCCTTGCGCAATGAATATCGGAAAGTGTTACATGCAAAGTATGAAAGTGGGACAGATCCAGTTTCTGCAAGCTCTTCGATAAGCTTACGTGCGCTGCTTGTGGCTTTACTTCTCTGTTCCGCAACAATCGTAAGATTAACAGAATGTTGTAATGCTCTTGGTTTAAAAAAAAAAAACTGAATACGTCCTCTTCAGCTTCAAATGCTGAAGGCACGATCCTTCAGAGACCTTCACAGTCCACTGTGATTATACAATCCTTATCCTCGCCAAGATAAAAATCGTTTCTCCTCTTTATCTTTACTTTCAAAATCAAAATGGACGGAGACGAACCTATCTTCATGCATGCCGTGAGGTGTTGAAGGAGTCAGCGTTGCGCCGTGAATGCGACACGGCAACGTTTCGCAATGGACGCGTTAGGAAACTAAAGCCGAAGACTGCGTGCGGCCAATGAGCCCAGAAGGGAAACATTCACTTTTTTGGTATCCGTCTAGGAGCCCGTGCAATGGTAACGGTAACCAAACCGATTCTTTGTTACAAGGCCCCTCCCCCAAAAAGAGCACATTTGTCTTCTATTATTCCTTTATTATTTAGAATTCAATACTTCCAAAAAATCTTCTTTGGAACATTTCACTTTTGCATCAATTCCTATCGCGCCATACATACCTTCGAACGACGAAATAGTACCGAAGTGCTTCTTACAACCGAGTGGCCATCTACGATTTTGCGATTCTGCGATTTTACAAAGTCGCACGCTAGCACTCCATACACTCCATACTACGACCTTGAGATAATGCAATGCCGCAAATTCGCGTGCGGAGTCGCGACACTGCAAAATAGCAAGGTCGCGGAATCGAAAAATCGCAAAAGCAAGCAAAGCAAGCACAGCGGCCTTACCCTGGGTGTGCCCAATCACTCACCATGAGTCTAGCGATCTCGACCGTACCTCTACTTCCAATTTTTACTAATCTACGAAATTCATTCTGAGCTGCGACAGCTTCTGTTGACCCGAAGGAATAGCAAAAACGCCTATGCTCCTGACGTTATCCATGGACCTCCTCTCATTCTCCACGATTACGACATTCCTCCTGTTATTCAGCCATATCTAACGAATTCTTCACGGATTTTCTCACTTTTAGATACATTCGATATGCAGTTTACGCCTATTTATGAGATAGCAAATATGTTGATTCTGCGGTTGAAATCCATATAAACCTCACTTTCTCCTTATTTCAGATCTCATTAAAACGTCTCTCGTGAATGATTCTTTCGTTACTTTTATTTGGACAGTTTTCTCATTGTATCGGTGCTGCATCTCCTGTATGGCTTGGACCTAAATGTGAGTTGTTCACGTAAATCGCTCCTTTCACGTAAAGAATACTACTTTTAAAGACGTGAATAATACTACTTTTTAAGGCATAAAACGCGATAATTACATCAGTAGTCTTACTCTTGAGGCAGTAGCAACTTGAGTAACCACCCAGACTGCCCCTTTTTGCAACTCCACGGTGCGACATCACGGTGCTACACTCGTTCAAACCAGAGCTAGCACGCCCAGTTATCTCACCTGGGTGTGGGTAGTATGGTTTCGAACGGGTGTCGCGCCGTGGTTAATTATCCAAACTGCTTGCGCTTGGGCGCCAACCATCTTGATGAGATGGGGGCTTCTTCTATGGGAGTTTGACGTAGCTCGCCCCTAGCGATGGAATTTGAGAAGCTACGGTAGGGGGGAGCTCTTTTTCCATGAGAATTAGGCCGTTTATTTTTAATTCCTCTTCTTTATCGTAGTACTGTGCACGATGACTTGATATTCAATAACCTTTACATACCGCCAGAACTCACCCCTACCATTAACTCTAAGGGGATCGTTCACGAAAATTTGAGTTTCTCTGTTGCCAATATATTTATGTTGTATTTGCTTAATAAGGCTCACATACAAAGCTTCACGCGAAAAACTGAGAATCCGACTAGATACAGCTTCTGTAAGTGGTGGCCGAGTGGGAGGGGGACTGCAGAGTAAATGCTCTCCCTGTCGGTCGGAGATGGTAAACAGAAGTGTAAATAGTCCCCTCCTCGTCTCCCACCGTGACGGACGACGGGGAGGGTATTCACTCTGAGGCCCCGCCCCTCGGCCACCCATTTGAGGAGCTGTATCCTAGCCAGATTCTCACTTTTTCTCGTGGAACTCTGCAGGCGGCCCTTATCAAGCAATAACAACATAAATATACGAATAACAGAAAAAAATTATTTTTTCGTGCACGATTCCTTTAAGCGTCCCCTTGGGAGAAGTGGCACTAAGTAAAGTCTTTTTTCGTATGAAAGATAATGAGGGCAATCAGCCATGAAATACCATTGCGCGATGAGAGGTCCTCATTTGCGGTCAATTCATTCCCCATGTGGAAGCTGGTCAACGAAGTAACTAGAAGTTATATGGCAACTAACATAAGTTCGAACCGAAAACAAAGGGCCTTAAAGGATGCCTAGATGGATTCCAACATTCGTATTTCCTTTTTAAAGAAATTCCAGTAAAAGCCGTAAAAAGGAACGACCGAAAGAGCGCAAATAGAACAGTCATTCGACAGTCTAAAAAGTGCTTACGACCTCCGCAATACACACGAAACGACATGAAGTACCATTGCGCGATGAGAGGTCCTCACTTGCTGTTAATTCATTCCCCAGGTAGAAGCTGGTGAGAGACTTTACTGTAGCCGGGCCGTAGTGCCTCTGTGCCGCGTACAATGTTTTACTTGGCAGCTGTGTACATATTGGGCATCTCACAGATGAATTTCGAATTCGAAAAAAATCGAAAAAAATCCTGTTTTTTCAATACCTAGTCTTCATTTGAAACTGTCTTGGTCTATGTAAGTTGCCGGCTTATGACGACTTATTTTGCAGTTCGAGAAGAGTCTTTCGTAACGCCACAGATGAACGAGGAACTCGAGAACATTTGTGGTCGTCAACCATTTTCTAACAAACGCGAGTTCCCATGGGCTGTGTCCATTATGTTAAAGGTAATTATAAAGTTCCCACGTCAGCAGCTATGTAATTTCTGCGTTTATCAATTTCTTACATGGCTTTGGATCAGGGTCGAGCGTTGCGTCGAGAATTTTTCTGGGAAATACATAAGACCTCTTCCATGTTTTCTCCCCTCCATTCTTCCATTCGTGCAACACCGTGTGTTCCACATGGCCACCCAGGACCGTTTTTTTGGGTCACATGAAACCGTCGATCTGTGAAGACTAAAACTGTCAGTATACGTTTTCGGATGTGGAGAACAACATATCTGTCCATCGACGTACCAGACAAAATTGGTTTGCGTTTTAATATCACTCCTAGGCAAAAACTAGCCTTTGTACTACTAGACAGTTAGGTCAATAAGAAATGATTTTAATCGAAATCTTATCTGTAGATGTAAGTAGTTGTCCTGTCAATTGTTTTGTTATTGCTTGCCATGGTGTTCAAAAAGCATGGAGTCAAAAAAACTAGCTACTTTTTGGAAGGAAAAGGTCCCAGAAAGATATGTTATTCTCCATATTCAAAAACATATAGTGACAGCTTTTGACCACGATACGATTTCAAAATGCGAAAAAATTGTGGTTTGATACTGGTGCAACACCATGTGTTGCACTTGGCCATTCAGGAACGGTCTTGAGTGCAGCACCAGTGTAGCACGCGGTACGTTATGGGTTAAAGATCATCGACGGGTGATCATAGTACTGCTAGTAGCAAGCTCAGAGTATGATTTTTATTTGATTGGCAACCTGTTTAGGAATCAACTCATCGGTTCAAAGAAAAGGAAAAGAAGAGGTAGTCGTCAAGGCTTCCTCGACAAATTTTTCAAAAAATACGTTTTAAAAGAAATAGAAATAACCGCTCGTTGACCCATGTTTGACCCCGCTTTGGATTTCAGACCATTTATGGAGATTATGCACACTTTTTACAGACTTCGGTGGCTTCATAGAAGTCCGTGAATCCTGTTCGAAGTGGCTGAGAATTTTCATATACATAAAATTTTTGACCACACTGGAACACACTAATAAGGCCTCCATCGGAAATCTATCAAAATATTCTAAAAATGTCTTCCCAGAGAATTCTCAGTACATACTATTTATTATAGCGGAATACTATTCAATGCAGCCTTTTGCAGAATGGACTGAATCGTCTTGGCGGCTCCATCATCTCTCCATATCACATACTTACGGTCGCACATGGATTCATGCGATTCACCGTCGGGAAAGACGAAAACCCTTGTATGTGAGTAAAGATCCTTCGAACATCCTTGACTGTGGAAGAACTTTCCTTCGGTCCCATTAATATCCGTTCAATGTTCTTAGCTTACCTTGTGGCCTTCTGTCATCCATTAACAAATAAGGAGCGAGTGCTTGTATGTTTAGTTAGGTCACCCTGAAGAAGCGTTCATACTCAGCGATCGACTAGTCGTTCACTAACGTAACGCTTTCCCACATGTCTGGGTGCTGCGTATCGGGCCGGGTCGCAATGTATTAGGTTGAACCATAAGTTCTGTTACGCTTTGACGAAAAATTTCAAATTTATTTTTCTTGATTTGTGTCTAACTTTAGTCAACAAAATATGTACCATTATAATCAACAATATAATGCCAGCGAATAGGGAGATGACAGATGCCTTGCTTATAGAAGTCTGGGGATTTCTGGTCGAAGAAAGTCTGGAGGTCGATTTTGAGATCATCCTCATCATTGAGCTGCCGTCCGTCGGGGAAGTGGGTCAGAGATAGGAATAGGTGGTAGTCAGTTGTGGCCATGCCCGGAGATTACGGTGGACGGGGGAGCTTCGTTTAACCAACGTCCTGGATCCTTTGACACGCCAACTTTGCCACATGTGGGTGAGCGTTGTCGTGGAGGAAGAAGACTTGGTCCATTTTTCCGGTAAGTTTTGCCGCTCCGGTGTCCAATTGCCTGCAGTCGAGATCGGCAGTGGCTGTCGTGTTGAATGGTAACAGTTTCCTATTTTTTTGAAAATTTTCAAAAAAAAAAAGTTTTTTTCTCAATGCAATTTTTTGAAATTTTTCCTGTTCCAATTTAAGCCGATCGAGCCATCGGGCTGCCGCCATATGAGAGACAGTACCTGGGTCCATCGACTGGTTAATTTTGTTAGTGGCCTCGCATGCTGAGGAACCGAGGCGGTGTTCGTGAATTTCGCACCTTTCGCGAAATTGCCGTAAATTCACTGCTAGTTGAAGCCGTAGAATATGAATGTGCTATTCAGTAGCCCTTTTCAGTCGCTTCATATATGTCGCCCCCACTACCAAACGTTCCAGAAGCTTCCACAGTTTTCCACAAGAAAAATAAAAAGTGTAACAGAAATTATGGTTCAACCTAATAGAAGCAGGCGCAGTGCGCAAGTTGGCGCACGGCCTGTTTACAGGGCACTGAATGTGGGACCCGCGCTGTGTAAGGCCGCGTCCATACTCTGCATGCCGACGGCTGCGCGCCGCAGGCCATCAAGATTGCAGGTTGAAAGCTTCGGAAGTTCTTATATGTTGTGGTTGCTGCCGTTTCAACAAACAACTCGCAGTCGCCGCGGACGGCCACGCGAAAATCCGACCAATCGGCCCCCACACGGGCGCCGCCGCGTGTCACTGCGTCTCCGTCTATGCCACCTTGCCTCGTGGTCTGCGTCGTTTCTGCACCTCTCCTGTATGAACACGGCCACGCCCATCCGTCGCTGAGTATGAACGCGACTTAAACGAGCGGTCGACAGTCGCCGAGTGCAGACGCAGCCTACTCGTCGGTGGGCGCACTGGAGGGTGGAAGACCGATTCCGTTTTTTTTGGCGCATAGCATGACGAAAGAGAGAGTGGGAGTAGGGTTCACAACTCAGAATTGTGCAATGATCGCTGTGATTTAATTTATGAGCCCGTGCGAAGAAGAAGAGCGCAACGCTTTTTTTCCCGTTTATACTCACAACTGGTTTATATACTCATATACATATGTTTTTATTCATATACATATTCATATTCATATGTATTTCTGTATGTGGGTTTGAAAGATAGCCGTGTGTTTTGAGAGCAGCAAGCTATCGCCCTCAAACGGAGATCAAGGATAGAGTTGTGGCTTATGGTGGCAAATGTATACGCGGATATAGTGGACATTTCCCGAATCATCCAAACTGCACGGTGCCGGATGTCACGTATAACAAGGTAATTAATAATGTTTGTAATTAGAATCCAATATCAAACCAGACAATGTAAAGGCGAATGAAAAACGAAACTGCCCATTCGGTACAGTAACTCGATGCAGTAAATCAGCTACTGAGAAGTTTACGGGAATTCGAATTTCCTTGGCATCTAGTATGATCGAGTTCTCATCCTTCAAGACTTAGGCTTTTCCAGTATTTCTTTGCAATAAGGTCATATTTCTGTGCTGGAGGAGGCGGTGTAGTGACAAGGGGCCACACCCACATGATATGTACGACGATAAAACCCCATATCAATGACTGTCTAGGCCGAAACCTTCCACAGATCCGGGGTTGATAGGCTGGTAACAAAATCATCTGAGAGGGTCTCAGGTCCAGCTCGAAAGTCGGTTAGAAAATCATTGTGGAGATCGGTTTGCATGTATCTATCACCAATCGCTAATGAGGTCAAAGTGCGTGGTCTATCTTGGAATGATTAACTTCGAAACATTTTCCTTTTATCCTTCATATCTACAGATTTTTTCCGAACAAGTCTGGTACCGAATCGCCGAACCTGAAAACAAAGAAAATCCTTCATAATTCGATCTCCGGAGCCTCAGAAAGTAGAGGCGACAATTGCCGCCATACCTCCTGCATTTCTGCTTGTTTCTAAACGCCAATACATCGTTTTGATCCCCTTGTCATGCGTTTGATAGGAATCACCAGGAAGTGAAAAAATTAATGTCTTGTAATGATTCTGTAGAAATACTGCAAATTCTCAGATCCGAAGTGTCATGATCGATGGAAATTTCGCATTGCGTGGATGTCATGACGGTCACGACTGGGCAATCATCGAACTTGAAGAAAAGTGAGTTGAGCGTTTGAAACACTATATTTGGATATCCAACACATGTCGTTCGTAAAGTTCTTGCTGTTTTCTACCTTTAATTTCAAATGCGCATTTGGCTCATTCACAAGTTTATCAAACGGGATGAGAATCATAAGAATAAACAAATTTTTACCAACAAGATACATTACCTAGAACCTGGAACTTTTGGTTACCTAGAACTGTGGACATCTAGGGGCCGAGTCACTGACGGCAGCTTCAACATCGTGTTGGTCTTGAAGTGCCTCAACCCTTGGGAGTGCCCTGACCTAATTGATACTTGACATGACTGCTGGCCCCAATGATGACATCTTCCCTACCTCCGAAATGGGGCGTACTTAGTAGTGAATCTATAGGCAGTTCTAGAAACTCCTATAAGCCACCCATACCTTCTCCACCCCCATCACTTTTAGTACGGGTTTTTGATAAACCAGAGCTGTTGCCACCAATGTTCTCTCTATCACTCTTTTAGCATTTGGATGAATACGAAGACCTTTCATCTTTGTAATTGTATTTTGGCACAGCGGTCAGTAAAATATCTTCTATTTGCTTACATTTTTTGCTTATTACAAAAAGAGTTTGAGTCGATCTAGGTAGTCTTTTTATGCTTGCACTGCCTTTGTCTTACGGAAATAATTGCTTTGTTCCTCAAGAAAACCTGACGATTACCAGATATTCAGGATCAATTTCACTGAATCAGCACGACCCATATGTTTGCCACCTTCACGACCCACGATAGATAATATATTGACAGTCGCTGGATGGGGAAGAAATTACGGTTGGTTGACACTCTGACGAATTTTAAATACCATAATATTACAGTAACTGTCTTCGAACGAGACTTCAGACTGAAGGATAACTGTTTTAGCGTTAATCAATCCCTTTTGTGGGATGCACCGCACACTCTACTTCCGTTCAGAATCGTGGTGGCAGGCGAATGCGATTTGACCCATTAAAAGACTTGCGAGGGCCAGCCAATGCACAAGTCAGGGCTTTTACCCTCCCACACAAGTTTGATATCAATTCACCTGGCCGGAAGGATGGAAGGTCGCTCGGTTGATGGGTGGATGTTGATGCGAGTTTTGATTCCCTCACCATGAGAGTAGAAGGGTGCGCCACCTGGCACGACACCACCTCCGCCCAAATGAGACGTTATGCACTCAAAAAAAGAAATACCATCGAAGAGTAATTCACCTGGCAACCTCATATAGGCTAGGCCAGCATTCCTTTGCAAACCACGAAAGGCATGAGCATGTATTGAGAATCCTTAGAGGCACTCCCAGGGGTAGGGACATAGTTAGTATTTGTAAACGAACACTCCAGCTTAGAAGAGACAAAGATGTGGGCCCTAGCTCGGATTTTTCGGGTTCCTGACCATATTATTCTGTTCTTTCTACTACTAAGCACCTCACCTCGCCTTTATACTCCACATTTATTCCACTATCTACCAGGATTACATTTGATATAAACGGTCAGGAAAATGGAGGACCTCCCTTCCTGATGCGTCATACATTTGAATTCCCTCGCAATTTGAAGACAAATGCATAGTTACATACACAACGAAAGTTCCAGGGTGACCAGTGCTTTTCCATGCTCAGACAAATCTGCAAAGGATAAAGGATAAAGTTTTCGGCGTTGGTCAATTCCTTGTTAAATTCACCTATCCGGAGGAATGGAAGGCGGGCTCGATCGTCCTGGGAAGGGGGGAATTTATGCAGGAATTGATTCCCGCACCATAAAAATTTGAGTGCGCCATACGCCATTGCACCACCTCCTTGCACTTCAGTAGTCAGTAACGAAAAGATGAGCAGAAGAGACGTCAGAAGTCGTGCTGTTTCCGTTGCATAAGAGACAAATCAGTGAGCCACCGAGCAACTGGAAAGAGCCGAAGATGGTGCGGCAAGCAATACCGACCCCCACCCCCTCCCTGCTTCGTCTCCCATCAGCGTAAGCTATTCGCCCAAAAAAGCCAGATTAGGAGTTTTTTTGAAAAAATAATCGTTAGCTTTGTGTTATAGTGTTTATCAATTTCAGTTTGAAATAATTTAAATTACACATTTGGATTTTAGACTTTTAGTATTCAATGAGAGTGGGCCTATGTTACATGAGATTCCGATGATTGTTGACCCCAAATGTGAACGACCATGGAGTGACAAGGTTTAGTTAATGCTTATGATATAGTATCGTATATTGAAATCGAACTGTACAGCATCAAAAAGAGCTAGTCTCTAATTATTACACATTTTGATGAAACGATTACGCCAGAGCGATAATGGATTGCTATAGATTCTTCATTATTCTTAGTTTTATTTCAATTTTTTTGTTTAAGTTGCCTTCTGCAGCTCCGGATTATATTTGCGCAACTTCTCTGAACAAAGAAGACTATTTCGCCCCACGTACATGTCATGTGAGTACTAGAACGTCTTTTATGTTTTATGTTCAAAGCAGTACAGCGAGAGTTGATTTTTATGAAAGCCCAGGAACTTGAGAAGATGGCGCCCATGCTCTCCACGCCGTCTTTGTACGGAATAGTTTTGCAGCGCAGATAAAAGCCATGTGGATCTGTAACATGAGGCAGTAGTACGCAAAATAATGACGAATTCGATTGTGCGAGAAATCTGCATACTTGACAAGCACAGCACGTTATAAGGCCGCGTTCACACTCGGCAGTGCCGGGAGCAGGCAATGGCTGCGTGCCTCTGCGTCTCCGCCTATGCCACTCTGCCTCGTTGTCTGCGTCTCTGCACCTCCCCCGTACCACTCTGCCTCGCTACGTGTGAACGCAGCCACGCTTTGCCGGCGCTGACTATGAAGGCGGCCTTTCGCAGTTGTAACACGCTTATGTTGCAAATTACGCCACGTTTGGCTCGCAGACTGTGCGTTCATCTATAGTGGACATGGCTCCATTTTTGGGTATCCAAATTGTCGCTTCTGCTGATTTCAGAGGTGATGGTCATAAGGGAATAATGGTGTATCACCTCTTAGAAAGGGAACGCGCAGACCACTCTCACGCGCAGCGCAACTCACCTTCCCTGGTGCCCTCGCGCTACTTTATGCGACATCAGGTTCGGCTTTCAAAAACCCGTGCACGCCAATAAGTGAGTGCACAGTCTACATAACAAGAACATATGAATAACTGTTACGCCATTCCAAACTGGAGGAAGGGGGTAGAGGACAGGGAATCATTCACTATGTGGATAATGGGGAGCGTCTGTTACTGCCTTTCTTCTACTGCTATTAGTTCTGTCAGCCAAAACTCGAAGGTAATACCCGTATCTCCATTACATATAATCGACGAATTAGAAACCCGTGCAGATACCGTGATTTTTGAGCCAACGATATCCCAGAAGATAAGTGGAAAACCGTCAGTGTGTTACAGGGAGACAGTGGCTCAGGTATGGAACAGATAGACGAACGCGGACGGAGTATTTTGATAGCGATGACGTCATTTGGTACAATAGGATGTCCAGCTAACGAATTAGCCAGGTAACGTATACTTGTCCCTTTATTATAGCGTGTACTTGATCTGTGTGTCTGTCCGTCTGTCGCTTTGTCGATCTGTTTGTGTGTATGTCTGCCCGTCCGCAAGTGAGCGATTGTGATAAGGGGATGGCAGAGAAAATCGACCGTTCAGTGCAAGGGAGACCACTTGACGTTTAATGTACGGACATGTTACCATTACGATAACAGCTCCTACTTGTACAAGGTCCAGTTCCTCTAAAAATCACTTCACTAGATACAGTACATGAGCAGGATATCAAAAACCTAGAAACTCCTTTTGTTCCTAAACAGGAATCGAAAAATACAAAGAAGAGCAACCAGTTTGAATCACTGCCGAGCATCATTTGAACAGATATCAGTAGGCAGAGCGCAGTTCAAACTTTCGCGCCCCTCCAATGTTGCTTTTCTCCTCGCTCTACGTCCCTGACCACGTCACTGTCGCCTATTTACTGCTCAGTTCTCCAGCGTTCACACTCACGCGGACCCAATTAGCCGTTGGCCGTCACTTTGAAGAGCTTATCTCGGTTGGATTCTTGCATTTTCACGTGGAAATTCGCGTGCGGCCCTTAGTATGTAGGTATAACGTACATAATGGGCAATTAAAGAACTTAAATTCTTGTGGACGATTCTTCAGAGGACTGCCGGGTATTATCGCAAAGAGATAAACCTTACAAAAGTTGTACATCTGAACAACTCTGAGGGCCCTTATTGGGTCAATTTGCACACTCAAGCGTATGTCTAAGCCGTAACGGAGAGAAGCAGAGGTTACTCTCCCTTTCTAAGCTTGGACAAAAGTAGCTTCCCTATAGGGATGCCCCCCCCCCCTCCCCCCCCAACCCCTCCATTGCCATAACACCAACTAGAGTACATCGCGTAGCTAAAACTGGTAAGTACATGTCAAGTATGCTAAATCAACTGAATATTTTCAGGTTTACCCGGATAGATCCATATCTACGCTCAATTTGTAAATACACGGGTGTTTGTTATTCTCATTGATGAAGTTTAATAAAACATTATGCGTTCTAATCTGTTTTTCTCATTTGATGGTCACCTGTCTGACAGGCTTCCATTTAAAAACCCAAATAAGAAGGTTTACATCAGTGCAAAGGGACACGCAATATTTCTGCGGCTTCATCTATGCCAAGCATAAAGTGTTATGGATACAAATAAAAAAACGAAGGTATAGCGTCGAACAGTTCCTTTTTAGGGCAGTGACACGCACTCAATTTCCGTTTGGAACAGTAACTTAAAGGAATGCTATTTTGCTCATACAATGATTCGTAGGGGTCACCTGCGTAAAGGTCAGTTTTTATAGCGGATCTGATCGGGAATCGAATATTTTTGTATTTTCTTTAGATAACAATCTATCATAAATCTCAGATGATGACGCAAAAAACCACTCAAAGATCCTAAAAAAATTTTCCAATTACTGTGTGAGTTGTAGAAAGCTTCACGTTCACGGAGCAACCAAGGCTTCCGATCTGGGAATCCTGCAGGGAGTCCCACAGGGAAAATTTGTATTGTTCGTAAAAAGCGTTCAACCTATCCGGCCCAAAACCTTGCTGTCCTCCTCACTATTCAATAGAATTTCCAGTGGTTGAAGTTATGAGGAAGAAAGATAACTAGATGCTGTATTCTGTGATTCATCGGCTCAAAGGTGCCACGTAAATTTCGGGAGAATGGAGGAACTGGTTCCGTGAAAGCATTTTACGGGTGAAAGGAGCTAAGGAGCCTCAAAAAACAAGAATGCGTGAAATAATATTCTTTTCCGATTCTGATGCTCAAAAAACCATAACTGAAGGAAGATTAGCCAACGAGCTAGAACTACCAAAGTCTTCAAACGAGATATGCACTGTGTCAGAAATCGGAGGCCGTAACTTCAAAAGCAACATGTATAGCTCTGAATAAAATAGGTACAGCGTTTGGCAAGCGAGATATGCACTATGTCAGCAATCAGAGGCCATACTGAGAACTTTAGAAGCGATATAGATCTGATTAAAACAGGTCGAAGAAAATCTTTTGGCGAAGAAAATGAGCTAAAACCAAACAGAGGCTGACACGCTATTTTCTTCCCTTCCAGTGCTGATTCCCCTCTCATTTTAGACAATTTGCACCGCGTCATTCTCTGCTTAAACATCCTCGATTTGCGCTTTTTGGGTGATGTACCTTTTCTTAAGGTTCATTCTGTTCATACCGCACCATGCCTCGTAGAGCCGTGTTGCCAGCATGAAACTCAAATCTTCTGAATCGGCTATTGCCGTATTTTGGCCGGATTCGGCTTCTATTTCTTCTATCTCTGATGCTAAACCTTTTCTCTCTGACTTATTTGCAGTTTTTATATTCCTCTCTAATTTCTGCATGCAAATGTTCTAGCTTCTCCCGACCCTTTTATTTAGCCGGACCACTTTGCAATAAAGCAATGTGGATGTGCATTTCATAGTTTTTCTCGTCTTCAACTGTAAAATCTGCTCTGGAGGTGCACTCCTTATAACGGACTACTAAATTTTTGAGTGTTCGTGCACTCAATACCATGAGCGTCTTATGGAATTGTAGCGCCGTTTCCATTAATTAATTATGTATTTACTTTTTGAAATACTTGTCTAGGATGAGTGCGGGAGACTAGAATATGGTAGCCCTCGCGAGGCAACAATAACTAGGTGGTTCAGTGGAATATCTATTAATGAGAGCGAGAGAAAGGTGTTGAGGGCGAATCGTTCCCTTTCAGCGTCGAGATAAGAGTGCGGCCGATGGCCGAATAGCTTAACTACTCTCCCTTCTACGAGGAAGGGAGGAGTTGGACTATCCAGTTACAGATTATAGTGGTCGTCGTTGTTGAAGCGCACTTTACGGTCGCCTTCAAACTTACGACCCTTGTCATTGAAACATAGTTCATAAGGGACCGTTTTTCCAGTGACTTCAACCAGCCATTCTGGCAATTTGGATAAGATGCTAATGCTGGTGCTGCGAGAGCAAAAAGTACTAACGCTGTAAATTCCATTTGAAATTCAGCACTTGCAAAAGATGGGGCTCGCTTCTCTGCTGTCGTAACCTCCCGCTATCGAGTGCAAAAGGGACGATTAAGTGCAATCTGTGTATTATGTGCCATAGGTAACTTATAGATACATTCGTGAGAGAGGGGGCGGTTGGTTCTGGTGCAATACCAAAGTACCAGGCCCCATATATATCACTATTTGATGGGGGAGAATTGGCTGTTAGACCCATGCACCAGATGTCTAGAATGGGTGCGAGAGACTGGGGTAGGGTAGCCCTTGCGAGGTAACATAACAAGGTGGTTCAGTGGAATATTTATTAAAAGGTGGTGAGGGCGAGCCGCTCCCTTTCACCGTCGAGATAAGAGAGCGGCCGATGGCCGAATTGCTCAACTCCTCCCTCTTCAACGAGGGAGAGGAGTTGGGCTGTTGGAGATTGTGGTGGGAATCGTCGTCCACGACAATACTTACTTTGCTAAACTGGTAGCAAATTTACTCCAGGTACAGTGTGCGGGAGGTAAGACTGCTTATTTTGCAGTGAGAATGCTCCAGCTACTTGGTACGGGAAACTTATGGGTCGAAAGACTCGTGGTCTTGTATTTGACCGATAATATGTGCTTAATGAGCTAGTCTCCAGGTCCCAAAGTTGTTGCGCTTTGACAAGGGAGATAACTGGCTAAATTAGACCGATGCATCAAACTGTTGGGGGCGCTAGAGAATGAAGAGGTAAATTCACCACTTTTTACCGTGAGACGGTGGTTCAGTGGTACTGTGTTGAATAAGAGAGTAGTTAGCAGAGTAGAACAGAGTACAGCAGGTAAACCTTATTGTAAGAGTTACTCGATTCTCGGATGGGTGCTAAGACTATAGGGTATGGTGGCCCTTGCGATGTAATAAAATGAAGACGGTGGTTCAGTATTATTTATCAGCGTAAACAGAATGCGTGAGAAGGAAATATGGTGAGGGTGAGCCGTTCCCTCGCACCGTGGAGATCAGAGTGTGGCCGAATTCCTCAACTCCTCCCCCTTCATCGAGGGAGAGAGGACTTGGACTGTTACAGATTGTGATAGGGGTCGTCGTTGACGACACTCGAAAAGGAATAATGTGGTGACAGGCGGAAGGGTGGCGCCTCATTGGAGAGTGAGAGAGTTATTATCTCTTTTTTTAATGCAGTGGTTCAGTGGATAATGTTTATCCTTATAGCAGCAGTGAATGTGAACCCTTACTCGGGTAGAACGTGAAACGATGTGAACATCCTAGCCCCGCCCCTTATGGAGCGGTGATGACCGCGGGTTCCGGCTACAAGTCAGAACAAATAAAGCCTCGACCTCCCTGTGTACCATACGGTTTAAGCCCCGCCCCCACCAGACGCAGGTTGTGAAGAGTCATCGCATACCTCGCGATGATACGACTACAAATTACAACAATTGATGCAATTAAGGAAGGAGTTGAGAGAGATGTAAAAGAGGTATTAAAAGATTGAGGACGATTAGAAGTCTATGTCTAGAGGGCTGCTTTCTAGTTTTCCTCGGCCTATTTATCCGGTTCTCTAGGGAGGGGTCTTGCCGGGCAGTACCTTTGGTCCCTAGGTCATTATCTCGAAGGACTTATCCGTCACTGCAATAATATCCTGTAGATATGTCCAGAGGCGTCTGCCCTCCTTTCAACGACAACCATCGGACCCAAATCTATAATCTATGTACTTTCTTTATATATGTATTTCGAACCCATATTTCCTACAGCCACGACTTTTAAGTTACACCGGTAAGGTGTCAGAACTATTGTTTTCTCTTACTATGATTATTTGAGAAAGAAATAGTACTTATCTGGAAATTGTCGCTGTTCTTCATTTTCGCGCAGACAGGCGAAGTCGTTGGGTATGAGACGAGAGGAATGTGGGTTGGGAGGGAATGCATACTTACTGAGAAAAGAAAACAGAGTCGAAAATGCGTATAAAGAAATCCCTCACCTCCAGATTAGATAATAGGTTTATGAGGCCCGTTGCTGAAGGTGTAGCGGTGATCTATACGAAGTAGGTACTCGTATAAACCACCGCTACACCATCACAACATGGTCTCTATATATTTAAAAATTTATGATAGATAAGAAAGGGTGGCAGGGAGAGGGAATTTGGTGGCTGCCGGGAAATTGGGGGGACACTGCCAACAGCTGCCTGGGAGCAGCTTAAGTAGCCGCTTGCCGGCTCCGAAGTCGAGGTGGCGCTGCATGATTGGCTGCCGGCGCCTGATGACGAGTCTTGAGGATGGATCGGCTTGAGGACATAGCAAAAATGTAGGCTTGGGTGATTGACATAGATATCTCCAACATTCTTTAATATACCTATCGTCCTCACCAGGATCGCATTCTTTTACGAATTATAACCCACAAAACCTTACGGTGTGCTTCAGCAAACCAAAACTCCATGTTCGAAAGCCCGGAAGTAGAAAATAGGCGTATTTACGGTGGTTGCAGATAGTCTGCAAATGCACGCGCTCATCAACATTATTCAAATAATATTCACTACATTACTAAATACTTGCCAGGACGTAAGGTCTTTACCTATCCCTTCTCATATTTGTTTAGCTATTTTTTGTTGGCTTTCGGTTACCGACATCATCATATTTTGTTCGATTTGAACTATCACCATTGATTTGCCAATAGCTAAGCCATTTACGCATAATTTACCTTCCTTAGGTTATTGTGGCGGCTTACCTGGTATTGAATCTTTTCAGAATTTCTTTACCACCGATCCGGAAGTAAATTTCAGAAGCGATGGTTTCCTTGGAGGAAGTCAAAGCCATTCAGTCGTTTTGTTACGTATCTTCAGACGATGGATGCATATCGGAATCGTTTTTCAACATTTTCGAAGTGCTTCTGGTGATGATTGTCTCTTTGATCTTCTCATTCCATCACAGTATCACGTCAACGCTTTCGGCTATGGTGGGTGCTCACATCAAAAGTGTGTTGGGACAATTCAGGTCGGGGGGGGGGGGGGGGGGGGAGACGCAACTTTGCGTCAAGGTCGAAGCTCCTCCCTCCCTAGGCTTAGGCTAAAATTGATATCCACATGAAAGAGCATCTCTCAAAGCATAGGTCTCATCTGCTCTAGCCTCGGCGCTACTGGTGTTAGGGGGGGCCACTCGACAAAAGCGTAAGTTGCGCCCAATTTGTGCTTGTACGCACTCTCAAGGTTATTTTATGCCTAGATACAGCTAACTAACTGAGGAAAACATTAAATTATTCCTTCATTAGTATATAACGAGAAATGTACTTCAACTAGACTAAACAACCACTTACGCGTATTCGCCTAAGCCTAGGAAAAGGGAAGCTCCGTTCCCAAGGCTTAGGCTAACATAGGATAGAAAAACGCACGAATCCGCTTCATCATAATCATTTCTTTGTAAAATTCGAACCCGATTCGGCAGGCGCTATGACTTCTCTGCGCTCCAACCATAGCGTTAGAGACGCAGAGCACAGTGCGCTGGCCCCCCTAACTCCAGTAGCACCCTAGCCTCAGCCCAGGGAGGGAAAGAAGCCTTGACGTGGGTGAAAATTTGACGCTAGGTTGCGTCTCCCCCCCCCCCCCGATTTGAATTGACCCAGTGTGTTTTTCATCTTGATGTTTATTTTCGCTTGTTTTGGTGCTTCTTCTTGTTTCGTCAATCTTACCTATTGTTGAGCTAATACTGTTTAAAAACTTATTGTCTACAGTCGAACAGTTCGGATATCCCTATGGTGCTTGACCAGACCCGGCACCACATCATAATTGCTATCTCTGTAAGTCATTCTCTCAATTTCCGTGTTTTAAGGCAAAATCCCTGGTTAAAACCAAGGCAAGCCCTGAAGTACTACGATTGGGAAACGAGCTGAGGAGACTAAAGAGTGAACTGGCTCTTCTCTCTCCTACATCCGATTTTTCCGCATATTGCAAAACGGAGAGGGCTTTGAACAAGACTCTCGAGCACTATGATGCTGCGGGTACGTTCATTTTAAGTTTTTTTATCAAGTAGACGCTCTTCTCACTTTCTACTTTTCCAGTGTCTGAAGATAATAAAAAGCATTCATCACCTGCAAGGATTGATATGGTCGTGAAGATCATGTCGCAAGGGTTCGGTCTTTTGCTGCTTCATGTTGTTTCAGGCATATACGTAAGTTGCCTCTACTGATAAGTTCTTGTGCTTACTGAAGTAGAAAGTAAAATTCATTCCCGTTTGAGATGGTGACTATCCTTCCGAAATATGAGAATCTTCACCAGTTCATCGTGGGCTTAGTTTAGCGGTTGACTGATGCTCTCATGTTTGCCTCAAGTTGAAACTTCACGAAGGTTCCTCTTTTTTATAGATTTATGAGAGCCCCCTCCAACCGAGGTATCCTCCCAATCTTCATATTCATTGAGGAATCATATGCTTTTTTGCTGTTGGCCTGTTGATATCCCGCCCAAGCCTCAAAACCTTTGTTCTCCGATTTCCTTCTTTAGAAGCCATCAATTTACTTGTAAAACTTGAAGTGCCCATTCAATGCCTAGTTTGTGAACAGATCTTGAACATGTTTTCAGGCACTATGCATCCCTTCTGCTGCGCTGTGGCCTCTGAATATGATTCTCCGTTTTCCATCAGTATGGGATGCGGACGTTTGTGGTGGAGCAGGTGTGTTTCTGTGTTCTCCAAGTTTGTGCTGTTTGAAGTTGTAGTACTGATCTTCAGATTCAACACTTTCACCTGTGTCGATGTTCGTCTTCATGTACTCGGTGATTTTCGCTATAAGAATAATTTTTTCGAAATAATATCGAAGTATTTGGTTGCTTCCATCACATAAAATTGGTCCAACTTATTGGGCCAAACTGATGTGGCCATACCGGTTCTGGAATGTCCCACCAGTTCCTCCACGTAGGCCATGGGGTTGGACTATTCAGAGGGAGTTCCTAATCTATCCATTTAAAGGCACCACTAGGGATATTCTGGTGCATTCCTGATTGTGAAAGTGACGGTGCCATGTAATGCGGCAGCTGAGAAAGGTGGAAGAACAGCCAGAAACTCGATAATCTGTTTCTTTTATTCTCCCTGATTGAACACGCAGTCTCTTGACGGCCGTCATGGCTGCGGCTTGGAGTAGCGTGACCAGGTGTTCCATTGTAGGGCCATGTTAAATGTGCCACACTGTCTTCTTCAGTATCGTAACATTAATGTCTTGCCGCCTGAATACCCTTGCTACCCCTCGTGATGCCTTTAATTCCCAACTTTTTCTCTTTGGTGACCTCAACTACCTACCTGTATGATAAGTGCTCCTCTTACTTACGTGGGCAAACTTAATATTTTCCAACAATACTGCGATTTTTCAGCTTCACACTTTTAACGGGTTTCTTCTTCTGTGTTGTAGTTAGATGTCTATTTGCATACATTTTGTTTGTGTTCGTTTCTGTTAGCTTTCTTCTTTGTTTGAGGTTTATAAATATTTGTTGACTTAAGTCCTGTATCAGTTGCTACTTCTGGTTGAACATGTACGTGGACAGACTGTACTTAGTCGATCGTAGGGATTGCTCCTGGAGCGCCTAATTTGCTAGGCGGCCTATCAAATATTTGAAATGAGTACGCCAGGCTTATGCCAAGGCAACCTCGTTTGCCAGAATCTGGCATTTACACCGAAGAAGGCTTCCTTTTCCATCATAGCACTCCTCAACCTCTTACACGTGATGAAATTGAACGTCTTCGTGAGCACGGTGAGCGATGTAAAAGAGATTTTCGAGTGTATGCTCGTTTTAATTCCGATTTTCAGATATTCCTTATGAGCCGAGATCCCGTTTCACGCCTGCCGAAGATGAACAAATCAGGAAAAACTGGAAGAGGTTTGTGTTTTCCAACACGGGTTTTTTTCATATCGTATTTCAGAATGTCATATTTCATATTTAGAACCGCTTACTAGTCTCGATTATTCATCCTTTTTCTGTTCAGATTTGCTGCCAAGCATAACCTTGATTATGAAATGGCACCAAGTTACGCGGGTTGTCCTGGGTTCAAGGTAATAGAATTCGTCATTGATGTATCAAAACTACTTCTATCCGTAATTGTTAAGATATTGTTCGAGACTATAGATGAGCGCATAACTTTCAACAAAACTACCACCTTCTGGCCGAAAATGTGTGAGTATGTTTACTGGATAATATATATCTCAAGGGAACTAATTACGTCATCACCTTCTGATTTTACTTACGGAAGCAGTTTTTCCCATAGGTTAGCCTACTTCTTCCCTCACAGATGTTTTCGTGAGATTAAAACTTCAGCTCTGAAAATATCTACCGTGCAAAAAAAGCTATAAAGAAGAGCTTTTTTTATTGGCAATCATTTGTGCTTTCTTTAGGGGCAAGTTAGAATAAGGGCTTTGTGAGTTGGCCTTTACGTTCATCACTTTTTGAATAGGTCATCGCTTTTTAAATAGGTATCTCCCTACTTTTATTTCTGGCTGACTTTCATGACGACTTCTATCAACACGAGATCGTGAGATCGTCGTATTGGATGCTTGCTTCATGTCAGCTTATTTTTCACTGTATTTGCCAGGAGGAACGTCAAAGAAGCAATGGATGTATCCCAGACTTTGACTTAAGGAAGCGATCTTCAAATTTGATTCGTTTTTAAGGTCGCAATTTGCCTCATCGCAGTGCAACACAAGTTCGTAGTCGAATCGGGGTTCTGTTCGACGCAGCCATTTTGAAGGGACATGCGAATTTGGCGTACTCGAAAACGTAAGACGTTGATTTCTTTCTCTGTACGGATTCAGAATTTTGTTTCAACTAGTTAAATCTAGATACAAACGCTGTTGTTTTATTGAAGACTGAGAGCGACTTTCTCTTACAGCTGGAGGTACTTTTCAACTTTCACTTTTAGCCATCAATGGACAGCGCAAGATACTGAGAAGCTTCTCAGGTATTACAGAGAGTACGGGATGTCGGCTACGGCCATTAAGAAGATAGGAAAAGTACGTGAGGAGCTAATAACCATGGCCCTCCTCATTGACTTATAGTTTTTAGAGCGGTGGAAGGAAATTTTTCAGTATTTTTACAGAAAATGAAACTACCAGCCAATCTATGCCAGAATCATTTGAGGAGCATATTGGCACGAACAGGGCCTATTCCGGATCATCTACGCAAGAAGCTCTGGTGTGAGTGGTTATATAAGCTTTTGTAATGTCTCTTGTTGACTAAATGCTCGGAGTCCGGTCTAATCTCCCCTCAAATTACAGTTATTGCAACGAAGCAAACTCCTTCACAAAATGGTCGCGGATTTGACCGAATTGTCTCTAAAGATATACGGAAGGGCCTATTCGAGGTTAATTTTTCAGTTCTCATTTTCACTTTTATTTCTCATTTTATTCTTCGCCCTTTCACTATATTTGTTTCAGGATAAAAAACAATACGATCATCTCATCCCATGGAATAAAGTTGCCCAGCAGATGGTGTATTCGGACAAGATGGTCAAGAAGGCGTGGTTAGTAACTTTGTGTTATCAGTTCAAAATGCAACAAGTTGTAAAAATATCAGTGTTAGCTCTCCAGCTTTGTTTTAAAGACTAATTTGCTCGACGTTGGTCGTATTTGGATAAGTCGCGCTGACGATAATGACACTTTTGTTCAGGGAATCACTGGGAGGACACTCCCAATATTTTTAGTTCTTGTTGATTCTGCCTAGGGGTTATCTTTCTCGTTGTGGAGCTCTTCGCTTCAGCGCTCAACTGGGATGCATTCCTTTGAGTATTCGCTCTCTTGTAAAAGTAATGGTAAAGATCAGTAGAGATTAAGGTTCCGTTCATAAAGTTTGATTTGTTGGTAGCAGGGATGAAGTAGGTGCACAATTAGAGGTTATTCATTTTATCTATGCATGGGATGGAAGGAGTACCGAAGTGGATGAACCAATGGAGTTACCTCCTCCATATCATATTTCACTATTGTTTTCTTCGGAGCAATTTTGTTTCCATAGCTCACGTTTATATAATTAAGGCATTCCTTATTGAAGACTCTCCAAAGTCATTGCACTAAACAGAAAGAATCCGGAAAAAGTTCTAAGGAATCTTGGAAAGACACACTGAGAGAGGTATGAGTTTATCAAGCCTTGAAAATCCCTTTTCACAAGTATAGTCAGCTGCTCTGGTTGCTAAGTGACAACCTTCTCATCAGGTTTTCTATGCTGTCCCTCCTGTCTCATGTGAGGACTATTCGAGGTTCCTGCAAATATTGTGCGAATTCACTCCTCCTGATACCCTGTATGACGCATGTAGTCAAAAGCTCTATAACTGGGAGTCTATAAAATCTCGGTATGTCGTGTTCTTTTCACTGGAGAACGATAAATTCTATGTGCCGTTAATAATATGAAGAATAGGTAACTGCAACTCACACCTCTTTCAAGTCGCCATGATGCTTTCCTGTCCCTGAAAACGAATATTTGACCGCTACTACATGATTCAGAATAATCTTGGGGAGTAAACTGTGCTATTTTGGTGGATCACCAAAGGTTGTACAGGCACGTGTAGTATATGTTTATTATGACGTACTTTTTGTGTTATAATCGACCATAATACATAGCAATAGTGGTATATATACAGACAAATGTGGGCGGTGCATAGATGTGGGCTCAATCCTGGACCGAAAAGGTCCAGTGGAGACACACCTGGGGATGAAAGAGTGCACCGCGCCAGGGGCAAATACCTAGGATACATAGTTGATTGCACACGTATGTTACCGCGAGGTCATGCCTGCGGTATCTTTCCAATAGGTACTTATCTAAGTTATGTCCCAGGGTAAACCCCTTGAACTAACACGTTATCACTCAATTCTAGCTGCTTGTTGATAAGAATGGGATATTATGGTTATGAATCTACAACAGCTATAATTTGCAGACAACACAGCTAGCTTCCTTTTTAAAGCCTCCTTGCTAACTCGATTATCGGCCAAATTTTGATGTCGTCGCACCCATTTCGGGCTTCATCAATTTCCTGTTTTACGAGAGATCACTTCAGCAAGGAATTTTGTGCTCTTCGTGTACCTCATCAGTGCTCTTTTTTAAACCATATTGTAACCTGTGTCTAGATTCTTTAGTGCCCTCAGTTTTATCCGGTGTACTCTCTGTAGAAAGGAATTGTGAAGATGTGTGGAACGGACCCACATGTGACTTAAGAGTACAATCCTACTACTTACGCGCTGATTATGTTTGTCGACAAGTGGCAGGATTGTCTGATGTTATTGACTCGTGTCAAATCCACCCACTGCCACTTAGCAGTTCACGTCATCGTCTTTGTTATGAAAATGAATTCGAGCACCAGTGATTCATGTATTTACATCCTGAGAATTTCTATCTCCATTGTGTTTGTCTATACTTTGCTATTTTATGGGCTTTTGTCCTCAGGCTTTGTCAACAGATGTATCTGACTACCAATTTGTTTCGTTATAGATTGGAAGAGGAAGGAATAGTTGGATTTTATTCTGGGGGCCGTGAAGAACACGATTATTTATTCCGTCGGACTCAAAAAATATGTCGTCGTGTGCATCGACTTCTTTTTCGTCGCCTGAAGCTACCCTATACTCTCAAAGGTTGGTTCACAAAGAAATTCTATATTTCAAATACGATCGCTACGGTGATATAATTTTTTTCCAGAACGAATGCACATTTTGTCTCTGGCCTACGATTATCAATGTGAATTTGCACCATGCTGTGATAGTGACAACAACGAGGATGCCGGAGATTCTGATCTTCCTCAACGATATCGATTTAAGGTTAGCTTCAGACGCACTAGTTTAAGACTGCTTTATTGAAAGGTAATGCTTTGTCCCATTCCCACTAGGATTCTAAAGAGGCTTAGTATTGCATCAATTTCATTATACTCGATAAGTGAACGTTTTGTTCAGCAGAAATATGGGTTTTTGAATTTATCAAAAAAAAATGATGAAGCTTAGGGTGCTACAGATCATCTATCTTGTTAGTTGGACTTTGAAATCAACGACCTCATGGAGGATACTGTATGTTCTATCAATTCGTGGGCTGCTACATGAAGTTGAAATGTTGTAGAATCTCACATTGAAAAATCACGGGTTCCCGACTCTAAATCGTCGGCCTGTTGTGGAAGCTTTGGTTGTCTATTCACTTAGCCACTTTGATGATTGGATACCACCAACGGCTCTTAAGAAATATGTACGTCATTGCTGCTTTCATTTTAAAATGTTTCTCTTTTACTTCTTTCATGCAGGCTGCTTAAGGCCGCGGTCACACCTTGCGCATTGACGCCGGCACCGCCGGCACCGGCGTGAAATGACGACCCACCACTGCTAAAAAAGGCGCCAATCATGTGCTTGCCGCCGTCAACGGCGACACTCGGTGGCGCGCTCCGTTTGCAAAATTCTTGACCCAATTACGGCGTTAGTTGACGCCGGTACCGGCGGTGCCGGCGGCAATGCGCAAAGTATGAGTGAGGCCTTTATCCAACATATGGTGACTGATTTGTTACGACACACCCCTCTGATTTAAAAAAGGTACCACGCGGTTTTATGAAGGGTATTTCTAGATACAACAAGAAAAACGTTTCTATTATCAGTCTCAAAACCTTGGAAATGTGATCGCTTATTGTCGGTAGAGACAACACTTTCAAAGCCAAGTTATGATAAAAACGAAGCGTTGGTTACTTCTACACGGGGGTTGAATGAGTATGGATCAAGAAAAACGAGCTATCTCATGATTTAACCTTGACACTATCGGGAGGAGTAGGTAACATAAGAACTGCTAGCCTGTTTTTGTGCTGATACTTTAGGAAGGGTATGGACCTATTTTGGCAAGAAATAGGGAATTGTTCCACAGAAGACATGCTTTGATGTAACCTTTTCTGGTTTAGGTGAAGTCGGTGGATGTACTCAAGATGTTTCCCGAGGGGAAGAACAATTCTGAACTGATTCGGCAGAGCGATATTGATGCAGCAGTCTCATTTCTCGACCTGGACGTTGGATCTGAGAGTTCATCGGAATCCGAAGTTGAAGCAGGGAGTCATGATGGAAACGAAAGTGTATCCAGTTCCGCGGAGGGGACTAGCGGTCAAAAAAGACAAACTTCAGCTGAATCTACCGCTACCGCCACTGCTGAATCAAATGGCCTGCAATCACATACTAGTGGTATATCGAGCAGGAAACGTCATAAGAAGGATGTAGCTGTCGATGTCGATGAAACCGTTTTGAGGGTTCCGAAAATTACTGGGACAATGACTGAAGAAGACCACCCAGAAGGTTCAGATCTTGAAATCGTGGAGGTCCGAAAGTCTTCGAATAACACTTTTAAACGGCATCGAGCTAGTGAGCTGGAAAAGAAAGGAATAGCCGGACTTTTGAAAGCATTTTCACCCAAAAAGAAAAGACTGAAAAAAATCTGAGATGAGAAGCAGGTCGAGATTATTAGGAGCAGGGCACTCCCAGTGTCGAGGAAAATAGCCGCTTCACAATACAACCCTCCGCCTTGACGGGTACCAAATACGACCCCCTTTTTGACCTTTGCAATACAGTAAATGTTGCCGAAATGTATAGTTACATTGTGTTTTATCGCTATGTATTCTTACTTGAAGCATAAAAAGATTTATTTGGCATTTCCTCATACGAGTTCGATGCGAGATACCCTTCTATTCTTGTCTGCTTACTGAAATTCCAGATTCTAACGCTTATCGCAGTCCTCTGCAGGGACAATCCCCCCTCCCGCCTTCCGTTCGGTCAAATACGACCGCCTATCGAGGAATCCTCGACTCCCGCTGTATCCCGATCAGGGGCTTTCTGGATTGGAACCGTTCCCAGATCGAAAGACCTTCTGCTCAGGAATTCTAACAGATTTACTCCGAAATCTTGTTTTGCGTTATAGATTCTTTGGATATGCCATGGACATATTTCGCATTTATTGTTTCGCTTAAACAAGCCTCTGTTGATTAAAGTATAGAATTTACGTGCATTCTATGAAATATTTCAGATAATTGATTCTATAGCCTCTTCTTGAAAATTAAACTTCAGTTATCCTTAAAGTCAAGCGGCTTCTTGTATTCCGGTGAAATACTCCCGATTCGTAAGTGCATAGCGTTGTTCGTGTAAATCGGTATGGAAAAAACTTCGTGGATGTACCAGGATGAGATCGTGTAAAGTGTCGTCGCGATGACGACGAATAAAGTGAGCGTTCAAAGAAAGCACTGTCGAAGGTTCATGGGAAATTAGTCTTTCCTGGGATTATCGGGTGTGTTGCGAGTGTTCCGGTGATCGTAACACTTGCACTCTCCCGGGATTATATAGTTTAGCAAGTATTCCCCTACTGATTTTCGCCATAGTTGCGGAAGTTGCTGCAAGATGCTGGGCGATCGGCGAGGTCTTTATCTCGCAGGTGACTCGAATCCGCTTACCGTGCATATGTACTAAAGAATACACTGCAGAGATTAATGCACCACTCCTCAGCTTTTCGATGAGATACTAAAATGTCATTAATGATGACTTCGGCGTTGCTATCTCTGTATGGGAATCGTTGTGCACTCTTTTTTGGTCGGAATGGTAGTAACGTGCCGCGTTCATACTGTACACCGTCAGGGCATCGTTGCGTTCATATTCAGCGAGGCAGAGCGGCACGAGGAGAGGGTGCGGAGACGACGCAGGCAACGAGGCAGGGTGGCATAGGCGAAGACGCAGAGACACGCGGCCACGCCCTGCCGCCGGCACCGCAAAGTATTAAGGCGGTTTCAGAATGCGATTGGCACCGGCTACAGTGATTGATTCTCAGACGAGATGTGGTGCCGATTCACCAATCGCTGAAAGGTTGGAAGGCTTCGTTATATGGGACGGGCATTGACCAAGGAATCCTTGCACCATGCGACTGAGAAAGAGTTGCACTATACCACCTCCATCCCTATCGCTTGTGCCATAGTTATATTTACCATAAGTCAACATTAGGCAGAAGCTTATTTTGTTCACGCGACTCAGTCACGTTTGATGCAAGTCACCAGGAATCGGGCTAAATGGAGGAGCGGTGACCTACGCTTGGCAACACCAGTATCAAAATGAGTTATTTTCTACGTCGCTCCCAAACATCTCGAGATTTTTTATTTACAGGGAAGGGGAGGTGACTTTGGTCTGAGCCCAGCAAAAAAGCTACGCACAGATGCCTGTCATTGTCCGTAGTTAACTTTTAGAGCTTGTTTTTCATGGGTATTTTTCACCGAAGAACCTCTCTTGCTGAGAAATTTCGAGCCGGGTGGTGGGGAAGCTACTTGGTGTGGGATGTTATTGCAGATCAAAGCTACGGTATACTCGCGGCGGGAGGCAGGTCAATTTGTGTAATGGACTTCCTGCTTCTGCCATGCTTAGTGAGGGCATACACTCTTATTCATTCGCGCGGGATGCGAGGTGTTTGGTTCGCGCATGTTGACTTAACTAAAAAAAAGCTTGTCGGGTCGGTTTGGGTCAGCGGAGGGAGAAGACGCACATTCATTCTGTGACTCAGTGTTAAAGTATCGCGCACCAGTGCACTGAAAGACATTACAAAACATGCGAGTGTGAATCTTAGCCTCAGCTTAGGGAGGGGAAAGAAGCTGTGGGCGGCTGAATCATTCTTCACTAAGAAAGCCCTTTTGAAAGGTATTTTACTCAAGCCGAAGCTCTTTCTCTCCTCAGGCTAGGGGGACGATTCATATCTGCCTCCTTCTAAATGGAAAAGCATCTGCCATTACCTTTTGTGAGAAGGTAGTTGTGGAAGCGTCTTCTGCCTCTCAATCCCATGCACGTAACGTTCTTGCGTGCACATAAAACACGACATGCGACATAAAACATAAAGTTGCGTCTCCCCGACCCACATTAATCTAGCTTGCCGTCGAACAGGTAATACATGAGTTGGAGTTGGTGTCGCCTCTGCCTCTGAGTCTGTTTTTAAACAGTTCTGAGTCTGTTTTTGAACAGCTTTTAGCTAACCACTCGAAGTATACCAACCCTACGACAGAGACTGTCAACCTGCCCGGGAGTCTTCGATTTCCCGAACACAGCAATATAGATGAACCAATTTCCCTACACAGAGAAGGCCTCCCTCAAGACTGCTTTTGGTGAAACCGTTTAGAAGAGGCGCTAGAATCTCAGTGAAGAAGTTGTTTAATCTGACGAGCCCCTTTCCTTCTAGGCTTACTATAATTAAATTGGGTAAGGGCCCAGGGATTCTTGATATACGGTGATATCTCGTTATATTTTTGCTGGCATTTTCAGGTACTATTGGTTCAAATGAAACCAGAGTTTGAGAAATTTATAGAGTTTGGTGCTTCATTTTGCAAGCCAGCATGCACAGCAATAATCAACAAATCAACAACCAATTAATATTTATTCTATATCTACAAGAATTCTACATTTGATGTGACGAACAGAGATAATTACGGGTTCTTTAGTTTACAGTGGGAGTAGTATCGGTAGTCACTGTAGTGCAGAGTAAAGCTCGAATGTGCTTAGAGATTGGTCAAGATCAAGGTTTTCCAGATGTACAGCAATGTAAGAAAGATGACGGAGGGTGCATGACTGTAGGTAGAGTGGCCGTGAACAGATTGAGAAATTGTGTAACAATAAATTAGATCTCTGTAGCCCTTTAGACGGTTTCATAGAGATCTTTGTCTTGAAAGTTGAGTTTTCGTGGATTGAATGAGGAACCGAAATTCAGAGCACAGCACACCGATTGCATGTATGCGTGTGAGCACTTCTCAGAGCAGCATCTTCGAGCAACATCTGAAAGATACGATGTGGGTTTGCAAAACAGAAACGAATTATTGAATTTAAATCGCAATAAAGATTTTCGCATTCCAGTGTAATGAAATGAGGTTGGTAAAAATCACAATTTGCAGTTTTTGTTCAACGAATTCTTTTGTATGGCAACTATCGACTGCGAACATCTAAGGGTTCGGTGATGTGAACGAGTTATCCGTCGCAGAAGTTGCGTCGAATAGCCGGCGTTAGGTGGCAGCAATGGCCCATGGTATGGCTCGAAATCATTTTGTGACCAAATTTGTGAAAGCTTTTTTGACTCTTTGGAATAAAACTGGAAATCTCACACTGTCTCATGCACATTTAGATGAACATGTGGCTTCGATACAGGACAATGCTCAGGCCTTCTTTTAATCATGCTTGTGTAGAATTTTGGTCCTTCTTACTCCTTTCTGTTTTCACTGCAGATCTCATCGGTTTGGTTGTTTTCATTAACACGTTTCCCTTCCGTCGTTGGTGAAAACATTGTGATCCATGTGAGCAGCGGTAAAACGAGAAGCTTCTCAATGCCATAGCAAATCTTAAACCCACACCCACAAAGAACTATCAATGCATTCATTTGTTTTCGCCTATGTATCACCTTACTCGGCCAATATCCTTTTCTTTACAGACTCGGGTTTAGACTTTTACAAATAATCATTCCTGTTTTCTGATTTTTTGGTACCCTGTTTTTTGATGGGAGGGGATCACAGAGTGGGGCTAATTGTAGTAACAAGATAAAGTCATTGTTTGAAGCTTTTGCGGGCATCCAAAGGAACACAAACAGCTGAAAAACGTTTTGTAAACAACAGAAAATCATCAAATTACTTGAAACAACAGCTATCTGCTGATGCACACTGCATATTTGTTGCGAACGCCATAAAGGTCTATCGCAAACTGCAGAAGTGCTGAATCCACCTTATCCCATGATTTACATGTAGTGGTATTTGTTTTTCTTTGTGATATCAATATGTATCTATGATTATGGAATGATGTCATGTTAACTGATTATGTTTGGCTCTCAGCAATCAGAAAATATGCTGAAACGGGAAGACAAAGCGGAAAATGTGGAAAAAAATTCAAAAGCTAAGAAGTGTACAGAAGTAGCTGGAAATTTAGATTTAAGAAATTTATCCATACACAGAAGCAAGTTTGGTTTTAACTGTACAATAATTGTGGCGGATCTTCCTGTCACATTTTATACGACTATAAGAGTAGCACGACAACCTCCCAGTTCTCCAAATGGGCTCACTTGCCACTGAGGAAAGCATGGATACATTTGTGGAAGGAGGCAGCTATGGCACATTGGTAATCAGCCACCTTGACTTTATTTTGCCCCCAGTTTTATAAGTTAACAGGACTTAATACGGTTAATTGTAAGCACAGTTCACGATAATCTTTGCGTCATCACGCTCAGTAGTAACATTACAGTGGCAGTATCGCTGAATTTTGGGTGCTAACCTCAGGTCGCACTTGTCCTAATCCCTACTTACGGCTGAAGAATACATGAGTGAAGGAAAACCGAGGAAACCCCTAAAAACCCTACATATGGGGGTCTTTCCGACTTTAGACTGAACGACATCTCACGTCAGTCCATAAGTATGCATCAAGACAAGTGCAGCTTGGAGTTAACACACAAAATTCAGCAATACCTCCTTTTCCCAGCTAGCGTTGCCGTTACTAGCTAGCATGGTTTGGGCCATGCTGTCTTATTACGATCAGTAGTATGCCTCTTCTCTCAAGCACTAGTCGACACCGCTGATCCGGTGGTCAAGGCGATGGCAAGTGTGGGCCATCATGAGACAGTGGGCGCCATTTCACTTAGGGTTCTCTATGCACCTACCCAGTCTATGTTTTCTTACCATTTTGCTGCCCTGTTTTCTTTCCACTTCACTATCTTGTAGCAAGTCTTTGCAGAAATGCTCTGTAGTGCGTAAGGTCATTGCTGATTTGATCGTTAGTCTTCCAGATGACGATTTCATGTGATCTTCTTTAAATGCTGCGATGGAATGTGACCTTCCTTATCTTTAGCGTTTACACAAACGATAGATTAAAACTCACCCATAAGTGAAATGTCAACGTCATCGTAGGTCAAGGAAGAACACTTTTCTTCGTCTGTGATCCTTAAAATATCAACATTCATCAATGAAAAAAATGGCACGAAACGAATTTGATCTAGTTTTTGTCAGCTGCTTTATTCAGTCTCAAAGACGAGGGTAAACTGAGATCAGACGTGTCGAACATGGAGGTAGATGTGACTAAAGTGGCTGTGAAGATAAAAGCAAATAAAAAGCTCAAAGGCTCATTCGGGGATACTACCAGGTGGTTTTGATTGTGAAGGTCTATATCCATACACATACGAAATCGGAACGCTGAGGTCGCGCTCATATCTCAAACTGAAGTTGCAAAGTGCGCTTTGGCGCCTGAATCTGGCCTCAACGGCTTTAATACAAAGTACGCGAAAGTACAGCACTGATCTTAGGAGTCTGACTTTACTTCTTTAGATTTGACTGGTTTTTTTTTTGTTTTCTCCTCTCCAGTTGCACCACTTCGTCCTCTAGATTCTATAATACAACCAGACAAACTTTCTCATTACGTGATTTGATATCTTCCACCGTTTATCTTTGAGTACAATTCGAGAAACCGTCGCATTGCGTAAACTCGAAAAATGACCTTTTCTATAGAACACACTACAATATTTTAAACCTTTTTCTGTGTTTTTGACGTTTGATTTGTTTTTACGTTTTGATTTTACATTGAGGAATGACTGCACTTCTAATAGGAGCGTGTTGTTTCTAGAAAGCCCTCATTGACTTTGACTTTGAAGGTGATTTGACGATTGAAGGCACACCACGCGATAATTGGATTAGTGGCCTACTTTTTTGGGGCAAGTATAAATCTCAGACTGCATCTCTATTGCGACTGCATAGTGAACGCTCATGGTGTTGTGTCAGCTTGAACATAAGCAAGCCACGCCCACTTAAGCAACTCTCAGCTGGCCTTATTGTTAGACGAACAAATTTCCAACGTGGCGCACACATGGAGAAGGAAACTTGCGATAGGAGAAGATAATCCAATGAAACAGCTATTTCGACGATGAAGACAGCTCCCATATTGAAAAACGTTCGTCTGGAGCCATGTGTAATTCGGTGGGTGGGCGTGGCTTGGTTGTGCTCAAGCTCGCACAACACCGTGACGGTGTGCAGTGCAGCCACAGCGAAGGTGTTGCCTGAGCAGTTATCGAAGGATTTACTGTTTCAAGAAAGTAGGCTACATCTGGTTATCGCGTGGTGTGCCTTTAAATTTTGAAGGCTGATGTGGTTTTGAAGGCACCAGCGCTCAATGATATCCTTCAAATAGAGAGTCGCTAGTGAGGACAGGAAAAATTGGAAAAAGCGCATCTTTTTGAAAGAGAGGGCCCTCATATAAATATGTATATGACTCATAAGTATATATGTAACTCATTCGCTCACTTTATTATGGGTGTTACGCACTGTGAATCTGTATGTATGTGAAGGAGAGGGGGGCTTTAGTCAGGATTGACCTTCCACGACTCCTGCCTCGCACCTCCCTTAATTACTTCGCACCTCTCCGAATACGCCCAAGGGATGACCTCGCTTAATTGGCCGATCTGGCTGTCTTCATCGATTCATCAACTAACAAGTGACTAATTGATACCTTTATAACATCGGCTAAATGGAATAAATACATTGAATGGAATCATCATGAAGCAGAAAAAACCATGTTTCGGAGTTACATAGAAGTTCTAGTTGTTATATAGAATTATTAGTTTTGTTATTAAAGGTCAAAAGTTTGGATTAAACTAAAAGTCAAATTTTTAAATTGAAATTTTTTTAAATTTTTAAATTAAAAGACAAAGTTAAATTGAATTTGAAATTAAAATAAATTGAAAGTTATATAGTATTAGCTATATAGAATTTTGAAGTTATTCAGAAGTATCGAATCCAGGCGGAGTTGGGGTGTAACACAGGGAGGATTGAAGTTTCACATGGTTGCTAAGAAGTGGAGCCGTGAGCGCACATGCTTGGGGAGCAGTCGAATGCATGATGCTACATTAGGAATCTCTCGAGGGTTAGAACCTGAGAAAAAGTGAGAGGGAGTGACTTGGGATGGCGTGGAAGCCACGTAAAATGACTGAGCAGTTTCTGGTGCTGGAACTGAACACAGGCGCTCTAGAACCCATGTAAAGTGTGGAACCAGGTGGTTGCGCTTATGAACCAACTGTCGGCCGGAATATTGTCCACCGAGAATGTAGAAATGAAGGGGCAATGGTAAAGGTTGCGCAGGGTCCATTGGAAAGTAGGTTCATGCAAAACAGACACGGAACCGTGCTATGTTACTCTTGTCCACCTGCTTTTAGACCTACTCATGTGACCTACGAAGGTGTGAGGCCCTTAAAAAAGAGAAAAGGTGTCAAAGAAAAGTGTGAGAGGACATGCCTTGCTTTTAGGCGATTGCAAATTGCCATTGCTCCCAAAATCTTTGCTCACTCACGTACATAGAAAGTACCCTAATTTTCATTAACGTTTTTAGACTTGGCGATCAGAAAATCAGAAAACTATCAGAACTACTCCTCATGAATACACGCTGGTTCCCTTTTATTTGGCTTCTAGAAGAGGCCGATGTTGCTCAATTAGTTCTTTTCCATTTTAGACTCACTGTTCCCTTTTTCTCATTTTAACTCTGTCTCTCTTTCTTTCATGTATTTTCACTGATTCCGATCAATTCTGCAAATCTCTCTTTATCCCAGCTTAATTCCACACTCTGTTCCTTGCGCTGTAGATCTTGACGTAAGCGAAGGCAATTAGGAAGGTCATCCCTTGGGCGCATTCGGAGAGGTGCGAAGTAATTAGGGAAGGTGCGAGGCAGGAGTCGTGGAAGGTCAATCCTGACTAAAGCCCCCCTCCCATGTGAAGTAGTAGAAAAATGTAATGTTGCACAAAAATAAATCCACCACCAGGGGATTTGGGCATCTGATAAGGTGGATTTTTAGCTCTATAGGCTTCCTTACTGCCACTTACACATATTAAACACAGGAACTGGCTCTATCAGTCTATTATGTACTTATTTCGGTCGAAAAAAAATCATGTTCCGAGCAGCAAACGCTTCCACAGAAGATTTGCGTAAGCGGATATGGCAGCTCAGCTGTGACATTTATTGCCTTCTACGTGGAGTTCTTCGACGAAAAGACTTGCTTCTCTTCGATAACGTTACTGCTAAATAACGCAAGCAAAGGTTATAGATGGTATCGCCTCACTTGATGATTTTGATATGATGAGCGAAATGTTATTTCATGTATCACCGCAGCTACAGTACAATATCCAAGGAAAATATCCATATTTGATAACCAGTTGGTTGGCGCACACTGCTGTGCGCGTAACATCATGGGTGTCGGTGGGTCGATCGGGATTGGTTTTTTTATAAATTTATTCAGTACTCGTTACCACGTTACGTCCCGCCTATTGTGGGTGGGTTTTCTGTCATTTTAAGTGCGCTCGGACCAAGTTTTTAATTTTTGGTGTACGGACCTCCACTAAAGGTGCCCTCTGCCCACCATGCCGAGTCCTCTTTCATGAGTACTCATGACTGACCTTAGCCCATCTCTTACTTACGTTTGACCATTGACGGACTGAGCGAACAAGCTAGTGATCCAAGGACCGAACGTTTCAGTACACGCTCTGTCAACAGTGTGCGGAGCCTAACTGGGTCCATGATTGCTCTTCAGTTCTTGTACCATCCTACCCATACCACACTTGTCCCTATCTACACAGGTCGTTTTTCATGCAACGTCCGAGCTCCGCCCACCACCACAGATGCTCCGCCCACTGTGCCCGGGATTCTTTCTGGACCTTCAGAAACTCATCGCTGGCCTAAATCCATCTTATCCCCTCGTTCGGCCTGAAAACGGAACACTCCAGTGCATGCCCCGCCCCATGGGCGGAGCTTGACTTGGTCCATGTGTGGTCTTTACTTCTTGTCCCATGCCCAACCCATCCCACACTTGTCCCCATCTCCACGGGTCTTTTTACATAATACCTAATTTCATGACAGACGGGTGGACAGACGGTGAGACGGACGTACAGGCAGACGAAGCGTTTTATATGTAGTAGGGATCATTAATACCAGAGTATACCTGATGTGCGAAACTCAAAGACGTCATAGGTAAACTCACCTAATAGATTGACCACTTGGTGAGAATGATTGAACTTAATCTCATACTTTCAACACATTAAATCTGACGTCAAATGGGTGGCGACCAGACATTTAGGGATCACGCTGTGCATCCAGCAAGGGAAGGATCCCAGGTCGAAGTGGCCATTCGAAATGGGATACATATGGTCCGACGTATTTTCGGACGCTGATCTCGAATCTGTATTCGGAATTTGCAAAACGATTCTCTAAGCGGAGCTATGGAGGTTTTTTTTTTGAATAAACGGCTACACGTTGAATCTTATTGGCGTGGCACTATGTCATCAGCAAGGTCGGTGCTCAGCAAGCAACGGCTTCAGTCGCTCACCGGTGGTGTACCGGATCTGCAGGACAGAGATCATGGGTTTACTCCCCGCCGGTGCAGCTTTTTTTGCATTTTGTGTTTCATTGTCAGTGAGTGCTTTTCTTTCACTTCTGGACGTTTCCTTGTACTGGTATCTATCGCACCCACCATTTACTCTGTCACTTCATTTATAACTACTAACAACACTCACAAGGGAATGATACCAAGTCGAAGAGAATCCCGTACCACAGGAATTAACGTTTTGCGTAAACAGATTATGATATTCTTGCACAGGGGATCGAATTACCCCTCTGTGCAAACTTTCACCCAAATCCAGTTTTTGGTCCAACTTCGGAAACTTGGGGGTGGCCAGGGGATAAAGGTAGTTTTTGAACTTTCTTCTACAGAAAACCTTGCAACCTGAACAAGATAGCCTACACATAGCTTTCACTCTTGTCCATCGCCGTAAATGTACGAAACAAGGGTCAAATAGGAGCATTTTCCAGGCAAGGGTCAACGACTTCTCTTTTGTTCAATGGGCTGCCACCCTATTGCCCGTGAATTTTCCGAAATTTGGTCAAATTCTCGAATCGGTTAAAAACTTGCCTCTTGAGTAATTTGACTCCCTGACGAAAATCGCTCTGGTTTTGCGCAAGAACGTCTGTCTCGCATGCTATGGGCTTCCAAACTTACCATATAATAGTACTGTTTTTTCAAAAAAAACTCTATAACTCTGCTCAGAGAATCGTTCTGCAAATTTCGAATACAGATTCGAGATCAGCGTCCAAAAATACGTCGGACCATATGTATTCCATTCCGAATGGCCACTTCGACCTGGGGTCCTTCCCTTGTAAGCAAGCAGACAATGATCTTGAAGTTCTGAACAAGAGGTAGTGGTGTCCAATGGAGGGAGGGGGCTCCAAAACTCATAACAGCGGTATCAGATGACCACAACAGACAGACACAGAAACAAGGAACCCTTCACAACGATGGTGAGCACATCTTACAGTGAATATTACAAGGCAATGGGCTTCAAGCTGCTCATTGGCACAAGTTCTGTATTGTGCTTTCCACATATATTTTGCCATTCTAAGTGCGCTCAACACTGTTCGGACCGGTCAGAAAAAAGAGTGTTCCTTTACCAAGGCTTACATTCGCTCGCCGCTTGCTTTGAATCATAAAGCTTCAGAAGAATATTCTCGAGATGGTATCTTTTTCATGTGGGTGCTCAACCAATTTTTTCAGTGTGCTCAGAATAGTCGAAGAGATCTATGATATTTGCGCCAGGCTGAAGCATCTACTACCCTCCAGGTTGAACTACTGGCAGGCTTGAAGATCATTGCTCCTTCTACGAAAACCGCAGACTTTTGCGGCTCCAGTAATGTTGTGGTCAGGTGACAAGATTCCAAGATATTTTTCTTCCTCAGTCAACCTCAACGATCAGTTCCCAACCCAACAGTCAGGTGCCCTTTCTGAAGTGACTCTTTTCGAATTCTGTAATAAATTTAAGCAAAATAAACTTGCCTACACGTTTTTCCCAGCTTGTGAACGAGCATGACACCACAGAGCCGTGATGGAAGTACGATGGCAGTCAGAAAGCAGAGAACGACGACAAGGAAACGTGTGCAGGACATAATCTAAAAGCTGAACTCGATCGTTGGAAAACATCGTTGACTAGGGTTAAAAGACGAGCAATCAAAAGAATAATAGACAGAAAATAAGAAACAGTAGGAATTTGTCATAGTGAATGATGTATTACACAAGTGTGTGAGGTGGTCACGTTATATCAGACCAGAACAGAAAAAAAATGGAAATTAAATCATTAGAAGTCTTACTGAATTGACTGTTATCGAGAAGCTGATAACCATAAGTTCGTGGTGTACCGCTTGTTGCGCTGGATTTTGATAAGCTTTTTTAGGAGTTCTGTCTCAGCATCGGAGGTTTACGTATCCACTGCCATTTCAAATCTTGTTTGATGATCAGAATTCAGTTCCGGTGATCAATTATAAGCATAAAAAGCGAGATGATCTCTGTTCAATTATATGTAAATGTTACAAAATGCCCACAAGGTGGTTCTTATCGGAGGCGCCTCAAATTTGACGTTCTCGCAATCATAAGCATGGCCTAGGATTGAAATGAGATTGGAAGAGTGGCACTGCAATGAGAAAAAAGCAGTGGGGGTGAGAAGCATTGCACTGTTTGCAGAGGCACTGTGGGCGTGATTTCCTTATGACCATGGCTTTATAGAGATTGCTGAGGGGAGGAGCGATACGTGCAAAATTAGTGGCCGTGATCAGCTTAGTTTACTCACCAGGAATCGTATGCTTCCTGGTTCAGTAATTGCAAGGAGACAGCACGCGAGAATACTGAGGATGAGATCACTGGCACAGTGATTTTCTTCTACTACGCGAAGCTGCTAAGCTGAGTTCTGATAGCCCTTCGTCGCTTTTGATTTGTTCTTTTTTACAGCGAATCTTTTATCATGGGTCAAACGGTAATGTGCCATGCAAACACCCTAGATTATAGGCACACTTTGCGAAAATTGAATGGGACGACTTACCTTCTTAGAACAGTAGATCTTCGGTTAACTAGTCAGGCTGTGCCTTTTTCGCGTGGCCACAGTGCGCTATTAAGGAGCTACACCTGCTCGAAGTCACTTCGACTCCACCCATTTTGTTCAGTTGACCAATAAGGGAGCTCAACTGGGTGGCGTCGGAGTGGGTTCGAGCAGGTGAAACCCCGTAATAGCGCACTGTGACGAAAAAGGTGCAGCCTATATAGATACCCAAGGATCTTTCGTTCCAAGAAGGTGAGTCGACCCATCCGATTCCGCAAAGTGTACCATTAAACAGTCCATTCGGCTATTAAAACTGCTCGAGGGCCTGCATTATGCGGGAGGAAGACGACGAGATGCCCACGTAGCTCGAGAACTCATCGTGAAGGGTGAAACAGGAATTCCATCTTGGATTCCACTAAGAAATCTATATACTGCTCTTGATGGGATGGAGATGGTCTAGGACACTAAGATTGCTTCAAAAGATTGAGTTAGTTGAAAAATACTCTCCGTAATCTAACTATACCTAAAACTTCATGAACAAGGCTAGGTCACCCTCTACCACGATCTCGGGCAACCTCAGTTTGCAGAAATCGTTAGAGCTGCTTTCCACAGGCCTGATCAGAAGATTTAACGGAGCCCCTCTTGCTCATCTACCCTTCCGTTAGTGCCTGTCACTTTGTGCGCCTGCTATCTATCCATGCAAAGGAATCAACTTATACTGTGATGGAACTTGGAAACAGATTTAACAATTTTTTGGTATCGGGCCGAGAGAGTTTTGGCGGAATGGCATCACACTGTAATTAGCTGGTAAGATCGAAGAGAAAATGGCGGGAATGGAGGAATATTTAGTCACAATGAGTTTTGGAACACCTAGTTCTTCAGCTAAGCAGGAGGGAATGACAGAAAGAAGAGAGTACTCTGTAGAAACAGAAAATTTGCTTGCAAGGTTCCTTGCTAATAATAACCCAAATGGTGAGGCCTATAGTCAGAGAAAAGCAGAAAGATTCAAGAAGGGATTGATCATCGCTGATTGCGCCATGCTTTTGCCTTTCTGTTCAGAACCAGAGGCGGTGTGTTTGCATTTTTCCCTTTGGTGGTCTGCTCCGTTATGAATTTTCGCCAATTTGCCTAGGATTCTTTTGCAGATCTACTTAAAGGAAACGGAAGGGGTCCGAAGAGAGAGGAAGATGCAAAGAAATAATCATTTATTAGGTTGATTCATAATAAATCGGACAAATTGACCAATTTTAATCATTGTCGTACAACTTTTTTACGACAACAGGGATTCACTTGAAATACACTCCATCTTATCGATGACCTTCTGCCACGGTATAGGCAGATCATGGATGCCCTTGCTCCAGAAGGCCGGAAGCTGGAGCTCGAAGAAGTTGCCGAGTGCCGCCTTGACCTCGTCGCGAGTTTTGAAGTCTTGGCCGTCCAGGTGGCGTTGGCTGTGGGAGAAAAGGTGGAAATCTGAAGGGGCCAGGTCTGGGGAGTACGGTGGGTATAGAAGTACGGTCCAACTGTACGACAGCAGCTCGGCCTTGGTCGATCTTGCGAAGTGCGGTCTGTGGAAGTAGACACGTTGTCGTGATGGAAGTAGACATGTGACCGCCGCCGTAGCGAACTTTGGACATTGGCCTTCAATTCTCGTAATTGACGAACGAAGACGTCGGCGGATACTGTGGTACCTTCATCGAGCAGCTCCCAGTACTCTACGCCGTGTACGCTCCACCAACCGCGGTTTTCGTCTTCGATGGAATAGTCGCCTGACGCAAACTTCGAATGCTACAACTACAGTGTACTTCTGCCGGGGGCATGCTCCTTGTGAACTTCTATCAGACGTCTGCCGATATCCGCGGGTTCCTGGCCAGATAGCGATATAAATAGTATGACGTTGCGGATGTGGTCTCTGGACCGCTTGAAATCGTGCGGCATTGTGGCGGAATGAATTTACTTTGGAGTGATTATTTTGCGGTACTTTGAAGAGCTTTTCATACTCATTCCAACGGTACCTCGCACGTCCATTTTCGTTAATTCGTTACTGAGTTATGATCTCTAGAAATCATCACTACCATTTGTCCGATTTATTATGAATCAACCTAATATAACGAACATGCAAGGTTAGAAGCGATAATCGGTGGAAAAAGCGGATTTAAAAGTGCGGCGCTGTGGTGCGTATTCGCATCACTTCAGAATGCACACACTGACTTTCCGAGTTGTCCGCTGTAGAGATGTCGTTTGTTGTCTTGTAGCGTGTCTTTCATTCATTTGTGATGATGTGAAATAAGTGGAACAATACACAGCAACAAACAAAAAAAAACACAAATGCTGAATGAGCGAAAGCGTGTCATTACAACTAAACCAATGAATTCACTTTCGACGTCTTGGCAAGGCGTCGTGTGTGCATTGCGGCAACTGCAAGCCAACGTATTCCCATATTGTAAGCCGAAATTGCCCCCTTGCCGATGTCTTTAAGTTGGATATCCGACATCGTTCAGAAATATGTGTTGCCTGGAGTCCAAATCTACTCACCAAGCAAATTACTTGAGCTCAAAGATCACTAATCGAGTTACATGAGATCAGAGAAGCCGCAAGTATGATGATAAGTCTGTGTTCACCTAATAGTGACGAACAAATAAGATAATTAAGATTTCCAAGGCCGATATGAACTATATTTGTAACTCATTAAATGATGCGTCATATTATATTACATCATAATCATGGGAGCTTTTCTAATCTTTTGCGTACTAGGAACTGAACAATAAATTCTTCACATGTGGTGATAACACATGCAGGTGGAAGCGTAAAAATCATGCAAATCATTAAATGATTGGGTGAGCGTCCTGTTCTTATTCTGCATGTTCGCAGTGAGGAAAAAGAAAGATTAGCCATTGTTTTGCGGAAGTAATTGACATTATTGTTTAGGTGTTGAACAATGCTTCAAGGATATCAGTTAGTACATTAGAAGCAATGATCCGCTTTTCACACATCTGGCAATTTTCGGACCTTCCTTCGTTATTTTCGAAAGCCTCAAATTCCACCAAGACAGCATGGCAGTGCTATGCTCAATTAACATATTAGTAGCACTAAATTCGCTCGGTTCCAGGCACCGATTGCCGTACAAATTCGATTTTACGAAGTGCAATCCCTTCAGAGGTACAAGATGCAAAGCTGGAGATCCAGAGGTCGACTGATGAAAAAACGTTTTTTTAAATATGTCTCTGAAATCACAGAAGTTATGGCCCCTCAGTAATCACATCACAATATCGTGTACATCCCTGACTGTCTCGTATTCAATTTCATTTTATCTGAGTCACAGAGCAACCTGGTCAGGCTTCTGGTGTGATTACCGTACTTCAGCTGGTGATCTAAAAGGTAGCTACAGCCCGCGAGCTAACAGTCTGCAGAGCATCCTTTTCTAGAAGTTTGGTAGAATGTATAAGTCGCTGCAGAAGAAATGTAGGTTTTCAACACTATTTTGGAGAGGAAGTATCCTACCGCTCATATTTTTCGAAAAATCGACACCTGGATTAATCGGCGCAAACCGTCACACCGTCATCAGTTCGTTTGAAGTGGATAGAATGAGAGAAACCGGAGCTATGCATAGTCTCGATGCGATTGAGTCTTGCCTGAGGATGAAAAAAGGAATCTTTTCAGCTTTCACTGAGAAGCTGCCCATCTATTAGGTTGATTCATAATAAATCGGACAAATGGTAGTGATGATTTCTAGAGATCATAACTCAGTAACGAATTAACGAAAATGGACGCGCGAGGTACCGTTGGAATGAGTATGAAAAGCTCTTCAAAGTACCGCAAAATAGTCACTCCAAAGTAAATTCATTCCGCCACAATGCCGCACGATTTCAAGCGGTCCAGAGACCACATCCGCAACGTCATACTATTTATATCGCTATCTGGCCAGGAACCCGCGGATATCGGCAGACGTCTGATAGAAGTTCACAAGGAGCATGCCCCCGGCAGAAGTACACTGTAGTTGTAGCATTCGAAGTTTGCGTCAGGCGACTATTCCATCGAAGACGAAAACCGCGGTTGGTGGAGCGTACACGGCGTAGAGTACTGGGAGCTGCTCGATGAAGGTACCACAGTATCCGCCGACGTCTACGTTCGTCAATTACGAGAATTGAAGGCCAATGTCCAAAGTTCGCTACGGCGGCGGTCACATGTCTACTTCCAGCACGACAACGTGTCTACTTCCACAGACCGCACTTCGCAAGATCGACCAAGGCCGAGCTGCTGTCGTACAGTTGGACCGTACTTCTATACCCACCGTACTCCCCAGACCTGGCCCCTTCAGATTTCCACCTTTTCTCCCACAGCCAACGCCACCTGGACGGCCAAGACTTCAAAACTCGCGACGAGGTCAAGGCGGCACTCGGCAACTTCTTCGAGCTCCAGCTTCCGGCCTTCTGGAGCAAGGGTTACCATGATCTGCCTATACCGTGGCAGAAGGTCATCGATAAAGATGGAGTATATTTCAAGTGAATCCCTGTTGTCGTAAAAAGTTGTACGACAATGATTAAAATTGGTCAATTTGTCCGATTTATTATGAATCAACCTAATACTTGTCCCAACTCGTCGTTTAAAGATCGCTGAACTCGTCGCATCGAGAGTGCGGAGCTTCCAATTTCTTCTCATTTTATCCACCTTAAACGTTGTTGTGCCGGTGCGACGGTTGGCGCCGATTAACCCGTGGCTAGGTGACGATTTTTCGAAAAATGTGAGCGGTTGTAACACATGTAGTTCAGAATAAGCTTTATTAATCGAAACAAAAACCTTCAGAGTTGGCACACTGTTGCCAACGAGAAACAAGTTCATTTGTGCAGCTAGCAGAGGAGGCGTTGTTGACTTCATATAGGTTTTTAAAGCACTTCTCGTGAAAGAAGTCGTCCGGATGCTCGAGAAGTCGTAACTTGTAGGCTAGAGCACCGGTGAGTATGGGGAATGAGGTAGAGTCTCGTAGCCTAATTCATTCGACTTTTGCAAAGTTGATTGAGCGTGAAGAAGATCGGTCTCCTTATAATGACCAATCTAGTATACATCTCACGCACATACGTCGGAGCTTCTGGTGCATTACGTCGATATGTTAGTAGTACTTCTTTGCCGTAATCGTTTCGCCCGGATTTCAGAAAGCTGTGATGAATGGGACCGGCTGCAGATCGCTAAGAAGTCATGGAGTGGACCTCCAGGTTGATTTTGCCAGAGCGCAAGTTTCGATACCAGCGCTACACAGTGGATTTGTTGATACTTTTGTCGTCCTTGAATTCTTTGATGTTTTGAGCGATTTAAGCTGCATGTGTTTTATGCCATACATGTTTGTTAAGGTGAATCTTCTATTTCGCTTAACGTTTCGACGATTTCGACTTTATCAAAGGCCTGAAAGCATTTCACAACTTCTTGCTACTGCTTATACTGCACCTACTTTGCGATTCGATACAGGCCAAAACAAAAAAAAACCAACGAGGTCAAATTCAGACAACAAAGTTCCAACGCACTAAGCGTTTGCTCATGTGCTGAAGTCATCTGAGATGAAAGGCAGGTGGAGATATAATTGACCTCAATCCCTGTACGAAAAAGGGCCTGGTCTGCCTCGTCTATTACTCTGACATGAAAAATAGCCGTTGAGATTAGCTCTCTGATTTGCTAGTCTTATGGAATCCTCTAGCTCCTAGACACCGGTGCATCTCCACAGCAGTTCTCTACATATAGTAACACTGTCCTTTAAATTGCTTTGGGGTGCGCTGGTAATGCATGAAGCATTACATTCTCGGAGCTTTCATTACTATACCATTTCACGTCATAGGTACCACCGGATACTCTCATAGGAGTGTTCGGGTAAGGAATCCAGCTTTCACGATGACCTTCACGAGTCAACTTGATGCCCTACGACTGACTGTTGAGGATGTTGAACAAATCCATTTCTGACCGAGTTTTTTTACCCATCATATGCTGCCACTACTCGCACCGCTTAGGAAGCACAGAAGACAACTCACGCTGGTTAAGATTTTGGCGTTGAGGACATACTGACCTGAAAATATGAAATAGGTGCTAGAAAAACCCTTGAGGCTTTCTAGATAAGGCGCCGCAGTCCACGTATGAACAACAGAAACGAGCGCATCTCAGTAACTGATAAATTCCTGCCCTACATCTCGTTCTGATGGTGAGAATGTGAAGCACTGCACGTACGCTTCTTATTGAAATACCGTAAGCAATGCAAGACCGGCTTGTCTCACTTGCTCCGTTGTGTACTCGAAGTTGAGCGAGCGCTCGGTGCTGGTGGAATTAGGTGAGCAGTTCGATGTATGGGTTTCGACCTCGTTCGTTTCTTTGGTTTAGAATGTATCAAATCGCAGGGTAGGTGCAGGATAAGCGGTAGCAAAGAGTTGTGATATGATTTATGCCTTTGATAACGACGGAATCTCGAAACGTCAGGCGAAATAAAGGTTCCACGTTAACAAACCTATACGGCAAAAATTAAACACAAGTTACACACATTTATACGGAAAAATGCCCAGGTTTCAAGAAAGATGGACATGGAGATTACTAGGAAATGGATATTACTACTGCATTGCGCCAGTTCAATCTCATAGAGGAAAACATTTTAAAAATCAGGTTTCGACACCTGCAATTAAAATCCATGTTACTGACAAAAAGCATTATAATAATTTTCACGGCAAAAGTAAGCTGTTGAATTGAAACAAAAAATTTTCGTCAAATACAAAAAATCAAAACCTGCATTTTTTGCAACAACCTACTTTCAGAAGTGGAGGCAGAGAAAGAAAGTCGACTCATACTCATAAGAAGACCAGTTTTTGAGACAAACAATATCAATGCTATTGGGTAATGCTATTGCACCTCTGGACACTGGCATGGAAATTCTCAAAAAAGTGGTAAAAACCGTACTGAAAATGCGGTAGTAAAAGCTGCAGGCCCGATCCAGAAGACCTGGGACAAAGCAACGGAAGAGAAATGTATGATTATGGTGCGCAGGAAACGATGGGCGAAGCCAATTAGCCTCAGGGGAGCGCCGTGATCTTGAAATGAGAAGTGTTAACAAGCAGTGAACTGCAGACGCTGGCAGGAAACGAACAGGCCAAAAGATCCAGGAGCAACAAAGCTGGAAAAGATTTGACGAAGCTACTGTAACCAGAACAGAAATTACGATTGGATGCTCTTGCACGAAAAGTGGGGAAGGAGTGGAAAAGATCAGAAGTAGAATGTCACTGTTTCCTTAGATCTTGCTGTCAACAGAATACTATGCTTCCGCTCCTGACTCACGTCGAAGAGCACCTAGCATTTCTCTCCTAAAGTTAAAGCTCTCAATCAGCTTTCATGAAAAAGGGTGTTGGCTTTAGTTCGTGCAGTCACAGTTTGGTAAATGTACAGAATTACTGCGTATTGAAAAACAGAGATGTATTAGAAGGAAAAGTGTGACGGAATATTTCCGGGACAACCGCGGAAGGCCGCAGAGTCGCTATCGCCAGTTTTTCCCTAAAATTCCTTTGCGGTCATCACTGATGTAGCGTTCATTAACTAATCCGCAGCAAGATCGCTAGTCTGCAGCAATTTCTTGGTATCCCTTTTGCAGCGAATTATAGTCCTAACCTTGATGAATTTTGCAGCTATTAATTTCACAAGTTGGGTTCCTGATTCCAGCAGCAATCTCAATAAACGTGCAGAAGCGGAACTCAGGCGGCAGTTCTCCGTAGATTACAACTATATTAATACTTTCAGCTCCATAACGATTTGAATATTCAAAGCATATGATATCTGAAGGTTTATTGTAAAAAACGCAGAAGGCTGCGAGGGCCCAGATTTCTCAAGAGGTTTGCAATATTTCAGTGCTTTACACATCTTCGACAGGCCTGAAATACAAAGCGCACAGTTATATAACATGCGTGATATGCTGATAAACACTCCCACCTCAGACCAAGAAAATTGTGGCCTAAAAATGGCACGGAAAGTGACCAACTCTCCCTGCTGCGCCCTTGTATATCCTGGGACGTCGTGTCATTGCTGTAATACCCATGCAGAAGTGATCATACAGTAACCAAAAATGGAATCCGCAGGAACAACAGTGATCGGAATGGCAGATGAAACACCATCACCCGGGAGAACTGCTTTTTCCCAGACGTTGAAGCGTAGTTTCGCAATACAGTGTGTGTACTCGAGCGTTGTCATAGAGTGCACAGACGCGGCAAAAACCATAGGGTCCTTCGAATGCCGCGGAAGTAGGAACGAGATGATTATTACCGCCGTAAAAAACTTGGCAGTAGAGGAGGTAGGACCGCGAAAATTGTTACAGGATCATTTAAAAGGTCTTCTACCAAGGCCTTCCGTTTTTGGTTAGTTGTAGAAGTTTCAAGTACCGACTATGTGCTTTATGCCTATTTGGTTCCCACAGGTAGAGGACTGGAGGAAACGAGCTGAATTCACCTATAAAAAAGCGATTTTCGATACACGGTAGTGCCTTTGACAATGGGGGGTGGGTTTAACCAGTGCGTGGGGCTTACCAGCCACTGCCCTCACCATCGGATCTAGTTTGTGTTCGCAGAGCTAAACTTTAGAATTTGTTGCTTGTCGACTCGAAAAAATTAAACTGATAAAACGTCTAGTATAGTAAAATGTTCAGATCGTCATATTATAAAAGACAACCAAAAAAGTCGTGCTGTTTTTTCTAATTGATTATTTCTATGCAATGTATTAAAAAAAGTGAATGTGGTATGAGGGTAACACTACATATGCTTTGAAGCTTGTTTTACAGAATCATTCAAAGTGTCTCATAATTTAAGTAGTGCACTTGCGTTAGGAGTAGCAAAAAGTTTAAAATTTTCAAGTGAAGTATGGCTGTGTCGAATGAGATTTTGCGCCTGTTTACTTTACGATTTTAAACTCGGCACCAAACTTGCAGAAGCTTGTCGTAAAATATGCGCTGCTTTTGGGGAAGATACCGAAGATAACGGACGGGTCAGAAGCGGTTTGAAAAAATTTCTTTCAGAAATCCCATTCGACACAGCCTTACTCCACTCAAAACTTTTAAACTTAAAACGCACTACTTAAACTTATAAGACACAATGAATGATTCGCATAAAACAAGCTTCAATACATCTGCAATGTTACCCTTCTACCACAATCAGTTTTTTAATACATTGCATAGAAATAACCAATTAGAAAGAATCGCACGAGCTTTTTTGGTTGCCTAATAGAAGCATCGAAAATGAGCTATTCATACAAAATATTACTAAATTGTTCGGAGAGCGAGCATATATTTCATCAGTGGGAATAAGTTGCAAGTCACTTCATTGACCAGCCACAATCATGTTAAAGTATAGCACTCTAGCAGAACACTCGAAAAAGCAGTTCAAACCGCAACAGAGATTCACTTTCATCACAGACTTTCGATACATGACACATTCATTTGTCTGATTGTTAATAGGACATATATGTTCAAAAACTTTAGCATTAAACTAGTAAATTGAAAACATAAATTCCTCGGAAATTGTACGGGTTCCACCAAGCAGGCACTAACGCGTGTTGACAGTGTAATGGCATGTATGGCTGTGTCGAATGAGATTTTGCGCCTGTTTACTTTATGATTTTAAACTCGGCACCAAACTTGGAGATATAGCTATAGCACTCCATTTTACGATTGTCTTTATGTTCTGTGCGTTTTTTGCGCTTTATTTTTTGCATGATGTTATCGCTGTGCTAGGCTATGTGCGAAATAACTGTGAGTCATGGTATGTGATCTCTGTCTTAACCAGTGAAAAAGCTTCATAGCAGGACACTCTTTTTTTGCTGTGAGAAGTTTTTGGCATTTTTTTATTGTGGAAAGCACTCCTCAGAGCTCTTACATGCTTCCTAAAGGTTGGTTGGCAAAAAATTCTGATCCCCTTTGTTAACCCTAATTATATCTTAATATTGTTCTGTTTCGAAGCCTCATGCCATACTAATGTGGAATAACGATGTGAGGCTCCAAAATTTCATTTCAAAAGAGTCCAAAGATTCCACAAAATATTGCGAAAGAAATTTGAGCCTGTTGGCAAGCTTTCGGTGCCTATCTCAAGCCTGACATAAAGCAATTTGTCTTGTTTTATGTATTGGCGTTTTCCAAAAGAAGCCAGCAGATATGTATCCGACTGACTCACTGCTGCTGCGTACCCTATCCTATCCGAAGTTGGCATATCTTGGCATAATGCCGTTTGTAAACGAAAGTACAGCAATCAATGTCAACTGGTCAAGAGTTTCTCGCTGCCAATAAAACTTATATTCAGACAGCCACCAAATCTAAAGCGCTTACTCACCTATTGTAGACCCTACGAGGATAAATGCGAAAGGGCTGGGTGCGATTATTGCAGTGGCTTTGATGTGGGCGAAAATACGTCTGGGGAACCACAAAGCCCCTTTTTAAACAACTTGCCGAGCATCGGGGCCTTGTAAAGTCTCATCTCATACAAAAGCAACAGTTTCTCCAGGTACCAAACCCAGAAATATGCTTACGATGGATTTCGCACTGTTTTGTGGAATCTTTTGAGGTTTTGAATTAAAATTTTGGAACCTCACATAGTTTTTCACACATTAACACTCTGAATATAGTTCGAGAAAAGGTTGTCAGTAACTGTGGAAGCGGAGATATTCGGAGAAGAACTTACCGATGAAATAGGAACGTTTTGAAGTGTTTCGGAAAATCAGTAAAGTAATGAAAAAAATGACGGTGAAATAAAAAATGTGTATAGCAAAAGGGAGTATAAAAAATGTCAAGAAGCCTTATCGAAGAGACACGACAAGGTATCGCAATACTCGAAGAATGAGATCAACATAGTATGCGCGAACAAGAAGTGTTCTAAAGATCAAGGCTGCGCTGGTAGACGTGCTATTTGGAAACTGTAATCAGAACTGCCTGTCATGCGAGGTCGAATACCTCAGCACATGGGACCGGAGAGTCACGTTGAGGTCGTGGCCGCATATCTGCGTAACGCGCTTATCTGATCTGATAGCAACTCACCTAGTCATATGAGGCCCTTTCGGTACATGTGACCATCAATCTTCGCCTTTTTCAGGAATCTATGTACACATGTGAAATCCATAATACGAGCTTTCCAGCAATAGTTCATAAATTACTTTCACAATTTTTAGTAGTTGTATTAAAATAAATATTAAGGATATTTCAGTGAATAGGTAGATATAGATGAATCTATCACTAAATGTACTAAACAAACTTGCAATCACATGGGAGCGAGTACATCAGTAGAGAATTTCTTATAAGCAGACGATAGCTGAATCGATTTTTTCAAGTCATATGTGTTTTAGTGACCGATTATTGTATTGTAGGATTGTGAATGCAAACTAAGTGAAACGTATATTCACAGCTTCAGGATAAGCTGGAAAAAACTTGCTCAAATCCTTTGACCACTTACCGAGAACGACTTTCAGAATATATCCTGTGCATAAATCGGTTATCCTGAGCTTAGACTCTTTCGTTCGTTTTTCCCTGAGCATACATACTGTAGCGCTCAAAAGTCTTCGGCTAAATGGTTTTTCAATTGGGTTTTTCACGTGTAACTTTTTTGCGAGTGGACCGATCTAAGAGAAATTTTAGTATGTTATACTTGGAGACACTGCATAATAAATGTACTATTTCGGCGCTCAACGGAGTAAGCTTCGTGGTTTGCCGTCCCTCTGTGCCGCTGTCATCAAAAGTCATGGTCTTTCTACAAAATATTGATGTTCTCTGAGGCTTGCTAGTTTTATTTTTGTGAAAAGAACCGGTTTTTCTTGACTGAGTCTTTTCCTTTTCCCCGATGGTTTTGTAGTAAATTCTTGTAGAAAACCATGAAAAGAGTCAAGCAGCACTCAAGTAAAAGGAAATGGTGACAATAGCTTTGGGCATCACATATTAGTATAATGTCACAAATTTGGTCTAATAGAAAAAAAGTTATGACAAAAAAGTGTTTGGCGAAGGCTTTTGAGCGCTACTGTATATCGTCCCTAATTGGGATTTATCGTTCACTTGAAAATTCTGCATGAACATGAATCCTGGATTCTGAGTAGTAGTCTCACTCCACCGTAGTCACTAATTAGAAGAATTGTGACTCATAAATTAGAAGTCCAGCTTCTTATCACAGTAATGAACATCCAACTTTTATTCAACAGAAAGTTGTATTTAAATGTGCAGTGCAAGTTTTCATACTTCTATCTAGTCATTATAGAGGAGAAAGCTATTGCGAGTTTTCCGAAGAAAGGTACCGCGGTAATTACCAGATAGAACACTATTTAATGGGGAGCATATTACCGTATAAAGTACACTTCATGGGAAAGCCAATTATGACACTTAAAATATACGTAGAATTTACAGTAACACAATGATTACGGTCACAGACAAGCGAAATTATTCAGAGTATTGTGATTCATGAATTCAGTTCAATTGCAAATTGAAATTACTGCGACGATTTCAGCGCTCTATTCTTTAACTTTGCAGATAATCCAAGCGCGGTTTTAGGTAGCCGATCACGCTCTTAACTTTGCCAACTTAGATTGATGCCAAAGTGTAAGTTATGGCGAGAGACTGTGGATTTTCTAACTTGAGAAGTGGAGACACACCCAGTTCATGTGGTGTATAATTACAAGATAATGATTGTGCTCATGAAAGCACGTCGTTGAGGGGGTGCTTCGTGGACCCTAGCCGCATGGAACCCTAGAGTGGTTCTGGAAAAAGAAACTTCCTGAATGGCAGTCCTCGACTGGGAACCCGAGAGAAATCAGAATGTCCGTTTCAAGCACCTGTCGCGGCTCAAGTTAAATATAGCTGGTGCCAAGGTTATCTCTCCCTTTTCTGGTTTCGTAACTACCTGAGAACTGAAAAACAGTGGCGATCACCGCACGAGAAACCTAAGGTAGACCGTGGTGACATGAGGAAAAACAAAGTTATATGTCGAAGTCCACTCCATTTTTAACCAAGCAAGGATGTTATCCACATATGTAGTATCACCTGTAGAAGAGCCTTACTGGCCACTTCGCCTTCCTCCAGGACCTAATAACATAAGTGGCGAGAAGCAATCGTTCACTATTAGTGGCTAATGAGTTTTCCAGAAATTCCCAATTACTTGAAACACCTCCAAACCAAAAATTTACAGACGGGAACTGTTCGGACGAGAACTGCTCATTCCCATTAATTATGACTTTTTAAAGACACCGTGAGGGGTGAGGAGAAGCGAGGAGTGGGAATGCATGTTCTTCGACAGCAAACATTTCACTTCAGAATAGATTATGTGCGGTTAGAACTCCATCAAAAAAAGCGCGATTTGGGGTGTTATTTTGGTCCCGCACCGCTGCTGGTCGCTCCCACACAACCGCGGGAGAATCGTCTTCAGGGCGGAACAACATTCGCAGTCGACTGAAAGGAGTCGTTCACGGAAAAATGTGTTTCCTTGTTACCCATATGTTTATGTTATACTTGTCTCATAGAGGCCGCATGCAAATTTTCACGCGAAAAAGTGAGAATTAGGCCAAAATATAGCTTCCCAAATTGTCGGCCGGGTAGGCGGGGCACACGAGTAAAAGCTCCATCCCACCGCCCGCCACAGTTAAGAACGGAGAGAGGGGCTGTTTAGATACCTTTTCGCTTCTACGATGTGTCTCCGACCGCGGCGAACTACGGGGAGGGGGCACAACCTGGGAGGCCCCGCCCACCCGGCCGACGATTTGGGAAGCTATTGGCCGAATTCTCACTTTTTTTGCGTGAAGCTTTGCATACGGCCCGCAGATACAACATAAATATATGGGTAACAGAGAAACTCATCTTGTGGACGATCCCTTCAATTCTTCGAGCGCCTGCATGAATCTACCCCATCGGCTCGTGTAGCATAGAGGCCTGAAAAGGAAAAAAATGGAGGGAGTTTTCCGGCTCCTATTTCTACGAGTTTTTCACCGTTTTTCTCTGCTGTCATTCCTCCCTGTTGTCACAATGCTGAGCAACACTACTTTCGTATTTCAGAAACTGCCAGCTTTAGCCCTACGGCGTATTCCAACGCGGGATTTCATGAGACCACCTGTAGACCTGTCAAGAAATGTATTCGTACCACAAACACGACATCTGCATGGAAACTATTTTTTATCGACATTATAGGCGATGATGGTGAAAATCTCGAGCCGTGAAAATCGTTCGAAGGCACGTTTCACGATTGTCTTGGGTGGGTTATCGCACTCAATAATATCAGGGTAGTTGCTCAGTCAGGTGCACTGCATGTTTCGTTGTAAGTGCTTTTCTTTTAATTCTGCACGTTTCCTTGTATGTGCCGATACCTGTCGCACAATCATTTACTCTGCAATTTTATTTATAACTGCTAATACATACTAGGCCTCGACCTCCTCATCACAGTGCTCCCACACGGAATCCGGGGTGCGTGCACTTATGACGAAAAGTCGCTTCGCGGCTACCCACTGGCGACGCCATCAGCACGACTTGCCGAATCGATTGCCCTTGGAAGCCCGGCAAAGCGTGGCTGCGTCACCTCTGCACTTCCACCCATGCTACACTATCTCCTACACCCATGCCACACTGCCTCGCTTGAAGGCTGCCATGCCCTGCCACTGGTACTCGCACCCGCCGAGCCGCTCGCCGTGGGCGGCTACGCGATTTTCCGTCATAAGCGCACACACCCCGGTATCCGCAAGGATGTCTGACTCAAACTTCCGTCTGATTCTATTTTCTGTGGCTACGACACTTTCACGAAGTACCGCAGCAAATCTTCCTGCTACACTCCTTTCTTCGCGAGTTGCAGCACTGGTTTCTGGAGGTGCTCCGAACTCGGCAAGAGGTATCGAGACTTAATGGAGACGTGATAGCAAAACTGGATATATATGGTGCGAATTTTTAGCAACATGCAAGCGTAGGATGGACATATACTCGTGTGTACAACCCAATATCTTATAAGGCAGGCGTGTATAAGGTGCGCTTCCTGTGAGCAATATTTTTGCTTCACACACCTTATTGCTCTGTTTCATCAGTGTTAATCGCGGCTTAAAATCCGTTTCATGTGATTCTCTGGTGTTGTGCATCAAAATTGAATTCGTTAATAAAATGGAGAAGGTTCCAGTTATGTTAGTAGTTACAAATAAAGTGGCAGAGTCAATGATGGCTGCGATAGGTTCTAGTACAAGGAAACGTTCAGAATAGAAAGAAAGCACTTACGTACAAACACAAAATGCAAAAAGATCTGCACCGGCGGAGAGCAAACCCACAATCCCTGTCCTGCAGATCCGGAACACTACCAGTAAGCCTCCGTAGCTGGTGCTGGCTCAGCAACGGCCGTGCTGATAACAAAGTGCCTCGCCTATGAGATGTCACAGGCAAATTTTGACCCCTCCTAACTTGCTTCAGAATGCATTTTGCAATTTTGGTTGTAAACAGTATTCGGAGCTCTATTGATCCATCCGAGTCTCATTTCAAGGCTCTATGGGAAGTTGAAACCCTTCCCTTGTTAAATTTAAACTTGGAATCCAGTTATCCTCAGCTTTCGTTGCTGCAGAGGTTGATGGAGGTGCTCGGTGACAAGCCAGACAAAAGGGACAAGGAAGAGGCTAGTGGTCAGAGAGGGGATCTGCAGGAACGCTAACGTCGTGGTCGCCACTACTTCCGCTTATCGTTCTCACAGGAAACGTGGTTTGTGGTGGTCGCTGTTTGAGCAGTCCTAGCTCCCTCATAACTAATCGTCATGCTGCATTAAGGGGACAACGTTACCAGTTACAGACTGTTCTATCAGCTCGCACTGGGGAGCGTACTTCACCGATTGTCGATTCATGCTGTCCTTTTTTGACGTCGACCTCTTTTCACTACTTGAAAGATTTCCACTGAAGTCAGATTAGTGTTAATTTGTCCGGAAAATCGCGTATTCTACACATCAATCAGTGCTAAGTGATTTATAAATAGGAATTGTTGCGTGATAACGTGTGAAAAAATGTGAATTAATGTGCATAGCACATTAATTCACATTTTTTCACTCAACGTGCACATCCAGCACAAAGGTTTTTTGCATGAAATACTTCGTCCTTCTAAGTCCTAAATTAGCACATTAATTCACACGTTTTCACACAACGTGCACTTCCAGCAAAGGCTCTTTGCCTGAAATCTGCAAGGGCAGCATGCTTCCGGAAATCATTCTGAGTAAATACACGAAGGCGATTATCGGATAAACACAAAGTACCGAGGCTATTTTAACCAATACTGCCTGTATGGCCAGACGTTTTTATCTAGTCTTCAATTCGTGCGACACCGTTTGTTGCACATGGCCACCCAGAACCGTTTTCTGGGGTCACAAGAAACCGCCGATTTGTGAATGCTGCAGCTGTCTGGATAGGTTTTCGGATATAGAGAACAACATACATGTCTGTCCGTCACTGTACCGGAGAAACTGGTTTGCTTTTCAATGCCACTCCTAAGCGAAAAATACACTTTTGTACAACTAGAAACTTAGGTCCGCAATCAATAGGAAAGTAATCTCAATCAAAGTCGCATCTGAAAAGGTGAGTAGCTACATTGTGAATCGTTTCGTTATTGCTTGCTATGGCGTTCAAAAAGCGTGGTGTCGAAATCCTAGCTACTTTTCAGAAAGGGAAAGGTCCCAGAAAGATGTGTTGTTCTGTACAGAGGGGTGCCAAAAAAATTTTTTTGTCTCCTCTACTTTCAATCCCGTATTAGTCTAGCTTCAGCAAATTCTTACGAGGTATTTTCATCACTTAAGTGAAGAGCAGACCTCACTCTATAAGTATACTCCGTAACAGCCTTCTGCACGAGCAGGATCGGGAGATTATTCCGAGTGAACATGATGTGTCACCTCAGCTGGGCAAAATACGAAACTTCGTCGCCCCGTTCGCAACCTTGCTGAGGTCCGTTCACTCTGGGTACCCGAGGGGATCCATATTGGATGGTATTCTCAAATATTCCGTTTTTTCGGTGTCCCAACGCCCTTCGTTTCCAACCAGAACGTGCCATTACCTCCGGGGACAGGTTTGAGGCATGAAAAATGATACTTCAGATCATAGCAGCGTTGTTTGAGCAGCATGGGCTGTGTGATGAACCGAAGGGCCAATCCTTAGGAAGTTTGTCACAAAAGACCTACCATGGAACCTTGTTCCACCGTTTTTAGCAAACCTTGATACCGTAGGTGGTTTGAAGACGACTGCGCCGACTGAAGGCTACATATTTTTATGAAGGTGAACGGAGTAAGTCTCAACTTGCTCCTAATTCTGAGGGAACATCTCGGGAATATTTTGCCCCAATACTTTTATCTCCTTCGTTCCCTATGTTTTGTATAATAGGCGGATGTCGGCCGTGAGCGAAATTACTTTTTTTGGCACCCCCTGTATATTCGAAAACATATAAAAACAGCTTTTGACCACAATACAATTTCGAAATACAAGAAAATTGTGGTTTGGAACCGGTCCACACAGGAACGGTTTTGGATGCAACATCATGTGTTGCACGCGGTACCTTATGGGTTGAAGCACATCCGAGCACATTAATCGGTCAAACATGACATGCAATAGTGTCATTTCATATTAACAGCTTCATATAAACAGGTCTAACAGCTTGTTCTCAATTCTCTCACTTCGCTGTCAATCTCCTCCAGCCTCGTTTATCTAGCTTGCAGGAATAGGGAAAGCCTGAACCTGCGCAACAACCCTATCGCATTACTTAACATTAGCCAACTGCAGTACCTTGCCGGTGAGTCAAGCATATCGAGGTCAGAAAAAGTTTAGCGTCATTCTGTGTGCGACGCGAAGGCGGCGCCATTTAGGATGGGTCCTGAGGCGACGACGATGCCTTACGCCTCATTCTATAGGTGTAATCACTTCACGATTCAACCAATACAGTGCTCGTAACTCGCACCTCACGTCACGCGCTGAACGCGGCCACACGATTACTCTGTGCTAACGGCATATACCCCATGTAGGTGCCGCGTGGAGGTGTATGGGCCTGCCGACGGGCAACAGCAATATATCCCTTCAGTATCTTTTGTTCTTGCAGTTTCCGTAAGGAAACTGCAAGAACAAAAGACCGATTATATGCGATGTCCCAACAAAGCTACATGTATTAGGTTGATTCATAATAAATCGGACAAATTGACCAATTTTAATCATTGTCGTACAACTTTTTTACGACAACAGGGATTCACTTGAAATATACTCCATCTTTATCGATGACCTTCTGCCACGGTATAGGCAGATCATGGATGCCCTTGCTCCAGAAGGCCGGAAGCTGGAGCTCGAAGAAGTTGCCGAGTGCCGCCTTGACCTCGTCGCGAGTTTTGAAGTCTTGGCCGTCCAGGTGGCGTTAGCTGTGGGAGAAAAGGTGGAAATCTGAAGGGGCCAGGTCTGGGGAGTACGGTGGGTATAGAAGTACGGTCCAACTGTACGACAGCAGCTCGGCCTAGGTCGATCTTGCGAAGTGCGGTCTTTGGAAGTAGACACGTTGTCGTGCTGGAAGTAGACATGTGACCGCCGTCGCAGCAAACTTTGGACATTGGCCTTCAATTCTCGTAATTGACGAACGTAGACGCGTAGACGTCGGCGGATACTGTGGTACCTTCATCGAGCAGCTCCCAGTACTCTACGCCGTGTTCGCTCCACCAACCGCGGTTTTCGTCTTCGATGGAATAGTCGCCTGACGCAAACTTCGAATGCTACAACTACAGTGTACTTCTGCCGGGTGCATGCTCCTTGTGAACTTCTATCAGACGTCTGCCGATATCCGCGGGTTCCTGGCCAGATAGCGATATAAATGGTATGACGCTGCGGATGTGGTCTCTGGACCGCTTGAAATCGTGCGGCATTGTGGCGGAATGAATTTACTTTGGAGTGATTATTTTGCGGTACTTTGAAGAGCTTTTCATACTCATTCCAACGGTACCTCGCGCGTCCATTTTCGTTAATTCGTTACTGAGTTATGATCTCTAGAAATCATCACTACCATTTGTCCGATTTATATTATGAATCAACCTAATACAAATGTAGAAGTTGCTCTCATCTAGTCGTAATAAGAACACAAGCAATCACTAACACTATCGACAGGGTAGTTACACAAACTTTGGCTTCTCAAATTAGAAAGGATAATATTTATAAGAATTGCTGTACCTTTCACGCCCTTCTGTTCCTTTTTCTTTGTGGAGCTCATTTTGAATCGTCCAACTAATGCTCGACCTTTTACTTTTGTTCCACTTTTTCGCATGCTGAAGACGATTAGCTCAAAATACCTAGGGGTTCCTTGAGTCCATCTCTCCCTGGCACGTAATTTTATGTAAACTCGTCTCACGGTCAACATGCAACATTGTCCCTCAGCTCCCTCAGTGTCAAACTTATCACACCGAGATTTTCTTTTGAAACTTTGCGTTGCGACGAACAATGAAAATTTACAGCAACCGTTTCTTAGCTATAGTCTTTCTACAAGAAGTATTCTAAAAATTAGATTCGACCTCGTTGCTGTTAGAAGTGAAGAGTTAGAAGATTGCTGGTGTGACTCACTCAAGGTCTTCTCCATCTGTTTAGCACTTGAAAGCTCAAAAGAAGGTGCGTCATAGATGGATTAATAATGTGCAAGCTTGGAAAAAGTGTGGGATTAAGATAGTTTGTGATTCAGGCCATGTCTCAATAGAAAGAAGATTGTTTGTCAATTGGTTAATGCCGCTTCCATACTTTGTGGCACCGGCGTCGACGGCAGCAGGCGAGTCCCTTCCATACTTCGTGGCACCGGCCTCGACGGCTGCAGGCGAGTATCTCAGCCTGCACTATTGCGACGCGCTCTATTTACTATTGTGGAGTGATCATTTTGTTCACGCTAATCTCATATCAGTGCTGTATAAAGACATATTCTTCCAAGTGACACCCAGTTTTGCTGATGATCTCAGTCTTAAACGACTTCGAGCCGTCTCGTGGAGAAACAAAAAGTGGAGATCAGGGAAAGGATCTACGGCCAGTATGCCGAAGTCATGAGCAGGTGGAGCTGCCTTCCTTCCTAGTGCACCATCTCTAGAGGTATTGCTTTGGTGTTTCGTGCAGCAGCTGCAGTTTCAGCATGAAGAAATGATAACGTTACCTGCCCCTTTGCAGCCAACAAGGAAAGTGCGCATGAGAATCGAAACATGCAGGACGACCAGTTCAACAAAGAGGTCTAGAAATCCCCTCAGATGAGGAGGCCGGATATATCTTTATAATTGGTACAAAAGGTAAGGACCTATGATAGGAAGATCGAGTGTTCCAAGAGAAAAGAAGAAATATCCTGTGCCACTGAAACTCAAAGATACTGCATATCCAAGTATGCAGATGATATGTTCCCACTTTAATCGCACCGAATCGATTTTGACGCAACAATAAGATATGCTGAAAATTCATATGCATCGAAGAAGACACTGGATTGTCTACGATATGAGTGCTTGAGATCAACAGCACGTCCAGCACTGACATCAGATTACGTACCATTCTAAGATTTTGCGAACACTATCAAACGTGTGTATGAAGAAGGTTGCATGAAGCAAATAGACTATGAAGGCATCATGGTCCATGGCAGGTCTTCAAGACCCATCGGTGGGGAGAGTCGTCAAAAAATGCTTTGTCGACTCAATATTCAAGCAGAAAACGTGCCGTTTACGATTGAAGATCACGTCACCGTGTGTAAAATTTCACAGCTCTAAAGATTGATGGAGCAAACATGGGTGCTAACCATAACATTCACCCCGTAAAAAAAAATAAAACGAAGCCCCCGATCGGCCAAGAAACGAAGTGGGCGACACTATAGCTACAAAGAACGAATGCAAAAATGTTGCAAACATCGTCGCTGAGAACGTAAGAACCTACATCAAAGTTATCGTCAGAGTACGTCCAATCGCTTCAGCTATACATTGGTGCAGATATCACATTGATCTGTGGTGAAACATGGAGGGAACCCCACGTTCAGGACCGTGTATTGTGCAGCTAAGGCGGCAAACGGATCACTGATGAAGATTGATAGAAGCAATCCCGTAGCACTCTCCGTGAGCGTCCATATAAAAAATTGCTGATGACTGTGCTACGCTCACTGTAAGTGCATGCTTCACTGCTTCAGTCGTTTTTGACCAGAAGATGGTAGTTACTATGATGTCCTTTTGTAATACACGAATACAGTGGAAAATTGCATCCTAGGAACTTTCAAAACAGGTTTGGAAGCCACCACGTTAGAATTGAGCCATCGTACTCTGTCATTGAGCGATTCCAAAAAACGTCTAGTATTTCGGAATCTACGTGCAGTTTGGGTGCCGTACCATCTCAATGAGAGACACCATGTCAGCAGTATGAGTGTGATTTAACGTTGTTGATGTATTCGACCGGCAACATGACTGAAGAATATAGTAATCAGATTTGAAAGCTGCACAATATCCTAGTCTTGTTCACTGTCTACAATTACACTTTCGAATGTGTAATTCCTATAACTATGCCCTCAAAAAGCAACGTTGTGTGCTATCGTTGCAAGTTCAAATCTCAGTACTGTAGTTTGGCCTATATAGGACAACTCACTCATGCTTTCCTTGGCTATTCTTGCTAACAGTTCTCCTTTATTTTAAGTCTATCCTTAACGTAATGCGGTTGTCCAATCTTGCCCAACCCTCACTTCACACTGACGTTAATCACCAAACTCGTGATTCAGTGATTAATGTGGTTTGTGGTATCTTAAGAATATGTTGCATAGAACCATGGTCTTATGTAATGCTTCCGTTGGTGTAGAGAACGCTGCGACCAGAACTACTCGACAGATCAGGAAATGCGTAGACATTTGCTAACATAGATGTTCCACTGCATTTAGCACACTATTTCAAAGATCAGAACGTAAAACGTCAGAGGGGGGTTGTCGAAGTTCTGGAACCTCGGTTTTAATGTAGTAACCCTTTTCTCGAAGTTTCAAGATATTCATCTTTAGAGTACCGTGCGCTGCTTTCCCAGAAATGCTGAAATGAAAGGAAAATATAGGAATTCACTCTCTTCGGCTAACATTTCGGCCTTGTCGCCCTCGTCAGAGCCTAGAAAGCCGATTACAGCGCGTTAGAGGTGGTCTCTGCGATAACTTTCTGTGCTCAAAGGTTCGTCCAACTGCGATTGTGGTTTGCAGTCCTTCCAATTCTTCTGGTCTATGTGGGACTGTTTTGGAAATTTCAAACGGTTCCGAATGGGGTTAAGAACTTGTCTGCATTCCCGCCGTAAACGCTGGCGGGAAACCATTTTTTAGTGCTTCACCTAACAATCCGTGTCATGTGTTCAATTTACTCTCCTTCCAACAATGCCTCGATTTGCACATGGCCGCACTAATGCTTCTTTCCAAGAGCTCTTTCACCCGTCTGAGGTTATCCGCAAGATGGAGCTTTCCAGAACGTGTTTTTCTTTGGGATTCCATTTTTCTGTACGGATTCTTGCATGTGGTTTTAGTGTTCGCATAATTATTTGAGGAAATCAGATTCTGTTCTTCTTGCACGTTGCTCTGAACCTTGCACTTTTGAGGTACACCACGCGGTGATTAACCCATTGGAGCCCGCGCGTGCTCTGCGACTAGCAGCCGCATGGGACCGCCCCACCCGATGGAGCGTCGCGACTGCAGCTCATATATGGGCTACGTGGGTTGTTGTGGCCGGTTTTTGGGAAATGCTCGTATTTTTGCAGGAAACGCGGGCGGAAGGCAAAAATCTATGGATTACAAAATCTTGAACTATGTTACGATCTCGCGCACTTTCTGCTTCTGTCTGCACCCTGTCCGATCTCTCTTAGCCATAAGTAGTTTGGTAGGATGGGTAGAGATGAAGAACCTGGATTCCTGATCGATCAGAGTACGCATTTAGTCTTCTCCAGTGACCCAGCACAATGGAATCTTCTGAAGAACACCTGGAGGATGATTTCTACCACCTTCTTATCAAATTGGACAGGATGAGTCCGCTGATGAATCTCCCTGAATACAAAGCCGGCTCCGAAGATGATGGAGGAATGGGAAACACCTAGTCCAGTACTGCTACCATTCACGACCGGGATTTTCACCGGCGTGTATGGACCTGCTACTCATATATTCGATTGCAGTGAGCCTGTGGATTTTAACAATCGCTCTCTCAATACAAATATGATGGATCTCATTGTCAAGGAACAAATAGATATGGAAAGCAGATGGCCAAAAACAGAGGAGCAACTTTCCAGGAGGTGACAGAAGCCGAGATGAGAGAGTTTGGGGATTTGTTTCTAGATGGGTCTTGTGAATTAGTCGCGTCTTCATGATTACTGGAGCCATAGACCAGCTTTGGGCGGACCTTTGCACGTTGGACACATAATGGTTATACGGGGTTATGTGAAGTTTCTCACCTGCTAGAGTTTCGTAGGACAACTTTTTGTAAACCTGTTTGTAAAACTAGATAATCATCAACAACTTCGAGAAGTATTTTCTATGTTAGCTGTATTCCTTTGAAAATGTTGCGAGAACAATATATTTTTGTGACTCACAACGAAGACTTATTCATTTAGCTCAGATCAACATGTAATAAACAAAACTTGTTCAATAAACGCAACTAAAAAGAAACTCATGAAAAGTTGAGATGAGACAGTGATTCTATTGATGAAGACAACGTGAGTAGGACGAAACAGGTGATATCGTTGAAATTCGAGTGCTACCACCAAGCAGAGTCTATATTGTAGTCTGTGGTACTCGTACGCCGAATGTACTCACGGAACCTCGTTTTCGGCTTTTCTTCACCTTCATATTCAATTTTCTTCTCTGGTGTGTAAATCAAGACCTCTGCTTTCAGCAATAGGTGCGACGACACTTACATTTTTTAGCGAGGTGTACCTTTAAATGGATGCGCAAAGCAAATGCTGCACAAGTCTATTTATAACATCAATGTTTATGGCAAGAAAGTGTCATCGATTTTTGGACGCGTGAATGAGCATGAAAGATAACGAGCGCACGATCTGCCAAAGCTGAAGGTGCACGCTCTATCGGTTTGCCTGAGAAGGCTATGAATTCTACGCGCGAAAAGAGCGCAGCGTTAATCTGAGAAAACGTTTAATACAAAAAGATGCGTATCGATATCGTAGAACTTCGGTATCCACAAAGCCGGCCAAGGTGACTGGTGAGTGCATTTGCTTTAAAGATGGACAAAAAATACCCGATTTTGGAAGCACTGTATTTCAAATATAGGTCCTGTATGGTTATCAGTATAAAAAGTAAGCAAATAAAAGATGGCAGCGAATTACCCAGATGACCAAAGCATCCACGTGTATGTTCATGAGTTGATGCATTCCGTAACTTTCGAAGCTTTGAAGGTGAATGGTCTGACCATGTCGAACCAACCTACCTTCGTGGATCGGAACAGGGCCATGAGGGCTACCATCCATCCACCAGATGAGGCGATGCGGGTCGTAGCGAACTGGTAAAGTGAGAGGTAAAAGCGTGTAATTTTTACGAGTACCGTAACCTACTGCAAGAGCGCCGGTGCAACATGTGATTTAATCGAGTGAAGCATGATTGAAGAAGAAACTTACACGCCACACGGTGACATGTCGCCTCTTGCGGATCAGCACAAATTGGGGTCCAAAAGGCCACTCATGACACCTCCTCGCCTGTGAATGAGCCTCAGTCACTGAGGCCTTTTAGCAGCCATTAGAAAAATCGCTCATGGGAATTCCAAGACTCTTATCCTTTCGAAACCACTCTGCTTGATAAAGAACGTGAACAGAAACACGAAAACATCCAAGAAATTTCCAAGGCAGAGTAGAGAAAATGAAAAAAGGGCAACTCTCCGAATTCCCGCCGAACAACCTTTCAACAGCCGTCCGCTCCGCGGGCTAAGCGCAGTTCGAATTTTCGCGCCCAATGTTGATTTGATTCGCACTGTGCGTCCCTGACCATGTGACAGCCTCTGTGTTCTTGGGATTCTCGTGCTCGTGTCGCCTCGGACACCACAGCCCATTGGACGTCACTTTGGAGAGGTCTATCTCGGCCAAATCCCTATTTTTTTTTGCCCAAACGTTGCATACAACCATTTGTAAGGAAATACACAAAAATATATGGGTAACAGGGGAACTGAGATGTCCGTGGACGTTAGCTCTAAAGTGGAGTTACAATGAACAACGAAAGCGAACAACAGAAGCGAGACTATGGCACATGAAAAACCTTGAGCAGATAGTATTATTCCGGGTGCGTTTTATGGCATGTTTTCCGGTGAAAATTTTTGTTAGATCACTGATTATGTGCAAGACAACAACTAGTCCTTGGAGAAGAGTTTAATTAAATCATTAACTGAAGTTTTATTTTTATCTCAATACTTGTTCACTTTCTTCAGCAGCATCCACGACTGTAATTGCTGCAACGACGGACCCGAAACCATTGGGCCCAATTGTCAGTGTTGGGACGATTGCGCCGATACCTGCAATGCTTCGTCAGCTAATTGTGATTTCTATATTTAAAAGAAGTGCTTTCAGGGTAGTTGAGGCCAACGCTTGACTAGATAGAGACAACCCCCGCATTGCATGTTGGTTGAGCTACCTCAAAAAGGATAAAGGATAAAGTTTTCGGCGTTATCAATTCCTTCCTACGATGCACGCACATTCTATTTCCATTTAGGGTCGTGATGGCTGGTGAATGTGATGTGGCCTGTACAATGACTTGCGGTGGCCAGCCAATGTACAAGTCAGCGGTTTAATCTTTCCAGACGAGCCGGTACCAATTTGCCGGTCCCGGAGGGATGGAAAACGATTTGATTTGATTTGGGGTGGGATCTGTGTTGATGCGGGATTTGACCCCCTCACCATGGAAGTAGTGGGGTGTGCGCCACCTGTCACTACACCACTTCCGCCCTACAAGTGACATCACCTGTGACAGACGCGGAGAGTGGTATCTGCGCACTATACCGTGCGAGACGGGCAACTGTGTACCAGTCAAGTTGGAGTAAGGTTCGACGTTCCCCAGACCAGTCATCAATCCATGTTCGGCGACCTTTTGAGATTCTCATAGTTCTTTCTCAACATCGACACAAACGACTCACAAATAAACAAACACGGTACCAAACGACTCACAAATAAACAAACACGGTTGATAAGAAAAAATGAATAAAAGTGTGTTCTCTTCAGTGGTCTGAACTCCCTTTACATGTAACATGTCAAGCCGCACTCATACTGTGCGTTTGCGTCGGCGGCAGGGGTGGCGCGACCTCAGCCAAGGAGGCAGAGTGGCACGAGCAGAGACGCAGAGACGGCAGAGCCACGCCCTGATGCCGCCACCGCAATTATGAAGACGGCCTGAAATTCCCACTTAAAGAAATCACAGTTACCTTCTAGTGACTAGGACCGGTTCCTTTGTGATCAAACCAGCTGGAGTTTCATTTTTAGCGAGACAATCGTACAAATTCCAAACCTTCAAAAAAAGTATAGGTGATATGGCCTTACATAAAGTTGGATGGCTTGATCATTCGGTAAGAATAACAAACCTGTCCTCTTACTACCCGCATTTGGCTGAACACCAAATAACGACTATTAATTTGTTTGTAGCGAAACAGAATCTGCAAATAAGAACGGTTCCGGAGATTTTTTGAAAGTTCAAATGCTCACGGGATTGATATTATGCAGATGGGAAACGAAAATGATTTCACCACTTGATCCCCGCGGTGGGCACACTGAATGTGTAGGTTTTCGGCAGCAGAGTCGAACATTTCAACACATTCCCCGCCAACTATGGGCGGGATCTGGTTCGCGACTTCTTATTCCTTGTCGAGTGCCCTACTAATCCAAAAGTTGTCACGATCTCCATTAGTTGATTTTTATTTAGTGCTCATTTTCGTGAGGCCGCGCTTCCATTTTATGTAACCGACGCCGGCACATTTCGGCGACGACGCTGAAACTATTTGCTTGCCGCCGATGACGGCGTCAATCGGATAACGCACTCTAGTTACAACGACCCATAATACAGTATGATGATCGTGGCGAGAGCCAGCGGATTGAATCTTGGCGTAGTACCGCAAGGAGTGCACCTGCAATGTTGAAATACGGCTCTCGCTACGGCCATCATACGGTATCAAGTATCCTAAATCTTTACCATACGTGAATCGAGCACCCTCTTCGCGGTCGCCTATTAGAGGCTTGCTCTTTTGCTACCACCCCTTCCACAATGGCAGTGTGCTCACTAATTTTCAAAAGATCTACGTTACCTTTAGTTCGTGGCAGAGATCGTGAAGAAAAGCAGGACAGATAATGCTCAACAAATGCTCACGCAGTGTGGTATCCCATGGCTGTAACAAGAACTTTTCTACCCTGAAAACTACCTAGTATTTCAATAATTTCTGTTTGTAAATGACGTTGCTCTTTCTAAGGAGGAAGGTCCGATCAAGTGATGCATAGTTCATTTAAGTGATTCGAGCTATCTGAAAGCACACCACGCGATAATCAGATAGGTCGTTTATACTTGTGAGGGAGTGGATCCTTGGCTAACTGGCTCACTCTTCTGCGGCGCTATTGTTCGAGCTGTTGTATAGTGTGTTTGAACTTAAAGGTACAGTTCGGGCTGGCCGAACGGAGAAGATACGGAGCTGGATGCCATTGTTAGTTATCGCTAGAAGGCCCCCGACTACCAGTTTCTTCCCTTCAGCGAGCGCAGATTGTGCTTTTGAAGTCTAAAGTGACTCATCAAAATGAAAGCTAATGATCGGGGACTTTTAAGGCCAAATTACCAATAAAAGAAGCGCCCTTGGGCTCCATCAGAGCCGTCTTTTTCGACAAATGCCACTTGTTAGGGTGCACAACCCTTTCGCTAACAGAACCTGCCTCCTTCCAGAGTCAATCACGGGAATGGGGGGTCCTATTCTTCTGGTCTTATTCATTGATTACGCTTTTCTACACTTTCGTATAGTGAGCGCCTGGTCTTTCCTGCTCAGTAACATTTTGATATTCGTCACTGACAATCCCTACCACTGCCTATAGCCAAGGTACCACGTCAAATCACACCTGGCATTGGACAGAGCAGTTCCCAACTTGGAAAAAAGGTTTGTTAACCAAAAATAGGACAAGATAAGGTACGTGGTAAGGGTAACTCACCGGAGCGGAACAGGTGATATCGCTCTGCTTCTCGCGATACGGCAAAGACTCGTTACTTACAATTAGCGAAAGGAGTCGTTCAAGGACCGTGACCAGGAAGCTTTATCCTTGAGGTACCCAGGGCTCTTCGCCCGTTTCTTTTTTGTGGTGGGTGGATCAGGACCTCTGTTTTCAGCAATGAGTACAATGGCGCTCGCGACATGTGACTATAACTGAAAGTAAGTAACGTAATGCTGTGTGTCAATCTTGTAGTAATGATAGAACGCGGAGGCGGAAGATTCGGAGTACGCCAGGAATCTTAAATACAGTAGTGCTCCAATACTGTGGTGTGGACTTCAAAGCACGGGATCCCTGTCTAATGCCACTTTCGTACTGTGCGATCCGTGCCGGCGGCAGAGCATGGCTGCGTTAAGAGGAAACGAGGCAGGGTGGTATGGGCGGAGCAGCAGACAGGACGCAGCCACGCTCCCCACAGAGTATGAAGGCGGTCTAAAGAAGGCTGGACCATTTTCGACATTCATTTTGCCTCTGAGAATTCACAGCCATCGGCTCATGGTCTAACAAAAGGTCATAAGGCCACATTTCCTCATCGACGAATGATCAATTGTTTCCAGATCATTGCTACTGACTTCTCTAGTATCCGACTTCATTACACTCCGATTAATCGAGGAACTCTGACTGCAGTGAGAACAAGCTTTTCTCCTTCTCTATTTACCATGACCGTTGCAAAATATGTGTAGAAGGAATAGAAAAATAACCTGTTGGGCCCAGCGATATTCGGTCCACCGAAATGGGAATGTCCTGAATCTACTCACACATTCTGGATGTTTCACAGGAAATGCGAGACCATTATCAATAGCTGCTAATTCTATTACTTTTCCGGGAACGTGCCTGAAAAGTATACGTGAGTCAAATGAAAAGCTGTTGACATTCCCTTGTGGTGCTTTATAGAGGCACCGTAAGGGTTGAAAAAGAAATGGGAACTGGGGAACATTTTCCTCATGAATGGAATGCGAGTTTGAAAAAGCGTGGGACTTTCATCACTACATATTTCGCTGTGCTGCGTATCGAGCCTTGCTGTGCAGTGTGCCGAGTTCCTACGAGGACGGCGCAGCGTAGCGGCTGGCTGTTCCTCTCGCGGCCTGCATCACACCTCAGCGGCTAGCGACGCAGACAGAGAGAAAGGGGAAGTGAGATACTGCTGTTGCACTACACTACGACTTTTGTATTATTTAATTTTTCTAACAGTCGGCCGAAATTATTGTAATGAAGCGCCTTCAATAGTGTCAACGTTTGGTCGACATGTTAATAATATGAAATACGCAATTTTTAACCTGATCAGTAGGTTATCCATGTGTCTATCTGTGTTCCGTATGATATAATCAAGCACTATCATCTTTTGGAAGAGATATTTGAACCTGTAAAAGGACGATACCACGAAATTTCTATGCAACAAACCGTTTTTGTGTATATTATTATGCTTCCTGTGCTTATATCGCACTGAGGGGGGGGGGAGGCACCCCACTACAGAGATCATTTTTGCTTGAGTCCGAAAGGGGTAAGAAACCTCTTTTTCTCCCACTAGGGCTTAGGCAAAAATAGTATATATACCCCTGAGTGTACAAATTGACCTCTCAAGGATCTCTCCAAGCTCAGATGTGCAACTTTTTACAAATGCCCCTTCCCCCTCTTCATTACGATAGCACCCTTCTTGTTTATAAAAGTTCGACTGATTGACTCACCTCTCCTCTTCACTCTCCGACAGTAAGGATGTATCATAATCCCAACGTGAAAACACCGTTTGAGCACTTTCGTAACCTTTGACGAAAAGCTGAAAAGCATACCACTAAGTGATAAAATGTTTGGAAGTTGATGTGATCAAGTTTTGTAAATGAATAAGATTCACCTGAAAACTGCCTTCTTTCGGTTTTATTTCGTACCGACCGCAGCAGCGAGCGTAAAAGAACGAGGGAGAAGCCATTCGGACAACCCTTGTCTTGGGGACGATGTGCAACTGAAATATTTTGAATCTTGCAAGAGAAATGAAATAACTGAGAGTCAAAGCATGGAGCCTTACTTTTCAACTTTGATCAGTACCTAATTTCACACTTCTCTCACTATACTGAATGAAAACGCAAAACGAACCTGCAATAAATCATCTACGATGCTGGCGCCGGTTTCTGACAAATAGCCGTTATTCGGAATCAGGCAAGCTCTGCCAAAGCAACAGAAGCACAACACTCTGAAAAGAATGTATGAGGGCAGTTCCCAGAAAAGAGATCGTATCTCAGATTGGAAAAAGAAGGGGATTGTACTTCCTCTCCTAAGCAACGAATAGCTGTTATTTAAAGTTATTTTAAGACCATTAGGTGATCTCTACAAAGGGGGTGCGTAGCCTTATGCCGAATTTTCGCTTTGCGGCGTCGCATTCGCGGCTCCATCAGCGCGATTTGTCCCGGTCGCTTGAAATCCTGCTCAGGACGCAGTGGGTTGGTACCATAGAGGTCCTTCAAAGAAACAGCTGTTCATCTCATTAATTATCTGGAATTAATAACTTTTGGACCTTACGTAAAAAGACTAGTTACATAAAAAGTACAAGAAACAGTAACGTACTATGTTAACAATCCTAATCGAGAAATAATCAATTCGGGCGTAAAATTTGAAGGGGAGTGTACACAATGTACGCAATCACATGCGAAGAAATCAACGCGCCTTCACCCCGCTACTCGTCGCGCGCTGCCGCGCGAAAGTTTGACATAAGGCTACGCACTCCTGTGAAAGGGCCGTAGTCGTCAATCGACAACCACACTTCATACTAGGTAACACAATTCTATGATTATCGATCGATGTATACCGACAAGCACCGGCGATGGTGATGGAAGGGGGATATAGGGTCAGAATCGGTTACGTAGTGGGACGTATCCATCGAAATTCGCCCAACGCAACAATTGGTCTTGTTTGTTACTGATACATATTTTGCTGGCGCAAATTGTGTGGCGCACTCAAAAAGCTGTTAATCGATGCCATTGCTCCAGTGATTCCATCCCCTTCATAGTTCGTAGTAGTGACCTTAAACACACCTCTGAAAGAATTTTGGCCATTTGGGATTCAGTGCTGCGAATGGTTCTTCATCCGATGGTTTGAAGACGGCAATGTTTTCCAAATTTTCGTCTCTAACAAAATATGATCCTGAAAAACAAGTCCGAACGATGACATCTAAACGGTAAGCGTTGATGAGTTCCTCAACAATGAAGAAAGTACTTGAAAAGTCGTCAGGACAATCGCATTGCAAGCCGCGGTCCACTGGAAAGGGTACGGCGCGACTCCGCGCGGTGACCTCAAGATGTACTAGTCACGTGGCGCGCCTCGGTGCATGTTTTTAACCTAACATCTCCCAGTGAAAAAGACGTGGGCGAAATCCCGAAGACAGTGGTAGTGGAAATATGGGTAATGAGAAAACTCGTAAAAGGAGTCATCCAAATCAAAACTCGGAGCTCAAGAAGACTACATGTAGTACACTTGCCGGTGAAGGACGCGCCCCTAATATCAAAGGGAGGGGGGTTCCTAAGACGCTCCCCCCTTACCTAACATAATCCAACTCCTGGGGTCGACCATGCCAAAAGATGACAGAGATGTAGTGTAATGGGCATGATAGTAAAGTGATACTTATCGTATCATATTAATGCCGTATCGATCGAAATTATGTTGTGCTTAAAAGTCGGTTTTTGCGGTGGAAACGTCCACTGGTTAGTGGCAAAGATTGGAATGAATGATTCTACTGATTTACCCCTACCACTGCCACTGCCTCAAGAACACTTTAAAGGCACCAGTAGGGGTAAGGGAAAGCTGAGATCTGGCAGTACATGTTCTCTGAAAACGAGCCTTCTACTTTAGAAGAGGTCATATGTGACAGAAGTCGCATTGAAAAAACGCGGCTCGAGGTCTTACGACGACCCCGCAGCACGGCATGTCGTCGTGCGATCTTGCGGACGGGCTCGCAGGAAAGGGGGAGGGGACGATCGCGGCCGGTGGTCAGCTGGTGGTCTGTCTGCAGTCCACCATGGCTAGTGACGCAGAGGGACGCGAGATAAAAAGGGGATTTTCCGGGTTTTTATTACTCGCTCTTTCGCATTCTCATATCGTTCTTTCTCTACTTCAAAATTGCTGAGCACCTCTACTATCATTAATTCCAAATTTGCCGAATTTACCCCTCGCGGTGTCTTCAAATTAGATTTATACGCAAAAATTCCAAATGGTAAACTCATTCCGTCTCCCATCTATCGTCTTTCCTTCCCTACAGTCGAAAACAAGGCAAGAGAGCTCTCCCTTTGCCTCTGATCTCAAGGCTGAGCTGCCACTGATATTCGGAGCAAGCGTCATACGTAAACCTCACCTCGTTATTCGAAAAAAAAACACTCAAAACACAATTGACCGTCTTCATACACTGCGGCGCCGGCGGCAGGGCATAGCTGCGTTTTCTCTGTGTCTCCGCCGATACCACTCTGCCTCGCCGTCTGAGACACAAACATGCCCTGCCGCCAGAAAGCACACAGGCACTACCGCAAGGTATGAAGGGGGTCTTATGCTTTTTCGTACCTGAGCTCCCTTCGGGTATAAGCACAGGATGAATGCCTTTTCTCAGTGCTTCTTGTGCTTTCAGAAATGTTTGCTTGAATTCCTCATCACCATGGAATGTTCTGCATATTTGGGAAAATGAAGAAAGTCCCAGAAAATTTCATTTGAAAAGAACTTACTTAGATTCTGACATCACGTAATCACACGATTTTATACGATCTGTCGATACGGACATGAAAGAATGATCTTCCTGAGTGGTTGTGTGCACAAAAGACTTATTAGGTGAATTTTGTTGTATAGATTTTATTGTCATATGAGTAGGTGCTGAAATGTGAAATAATTAAATCTACAAATGAATAAAGAGACCAATTTCAGAGAATTCACAGCTTCTCCGTAGAAATGTTTTTCGACCGATATAGCAGCTATTTTGAGGCGATGGGTATGAAGACCTGTGGGCAGAGTGACACGCGCACTGAAATCAAGGTACACCGATAGTCGAGGTCAACAAGAGGGTTGTATTTGACCGGATAGGATGGTGGGAGGGGGGGGGGGGGGCGGCCGTACCTGCAAAGGTCAGCGATAAGCACTGAAATCTAAATTCTCATATATATTTTTGTCCCTGGACAGGAGATATAGCAATGAAACACAGCGCAACAATGCAATCCGGCAACAGTTACTGGTATTGTATAGAGGTGAAAGGGGGGGGGGGGTCGTATTTGGTCGCCGTAGAGGGAGAAGATTGTACTGAAGCGGCTATTTTCCTCGATACCTGGGGGTGCCCTGACTGGAATGCGCGATGAAGAAAGGGACCCCATGCATTACCTCCTCAAAGTGCGGATGTGGAGAAACGTGGGAATCTGATATCCTACGATCTCCGCCACCTTGAACAATACTGGGATTTGTCTGCTCGTCCAGCTTGAGAAGCAAGAGAAATAGGACTCTTGGGTGAAGCTTGAGTAGGGGATTTTAAAGCTCATTTCAAGAGAAATTTTGATTAAAATAACACCCAGAATAGCTGAAATTCAGTATACAAAGATTAGCCAGGATTTCGTACTACCCATACAATGGGATGCACAATGATCTGAAAAAACAAGATCGAATAGAAAGTGGGGATGAGTGTTGACAAATTTATTACGATTCGGTGTTATTATGCGATCGCGGTCTCCCGTAACATGCTTTTGATCGATGGAATACAAAAGGATACTTAATGAATGCAATCAAATGCTGTGTACAGAACAGCATTAGATTCGCACATTATTTCCCATTTTGTACATTTACTCTCTATTTCAGGGTGAGTGAAAGATCCAACCTCTCCATGGATTATGATTCAGTCCTCAACTGCAGTACTTGAACCCTGACGGAACTGTGCGCTGTAACTCCTTCATTCTACCTCCGCCCAAAATAACTTCCCACATACATCACTTGACCCAAAAACCCGTAAGAGAATGAGAAAGCCCACTGTACTAATACGGAATTATAAAATCTGACAAATCTGCAAACCGTATGGATTCCCCGACAATTTTCCTAGTGTTTTCGATAGAGACATAAGCGGCGTTCGACTCCAGTGTGCTTCTCACAACACGTCAACAATCACGCAACCGCCACCGTCTTGCGTCCACAGCCCGGCGGACGAAAAGCTTAAAGAATTTAAGGAATTGTGAGGGATCATCTCCGCTGGGTTCCGATTTTTGACGCGAATTCATGAATTAAGTCTGTAGGGAATAGGTGTGTCATAACAGTATGGGGAAAGTACTCAAGTTTCCGTGGACGATTCTGTTGGAGAGACGATAAGCCACTTGGCAGCGCAGAATGAGAAGCCACAATAAATCGACTATGCCAGATATGGAAATTCACTAATGGACGCGTTTCACCTGACCATCTATGTCTTTCGATTTCCCCCCCCCCCCCCCCACTCCATTCTCTTTTGTCTGGTCTCGCAGTCATAGCCTTCATGAACATTTTGAGGCATCTGAGGTAAAAAGGAGAGTACTTTTGGGTTTTGGACAGTTATCCCTAGTTTTCCCTTCACCAGTGATTGTCTTGGCCCTTTATTTTCATTACAGAGCGCGACGCACCACTTAGATCATTCTGATACGTGCCTTAGACCGCGTTCATATTCTGCGGTGCCGGCTACAGGACGTGGTTGCGTGTATCTGCATCTCTGCATATGCCACCCTGCGTCGTCTCGGGTGTGTAGCCTTATGTCGACCTCTCGATTTGCGGCGTCGCACTCTCGGGGCTATAAGCACGACTTGCCGCGGTCGATTGGAATTCCGCTCAGGACGCAAGGTGCTAGTACCATGGGGATCCTTCAAACAAATAGCGTCAATCCCATCATTATCTCAGAACAATAACTTTAGTACTCTAAAAGGACAAAATGTAACATAAAAAGTAAAAGAAGCAGTACCACTACATGATAAGAATCCTCGTCAATAAACAATTGATTTGGACGTAAAACTTTGGAAAGAGCGTACGCAATGTTCACAACCACATGCGAAGGGATCTGCCGAGTCGCTCGCCGCGGGCGGCTGCGTGGAAGTTTGACATAAAGCTTCACACCCAGTCGTCTCTGCATCTACCCGTGCCACTCTGCCTCGCTAAAAGTGAACGCAGCTCTACCCAGTATGGATGGAGCCTTACGCATGCTTTCCGCGCACCTTGTCTATCGGTTTTCGGTCAAACTACCAGATATGAGAGTTTGATTTCCGGGAGTTCCTAGTCATGCAAATTGTGCTACTTATCATAATACATACGGTTATCGTGACAAAGTCTTCTGTTAAATTGCTGACTTACTCCGTTCTGACAAGGGTTTGGATGTAGCACGGCAACCATCTTCTTTAGGGGGGCTATTTTGGATGAGATCTGTTTTCAACTCCTTGTCATTTACTGAAAGCACTGTGGTAAATTTATAAATTCACTCGAAGTAAGCATCCTTCCAACTATGATAGCATTATTACCACGGTATCGTCGACGATTACGACGATCCCTTGTCATGTCACTGAGGACGCTCCATCACAGCGTTCTCAGTCGAATGATACGGGATCAAGCGAATGCACAGGGTAAGGACCTGCACTTTTTGATTGATAAACGTCCAGAGCAAGACGTTGACTTACTTTACCTCATTTATTCTGTAGTTTCATTAGATATTTTATTCCACTCCCCGTGTAGTCGTATATAATGAAAAAGCCGATCGAATGGGCCGCATCTTTACAACCCCTACTATCTTATCACTTTTCACCGTTTAACACTCCGGAAAAATGATTTTGAGTATTGTTTTTCTCAAGAACGGGTCGAGAGATTGAATCAGTGTTCAACTCCGCGATTTATAAACATTATAAAAGGAACTACTTCACACCCCTCGTAATTCGCCTTGAACATCATATTCTTAAGCACTACCACCCCACGAGTACTAGATTAGGCCGTGCTCATACTCTGCGATGCCGGCTGCAGCGCATGGCTGCTATCCTCTGCGTCTCCGCCTATGCCACCCTGTCGTTGCCTGCTTTGTCTGTTCACCTTTTTCGTGCCATTCTCCCTCACTGCTTGTAAACGCAGCCCCGTCCTGCCGGGGATGAGTATGAACGCGGCCTTATCTTTAAGTAGATTCTTTGACTCGATTACGTCCCTCAGTCCGATAGCAAGAGTTTTATTTGAGCTTGGGTTTGGAGGAGTCGGTAGAAGAGTTTCTGATGCTTCACTATGCGAGGAAAGAAAGAATTAACCTGTTGAATGTTCAAGAGTACGCTACTTCATGTGAATGTTGAACCATGTGTAACCCCCACTTTATAAAACCACTGGTACATGTATGTGTTTGTGATATGTAATATCAGGTTGTCGCAAAAGTCTTGTAGTAGTTTTTTCGATCATCACTTTTTATTTTTTTTCGTCCAAGAAATAACAATTAGGCAACAACGTATTGACCATTGTTATCGGCATCCCTCTGCCACTTTATAGGAAAATCGTCGATTCCCTTCTCCCAGAACTCTGGGTTCTGAGAGTCGAAGAAGTCAGCGATCGCCTTCGCAAGCAAGTCATAATCAACGAATTTTCTCTTGGCCAGGAAGGATTCGAGAGGATGGGTAAGGTGATAGCCAGAAGGGGCAATGTCTGGAGAGTACGGTGGGTGGGGCAGCACATCCCAGCCGAGCTCCAGTAACTTGGCCTGGGTACATTTCGCGAAATGGGAGCGAAATGGGAGCGGGCGTCGTCATGAAGAAGGGTGACCGCGGTCTTTTCCGGCACTTTTCTCGAATAGCGACGGCGAGCTGCTGGAGCTGGTAGGTGCATACGGCAGCGGTGACTGTCTCGCCTTGTACCAGCACCTCGCGGAAAAGCATTCCTTCCGCGTCCCAGAACCAGCACAGTCCCAAGCGTGCTTTGTCTTCCGTGTCAATCTCGCCGTTGCTGAAGCTGATGAACCAGCGGCGCACGGTCACGTAGCTCACACATCCCTTGCCCGATGCAGCGCTGATGGAGTAGCAAGCTTCCGTCGTTTTGGTGCCGCAAGACCGCTCATAATAGATGACACCGCGAGTTGGGTGGGTATCGACAACGGGCGTTGTAGCTCTCTCCACGGGATCTGGTGGGTCAATATATATTTTCCTAGAAAGCTTAGGGAACGTTCTACCATATTCCTAAACCGCCTGGAGCTGCCTCGAAGTGAAGAAGAGTTGCTAATTTTTTTGGAAAAATACTACAAGACTTTTGGGACAACCTAATATTATTGACATCTCAGTCATGCAAGGACATGTTACTATTCGATGGTTGAGTTCTCTCTCACACTTTTTTCCCCTCCCCCCCCCCCCCCCATTAATACAGCAGAATAAATGGTCCATGCAGTAGACGTACACTTGTTGAGCCGATACCCTCATCCGCTGTGGACGCTATTACCACCTTAGCCAACAGACAGAAAGAAACCCTTCCATTCACCTTTGAAGCCTGAGTAAATATTTACGCTTGCGTCTGCGGAGTGACCCTACAAAGATCCTCCAGAGATACCTAGTTTTTATGATTGTCCCCCCCCCCCCCCCCCCTCCTCCTCATTGCGATAGCACCGGAAGAATGAACTCCACCAAACCATTGAAACAGCAAAGTGGCTCCGAAATGGGGTGTGTACCCTAATGTCAGGATTTCGCACCGCGGCATTTTGCAAGCGAAACAATGCGGACGGGCTAAAGGCACCATGTTGTAGGGCTCGAAGCGATTACAAGTAAACTGCGTATCGCGCCCCTAGCATTACCCTTTAATCGTTCTAAGACCCAACTACCACGACGCGCATAGCTCGCACTCGTTGCGACGCACGCTACTCGTCGTCGTGCGAAATCCTGACACAAGGGCACTCCCCAAATGTAGCGCTCTCAACAGTGCACACACACAAGTGTGCCGCGCGCAAAACACCGCGTGTTTGGTGCGACGCCGCGTCCAGACCTTGTACTAGACAATTGTCTCCGCAAACCACGGCCTATCAAATGTTCCCTTGAAGTACCATCTCTTTCACTGAAAAGGAAGAAATGCCCGAAAGAACCAACCGTCTGCCATTTGAACACTATAAAATGACTGGTGAACGGGCTTTGTGGTATAGGGTTACTTGTTATTCTCAGAGCAAAGTGATATGATATGAATGACGGAGTATTCTGCTGCTAAGGCTGCGTTGATAGTTTTGGAATTTGCGGAATAGCAGAACTGCGGAATTTGCGAAGGAGCATTAGATAGATATCGATTGAGAGAGTTTTGGAATTTGCGAAAGCAGAATCGTGAAATTTGCGGAAATGAAGACACTTCCCGCTTCTTGGTTTCTTTAACCCTCTCTCTCTTCGTAGCATTAATTAATGAAAATCTAATGCTTTTCCTCAAACTCCACAGTTCTGCATCGCCACAATTCCGCAGCTCTACCAATCGATACCTATCTAATGCTTTTCCGCAAATTCCGCAATTGTGCAATTCCGCAAATTCCAAAACTGTAAACGCTGCCCAAGGCACAATTATCGATATCACTGTCACACAAAGTTTCCCTTGATACATTAAATGAAACCTTTTCGAGTGGAATCTCTAAGAGGATATCAACCAAAGACATGAGTCACGTCCTCAGAACAAGATAGCATCACCTTGGAACTCCTTACTCTCACGTATGTAAAAGGCACAATCATTTTTATTTGTAAAAGTACTCTTTCTATTTAAGAAAATGACCTGTAGAATACATTTGAATACTTCCATACTTCCTGTTATCAATTGGTCTAATTAATAATATTTCGATCAGACATTTTCCTTTTCCCAGATTTCTCTGATGATAGGGCCATCGCTTCGATGCAGGCGGAAGCTGCTGAATATTGCACCAACGGAGTAGAAGAATGGGCGCACAATGTACAGTAGGCAGATGGGCCAAATAGCTAGCACCTGGCTTAGTACCATACGTAACAAAGTAAGAAGAGGCTGAAAAGAATAATCAGTTATTTATTCGTACACAGTACCTTATATAATAAATAAACGGTAAACGATGGCAATAAATAAAGAGATCTATGGATCTATCCAGATCACGATAGGAGCACCTAAGGCATAACGGACATACAGTCCATTTCACAGCACTAGATAGGACTTGGCCTGAGTAGCGAGAGTAAGTGTGTGGCGGGGTGAGAGAGTTTGATACACCATCACCCATGTCCGTAGGCTACGCCCTATCAAGCGCTCCGAAATGGACAGTAATTTGGCAAAGCTGAAGAATTCGCAGCACCTTTTATTCTATGAGCTCTTCTATATCACTTTTTAGGAGGGGTACTACACATTTCCCATACCAGGGGTAGGGCTTGCCATGGGGTCTGTCCTATGCGGGGTTTTTTCACAATTTGCGCAGTTGGACCTTTCATTGGCATATTTTTCTAATATGGTTAATACAGATAGGCGCCGAAAAATGGCAAGGTGAGCACACCTGGATGTGGCTGTAGCAGCAGATTTTAAAAATCAGGAATTTTAAAAATAGCGCAGTAAAGAGAATGGTGCCTAATGGCAGCAGAAAATAGGAAAAAGGTGTCGTTGATGGACATACCCGGGTAATCCATATCCTTATAAACGAGAATAATGCAAAGATGAAGCCAGCAATGAGGGCGATTGGAAGTCCGAAAATCAGCGTAAGGACTTTGTAGCAGTAGATTCGAGTTATTTCAAAAACCTGCAAAAGAATATTATTGTTGAGTGGTCTATTCGGAGCAATGAAACGACCTTAAGGAAGCTGCATCGAGTCCAATGAACCTACAGGTTTAGAAAAAATTTTGAAGTGTTTATAGAAAGCCACATTCAGCGGAGTTTGGGCGGGCTGAGTCATCCTCTCCGGCAGACATCAAGTCTCACTGTGGGAAAAAGTAGACTCACTCTGTAGCTCAGAGTCCAAACACATGCAACGCTATGATACTGCGGATCAGGTTCTCCAAAAATGTCGAGAAAATGTGTCTGAAACAGTTTAATTTATTATGATCGATTACTAATGATCTTTTACTATTTATTGATATTGCCAATATTCTACTAGCTTGTAAAGGGTCCTTCCTATGAGTCGATAACCAAAATTTCGGTAGCACGGCGTTCGAAGGAATCGTCCACGGCTATTCGTACTTTTTCTTATCCCCCACGCATACCGAAAAAAAATAAAAATCCGGTGATATGCATGCCCTTGAACTTTCGTCCATGCTTCTCATCGCGACGTTGCACAGATCTCTTATCCACCGTGGTCGCTGACGTCCACATGAGCGTTCGTGGTGTAATGGTTAGCATGGATGCCTTCCAAGCATTCGACGGGGGTTCGATTCCCCCCGAACGCAACGTCTTTGCAAATCCGTGTGAACGCGATGAGTTCCCGTAAGCGGGGCTAAAAGGGGTTCCTTGCATTCTTCCCACATCGCGTCCAGTCACATGATCGCTGTGTTCCACACTCTTCATGGCTCCGCCCACGGTACCCGCGTGGAGTGTACTTTTAGAAAATGGATCTTTGCTTGATTTTTTTTTTGTGGGAGACTTGATATGGCCCGTACTGGTCAAATGCAACATAACTAATTGAGAATAAGCATAACTCATAATTCATTAACCGGTCCTTTGACGAAGTCTCCAAAGCACGTCTGGCAATGCGGACAAGGGTGTGGCTAGTTGGCGAAAGATGGAAAATTGAGCCATAATAGCTGTCGTTAGATGAAGAAACACAAAGTGAATCCTAAGTGAAATGGAAGGGTAGGAAAGTGGCCCCTGAAGCCACTCATAGAGCCCCTTCACATAACAATCCTGAGCAATTTTTCAAATTCTCGATAATTGTTCGTTTTCGCAGCGGCTCGCGATGCGGAAGATTTTATTAAGTGCCGAGTTATGGGCAAATGCTTTGGTCTCGCACGAGACACGAACTCGCACTCCATGCTTCTCGAGCATACGTGCTCGTGCATTCCACTACCGAGACCTTTTTCACCTTAACTCAACTTCTGAATGGCATATTTACCATAGCTTATCAGCACTCACACATACGGGTTCGAGTCCCAGAGAGATCAGGATTCTGCCCATGACTCAGCACCTTATAAAAACTTTCGCATTGAGGGCTACAGCGAAAATTAGCGATTATCAAAAATTTAAAAAATCATTATCTGCTAAAGCTTTCAGCTTCACGGTTTGATGTCGATATTGGCCAGCCGTTATACGTGAGAGTGCTGATAAGCTATGATTAAGATACCACTTCAAAGCTACATGAAAGGGGTCTTGGTAGTGTAATGGGTTAGCACATATGCCCGGAAAGCAAGGAGTACGGGTTCGAGTTCCGTCTGATAACAAAGCTTTTGCCCATAACTCAGCACCATATAAAATTCTAAGGTGATAACCATACCTTTGGCTTACATCCGTTGCTTTACATTCTGAATACATCTAAAAAAATACATCACCTTCAGATCTTCGTTCAGTCGTTGCTCATCGCGTTGTTCCATATTCAGATGGCGAGCTGTGATTTTTTTACACGCATCACTATTGAAGTCGAAAGCCATCTGTGGATCATTTGTCTTCACAGGCTGCTCGGGCATTGGTAAAGAGGTTTTTGACTGCAATACATAGCTGTTGCTACGATTATCATTTATCTTGATATGGTTTTTATAAGCCAGGCCCACAAATGGATCCATTCACATCCCTTTCCTGGCGGAAAAAGAATGTGAATCGCTACATTTCACCTTAATAGATTAGGAAAGGTCATCAGATTGTTTTGACCCAATTTTAGTGAGTCTTCAAAAAAAAAGAGTAAGAAAAAACTCAGAGAATCGAAACGATTGCTTTTGATTTTGCACTTTATCATCTGCATGGTCGTGCATTTGACATAATACTGGTGTTCAAAACCTAAGCAGGGACCATGACTTGTATTATAGAATGAAATCCCATTTCTACGTTGTATCTTGCAGATCACTTATCTTCTCATTACATAAACCTGACTTTGTCCATTTGTTTGTCAGTAGGTTTGTCGGTGGGTTTGCCTGTCTGTCTGCAAGTGAGTGGTTGCGACTAGGGAATGATAGAGCAAAAAAAACGCTTTAAGGCCGCTTTCATACTTTGCGCACTGACGCCGTCACCGCCGGTGACGGCGCCAAACTCACGCAACCATTTGCCCACCGCCGACGACGGCGTCCATAGATAATGCGCAGCGTTTGCAAAATTCTTGACCCAATCACACTACAGTCTGGTGATTATGGCCGCTTCGAATCTTGGCGCTGTGCTGATACACGAAAAATTGACGGAGGTGACGGCGTCTAATTGACGCCGTCGCCGCCGCCGACGGCGTCGGTGCGCAAAGTATGAAAGCGGTCTTAGTAGGCAGAAACTGCCACATGTTGGAGTGCCTAAGGCCATGTTATTGATAGCACCTCTCACTTTTAAACAACTATTTTGTACTCTCGCCTTCACTCTGCGGTGTGTGGACGTCGGGTGTCGTCGTCCTGGAATGGCTCCTAGGTTCGTAGGGTTATCGGAGGATCACTGCCATTCGAACTATACCGATCACAGCGCGGGTAATTGTGTAAATACAACGATTGCAATCTTTTTCACAAATCGTGAACGGATCAGACAGATATCATAAAGCGAGAAGAGCGCCGGAAGCGGCTGGTGGACCTCTACACCACAGAGTACACTCTCTGATTTTTGTGACTAATGTGTGGCACTAATGCACGTGTGGATGAGTGTGAATTCGAATGTTGAAGTAGTAGTAGAATTCAAAATTGAAAGTTGGCAATGCCGTGTGACGCGAGACGTACATGTCGTGGCCAAAACTGGTGCTCAATAAATTCACTTTCTTGCCTCTGCAGAGTCAAGAAGTGCCGAGTGATTTTCACTAGTGAGGACCACATTATATGCATGTCGCTGATGGTTTACCATCCGGACGTAGTAGTAGGGACGCGCAGTGATTGGTCAGAGTCCCTCTCCAAACCACTCACAAAGGGAAAGAGGGTGGCGATCGATTGTTTGAATTTTCGCGCGGCCTCCCGCTGCGAATGGCGCGGCGAGTGCGAGTCGTCTGGAATTCCGCGCAAGACGCAATGGGCTGGTACCGTAAGGGACCTTTAAAGACAGGAGAACTCCCGAAACTTTCAATTTGCAATCTTTGAAGGTCTCTTACGGTATTAGCCCACCGTATTGAGCGGACTCGTACTGACGGCGCCGTGAGTGCGACGCCGCGGAGCGAAAATTCGACCAACCGATCCTCACCCAGGGGAAGATTGTGCAACGCTCAAAATTAACTTGGTGTCTTGGCCGTTTCTCACATTGGCGAAACAATTCCCAAAACATTCTTATTTCGTTTCCTTCGAAACAGCTTCCATTCATAGTAATGTCCATGTACGACTTCCGATGAATCTTGGCATGATCTTTTAATAATGGTTGTTCGGATGCTTTAGCCTTCAACCAAGATTGATAATCACTTTAGCTTCCATTCAGAAAGAATTTATAAAATTCATTGAATAGAGACCGAGTGGAAATACTTCATCCTCTTTGCATAAAATTACGGTAGAACGTCATGTTGCATTGAGTTTTCGACTGTACGTTGACAGATGTAGCTTTCTCCTGGCTAGCACTCCTGGCCAGTGGAATTTATAGGTGAAATAGCGACATTATATCCGAGCAGAGCAACACCTTCCAAGAGTTTAGAAGAAAAAATGCTAAAAATTGCCAACCTTTGATTGGACTACACGAGGCACAACCTCCGGTGGCGTACTGTATTTCAGCTCAGTAGCGTCCGGTGCCACGACAGCTTTTACATGTGGAGCGACGTCGACTGGAGCATTTTCGTAATGCGACGAACTTGTGTGTACCACAGTGTGGGAGGCCTAGAAATTCCATAATGCTCTAAAAAATCATTCGGAAAATAACGCTGTAAATCATCCAACACAGACCACCATCCAGTAAGAACTCCTAAGGTTTCAAAGGTTTTTGGAAAGATAGTTCCAACATGGTCTAAAGCATCATTACCATAATATGTGTGTTCACAGAAGTCGTTTGTGTGTTTTCTTGAACATCTTCAATTTCATGTGCGACCGATTCTTCGTGCAATTTGCTCACTTGCTTTATCGATGAACATGAGCTTTTCCTACTCATTTTCCTGCAATGATGAGGTTTACGAAGGAAACACTCTCGAGAGATGAGCTCGCGGAAGATGAGCAAAAATTCGAAATCCAAATAAAATAAAACAATAAAAAGTAAATATAAAAAATCAGATCTGAAAATAAAGTTGAATTGGTGGAAAACTTCAGCAATAAATCGAACGTTGCATGATGAAACATAGTACCAAGTAGTACTTTACGCACTTTGTGTTTCTTGGAACTTTTGAAATGCTATGAAATGTTTGCTGATGAATGTTGAAATGTTTTCAAAATGTGTCCAAACAGTTTTTGTTTACTTGGCAAATGACGAATGTTCGCTTTGGTGCGGTCTCGATCAAACAACCTTAACATTGGTCAGTATTGCCCAAATGAATAGAAAATAATGAATAATCCCGCGTCTATAAGCGCTTTCTTGGGAGGTGCCACGCATTATTCAGCTTCCATGAGAGTACATACTTGTAGCTACATACCGTATGCGTTTTCAATGTCCTTGAGGATTAGCCAGTGTGGGAAATTCGGAAACTGATTCAGCCGCTCAGCAAGGATGTTGAATGAGAAAGTTGATTCTGGAATGTGTTACTGATTTAGAGGTTGATCCGCAGACCATGCGACCAAAGATGCCGCCACTTGGCATTACACCACCTTCACCTAGCTGTATGTATTGTTCAATTCGTAATTAACACTATTATGACAAACTTTACCGCTTTTTTTACTATATAGTGGTCGAAACGCTAGGCTGAAAGCTGAGTAACAAAAACGAAATATAAGGCTGTTTAGCATAAGTAGCATAAGCATAGTATATTTTTGGGGCGCTACGTCGGGTACACAGCCAGAACAGAAGAGAGCCTTGTTATGATATTGTCATCGTGGATTGCAGCGAAAGTCAGTAAACAAAAAACAAACAAGTCAACATAATTGATTTAAGGTTTAGTATTGCGCTATTTCGAACCCTGTGATGATGTGAATGACTAGCAGGAAGAGACTCCAAGGGCGGAGAAAATCGGCATTCTCACATCAATTCATTTCAGCACAATTACGTTCCCATCAGAAAACATAAAACCCGCGAAAGCAATTTGGAGCACGTAGTCATTACGGACCGATCACATTCCACTTTCTAACTGTTAGTGATTTTTCATATTCACTTTAGTTATCAATGATGCAGAAAACTGAACCTCTCAGAAGAAAGACAACGGTTTGTGGTCTCTAAATTACATGCTTAAACTTCTTTCATACAAAAAGTAGGATTCAATCCGGGATGAGAGAAACGGATAACTCACATGAGAAATACAAACCAAAAACGTAAGGGGGACATAATGGTTAAGATAACATCATGGCAATGAAAATAACTCAGTGACGAAATGAATTCCACTACGTATAGGCGTGAGATAGCACATAAAAAATAGAAGTACCTATAAAAAGCTACCCTCTGCAGATAGAACCTGACATGCAGAATTCTCTACGAATTATTTATTTCAATGATAGTTGTGCACCATTGCACCATTTTGACGGAACTCTAGAGAAAATTTTTAAAAAGTCTTCACATAAAGCCTCTCCTAACACTTAAAGGAGCTGGAAGGGACCCGAAGAAAGAGGAAGATGCAAAGAAATGATCATTTTGTAAGACACATTCGGTGTTAGAAGCGAAAATCGTTGGAAAAACTCGGATTCACAAGCGCGACGGTGCTGTGTATTCGCATCACATTCGCATCACTTCGAACTGCACACACTGACTTTCCGAGTTACCCGCTGTGAGACAGAGACAGGGGAAAAAGATATTTTTATCTGACCTTACTTCTAGGGTAGGAGGTATCATCCCCAACAAAGGCTCAGGCAGAAAGCCTGGGCAAAAATTGCACCAACGGTCGTGAAGTGTTCCACTCAACCAAATTAGCGAAGAAGTGAGTACAACGATTGGCGATACGAGGGAGAAACTAGGAAAGACTAATAGAAAGGAACTATTTCATAAAAATACATCTAACATGAACGAAACAATGCATACTCAACTTTTGGCGTGATGCCAAAGCGTCAGATTGGGGAAATTGTGCACTTGCGCCAACAAAAACTCGTCCGAGCTGCAACTGTCCTACCGTAGGCCAAAATTACCCCCTTTGTGGTGTTTTTAAGGTACCCGGATCAGGTTGAATTCCACAGCGGTGGAAGCTACATTGTATTACAAAATTTACTGACTCTATTCGATTTAATTTTAATCCAGCATGGATCAATATTTCAAGGAGTGCTCCGACAGTACCGTAAAAACACTCGTCTTCTTTTGACTTGTTTCATTAAATCCATCCTTACATACTTATCTATTGATCGTTGGAACAAACTATGAAAAGGTTGAAAAGAGCCAAGTTGCATAGACAAATGAGAGTTTAGGGAGAAAACTGAAGGAGTTCTTCCAGTATGTGTGATGCCTCCCACTCTAGTTCATGGTACATCATTAGCATTCTGTCTTAGAGACTATACAAATAATAATCATAATAAGTGAATAAAGCGTACGAGGGGCACCACTTATATTTCGGGAATAGGCAATACTGTGATCATGGGAGTAAATCTGATGGTTCCATCCTAAAGTTCGCCTATTTTTAACTATATACCCTATCATTCAATTTGCCGCACTGCGCTATTTGCTTATTTTATATTCATCTGAAAAAATTCGTTTTTTTCAGGAAATGAAAATGAAATTGAATTGAATCGTGGTCGTAGTTCGCTGTCCGACGAGATTCGTGAAGGATGTCCAAAATTAGCAGTTGTTTCGGAAAACATCGATGCTGTGTGCAATATGATTAAGCAAGATCGCCATGTCACCCATCCTAAGCTTGAGGCATCCCTAAACATTATTTTCACCAGCAGACATGCAATTCTACATGAACACATGGATTTGCAAGAATACTTCCTCGTGGGAACCCACACAATTTGACAAACGCACTAAAAAAGGCTTGTGTTGACAAAATTTTCAGATGAATATAAAATAGACAAATAGCACCGTGCGGCAAATTGAATGATGGGGTATATAGTTAAAAAAGGCGCACTTCACGATGGAACCATAAGATTTACTCCCATTTTCACAGTGTTGCCTATTCCCGAAATATAAATAGTGCCCTACGTATTAGACACTGCAATATGTATATGGTACTATTATGATGAATAAGTGATTTCAAAGAGCTCCTTCGGTATTTACCTAATTTCCTATTGAAGCCGCAAAGGAGATGGGACGTTTGACGGTGCAGTGGACGAAATCCCAAATCTTGAACCACGTTTAAGCCTTTGAGGAAGTCGGTCTGGTGGAGAAGTCAGGCCGTAAATCAAAAGTTCCTCCTAGCTACCTCGCTGGCATGACAGACAAAGTTTAAACTGGGGAATGTGTCTTTCTACAATATTTTGGAAAAACCAACGAAATAGAGCAAACAAAAAACAAAATTTAAAAATCCGAAAGAAGGAAAAAACTGAAGTGAATGGACAATCACTTATTCTTAGACATCGTGTAAACACAGTGTACATTCGAAGAAATGCTTTTATAAACAACAACTAACATAAGGCATAAGCACGACCAAAGGTTATCTAGCCGGGCGTGTTTGATATCGCCGATGCCATGAGGCGGTGCTTGCAATCAGTACTATACGCTCTCCCTTATCAAAGGAGACAAACGACTTCAACAAGTTTTCGTAAAATACTGGTGATAAAGCTCCCAGAGCAAATTTCAAACCTCTAGAAAACCCTGAACAGACAAACAGTGAGTGCTGAAAAAGGAAATAGTGTTTATTCCAAGCTCAAGGGATATCGGATATATAGTTAAACTCCCTCGTGAAACAGGACCTGACCTCTCACGCCTATTATTGCGAAAGGACGAGCCCTATTCCTGGAATATTTGGGGTATTTTCAGTGCTAGGTATCTGAGGATGGGCAGCAGCTATAGCTACATGGCTAAATTTGATGACTGAAGTGCCAGTAACCAGCAACGCAGCTATGATTAAGGAATGGCAGAAGTAGTACAAGATCTTGACTCTGTTTCCAGTTATGCAGAGCGTGTTGCAAAGCCAATGTTCATGGGGGCTTCTATCTGTATTTTATTCTAAATTTATGCACCTACTTAATGCAAATTAATGAAATTCACACCCTTGCTGCTGCATTCCTTTCATCGACACAAACATCACATAGTGTACGATTATGGCGAAGAAATGAGTGCTGCAACAAGAGCGTGTATTTCTGTCATAATTGGCATAAAAACTGAAGAAAAAACTAAATTGCTCAATACTACTGCATCGTCCGCTAATTGTTTTACGAAATAGAGCGCCATCGCGACACACTTTTCCTTTTAAAATCTCATTAAGATGTGTGCCATTCAGTGTAAAATACAATTAGCCCTGTGCAAAGCTTGGCATTCTGAAGCCACCGCTGTCCTTGACCGGTAAGCGAATCTTTCGCAAAATCCAATTGATTTCGCTTTTTTCGCCAAAGGTCTTATCAATGTTACAAATTTGATTGGTTTTGCTTTTTTGTCACAGGGTCTTATCAGTGTTACATATACAGAAGGGCATAGGGAGAGAAAAAGCGTAGAACTGCGTGACGAAAATATTTGAAATCTTTTGCACTGGTACTATATTTGACACCCAGAGCATTACGGTGTACTGTGCACCCTTTTGAAGACGCCGTTATTCCATTACTTAAGTATTTTGAGGACATTAATCAAATAATGTCGTTTTCATTGTGCAGTCTTCTGATCCACTGCAGCTAAATGAACCAAACTTTATGCTTTCTTGCAATAATCAGAACAGTTTCATTTTACTGGAAGTTTACGAGAATGCAATAACGAAAAACGTGCCGGCTTGACGCCTTGAATACACAGTTTACGTTTGATAAGGGGTGTCACCTAGGGGTCATCGGTGGAGGAGCGCTGTTAGCGCTTCGAACAGGGTGGGGGTAATTACGCCAAAAATCCTCGTGGCCGCCCGCGGCGAGTCCGAGTTGGATTATATCGTCTCAGGAAATCTGCACCTCTGAGATGGCAATCGTATCATAACCTAAAGTGCGACAGCGCGGGCGGTCGCGTGCGCATCGTTACTGGGGCGCGCTAAGCGGCGCCGTACTGAGTGTGGGTATCTCGTAGGACTTTTTGTTTGTATCTGATCTCGTAGCAATATGCATTACTCAGAAATCGTGTGTCGTATTGATTTAGCGATAACCCCTCGTTCTATTTCAAAACGTATCTAACCATTTTCGCACACTTGAATTCACGTATTTTGAACACCTCCCTTCACCCGGTGCTAATATAGTTCATGGAGGCACTTCACTGTGCTCGGCGTCGCGTGCTTTTTTTGCCTAGTTTTTTAGCCTAAGGCTTTCTTTAGGGGGTAGTCCCTATCCCTCCTAAAGAAGGCTTAGGTAAAAATATATACCTGAGTGCACAAACTGATGATTGTATAACGGTTTCGATTGAGCGCAACAGTGAGGGCCTCTCCACATCTATATTAGCACCGCTGCATCTATTTTTATGGGGCTCTAGAGACGGATGACTGATGGAAGAGTCCATTTTCACTTAGTGATTGAATATAATGAGCGCAAAACTGAGTCTTCAAAGTGTTTGATTTTTCAACAAGGGAAGTTGTGAAACGTCAATTCTGCAGACCCTTCTCGCTCCATCAGCAGCTGATCATTGGAGGTCCGATATTGAGGTATCGAAAGGGATAGAAAAATCTCCCTACATATAGACTTTTGATAGCGCATGATGTAGCAAACTACATGAGGCAGAGTATAAATGTGATTAGATCTCAGCATCTATGTTAAATCGCTACGGCAAAACTCCATCCCTCACCTTTCAAAACGTTTGGCGCGCCCCAGCAAAGATCGCACGCGACCGCCCGCGCCTTAGGTTTAGATACGATCGCCATCTTAGATGTACAGGTTTTCTCAGACAATATAATCCATCTCGGACTCGCCACGCCGCTCGCCGCGGGCGGCCACGCGGATTTTTGGCGTATTACCCCCACCCCTTCGAGCACGCCCAGTGCGTCAATGCACTAACAGGTATTGTCGAAACACGTAGTAACTTTCTTCAACTAATCACAAATCGGATAATCTTCGCCTTACAAAGGGCTTGTGATAACCGCATGGATCGACAGCCAGACGAATAAGCTAGAAAGATTACCAAACGTCAAGTTTAAAAAGAGAAAACAGTTGTGGTGAATCATCTCTCATCGAATTTCCTGTGGGTTGTTTCAGGCTAAGGTAAAAGCACATAAAAGCGGTAAATTCATCGAGTGACTCAACGTAAACTCATAAACAACGCACCGAGCTCCTTATCGGATGGCTGTCTCCATATGTAAGTATACGCCCTGAGTGTTTCTTGGAAACTGATAACTGGTAGGAATAGGAACGTTAAGAAAAGTAAAGATATTGGCGTTAGTCAATCTCTGCGGGACGATCCAAAATCCATTCAGAATCGTGGTGGCAGGCCAATGCGATTTGGCCTATAAGTACATTGACTTACTGTGGGTGACCAATGTAAAGTCAGTCTTTTCATCTTTCCATATAAGACTAGTACCAATTCATGGGACCCGGAAGGATGGATAGCCAAGTTATCCTGGGTGAGCGTTGATGCGAGATTTGGTCCCCTCACCACGAGAGTGGGAATGCGCTCCACGCTGCACGCCCCATTTGCTCCACCACATCTGCCCAGACGGGGTGTATACCCTTATGTCAGAAATTTCGCACCGCAGCATGTCGCAAGCGAAGCAATGCGGACGAGCTGAAGGCCCCATGTTGTTGGGTCCCGGAGCGATCAAGGTCGACTGCACCCCGAGCATTGCTGTGTGATCGTCTTAAGACCCAACTACAGCGACGCGCACAACTCGTACACACTGCGTCGCACGCCGCACATAGTCGTGCGAAAATCCTGACATAAGGGTACACACCCGCCCAGACGAGGCACACCGAAACGAGGATTCTCAACAGTTCCCAATCATTCCCATTGATCGGTCTGAAATCTTTCTCAAGTAAAGATGTCTCGATGAAATGTACGAGTCGGCACATATCAAAGGATGGAAATCTACATATTAGCGGTTTGCCAATACTGAAAAGGGATTAATGAACCACCATGACACATTGATAAAATCAAAAGACGTAATTCGCAGCCGAAAGGATGACTTAGGAGCTCTATAGGTGTCAGCCCTCACGTAGGGGGTTCTAACTAGAGCCATTCTGACTTTTTGAAAAGCTCTTCTAGCCCTGCCACGTGTCGTTAGACGTCCTTAAAGGAGAATTTCAAGTGATCAATGCCCTCAAGAATTTCACCTCCTATGGGAATCGGGAAGCATCGGCTTTGACCTCCTGTAGCCAAACACATCATGTTCAAAATGGTTAGCAGAAAATCACGTATACAGGGCTTCAGATAGTAGCAGGTTCATATCCAATTGTTTATTCGCTCCTACACACTCAGAAAAAATTAGCGGAGGTGCGTGCAGCTAAGCGAATTCGGCTGAGATACTATTTGCACCCTTATCAATTCACATACTACGATATGAGTAGAGATGGGGTGGAAGACCAATGGGAACAATATCACAAAACACTCCAAGGGAATGCCATTCTTTTGAAAAATTCGTTGTTCAACCAGATAAATCCTGAGTACACTCCGTCTTTCCTTCCTGACTTAAATAGTGAGCATTGATCATTGAAACTGAAAATCTTGAAGAATTTTCTAGTAGAATTACCAAGCCGATCACAAAAATACATATCTACTTTTCCGATAAACGGTTTGTCGTGATTACGCGCAACTTCGGCAACGGCCCCGCGGTCGCGAGCGGGGGTCCTGACGCGAATGCTGCGTAACGGTAGATCGACGCTTCGCGAACACTCTGGTCGTCTAATCTGTTTTGTCCTACCAGTGAGTATCCGTCGTGATTGTCCCAAGCTGTCGCCTCGGCCTTCGTCCTCGACGCGCCGCTTCTTCGCCCCGTACGACGCTGCTGCCTATGCAGTGACCACTCCAGCACCCTCGACGTACTTCATCCTTCCGAGGACGAGTGGAGTGGATAGGAACAAGGGCATGGACGCCCAAAGAAGATCTCCATTCTGAAGGTATCCACTGGACGGACCGGTTAACTCTATGTGAGGTTGCCGATACGCCCATAGGCTGTTATCTCGTCACCTCCCGTAGACAATCCTACATCAGGTACGTCCCGTGGTCGATGTTGTGAGTGTTGTATTTTCGTGTAGTTTTTACCGAATATTTGTAGTGGCACTTATAGTTTATGTTTAATGTGTATCACGTAGTCTTCATAAAAGAGGATGGACTTGTGCTTTCAGGACTGCCTAATGTTGCAATACCTAAAGACTGCTGGATGTTCTATTTATTTGGGTGCTGTACATGCTAGAACATGCAGTCTGCACGTGTCAGCCGCCGTGGGTGGTCACACTGACTTAGCTCTGGTGATAAACCATATTTCTGCCACAATTTCCTTTATTCACTGATTTCTTCACTACTCAACAGCTTTCGACGGCCGCAATCAGAATGACAGCAGTTAGAACGACAGCAATCATCCCAGTGGCGAGGGGTGAAAACAAATACAGGTTTCGCCACCACACTTGGTAACCTCTGTTTTGGCATCATGGAAGAGTCGACAGGTCATCACTCAGAGGGCCCGTTGTTCGTACCACTTTTTATGGTAAATTGCCATGATTTCTTCCCATTCTCCGTGGTCTTCTGTTCCGGTAAAGCATTGTTGTGTGAGATCTCGCCACAAGCACAGGAAAATGTCCTCGACAAGCTTTGCAAAGCCATAAATGATCAAGGTATGCTACCATATGTGCGAGTGGTCGTGATGTGCTAGTCGATACCAAGCGGGAACTACTGGACGTCATCAGAAGGAGCAATCAAATTCTTGAACAAAATAGGAAAGTGAAGAGAGAAAGACCCTCACTTTTTCGTCCTCAAGTCTAGGATTGAGGAATTGCTAGCCGACAAAACACGTTAATCTGATCCTTTTGTTTCTCAGAATCAAACCACTGATCTTGATAGTCAGGCGTCCGTTGACCTGAAGCTTTCCATTGTAATATCGGGTCTTCTATAAAGTAGTACGAGTAGTGCATTTGATGCTATTATGCATGATTTATATTGTACTAATTCGTTGTTAGATTTTCTATATTGAGTGTATCACAAATTCTGTGTATCACATGAGTAGAAAAAAAAGAAAAAACAACCACGTAAGCCCGGACTCCCGAAAGTAGTGCAACCGACCAGTGGTTTTCAAAGAGGAGGGGTCAAGCGCCCCCGCTTTTTCCAAAGGCGTTTATATTTTTTCATTTACGCTTGGGGAGAGGAAGCAGGGGCCTGAAACCTTGTTGGGTAAACGCAATTCTTTTCGGATAGATCGTGAAGCTGTTGTCCTAGATACTACTTCTCACCTGCATCTCAGCTGAAGGGAACCTCTGAACTGTCACAGGATCTCTAAGGAACTGGTCTTTGGAATACCTGGCAATATCATCACTGGTAAAAACGTTAATTCACTTTCTATTTCTCTCGCGAGTCATGGTTGATTTCAAAAAATAAAAAACGCTCCACTTCTAGGTTTTATGGGCTTTTTCTACAATGTCATTAGTGCGATAGTGCGCACAAAATCGGTGAAAGAGTAATCTTGCTTCTCAAGAACGCCTACTCTCATGAACTTTTTTCAAGAATCTTTGAAAGATGCGTACGAATTCTTCATGAATGATGTAACTTTCTTCGGAAAGAAACCGTCAGATTTATTTCAGTTTATCAAGCGCCAACCTGTAATACAGCTAATTGAATGCAACTTTCTAAGGCCATTAGCGACTTTTCATCATTGATGGACCATGCTAGTTTCGGGCGACTTCAATTTGGCGGATATTCATTGGATCCAGGTGAACCGAGTGAGCATCGTGTTTCAGCATTTTCTTAATATGTTTGAATACCATAATTCTGGACGACATGTTTTTTCTTCCACTAGATGCAAAGCCTTTCTGAATCTCATTGTAGTAACGCTGTAGGACTTATAAGTAATGTTAGGGCATTGTTCCCTTTGTCAATAGCGATTTTTCAAGCAACGAATTACGCTGCTATTGTGAATCATCTATGCAGTACAGATTGGTCAGGATCTCTTAGTGCCGTCTCAACAATAGATGAGATGTATGAGCTTTTCATTAATATTCTACACCATACTATTGAGCAATTTGTCCCAGCCACAAAGGTGGAAGGCGGGTTTTATCGCCTAGCTATCTTCAAAGGATGATTCGCCGACGTGACATGTTGTGAAAGTTCGGCAGGCATGGGCTTTGGGCAGTGAATGGGAGACTCTCGAGGAATTCAACGCTGACGTCGAGAAGGGGAATTCAACGCTGACGTCGAGAAGGGCATCCATAAATTTCAGGTCCACTCAGAGAAAAAAGTTATCGATTTTAGGGATCTTCCAAGCTGTACACGCTTATTAACTCTCGCAGGAAAGATAGAAAACTGATCCCTTCATTGGTTGACGTTACTGGTGATGCTTTTTCTTTCGGTGATAGAGATGAAGCGAGCTTCTATGCAAGTTCTTTCAGAAATCATTCTCAACCTGTCAATTCAATATCTATGAGAGACCTGTATCCAAATTTCCCTGTTGTGCAACCTACCGTATGCTTTCATAAAGATGAAATAGTAGAATTAGAAATAGAAAAAGAAAGGCTTAGCTCGAAGTCCCTACCTCCTGATTTCTCCCTCTCAAACTTATGGAACCCATTCTACCAGCAATAGCCTATCCGTTAAAATACCTATCAAATTCATTGTTCATGAGAGCTGAAGTGCCTCGTTGGAAGAAGGCCATCATTGTGCCAATACCTAAGAAGTCGTTCTCTTCAGACCTAGGCTACTACCGATCAGTGAGCATCACATCTGTCTTTGTCAAGGCGTTCGAAAAAGACTCAGATCACATCTTTCGAAGCATCTTGAACAGAATCTTGTGATACAAAGTATACTGAGCTCAAAAAGCAAGCACATGTCGTATACTTCGACTTTTCATAAGCATTCTATAAAAAACCTCTTTATAAGCTAATAGGCAAACTCTATTTGATTGCCATACATTCCAGAGTTGTGCGTTGGGATCGGAGCTTTATGGCAGATCGGAAATAGCAGGTTCGCTTGAATACGAATTCTCTTCGGTTTTTCAAGCGCTAGGTGGGGTCCTTCAAGGTGGGGTGCTCTCTTACTTTTTCAATTCAAAATTGCGTAATGAAAATAAATTTTTTCGGCACAATGTTTTGTATCATTCGACAGAGCTTTTTTTGCTCTACGAGATAATGTTTACTATTTTTCTTTTCTTTAGATCATTTGAAAGGAGTGCCAAGTCGACGAAATCGAGCCTGATTGACACGAAAATGCTCGATTTCGTCGACTTGGCACCCCTTTCAAATGATCTAAAGAATGGCAAAAGTTGATTTGAACAAAAATAGTAAACACTATCTCGTAGAGCAAAAAAAGCTCTGTGGAATGATACAAAACATTGTGCCGAAAAAATTTATTTTCATTACGCAATTTTCAATTGAAAAACGGTTGGAAACCTATTCCTACAAGCTAAAATGTGAGAGGATACAAGGGAAGAGTGGTATCATCTTGTAGAGCTAAAAAAGCTCTATCGAATGCATACCTGAACATTCCTTTTGATCTCGAGGAAGAGAAAATAACGAAAGTGCACAATTCTACGAGTACTGCATTTGTGAGTCTTAACCGAGAAAGATGAGGTGTCGAGAGTGCCAATTTTTGCCTTCAGCTTATTTCATTACCAAACCTCATAAATATCAGTTAGTCGAAGGAATCGAAAAACAGATAGTAGCATTTTGTAGAGCGAAAAAGGCTCTATCGAAAGCACATATAAGCTTTGTCGAAAGATGAAGGGAACAATGTGAAAAACGGGGTTAAAAAACCGCGGGGACTTATTCCCCAACCCAATAGAATGGTCTAGAAATTGAGGGTTGCCTCTTGCTGCAGAAAAAATCTTGTTTTCCAGATTGGTAAGTATTCGGAATTCAACTCTGCAACATACCACATTGATGGTACAAGCTTAACCTAGATTAGCAATGTTAGAGACTTATGTTTCCTTTTTAATGATAAGCTCCTTTTTAATGACCAGCTTTAATGAGCATTACAAATCGTTTGTCTCTTGAGGTAATCATAGAATCTACAATATTTCAAAGCGCTCAGTACAATGGATCTCCGCATAATTTTGCGAGCTTATAGGACATATATCCGACCTATATTCGAAAGCCGAGCCATTGTCTTTCCCCCATACAGAAAGAAGGATATTGATATGCCCGAAGGTGTTCAAAATAACTTTACTCGTGAACTCATTATGCGCTGTAGTGGAATTAGTTGCCACTTCATACCCAATGGTGAGGATAGAAGTGTACAATTAGGACTCAAAAGACTGGCTTTTCGGCGTGAAGTCACTGACATGACTATGATTTTCGGGCGTTGAGCTCATTAGATCATATACCCTGCTTAAAAAACCTAGACCAGACACAAAACTTTCCCCATCAGAACTCTATCAATTTTCAACAAATTGCTCTGGTAAAATGTATTCGAACTGTCGTTTGCTCGGTTTCAAGAGGCAGATTTCTAAAGTCCAGGTACAGTAGCCCTCAAAAGTCTTCGGCGAAATGGCTTTTCACTTGGGTTTTTCATTCGTAACTTTTTTGCAACTGCACCGTCCTAAGAGAATTTGAGTATGTTGTACTTGGATACACTGCATACTTAATATACTATTTTGGAGCTTAACGGTATAGGTTACGCGGTTATATGAAATTTTTTGTTTTTGGAGTGCCATCGCTATGCCGTCCCGCTGTGCCGCTGTCATCAAATGTCGTGGTCTTTCTACAAAATATAAATGTTCTCTTAGGCTTGCTCGTTTTGTTTTTGTAAAGAAAGCCGTTTTTCTCGACCAAGCCTTTTACTTTCTTTTCGGTGGTCTTGTAGTAAATTCTGGTAAAAAACCATGAAAAGTGTCAAGCGACACTCAAGTAGAAATAAATGTTGGCAATAGGTTCAGGTACCACATATTAAAATTTTGTCAAGTTTGGTCAAGTAGAAAAAAAGTTATGACAAAAAAAGTTTTGGCCGAAGACTTTTGTGCGCTGCTGCTGTACATTAGGAGTATCACCAGTCTGTCTATCCTTAGTATTTCGTTCTTGTGTTCTCGGAGCATCGTTCTTTATATGCCTACTACTGCCAAGTCAAGGGTAAACCGGCGTGGTAGGGCCAGGGAGTGGAGCACAAGTAAGACCCCTGTTTAGCATCCGTTTTGTGCCATGGTGCCAGATGTTGTACCGTTCGGTCACCCCGGTGCATAGAAGCGTAGTCGACGCCTTGGCTCGGCGTAACACGGTTCGGCCATAAATGGATTGTAATGGGAAAAGGCATCCCAAAATAACATTGGTATTAAGTCTGTCAGCTTCAACCACAGAATCACTGTAATTGATGACAGCAACAACAATTAAAGCAATTGAGGACCTAAGGATATTCCCATGACGTCACACAGGTATTTCGGCTTAAATAAGTGGATGGCGTGACGACCGTTGGGTCCGTCAACAAGGTGTAGTCCTGGACGGTACAGGTTCGAATGAGCTCTGTCTCAGCAGGGAGCTGAACTTTTTCCGGCTAATGTGGACAGAGGTGAATAGTTAGTCAACAGAAACCGCTGGAACTCAGCCCAATGTCCAATTGGTGAACTAAACGACGAGTCATCTAGCTATCTATTAGGTTGATTCATAATAAATCGGACAAATGGTAGTGATGATTTCTAGAGATCATAACTCAGTAACGAATTAACGAAAATGGACGCGCGAGGTACCGTTGGAATGAGTATGAAAAGCTCTTCAAAGTACCGCAAAATAATCACTCCAAAGTAAATTCATTCCGCCACAATGCCGCACGATTTCAAGCGGTCCAGAGACCACATCCGCAACGTCATACTGTTTATATCGCTATCTGGCCAGGAACCCGCGGATATCGGCAGACGTCTGATAGAAGTTCACAAGGAGCATGCACCCGGCAGAAGTACACTGTAGTTGTAGCATTCGAAATTTGCGTCAGGTGACTATTCCATCGAAGACGAAAACTGCGGTTGGTGGAGCGTACACGGCGTAGAGTACTGGGAGCTGCTCGATGAAGGTACCACAGTATCCGCCGACGTCTACGTTCGTCAATTACGAGAATTGAAGGCCAATGTCCAAAGTTCGCTACGGCGGCGGTCACATGTCTACTTCCAGCACGACAACGTGTCTACTTCCACAGACCGCACTTCGCAAGATCGACCAAGGCCGAGCTACTGTCGTACAGTTGGACCGTACTTCTATACCCACCGTACTCCCCAGACCTGGCCCCTTCAGATTTCCACCTTTTCTCCCACAGCCAACGCCACCTGGACGGCCAAGACTTCAAAACTCGCGACGAGGTCAAGGCGGCACTCGGCAACTTCTTCGAGCTCCAGCTTCCGGCCTTCTGGAGCAAGGGCATCCATGATCTGCCTATACCGTGGCAGAAGGTCGTCGATAAAGATGGAGTATATTTCAAGTGAATCCCTATTGTCGTAAAAAAGCTGTACGACAATGATTAAAATTGGTCAATTTGTCCGATTTATTATGAATCAACCTAATATTTAGTATTTAGGAAAGTTAATAGTAGAATATCGCAGTTAATAGTAGAATCTCTCAATAAGAGCTTCTCTCAAAAGCTTACTCACTTTCACTGACAATGGAAGCGATGTTAACAATTCATAGCGAGTGAGCGGCGCAGCTTTCCAGCACGGAGATGGAGAAATCTTCAGCCAACATCTAAGGTGGGACAGAACATTTTTTTTGCATTTCCCTCCAGATTTCACAAGATGAGGATGTTAATCATTATAACTCTTATTGATTCAAGGTTTCTATGATCGTAGTGACGATTCGCATTTAAGATTCAGATGACATAGTTGAGGTTAGAGTCACTTTTATTATATGACGTAATTTAAGGTTTCTATGAAACAACTCGACACATTACATTTTTAAATGCGTGTATGTAGATAAAAAGAGAGGTCGAGTGAAGGAGACCATAAATCGATGATCGCAAAAGCAATAAGTAAAATACCGAATGCTTTTATGGTTAGCCCAACGATTGCCACCCCAGAAAAAGGGGAAACGATTTGTCAACTCTTGTGATATCTTATTCTCTCGGTGATGAGATACTGCAAAATACTAGTCAGAGGTCATAAGATTGCGTCTATGTTTTGTGGTTTCGCAAGTGATATAAGATGATACATAGCAATAACAGAAAGTATGGACTGCAGTGCTCATAAAATAGCTTTAGATTGGTCGCACGAAGATCTATAGAATATTGACATATTATTCATATGTTGTAAGCATTCACAGGCTTTCCTAGTATGTGATGTAGATGATACGTGACAATTACTGGAAATAGCACCTGATAAGCATATGGAAAAGTGGAATGTCATGGAACAAAAATATGCAGCAATGCTTATGAAGTCGTCTTTTGATAGTTTGCCTGAGAATCTATTGAATATTGGCACGCTATTGATATGTTACCACATTCCTCCCTTTTTTTGGCTCCTCTAGTGATGCTTCACGATAATTGGAAATAGTAGTAATAAACAATCTAATCGAATAATCGAAAATCATCGAACAAAGTAAGAGCTGAGTGCTCATGAATTGACTTTAGATTGGTGCCCACAATCCCGTTAAATATTGACAATACGGGAAGATTGCCACGATTTTTCCGCAAATAGATCATTTGAGTGATGCAAGCAAATATCAGAGAAATCGGGTGGCTTTCTTTGATGGAGTCTCACGTGGCTGGTAATTTTCGCCTTTAAAATATTGTGTTTTTATTATGAATGGTTTTTTACTAGATATTTCTGATGACGTTTCAATTTCTCGATCAGCTCTCAAAGAAAGGTGAACTTGAATTCAAAGATATTTGTCAAAATGGGTATTTTAATGATGTGCTGAGTCAACCATGCCGAAAACAGCATTTCAAATCTCTCGGTTGCAGAAGTCTCATCGGAGATGATGAAAAATAGCAGAACTGATTAACCTTGGACAGGACTATACAAGTGCAACCTCTAGAACCACAGTGATACTAAGGCTCAAAAACAGGGATAGTGACTGACGGACTGACTGACAAAGCAGCAGACAGAGAGACAGACCTACAAGTGGCAGACAAGCAAGCAAACCAATAAAATAAACAAACAAACACACAGGCTTCTATATATAGCATGGATAGATAATGTATAAACTGTATGCTGGACAGGATTTAGGTGGAGTTAGCTCACAGAGGTCTATGTAGAGTTGCTAAGAAGGTAAATTTGGAACAGTTGCCGGAAACTATTCATTCAGCGATTCAGTGTGTGAAGTTGGGTGTGTACCCTTATGTCAGGACGCCGCATCGCGACCTTCGCCGCGCGACATTGGAGCGCGAGTAGTCTGTCTCGGTGGGAATCGCGTGTAATTGCATAAAAAGGGCGGCGACCGTATCGACTCCAATTCTTATTCTTTTTGCCGCTATATTGGGCCTGTTTTTGTATTGTTTTCATTTGAATATATATAAATTTAGCTCATTTTGGTGTTTCAGTGTTCACACTAGGAGTAGTGGGTAGTACTACAACTTCACTCGGTTTTTTACTTGACGTTCCCCACCCGGAGTACCGTACTGAGAGCATCCGCTTATTACTTCTTTACCGCATAGAAGGATTGTGTAAGTCTACTGTACTTTATCTCTAACAGGTATTTATAAATGTTGGCTTATTTTTAGATTAAATAAAGTCGGGGAGACGCAAAATTTTCACCGATGTCTGAGCTCCTTTCCCTCCCTAGGCTCAGGCTAAAGCGGATGAGACAGATACTTGGGCAGATGCTTTTTCATGAAGGAGAAGGGGATATGAATTTTAGCCCAAACCTAGGGAGGGAAGGAGCTTTGACTGACGTCGGTGAAAAGTTGCGTCCCCCCCCCGACTTTACTTGACCCGCAAGAAGCGCACTGATACAACTTGATACAAAGTATTAACAAAACAATACAATAGTACAATTAATTTAACTAAAGTGCGACATATTTTGCAAAAGAAAATTTCCGGAGAGCTAAAATGATGGATAAATAGGTAACACCGCATAGAAAATGGAATGACTGCATGCAAAACACTACTGTCAACTAAATATTACAATATTATCAACTAAATGTAGATTGAAAACATGCAAGATGAACTAATTCGTACGAATCCCGACTATTGAAATATAAGCAACTCAAAAGCAAGCTCAATATCACGCCAAAATGGAATAAAAGTAGGCGTTGATACGGTCGCCGCCCTTCCGGTGCAATTACACGCGATTCTCACCAAGGTCAATGAACTCGTGCGAAAACGTCGCTCACCGCTTTGTGCCGCGCGGCGTCCTGACATAAGGGTACACACCCTGTGAATTTCCATGGGATACACTAAATCGCTGAACAGCGAAAGTCACCGAAAACTACTTATTCAGCGATTCAGTTTGTGAAGGTCCGTGGGATACTGGGAGTTGGAGAAATTTTGAAATTATAGAAAAGTTAGGTTCCAGTGCTGTACCTGAAGGCTTGAGCGAATAGAATCGAATGTCTAGCGAAAGGTGTCGGATTGCAGAAACCAGTGTCGCACCCGGTGCCATAGGTAAGCCGATAGGTAACTATTACTTCACAATGTACTGTCTTCTCGCTCATTGAACATTTCCGAATGATTTTTTATCCTTCTAGAAACGGCTCCTAAATATCTCTTCACCTCGAGTTAGTGAAGATGCAGATGCCTCAAGCAATCCTATTTACGTCCACAATAATCGACTTTGAGAGGAACGACAGTAACTATTACTGTCGTTCCAATTAAAGAATGAATGAATAACAGACTCATTCGGAAAGGACCTCAAATGCAGTCAAACTCTGCATGCTGCTCAGGTCATATGCGAATCATTTTCAATATGAAGGCCCAGATCGCATAATTATGTTAGAGCCTCGAGGTTAAAAGAAAAATGGTTTGAAGAATTTGAAATCAATCAATCAATGGTTGGGATGTGCCATGCACTTTATTCTAATAGATCCATTCAGAATCGTAGCAGGTGATTGCTATTGGCCTATGCAATGAATTGCGGGGCTCACCGATGTGCAAGTCAGTGCTTTTACCTTCCCAGACGAATCTGGTACCAGTTAACCTATCCCACAGGATTGGAAGGCTGTCCTGGGCGAGCATTGATCCTCGCACCATGCCGTAAGAGTTCGCGTGTATGCCACTAGAACACCTTCGCTTAAAGGTCCGTTGTGCCATTCTGATTGCAAGTCACTTCTACACGCTAAATGATATTAACTTCAAAAAGCTCGACAAACTTCCGACAGACCCTATCTCTATGACCTGACAGGGCCGCGTGTTTGTGGCCGTGCAACCCGGCGAGACTATTATAGGATACCTACATACAGTAGCGCTCAAAAGTATTCGGCCAAACACTTCTTGTCATAACTTTTTTTCCACTTGGCCAAATTTCACAAAATTTTAATATGTGGTGCCTGAACCTATTGTCAACATTTCCTCCTACTTAAGTGCCGCTTGACTCTTTTCATGGTTTTTTCGAAGAGTTTACTACAAGACCACCGAAAAAAAGAAAAAGGCTTGGTTAAGAAAAACGGCTTTCTTTACGAAAACAAAATGAGCAAGCCTCAGAGAGAACATTAATATTTTGTAGAGAGACCACGACTTTTGATGACAGCGGCACAGCGGGACGGCATAGCGATGGCACCCCAAAACAAAAAATTGCATTTAACCACGTAATTTACACCGTTGAGCGCCAAAATAGTATATTTAGTATGTAGTGTCTCCAAGTACAACATACTCAAATTTCTCTTAGATCGGTGCAGTTGCAAAAAAGTTACAAGTGAAAAACCCTTTCGCCCAAGACTTTTGAGCGCTACTGTACCTAAACTTTAGGAGCCAGCCTTTTGAAAGAAAAAAAGCAAACGACAGTTCGAATAGAAAAAGAATGAAAAAAAGCAAACAACAGTTCGAATACATTTTACCGGAGCAATTTGTTGAAAACCGATAGAGTTCTGATGGGGAAAGTTTTGCGTCTGATCTGTGTTTTTGTAAGCAGGGTATATGATCTAATGAGCTCAACGCCCGAAAATCATAATCATGTCACTGACTTCACGCCGAAAAGCTAGACTTTTGAGTCCTAATTGTACACTTCTATCCTCACCATTGGGTATGAAGTGGCAACTAATCCCACTACAACGCATAATGAGTTCACGTGTAAAGTTATTTTGAATACTTTCGGGCATATCAATATCTCAAATTACTCAATTACTCAAATTCCTCTTGAATGGTCAAGTCGCAACAAAGTTACAAGTGAAAAACCCAAGTGAACAACCACTTGGCCGAGTACTTTTGAGCGCTACTGTATATGGCGTGGCGTGGCAATCCGTTTGAAAATAACGGTAGAAACGGTGAGTGGAGGATGTATCGCCAGTAAAGAAATAATGGAAGGTAAAAACAGAGAAGAAAAAGAAAAGAATGAGGAAAGCATCAAAACGTGAGCAAAATCAGCGTAATTATCCCTTAGACGTGGCAACCGTATTGCACATCGCTTCAAGTAAAAGCTCCCTGATGCCTTTAAAAATTATCACTTCAAAGAAGAACAAAAAGTATCTATGTAATCCGATATAGAAGACAAATGCGATCCTTCGGTACGGAAAAGCCTTTATTGAGGGATTCGATTAGGTTAGAGAATTGTCGGGTTTGAAACTTCTTCCTCAAATTCTCGAAACCCATGCACTATTCAGGAGAACCTATGTGCACCGTTGAGGAAATTTTGGTGGATTAGTTTGTCGATCTTCAAGAATCGATAATAATCGATAATGGAACCCTTTACTAGGCAGCAGTGGTATATTATCGATGGACGTTTTTTTTGGGTTTTTGAGAGGAAGCTTGAGTATGGACCCACGTCAAGGGGGGGGGGGGTCATCGGAGATCAAGGAGGTCATATTTTTCGACAATTTTCTAGACGCGAGGCTTGATCCTGAACCGAGTTCTGGGTGGTCGTGGCCAAGGGAGTTGCACTGAATCGTCAGAAAAGACTTTATTAGTTTCTTACACAAAATGAGTAGATGATGTACATTGCATGTCCGGGGGAAACGCAATCACGGACAGTTCGTACTCAGAAGCATTGAATTTAAACTCGAAGCAATATCTTTTTTCAGAACCGTAGTTCTACAGAACCGTTTCTCCGTCTAGAGTTAACCGACAAGAAATAGAGTAAACATCTGCTAATGAGTGAATGACTTCTGCCCGTGCAAATAGATGCATGATGTTTTTTCGCGGGACTTTGGCTCTGACAGCACATTTCTCTGCAAATAACTACTGAAAGTTTTGAATTTGCCATTGAGTGATAATATTGGATGAAACGGAAGAAAAGAGTGTCTTACGTCTAAGAAAGTGCAGAATAAGTAAAAATAATGTAGAAATTGGAATAAATAAAATAATATTGTTGAACAAAAGTGGAAGTTCATTACTATACAGGGGTGCCAAAATAAAGTAATTTTTTCTCCTCCTTTTTCACCATATTATCCGAACTTCAGCTCATTCTGACGAGGTATTCTCATCCTTAGAACTGAGAGCAGACCTCACTCTATCATATACTCCGTAACAGCCTTCTGCACACGCAGGAACGGGAGCTTGTTCCGAGTGAACAAGATGTGTCACCTCAACTGGGCAAAATCCGAAATTTCGTCGCCCTTGTTCACAATCTTGCTAAGATCCGTTCACTCTGGGTGCCTAAGGGGATTCGTATAGCGTGGTATTCTTAAACATTCCATTTTTGACGGGCTTCCAGCGCCCTATGTTTTCAACAACCAGAACTTGCCATTACCATTGAAATCCCTCCGCAGGCAGGTTTGAGGCATGAAAAATGACACTTCGGATCCCAGCAGCGTTGTCCAAGCAGTGGAAGCTCTGTACTTTCATGAACTAAAAGGCCAATCCTTAGAAAGCTCCCGACAAGAGACCTACCACGAAACCTGGCTCTACTGTTTTAATCGGACCATGATACTGTAGGGGCTCTGAAGCTCGACTGCGCCGAATGAAGGCTCCGTATTTTGATGAAGGCGAAAGTAGTGAGTGCTCCCGTTCCCAAAAGAACATTTCGGGAATATTTTGTCTCAATACTTTATCTCTTTCGTTTCCCTATGTATTGTATACTTGACGGATGTGAACTGTAGACAAAATTACTCTTCTTTTGGTACCTTATGTCGAACATACACTGAAGTCATTCATTTCAGGATTCATTTTTGATATTTGTAGGTTTCATGGAAGACGACAAGCGAAAACAAGCTACGATATTTGAGAGAGTGAACAGCCAAGATCTAGCAGTACAATTAAGCGGGCCAAAGGCCAAATTTTAGGATCAGGGATTTGGAGCAGCTAACCACCTGCCTTTGCGATATTGCATGGACGATGAGTGTACGTACTCCCGTGCCTCAAAGAACTGAGTTCTATAAAGTGGTAAAAGGATTAGGGACAGGATAAGGATGAGTAAATCATTTTAGCCAACACACCGACAAGGGATGGACGTTCGAAGCAAGAAGATGTCGAGTGTGACCCTTTAGAATTTCACGCCCACGGAAAATCGCTCATGGAAACTCCATGATTCTGATTTCTTCCGGAACAAATCATCTAGATACGGTACATAAACAGAAACACGAAAAGAACTAAGAAATTTACTTTGTTCCAAAGCAGAAATCGAAAAATTGAAAAAAATCACCCCACTCGAAATTCCGCCGAGCAACCTTAGCACAAACTATCATCGGAGAAACGCAGTTCGAATTTTCGCACCCGGTGTTGACTTGCTTCGCGTCCCTGACCATGTGATCGTCGTCACTCTGCTCGTGGAGCCCTCTAACGTCCCATTTCCACCGAGAGCTCCACTTAGTTATTTGGAGAAACCTCTCTGTCCTGACTTGCGTACGACCTCCCCTGGGTTTGTAGCATGCGCCGGTAGGAAACCGCACTCGGGGCTAGAGCAGTCCTTTAAACATCACGCTCAACGCCTACCGTAAACGGTCTCAGCCACGTGTAGCGCGGGAAACGATAGATTCGCCCGGATCGCCAAGTCAAGTCAGTCGTCTGTCTCTGTCGTCGTCCGGAGCGGTCAATCTGTCAACGCATTTCGATGTCAAGCTGATTGCCGCCGAAGAAGAAGATCCTCGACAAGGACGTCGCCTGGTGGACCTTACATGCTACCCTCGTCCCTCGCCCTCGGGATATTCCTCGTCATCTCCTAATCGACCAGTCCCTGTGAGTTCATTACATTTCGATGGCAGATGTTGTTGTTGTTGTAATTGCTCTCTTTCTCCCTCATTTCTTTCTGTCTTCATTATGTAATATTCTCACTATATATTCCATAGTCCTATATCCATGCTTGTAGTGAAATAGTCTCATACCCTGTGTCCTGTAGGGCTGTGAGTCTACAATAGTTTACAATACCTTTATCGGTAGTCCTCTAAGTAGCGGTTAGGGTACAGGCCTCAGGGGGCCTGCGCAAGCGTCAGATAGCATTCTTACCCGTGCGACAGGTACCCTTATAGGGTGTGGGCCCCACAACACCCACGTTCTGCCGTGGTCCGGTGGCGGTCGAACCATCCGATGCAGCGATTCAAACCGCTCACCGCACCGGTCACGACCCTCTCTCCCTAAGTCGGATTCTTGTTTTGTGCGTGAAAATTTGCATGTGACCCATAGTAAGCAAATGCACATAAACGTACAAATAACGCACAAGTCATAAACATGTGAGCAGCAAACAAACTTGAATGACGAATCCGTCGAAGGTTCCAGATTAATTAAGACGGGAGCACCTTCGGTGATAATGTGGAGTGCTTAGAGAAAAGCTTTGCAAACCTTCCATAAAGAAACATCATTATCGCGCAACGGTTTCCCGCTTTAAACCACGCCCTATAGAGTATATGGGATTTCTGCACCACAGTAACAATGGTAACATTGCGATGTCTCCTCGTTCATAGACGACAATCTCACTATCTTCCGCTTTGTTTGCATTGGGGTGATATGGCCAAGCTACCGAGGATGAAAGCCATTTCGCATGCATTTCTTCTCATTCCGACGATCAAATCTCGGCTTAGCTCTGGTTCAGGCTAATCGCGAGTTTTATTGCATTGTTTTCTGCCGTGTGAGGTCATTATTGAGTGATACGGTGTTTCTTTTCCCAGTTCAATCTGAATAAATAAATATAAAAGACAACGACGAGTAGTGACCACCCAATATCTGATAATTCCTTGCACGAGCCATACGTAGCCTACTGCCGTCATAATTGTGATTGCAAGCTTGAAGCGTGGCACACTTTACAACTTCACTTCTTTTTCCTCTTTCATGTCGGTTCACTGACGCGACAGTACAATAGGAAACGCCAATTCAGATACTTTTTGATATAATCTAGGTTTAGATTTTTATCATTCAGATTTTTTACGTTTTCAATAATCTCCGCAGTTATTACAGCAGTGCTCAATTATGGGTAAGAGCTGTAACAACTTTGCGCCTACTGCGAAATCAGCAGCTAACAAAATCAATAGTTTAAAAATCTACACAGTCATTATCCAAAAAGCTAGAGTCTGGTTAAAGTCTTCTGGAAAGTCTTCTGGAATTAAATTTGGAAGTCTAACATCGTTTCATACGTATTTAGATCAGCATGAGGCTTCAGGACAAGACAGTTTTGAAATCCTAAATCTAGTCATAAATATTATTATATATATAGGTCATCTATGAATAGTATTTTTATTTAAAAACGATGTTCAGAATGATATATAGGTTATCTATAAATAGTGTTTTTATTCAGAAACGACATTGAGTATGAAAACTTCTGGGGCTTCTTGGTAAAATCGAATATATAATGAAGGGCTGCTTTCAGTAGTTATTTGTTTGTAGTTGTTTGCAAGCGTGAAAACCTGGGCGAAGTCCTTCTAATAAAAAACCCTTGCTTTCACTTTCGTATCCATAAAAACCTCAAGTGTTTAATTATTTCCTACGTGCTATTGCATGTTACTTACATATTTTTAGTGCTATCTAACGATACAGCAAAAAAAAAGCGCAGTCACCATTCCTATGCTACGCGGGAATTTCCTTCCCTTCACTGCGTGTTCAATTAATAGTGTGATGATGACACAGTTCTTTGAAAAACCATGGCGAATAACTTTTTTCGTTTGAAGGTGCAACAGGGAGGAATAGTGGGTGTAATATTTTCGAAAAATTCAGCTTTCTTTTTTGTGCACTGGGAGTAAACAGGAGAATCTGGTCCAATAAAACTTGAAGCTTCCTCAGTAAGACCATAATGTAACTGGACAAGTTCGATAGCATTACTTACCTGAGTTGGAGCTCCTTTTGTTGCAAGACTATGAGGTAATACTGGCAGCGACACTGAAGAACTTGGGCTGGTGCAATACCGCTCACATCTTTTGAAAATTGATATCTGGCGACGGATTAATAGGCGCAAACCGTCGCACCGTCATCCCTTCGTTCAAAGTGGATCAACCGAAAAAAAGGGAAGCCTTGCATCAATTCAACGCCCATTGCGACGAGTTCAACGACCTATAAAATGTCGAATTTTAATATGTAGGTCACCAGCTTCGAGGTGAAAGGTGCAAATGTTCTCTTTTTCCATCAAGCAGGACACCGCGTTTTGTAGACACACATTCACATGTTCAGTAGTTGCTCGCCCATATTCCGCACGAACATTGCTTTTTGATGAATTATCATCAAATTTCAGGACACCTTTCAACAAGAGCTTTTCACAAAATTCCGACCGTTTTTAGGTCATTTCGTCAGAATCGATCGAGCAATTGGAAAATCACTCACCTCTCACAAGCCACTAACTGCGGGAATTATCTCAAATTACAGATTGCAGACAACCGCTTTTTTGTGATAAAGCCTCAAACATCGGTGTATGACGCATTTCGAATGCAGACCAATTTCCTTTCTCATCGTCGAGATGACCTCTTTGAGCAATGAAAATCGCATGGTGTCTTCAAAAAGCATACTCTATGTTTTCATAAAGTAATAGTTATGCGCAAACACTGCTTTAAATGGTCAATTTGGAAAAGATATTAAACTACACAGGAAATTGTGAAGATCACTTACCTGATTTATGCAAGGTAATCAGGAGGTCAATTAGAGCTCACTTGCTTGAGATAATGATATCTAGAGAATAGGAATGCAATAATAGGTACGTAATAATGAATTCGTCACCTAGAGATAATTCTTACATCATTGATCACAGTTTTTCATCTGAACACAGCAGTGTAATATTTGTGTGCTTTCAGCCCATCTCTACAGTTTCATGTGGAGTCAATATCTTTTCCAAAATTCATAATTTAAAGCTCTGTTTGAGCATAGTTATTATTTTATAAAGGATTAGAACCTCCTTTCTAGAGATAGCTTGCGATTTCCATTTGTCGGGTGTCATTTTAGCGATGAGCGGGTGTCATTTTAGCGATGAGAAAGGAAATTAGTCTGCATTCAAAATACTCCGTACACTAATGACTGAGGCTTCATCATAGAGGAGCGTTTCTCTGTAATGCGGACAGAAGGATGATTCTAACAGTACCCGATCAGTAGTCTGTGAAAGATGTTTCTCTAATCACTCGATCGATTCTGATGAAATGAGCTTGAAAACTTAAAAAAATGTCATGACATGCTGTTGCCAAAAATTGTCCTGAAACTACAAGACAATACAGTGAAAAATGATATTGTGCGGAACATGGGCGTGCAAAAATTGAACATGTGAATGAGGTGCAAAAAAGTCGGAGTTTCGTCTGAGAGTAAAAACGAAAGGATTCTTCGCAGCTTTTAGAAGCTGCTGACCTACACATCAAAATTCGACATTTTAGAGGTCTTAGAACCCGTACTAACCAGACTAATGCAAAGCTTCCAATCTTTCTCATTCTATCTACATCAAACGTAGTGATGATGGTGCGACGATTTGTCTTTTGTCATTTGCCGATTACTCCGTCTCCAGGTCTCAATTTTTCAAAAAATGTTAGCGATATTGTACTCCTTTACTTGTACTTACAACCAATCGTGGATCAGTGTCCGTCCAAACCAAAAAAACATTTAGCATTCTTAAAGCATCTTTCACTGTAAAACGCTTGCTAAAGTGTCTTTCGTTCTACGGTAAAACCGCATCGATCGAGCGTATTCATGGGCCATTTTCTTGAAATAAAGTTGAGCCTCATGCGTTTTACTTTCATATGGCCCTCAAATTTTCACGCATAGCCGGCGGCCGGCACAGTTAATTAAGTGAAGTCCATGATTCTCCTCTTTTAATCGTTTCTAATTTCGTATTTCATATCGATAAATGCCGCGAGCAATGCAAGTGGCATGATTGTACGCGGTTAGTCTATCTATAAGCGTGCAAGTGGAGCTGATTCGAACTGCTATCGATTGCGACTATAGTAAAATCAGTTTGCAGCTGAAGCTAACAAAGACGGCGTTCATGAGAGACGAATGAGTACATAGCATAGACGATGCCCCACTCACCTTTAACGTAATGAACATCACCGAGTGCTCCAGCTAGAGTACATGGGTCTGGAAGACAACATGATGATCGACTCAGCACCAAAGCTGAGCAGGAGGAAAAGAGCGGCTTTTCAAGACCACCGAGAGAGAAATGCAAAAGACGAAGAGCATCCGGCTTCGCGCCCATCTCTTCGATTCCGCTAATCCTCCTGCCCTTACAGATGCCTCAGAAACTTGGAATCCACGTAAGCAGGATGAGCATGCCACATGAGCCATTCAAAGCGCTATCGAAAGGACGATGCTCGGAGTATTTCGACACAAGCAAGTGTAGGGAGAATCCGGATATCCAAGCTCTGCCACTTTTTGAATTTCAGGGACGCTGCAGTAGCTCCCAAGAAACCGAAGATTTGATGGGTAGGATACGTCATGCAATTCTGTGACGACTGCTAGACCAGAGCAGTTACCGACTGAATCCCTAGGAAATTCAAACAAACACTTGTATGACCGCAGACCCGAAGGTCAGACTCCTTCACGAAAGCACTGCATGGAAGGAACGAGTTGCTCCATGTTCCTGGAGCCACAAGGGCTTATTGGACTACTCCGCCTCTCGACAGGAACGAAGGAGGGCGGTGCTGGCACCCGCTCGAGACACCGATCAACAGCAGGATGACAGAGGATACAAATGATACTCGCTAAATCGCAACTACAGTGAACTTCAAAGTCGGTTTTTCTGTGCACTGTTACGGTATAGGTGTGGATCAAAAGCAATAGCTACCGATGCTACGGAACACTGCGGAGCAATGGAAAGTAAGGTTGGTGCTATCTTGCGACTCAACCCCAAGAGATTGATGAAAATCATTTCTTCTCTAAACTTGTATGAACCCCGCTCATCCATTTGATGGGTCCACTTCATGGTGTTTTGCATGGTCTAGGCAATTATGGTAGCACAACAATTTGATTTCAATCCCGTCTGCAGGTGTTGCTGACAAACCGTCGAACGGATATTAATGATAATGTTGGCGACTGTCAGCTATCTGCAATGCTGAAAGGAATACAAATTCCCACAAAAATCGATCGCTATGTCGGTCGCTTCAATGTTATATATTCAAGGTTTCTTCAGAATTGTTTATCAATAATTCATTGTCATAGTAACAGCGCAATTTCCGACGGCTTCTGGTGGTTCGAAGTTTTTAACGGATATTGTTCGAAAAAAATAATGCTGTGAAAGGTAGATACTGTAGGAGCTGTGACGTGAGCGGCCGAATTTTGTTATACTTCTAAAATTTTTCGGTTATTATTTCTTATTTCTATGCTAATTGATGTTTAGCAATATAATCACTATTACTGTATACAATGTATCCACGTGCAGGACAAGGCCTCCATTACTGCTCGAGAAAAAGGGAGTCTGCCAGTCTGAAAAGGTTGGTCGTCCAGGGCGTTCAAGATCGTTTAGTCTCGTGTCTCCGTCTTCAGAGCTACTGTACATACCCTCGACCGACAGTGTGATCGGTAACCGAGCCCGGGCCGAATGCAGTATCAATCCTAGCAGCCGTGCCCCACGATTTCTTGCTGAGTTGGTGCTCATAGAGTTAGATGGCTCAAGTTCATGCGGGTCCATTTTTTAACCAACGTGTTTTGCGCACTGATACACGCTTTTATAACCACTGAAATGAAGCTTGGGGTCCTTCCACACTGACGCGGAGCCGTTAGCTCAATCGGTGCACTGGTGTGTGCCAATTGTATTGTACTGCGCATCACGTGCCCATCATTGGAGTGGGTGTGCGTCAGGACACTCTAACTAGGTATCTGCTCCCACCGAAGCGAGTCGCCGCACACGAATAAGACCTTGGGGTTCCATTGTGGATGACCTCACGCTAAGGAGCGCAACCACCGTGTCCTCTCACGAGATGGCCCTACTGGACTGCCTAATGCCCATGCCCACGCCTATTTAGAGAACCGCACACTGATATAGTCTTCACATTTTTATTATATGTGCTTATGTATCTCATCCCTTTATTTCTGATCTCCTTGCATGATGTGCTCGTATAGTCACTCATTTGTCCGTTCTGCATGGTCGTTAACTCGTACATTGTCTGAATTTACAGCAAAGACGAACGCCCCATTTTCGTGTGTCAGGAGGTTTTTTTGTTTCCTTCATTTGTTTTTGTTCCTTACAACCATTCTACTAATTTAACCCCACGCAGTATTTTTCATACACGTCACCAACCTGCTAAATGTTCCAGTGTAATCAGTTTTTCGTGGCATAAAGTAGTCCCGTCCGTGAATGAATCGTGAGCTGGAATTTTGAGATTCACATAGAAGGTTTGGCTAAACTATGTTATATATTTTGAAAGAGTTCAGCTTGCATAAGTTTTTTCTGAATCGCTAGCTCCGTTATGATGCTGTGCTGGGGCTGCCTGCTTTTTCTAGTGGGAGTTATCTGATGAGGGGCTGAAAGGTTTTTCTTCGCTTGACGGTTTTGTGCTCTCCGTTCTATTTCGCGTGTACACCCTTTAAGGGATCAGAATGACCGCGTAAATTTTCACCTCGGAAGCAAGTTTAGGGCCAAATGGTCAACGAATTCGCAAGCCTTGTCCGTACCTGTGAACGCAGAGGTCAGTGGAACCGAAAGAAAAAGATCAGACGCGCATACTGGTAGGGGGAATTTCAAAAATAGTGAATACCGGTATATCTCATCCCTTCCAGATTCCGATATTCCGTGATTCTCTCAAATCCAGTGATCCTACTGATCGCACAAATCTTCCAATCGATATGCATCAAACTCAGCGATTCCTGCAAATTCCATGATTTTATTCATTCGATACTTTTTGCGATTGACAAGTATCATATCATATTCATCATCCAGATAGACTAACTACACTGCTTCGCCATTACGGCACAACCTTGGTCACTCATGTCTACCGATCAGTTTCTAGTGAAGTAGTTGTGAAAGCCCTCCAAACAGTGAGGGTTTATACATATTTAAACATTTACTCTCAATTGTGTTTGTTCCAAATCATGTAATTAGTTAAGAAGATATTAGTTATTTTTACTGTTTAACAATTATCTACTTGTTTGTGACAGAGAGTTAGTTTGGTTCTCGTTTCGCGCGGGCCCTTAGACGGGAACCAAACTTACTCTCGCTAGACTTTGACTTGAAAGGACAAAAACTGAGATCGCTTCGGTGTTCAGAGCTTTTGCACTGTTTAGCTTTGTTATGGAGGCTTTTTTTTTCTTTTCAGCAAATGTATCTGATGATTGAGTAAAATAATGTAACATCCTCCCGGTCGTCCAGACATTTCATTTCCTTGTCTCTCTCCAGCCTCGAAAAAAATCATCATGCCTGATGTTACAAAGGGAGCTGCTTATTGTTTGTGAGCTGGGTTCCTAAAAATGAATCCGAACTATCTAGCTACTACTGATATTGCGATTAGTTTAGGAGCATTCAAACCAAGCTTCTGAGAGTACTAACAATTTTCATTAACTCAGCGGTAATCACGTCAAAAATTTCACACGAAAAAAAATTTCCAGGTTAGCTGAAATATATAGCTTCACGTGCTTTGATGTTAAGGTCAGGCAGGACGTTGAGACGACTTTTCGAGGATTTCTAGAGGGTTTACCGGCATCTGCAAATTTTCCCACGTTCATGTTGTGAGATAGCATATTTATCGCGACGCTACCCATTACCTACCCAACCCACAGCTTTTGTTTTTATCACAGAAGGAACAACTATTTGACTTGCTCACTACTTCTCGTGCAATCAATACGCTCGTTGCCCAGCCGACAGTATCTAATTACCGCTCGGTTTTACTTCGACGTTTTATCGCTGCGTACCCTTATTAACTAATGATTCATAAGAGTTTGCAAATGTCTCCACTCAACAAGGAAATGACGCTTTCCGTTAAAGTACTACTTTCTTTGCTCTGTTTTTTTTTTTATTCCAAGTCATTAATGTACTTTAACCGGTTTTTATGACTGTGCAAATTTTTCCGAAAAAGGAAAATCAGGAATTTTTGTGACTGTTCGTCGCAGTGACCACGCCTAGGCAGAATACGTCATCTAAAAGTGCAGAGAAGGTTTTCTTAAACGACTATTCAGAATTGAATTATTCTTTAATTTCCGATGTTTCACATTTTTAACGTTTTTCACAATTACAACGAACACTTAAACAAAGCAATTTTCTTCTATTACATAGCGCTTTCCTCTTGATCACTTTTCTGCTGATCGCGTTACTCTGTCTCATTAATAGTCTCACAAGAGGGCTCATTTTTGATGCTCCAGGAGATCTAGGTCTACGCCTTTTTCAGAATGTGTCATGAATAAGTTCAAGTATAGTGAAAAATCGTAAAAATTTACAGCTTAGTTCAGAACAATGTTCTAGCCTATGTTGGCCCTAAAAACTCGACCATTTATGGCAGGTGCTTCTTGATGTTGACATCTGAATTTTTCAATCTTACGTGATATCGAATGAGAAATTATGAGACTAGTTTGAAAGACGCACATCGGAGAATTTTAGAAACGTAATGCTGAGTTCTGAATTTGTTAGAAGGTGCACTCGTGCAGCACAAAAGTTCTGGTTTCGCAAGTGGACGGGTTCTTGGGATGCAGTTAATTGGAGCCCCTATCTCCTCACAGTAAATGACTCTTTTTGGATTCTCATTAGTAAATGACTCTTTTTGGATTCTCATAAGTGGCATTAGTTGAGAAAATTCTTCATGATTTTGTATAAAGGCAAACTAAAGATAAAATCTACACTGAGTGCACTTCCTACACATACTTGCCGCGCTGCAAAAATGTCTGGAGAATACCTCGCCTTATATGTTTCAAGACGGGAGCAGGTGGTGTAGTGACAGGTGGCCGCACCCAACTCTCAGAGATCCAGACCCGCATCAACGCTGGCCCAGGCCCACCAAACCTTCCATTCAGGCCACTCCCGGGTGTCGAGAAAATTAGCCGCTTTAATACGACCCCCCTCCTCCACAAGGACCAAATATGACCCCACTTCCTTTTTGAAGCTCTTCAATACCAGTAACTGTTGCCTGATTGTACAGTTGCGATGTGTTCTTATGGCTATTAATTCGTATTCTTACTTGAAGCAAAAAGAGTATTTATTTCACATTTCCTCACATTTTCGCTGTGAACCACCTCTCACTTCTCACCTACCTATTGAAAGTTTAGATTTCAGTGCTTGTCGCTGACCTCTGCAGCAAAAGGTACGACCCTCCCATCCTATGCGCTCAAATACGACCCCTGTCGAGGAATCCTTGTTTCCCAGTGTACCCTGCTTCCATTTCTCCGGGTAGTGAATCGATACGTACCACTGACTTGTACATCAGCTACCTAGCCCCGCAAGGCACTGTATAGACCGAGTCGCATTCACCTATCATCACGATTTAAAATGAAGGTAGAATGCGCGGCACATCCCACAGAAAGGATTGATTAGGGTCAAAACTTTATCATTTATCCTTTTTATATGTTTCAGAGCTCCAGCCTTCGGGGGAACACTGATGTCAGCCTATCTCTCAGACCTGTCATAAGCCGTGTAAATTCTTAGAACATGCTATCATCTGCGTATTTCAGCTACCCATTCCACTTGGATTCCTTCATTGCACTCTACGGTAATGACTATATCTTGTTGCACAGTGCTACCGTAATCCAAGTTTTCTTGACGATCTTCTAATTAGAACATGACGAAAGGCTAGGTTGTTTCCCCCTGGTGAAGTGATTCTGGGTAAACCCTTGGAAATTCCCATGAAAAATCTATATATAAATTGTCCATCATTCTACCGAAAGTACACTTACATCATACATCAATCTAATCTTTCACGTAATCTTTTTTCAGAAATAACAACCAAGCTTTGTTGTGCTGTGAACACCTCGTATTAGATATCCTTTTTATGTCACTTCATCTAGGATTTATTGAAACACATAAATTGCTTCCGAGGTTTATTCATGGAACTATGGTCAAGATTTATTCCACAACTCACCCATACTTCTTTTTCTGTTGCTCACGTTTTTCGTGGAGCTTTTTTTCTTAGATCACGACCTGCGATTGAAAGACATCGCCATGGATAATGCGGAGAAATCAGGAGGGGGAAGCAACGTTAGCTATAAATAAAATAGCAAATTTCCAAGGGAAGAACTCGTCCGGAAATTTGCGCCACGGGGTTTTATGAAGGCTTCATTAGGGTGCTTTTCGGTTGTGCAACTTGCGATGGCCGAGTAGCTGCGGAGGGCGGGGCTAGCTGGCCAGCTCCATGGGTTGCTTTTAAGCTTCCTATGATGCATCGTGCTCCTTTTCTCCCCTATCTTCCGTTCGTTTCATATTCTGCAACATTTCTTGACCTGATTTTTTTCAGTGAGATTGAGTTGGTAGTGATTTTATATATGAAGTGAAGTAAGAGAAGAACTTCATTACGTTCATGGCTTTAAGAGGTCTAAAGCCGGAATGCGTCACATATCAACTTGGCCATCACTCGATTACAATGTTTTTCTGAGCCAACAAGAATGCATGGCACAATTCATACGGCTCTGAAATATCCTGTACTCTCCTCTCTCCGATACATCTCTACCACAGTAGCTCCAGCACACACGAAGAAAATTTAGAAAGCTGCTTAAAATACGAATTTTGGCACTCTTTGCAAGGTTTATTAGTTGTTACAGCGAATCCGCAAGGAATCAGATAAAAAAGGCGAAAAATAGGCCACGGGTGAAGAAAGGAGTGACAAAGGCGCGGACTACATGCCAGCCACGTCCGGCTAACGTCAGACCCGCTTCTTTCTGCTTTAGCTGCCTAATGACTAATTGTTGGAGCGGAGCCAAGGTATAACGTGAACACCTGGGAGTAGTTCAGCTCAGAATGATGAGAACCTTTAAAAACCTCATTGTAAGCCAAGGGTGTTATCGGAAACGGACGCTGTTTATGCATCAATTTCAAATTAGATTTAAAGATTCAGTAAGGCATCTCAGAATTGCAAAGCAGATCATTTTAGCCCGACTACTACAGCGTGAGTAGAAGAATTTTTGATGATAAAAGGAACGTACATGAGCCATTTTCACAGACACCACAATGTACCACGGTTTCGGTCATTTCCCTCCCCCTTCTTGATGGGCTGAGTAAAAAGAGCTCAGAACTCATGACAGTGCAAAAAAATAAGTATTATTCTGCCTAATCGAAACCGTCGTCGTGAACTAACACCCAGCCATGCCTTAATATTAATAAACCGTGGGGAATCATTATGTTATGACGCTGTTCTCAACAATTTGTCTGGTGCTGGTTACGACTTTTGTACGTATATTGAAACATAAATTTTCACGGTTTCTACACCACTCGTTGACGCCCGGCGAGCTATTTCTTAGCAGGTCGTCCTCTTTTTGAAGGCTACCGTTCATTGTTTTGCATGAAAAATTTTGTAACATTTCTGCAATTTCTTTGATATCAAAAAAAATCAGACATCAATTTTTGAATGTTGCTTCTATTTATGTTCATATATCGAGCTTTTGATTTCGTAGAAAAGAATTTTTTAGAAAATGGAGAGATGGATTCGAAAGGAAAGTACAATAAATTCAAATGACCTTATCACGATGTCGAGTGTCACACTCAGTAGTTTAGATCGAAACTCAGGGGGTGCTCGTGGAGAATGTGCAACCGAGGCCCATTCCGAGAGATATGCGTTAGGTATGTGCGGAATAAATTGCCAAAACAGACCGCTTTTTCAACCGCCATAACCTCGCTCAGACACAACTTTATTTGTCGGAATATCATAACAACCATTCGAATCTACACAGCCTTGTCAACGATCTGATAAAGAAAATATGCCATCATGATGAAAATCTGGATTGCGAAAATCAATAAAGTCGACGATGGCATTTCCAACCTGCATCGTATCGGCGAACTCCTTCTGACGCAGGTTTGCATCAAGAACCAGGAAAAGGTGGTAATCCGTTGGGGATAGGTCTGGGGAATAAGGGTCGTGAGGGAGATGATGCCTAACTGCATCAGTTTCTGCCGGGTGACTTGCGAAGTGTGGGGTTTCGCGTTGTTTTGTACATCCGGCAAAAACTGATGCAATTAGGCATCGAAACTCTCCCCCACCCCCCCCCCTTATTACCCAGACCTATTCCTGACGGATTACCACTTTTTCCGGGTTCCCGATGCAAACCTGCGTCAGAAGAAGTTCGCCGAAACGATGCATGTTGAAAATGCCATTGTTGACTTTATTAATTCTTGCAATCCAGAATTTCATCATGATGGCATATTTTCTTTACCAGACCGTTGACAAAGTTCTGTAGATTCGAATGGCTTCTATTTCGACAAATAAAGTTGTGTCTGTGCGAAGTTGTGGCTGGTTATGTTCGGTCATTTATTCTGCATAGACCTAATAGTATGGTTGTCACAGACTGTTCAATCGTACTGGTTGCTTGCCCACAGAAGTTTCTGGAAGTTTTTAAAAAATACGAAAAATGCCGCTAAAATTACCCTGCAACCTAGTGTCCAGCAGACTTACTAGCGCAGCCTTTCATTCTTGATCTACCACATCAAGGGCACGTCACTTCCATTCCGAAAAAATCAGCGGCTGTCACTAACCATAAGTACTTACGCGGAACACGGCATTTTGCTTGCAGAGATTAGCTCATGGAAATGTTCAACGATCAGATCTCATTAATATCTGCTTGAGTAATACTCTATGTGGAGGCCGAAGATAAACGAGTATGGTGAGGCCGTTCTCGGAGTTCCTTAGTGGTAATCCTATTGTTGGAATAGCCGTCAATCGAGAACTGAGTGGTACAAAAAGAATACTTACTTCGTTCACACTAAGTGATATGAATAAAGGAGGGAGAGATCTTTCATCGGTGTTAGAGTGAGTCACCTCACGTGACTGAAGGTATCATAAGTGAAAGTTCAGTACCTCTCCTCTACAGTACTGTTTCGGTGAGGATGATGTGAGTGAAAAACTCCCACACGCGCGGTTCACTGGATAGTGGAAATGCCTGCCCAACGCCTTCCATCTCTGTGCGGTCGGTGGATTGATAACGAACTCGTTGGGAATAGCCGAAAGCTTTTTGGTGGGCTGCACGGAGACGGGCGATTCGAAATCCAGCCCAGGGAGTGCCGCCATGTGCTGCGCGTAACACAACAGCCTTTGCGGCGACATTCAAGTCTTAGCCACTTAAAACCATGGATTTTTGCAAAACTAAGACGGTGACCTCACCTTGCTCCCGATAAATTCTGTATGTATTCGAGCAAGCCCAACAAACAGTGAATGCATGTGTATCGCAAAAAGGTTCGATCAGCGCTTAAAGACAGCGATGGAATAGTGTGGGTGATAAGAAACCCCTAAAAGAAGATATCCACTAGAAACCAACGGGTCTGGGAAGCCTGTCTGCGGCGAAATCGCCCGTGAAAAAAAGCTCTTCTGAGCCGTGGCATAGGCGGCCTTTTCAGCTCCGGCCGCCTTTCCTGGCTCATCCACCTGCCAGGGTTGACTTTGCCGAAGAATGACCGAGGTGTAGAGCAACGAATTTTTTGGTGGTCTCCTCTCCTATTTAGGTTGTTTCGATCCTTCTTTTTTTTTGTTTCTTGTTATTAGGAATGCGTGTTTTCATGATCCGTTTTATTGTGTTGTATCAAAGCTGTATTAATGGAAATGACGTAGTGCCTGACGTGTCAGCTTTAGTTGTGAAAACGTCCACCGGTCTGTATCAAAGATTGGAATGAATGACGCAACCGAATTACAGTCCACTTCGGAGGGCCTGACAGGGCGTGACCTACGGACTAGGTGAGAGGGTATCAAACTCTTTGACCCCGCCATACTCACTCTCGCCACTCACCTATGTCCGTAGGCCATGCCCTATCAGGCGCTCCGAAATGGAGCATACCCCTTCCACTGCCTTTGATGCTTTACTCTTTAGCCGTTGGTAATCCTCCTCATAAATGTTCATCTGTAGACAAGTCTGAACAGTTTATTTCTCTTATGAGGTGAGCTAGGCCTCTAGGAGAGTTTCGGGTGCTAATCTGGCGTAATTTCCGTTTTCAAATATGTTTTTATCGTATGTAGACGCCAAGGTATCAATCAGCAGAGGTTGTAATTAGATGAAGTGAAACGATACTATCGCTATCAGCGAGGGAAGGGGGGGGGGTGCTTTATAAAAAGTTACACGTCTGAGCATCCAAGGATTCTTTGAGGGATCAGTGCGCACATTCATGCTTATACTTCTGCCTGAGCTTCAGTGAAAAGAGGAAAGTATTGCTTTTCCGTTCTAGGTTTGAGGGGAAGTAGCTCTCAAGAGGGCTTTCCTCGGCCCCTAGCCACCCCCCCCCCCCCGCCACCTCGTTGCGAATGCACCAATGGAATTCTGCGAGTGGGGCGGAGGAGAAGGGCAGTATGACCGTACTTTACCCAATCGCATTACGTCGTTTATGCGTGTTCTAGAGTCATCAGATCGACCCAAATTAGCAGTGGTTTGCTGTTTACGCTTGTTTTGTTTTGTTTGTTTTGCGCCTTCGACCCAGTGTTATTATCGTACCCTCGTCAAGGAGCTCTTAGCATGTTCTGCTCTTGTCCGTTGCTCTGGCTCATATGGACAATCAAGATTCGTGTCGAGAAAGCTATGTGTGGCCTTCACTTAATTCATAAAACTAATCCGCAATACGATCCTCCCACGAATCCTCCGAAATGTAGTCGAAAAGGGAGTTACTTCATCATAGGATATAGTGAAGGCTGGGTAGCTCACCATGACGGTGATGTCGCTGAACCAACAAGTTAATAAGCCCAATCCATACAAAATGACACATCACCGCATGATCACAACAACCGGAATAAGACCCCTCTTACCTCCAATATCTTGACAGAAGCTGGGCTGGCTAGCACCGTTGACCGCTGTTGTCGCGTCCTGCTGTAGCATATTTTTTGGTGCAGGGATGATGGCGAAACGTGATTGGTCAAACAGGTGACAACTTAGACCTAACTATGTATTGGTACGTATCGTTTCGGTAAACACTGATTTTGTCCATTCATACTTCGAAAATTCAAATTTCTGGCAAAAATTATTTGGAAAGGTTTCTTATGCTCGTGAAGCTTCATTCAAGCAATAGCCATTATTCGGGCATTGAGGCTTGCAGTTATAACCATTTTCAAAGAGAGTGGTTGATCTGATCATTAACAATAACGGCATCAACCTATGGAGATAATTTTTATGAGTTATGGTAACATAATTCGCAAATTAGCAAATGGCTAGTGTACAAGCTATCCACCTTGTAACTTCGGCGCACCAGTTTACCCTAGACAGCACCCAAGCATCCCCCTTAGCGAGCACAACCCACACAACCCTTCCCACATCCCTATCTTCCTCATTATTCGTCGCCATTCAACTTTCACCGTTCGCTTAGGATTAATGACTAAGTGGCGCTTGTTTTAATTAGCAACGAATTACGTTACCTGCTGCGTCACTTCACTGGTCCTTAATAAGAAAATCATTTGTATTCTATCGCTGACGTCAACAAATTGTTTTGTTCACTTTTCTATTTTTGAGTTGCTCCAGCGAACTTGCAGCCTTACTCAAGTGCAAATTGGTTTTTTAATTTAACTTGCTTTCAAAGAGCTCAAACAATACTTAATGAAATTCGTGAGATTTTTTGTTAATGACGTGCTCATGTCTGCAAACCCAGAAGTAATCGAGTTTTTGCTGTTATTTATCGGTCCCACGTTTCGATTCCGAAACGTATTTCACCAGGAGCGCAATGTGGAGGTGATCCAGTCACAACCAGCGGTCGAACGCTGGCCCAGGGCTCGCTCGGGCCAACCTTGCCTCATGCCTTTTCGATGTTGGTTGTGACTACTCCGGGGAGATCAAACCAGCAATGTGTGCATCTGTTCGTCCCACAAGTTACTGTATAGGCCACAGGCTTTGGGGTGCATTTACGATCCTGAACGACGGCAGAATGCGTGGTTTTATCGGCAGAACTTCAGGTCCTATCGACACCATTGTTTACCATGTATGTGGCGCCATTGCTAAAAAAGTTGATGAAAACAAAACTAATTCATTCCTTCATTTGTCTACATTCCTTGACGTTGCAAGCCATGTAGTAGCATCATGGGAAATTGGGCAAAAATTGAAGAAAATCACATACACTGAAAATCCTCGCTGCGTCACCTATCTCGGCTTTTATTTGCTGCATGTTCATCCGATGCAATTTCCATTTCTCTTAAAAGATCTCACGTTCATTTTTTGAAGTTATCTGTCTGGTATCCGCATTGTTCCTGCACTGAATCAACTCTTCCAACTTCAATCTTTCTAGAAAACTTGCGAAAAACCTCGCGAAATCCTTCTAAACAAAGAGTGGCCGGGCGTGCCAATTGCGACCGGGCACGGTCTCCTTGAGCAGGCCCTACTCAGTGAGTCAGGCTCCAGCAAGACCGTTTCTGTTCCGGATGCTCGGTTCGCGACAATCTCCATGGTTTATTGCGCTCGATGAAGATTCTGGAAAGGCTGAGGAACACATAGATAAATAAATAAAGGATAAAGTTTTTGGCGTTAATCAATCCCTTCTGTGGGATGCGCCGCACATTCTAGTTCCATTCAGAATCGTGATGGCTGGTGAATGTGATGTGGCCTATACAATGACTTGCGGTGGCCAGCCGATGTATTAGGTCTATGCAGAATAAATGGCCAAAACGGACTACTTTTTTCAAAACGCCATAACTTCGCTCAGACACAACTTTATTTGTCGAAATAAAAACCATTCGAATCTACACAACCTTGCCAACGATCAGGTAAAGAAAGTGTGCCATCATTATCAAATTCAGGATTGCGAAAATTAATTAAGTCAACGATGGCATTTTCAACATGCATCGTTTCGGCGAACTCTTTCTGACCCAGGTTTGCATCGAGAACCGGGAAAAAGTGGTAATTCGTCACAGATAGGTCTGAGGAATAAGGGGGGTGAGGGAGAGTCTCGTTCAGTTTCTGCCGGGTGACTTGCGAACTGTGGGGTTTTGCGTTGTTTTGCGCACCCAGTAAAAATATGATGCAGTTAGGCATCAAGCCTCTCCCTCACCCCCCTTATTCCCCAGACCTATCCCTGACGGATTACCATTTTTACCGGGTTCCCGATGCAAACCTGCGGCAGAAAAATTATGCACGGTAAAAATGCCATTCTTGACTTTATTGATTCTCGCAATCCAGAATTTGATCGTGATGGTATATTTTTCTTACCACATCGTTGGAAAATTCTGTAAATTCGAATGGTTTTTATTTCGACAAATAAAGTTGCGTCTGAGCGAAGTTATGGCCAATTACGTTTCGGCCATTTATTCTGCATAGACCTAATACAAGTCAGTGCTTTTATCCTCCCAGACGAGTCTGGTACCAATTAACCGACCCCGGAGGGATGGAAGGCTTGGTTGGCCTGGGCGGGCGTTGATGCGGGATTTGATCCCCGCACCATGAGAGTGGGTTGCGCGCCACCTGTCACTACACCACCTCCGCCCCTCTGAGGAACACATATGTAAAAAAAACTAAATTCAAAAATTTCTTGAGAAAAGGCATAGCACTTCTGAGCCATTGCATTCGACGATACTTGGACTACAAGTCGATATTCTGACAAGTTGTTACGTAATCTTGTCACGATACGCAGCATATACCATCAGAATGTGCTCTACCTTACCTTATCGCTACCTGAAACAAGATTTGGACGTGTAGTTGTCAGCGCTACCACGCTAGCTTGATCGAAAATGGGTGATAACCGTCTTGAAATGGCGGACGCCATCAGATTATTACATTCTTTTCGCGTTTATTTCTCACCCTCACTCTCGGAGCATACCCAGGTGTCGAGGAAAATGGACGCATCAGTATCAACCCCCCTCCCCCCCCCCCTCCCCTCAACGGAAACCCAAATACGCTCCTCTTTTCATCATCAGAAAAACCTCTACAGTTTTAGTGACTATTGCTGTTACATAGTATCACTAGGTATTTTATTACTGTAATTTTTGTGCTGATCACTCAAAGCCAATCATATTTTCGCTCTCAACCGGGTCAGCTGACGACATGTTCCGCTTATCATCTAGCCTAGGACTGTTGCTGACCTCTACAGTTACTCCTCCCTCTTGCCCGTTAAATTCAGTATCCCCCTTTCGAGGAATCATCGACTTCCTGTGTGCCCTGTAACTTCCAGTTTTGGGAGTCCATCTTCAGCGCCTGATGATGACCCCAAAATGACCAGCCGCTGTGATGGAAGTGAAACTTATAACACTGGCATTTATTGTCCATCCACTGACGACTCTTATAGACTCATTTTATTGGTAATCTATGTTCTCTCCTACTCAAAGAACATGCCTGACTAAATTCAAAGAACATGCCTGACTAAATTTCAATTAATTCTCGAAACAGCTTCGTCAGATTGATGTGACAAGAGTGGTAATCAGAAGCGGAAGTCATTTCCAAGAAACTTTTACTCGTATAAGGACATCGATTCTGTAATCGACATGACATTACTGACATTGGTTCCTTTTTGAAGGGAAGAAACAAAACTTCACTCCAGATAGAAATAAAAGATTATAGAGAAGACTCTCTATGATATCGCTTAATGTAGTTAGATTGTACCTTTTGTATCCTTTACATGCCTATTTTACGTTGTTCTAATTCTCATAGAATATCCTCTGATTTCCTGATGACTCATTGTAAGTGTAAGGAAAACTAATCTTCTAGCTGATCTGACTTGAAGAATGTAATCATATTCTTTCTCCGCCCATTAGACATTGTATATAAGACGCTCTGAGCCATAGCGGCAGAGTTTTCCAGCAGTCACAGTGTCTTCTTTGCGCGCACAATAAAGGATTCTCAGAACTATCTCGAAGAAACCGCGTGGCAGTACAAAGATTGAAAGATGAAGTTTTCGGCGTTAACCAACCCCTTTTGTGGGAGGCGCCGCTCAATCTAGTCCCATTTAGAATCGTGGTGGCGGCTGAGTGCGACTTGGCTTAGACCACGTACCAATCCCGGGATAGAAGGCTTGTTGGCCATGACGGGCGTTGATGCGGAATTTGATCCCCTCACCATGAGATGGAGTGCGCGCCACCTGTCATTACACCACCTCCGTCCCTAAACGTTTTGTACAAATGTACGAACAATGTTCAAGTTGTAAACGATAATGATGCGTTTTGCCACGTATTGTTACATTTGCCTTTTTTGCCATGTTTATGCCTGTACCAGTCCTCAGTATTCCTAGTATCTACCTAGTATCTACATGTTATTCCTTGTCCAGCGGCCACTTTACATGTATACACACCCCTGATCTGGGGTGTGTAGCGTTAGGACCGTGGTTTGCTGCACGTGGCAATTTTCGGGCGTTCGGCACGGTATTCGCAGTGCAGTTTAGCAATGAAGCGCAATTTTAGCGCCCCGTCTCATACTACTTGCGTTGACCAATGCGCTCGTGCTTCAAATACCTTTACTTTATTGTGGATTACACACTTTAGTGTTAGCTTCCTTGTCTGTGAGATATACAAAATGAGGTCGTCCCTTCCATACTTTGGCAATATAAACTACCAGCAGCTATATTGGCCCCAGAACACATTGATACCATTTCTCACAGCCTGCTAAGTGAAAAATTGGAATATATAAAATATTAAAGAGAATCGAACGAAAGGTAAATCATATCATCAAATCAACATTGATACTTACGGGAAAGAAGAGTAAAAGGTTTAAAGCAACAAATAAATGAGGGAAAAACGGATTATACTTACAAACAAGGCGGAATAGTGCCGCAGTGTAAAATAGCGTCGTGTGTACCGCACCACGCCGCACTGAAGACGTACGAAATTTGCCGCGCGCGGCGATCCACGATCCATGCGCTCGTCTCCCGTCTGGCCATATCGTCAGCACCGCCGTCTCAGTACGAACAAGGGACCACCAGACAATTCTGCCAAGGTAGTACTGTGTGAAAAAGTTTTGTAGAATTTTTTTCTACCATCACTTTTTACTTATTTTTCCTCCAACAAACAACAATTAGGCAACAACGTAGTGACCATTGTTATCGACAACACTCTGCCACCTCGTAGGTAGATCGTTGATTCACTCCTCCCAGAACTCTGGGTTCTGTGAGTCGAAGAAGTCAGCGATCGCCTTTGCAAGCAAGTTATAATCAACGAATTTTCTCTTGGCCAGGAAGGTTTCGAGAGGATGGGGAAGGTGACAGTCAGAAGGGGCAATGACTGGAGTGTATGGCGAGTGGGGCAGGACATGCCAGCCGAGCTCCTGTAGCTTGGCCTGGGTACTTTTCGCGATTTGGGAGCGGCCGTCGTCATGAAAGAGAGTGACCGCGGACCTACTACAGCGCTTTTCTCGAACAACCACGGCGAACTGCTGAGCGGGCGGGTGTATTCGACAGCGGTACTGTCCCGCCTTGTAGAGCATCTCGTGGAAAAGCCTTCCTTAAACGTTCCGGGAGTAGCACAGTCCTGAGCGTGATTTGTCTTTCGTGTCAATCTCGCCGTTGTTGAAGCTGACGAACCAGCGGCGCACGGTCTCGTAGCTACACATCCCTCGCCCAATGCAGCGTTGATGAAGTCGCAAGCTTTGGTCGCTTTGGTGCCGCGAGACCACTCACAGTAGATGGCACCGCGTGTTTGTTGGGTATCGACTACGGACATTGTAGCCTTCCCTACGGAATCTGATGGGTTAATATATATATTTTGATGAAGAGCTTAGAGAACGTTCTACCGTATTCCTGAACCGCCTAGATGTGTCTCGAAATAAACAAGAAGTATTGTTTTTGGGAAATTCCTACAAGACTTCCGGTACAACCTAATACTTCACTGTTTTGATTCTTGTGTAAAGTTTCTCTATAGGGGTTGCTGAAATCCACCATATCATTACATCTCGACACCCACTGATCCCCTTTCCCCTTTTTCTGAATCTCTCTCAACTCCAGGAAAGAGATTATCGAATTGGTGCTTATGCAGCCTTTTTCATCAACTTTATCTAGCAGAAATAATGATAGAATTCAGCGGAAACGTGCTTGAATGGATATTCGAGAAGGTTTTCCAGCGGAACGTCAATTTCCACCACGAAAAATTGCAGAATTAAAAAGCTTATACATCAACCTAATAATTCCTATCATTAGAACCTTGAAAACGCTTCTAATGTGCAGTTTACTGATTCTACGAAATGATTAATTATTCTCTATCACTATAACCTTGAAAAGTTTATGTGCAATTTTCTTATTTCACATAAAGCATTAATTTTACGATAGCTGAGTATGTTTTTCGCGGCAAATGAGCATTCAACGGGACCGGCAAAGCCTTAGAGAGCCTTCAGTGTTTTTCAAATTGAAGTGCAATACTATATAATCAGCACGTGCTCACTTTGCACTACCCCTTCTCATCCAAATTGTGACCGTGTGAATCGATAGCTGCCGTACCTATTTCACTAGCCGGGGGCTGTCTTTAAGGGCACTATTTGACCACTATAGCCCTCACAAAGTGCCTGTTGTTGAAATAAAGATTTCTTTATCCATAAATTTTCCGTAGGGTTTATTTGACATCTGATCACAAACATTAGATTGTTGTCGCCTACACCAGTTTCATTCTCAGGCAGAGTTCCAGCTTTTCTGAACAAACTTCATAAGGAAAATCAATATGCCATGTGGTACTGTACTCTGAAAGCCTTCCCAAGCCCACCTGACTAGCGAGCGCGGAAGTTTCCTGAATTTTCTTTTCATTCGACTGTACTTATTGAATAGACCTTGATTGTACTAATTTCTTTCCTGTTATTCTAATAGCCCCTTTTTTCTGTTCCCTTCTCGTCCCTTTGTCATATTTTGTAGTATATTCTTCTTGTGAGTTTTATTTCAACACATTCAAATTCTGCATCCACGAATAAATAGATAATTTTGATGACAAGCCAAGTTGTTGCCACTTTTCTTTCACCATGTTCGGTGAAACCTTAATGTGGACTTTATCTAGTAATCTGATCACAGATGTCACACCCACTTTTGCACCAACTTTGCTCGGAGCAGCAAGCATCACCTTTTCCAATATTTGTCCAATCTCATGCACAATAGCGTGGCTCCAAGAAGTGATGCCGTATAATTAACGATTGCCTACTACATATATGTGTGTAGTAAATTTTTAGCGAATTTGATGCATTTTTCCTGCGCTGAAAACAAGTGATACATTTGTAATGATGATCACCAATTGTTCCTATACATAAATTCCTCGTAAAACCACTTCTTCAGTAATAGTCGAATAGCGGTAGGGCACTCCCAGCTGTCGAGGAAAATAGCCGCTCAGTACGACCCCCGCTCCATCCTCTACGACGACCAAATGCGACCCCCCCCCCCCCCACTTTTTTGACCTCTACAATACCAGTACATTTTGTCACATGGATTTGCGGTGAAATACGCTTCCTCCTGCTTGTTGAAAATTTAGATTTCAGAGCTTATCGCTGACCTCTGAAAGTACAACCCCTCACCCTCCTATCCGGTCAGATATGACAACCTGTCGCGAAATCCTCGACTCTCGGTGTACCCTGCTGTGAATCAGGTACCGTGATTCTTTACTGCGAGAATTTTAAAATGTGAAACTAGTAGACCATCTGAATTTTTATCAAAAAGGTTCTCTGAATTCTACATCCTAAATTTCATTATATTTCCGTTTCCATTCGTATGGACAGTAATCCGGGTTGTTTGGTGGCTCCACCGGGAATCCACGGTTCATCATTCGGCGGCCCATAAAAAGTTCCTTTTCGTTTACATATTGCCATAGCAATAATCTGAGGTTCCATCTGAGCGAGCAGTGCGAGAACTGTTTAACGTTCTCTGGGATTGCTACTTTTGATGCTTCTAGAAGGTTTCATTTCCATTCAACCGCAGAGAAGTGCAAAGCCCTCAGAACGTAATCATTGCGTACAATCATCAGTCTTGCTGTGTAAGATGGGTTTAATTTCGTGGCTTACGATCACTCTGAATTTGAGTTGTATTCCACATTTTGTATTCCTGTTTTCGCCTGCATCACCCACCTCCATGTGACATTAACCGCCAGAATACAGGAGACATTGAGCAAAATACGCGCTACAATCTCACCCTTCCCATGTCTCTACCTGTACGCCACCCCCTTCCCTCATAGAGGGATGCATTATTTTTTTGACTAAAACTCCCACTGCTCAATCTCCAGTACCTCAAGTTCTCAGTACTTGAAGTTGTTGTCAATCAATAATCGATGCAATTGATTTTTGTTGCTTGTTCGTACGTCTCGAAAATAAATTTGACACCAATAGAGATTTTCCATGCAAAATATCGACGAAGAAATATCAGATACTGTTCTTGCTGACTTAGATCGATCTTATTTGGTTACACTACCGGTTTGGACATTATCCCTCAATATATGTATTGGGTTGGGGAATAAGTTCCCGCGGTTTTTTTCAAGCCCGTTTTTCACATTGTTTCCTTCATCTTTCAACAAAGATTATATATGTTTTCAAAAGAGCTTTTTTTGCTCTACAAAACGCCACTATTTGTTTTTCGATTTCTTCGGATACCTAATATTTATAAGATTTGGAAATGAAGTAAGCTGAAGGCAAAAATTGGTACCCTCCACACCTCATCTCCCTAGTCTGCCATCGAGATCAAAAAATATATGTGTATATGATTTCGATAGAGCTTTCTTAGCTCTACAGAATGGTACTATCTTTTATTCAAATCGCTCAACTTTTTGCTGTTTTTAAGACTCGGAAATGTAGTACTCGCAAAAGTGTTCACTTTCGCTATCTCCTCTTCCTCGCCTACCATCGAGAATGGAGAGGATGTGCTTATATGCATTCGATAGTTTTTTTTTTGCTCTACAAGATGATAACACTCTTCTTTTATATCCTCTTATATTTTAGCATGTAAGAATAAGTTTCCACCTGTTTTTCAATTCAAAATTGCGTGATAAAAATGCATTTTTTCGGCAGAGTGTTTTATGTCATTCGATAGAGCTCTCTTCTCTCTACTTTTGTTCGAAAAAAATTTGCCACTTTTTAGATCATTCAAAAGTCGACGAAATCGAGCATTTTCGCCACAGTTTAGTCGAAAATGCTCGATTTCGTCGACCTTTAAATGATCTAAAAAATGGCAAAAATTACTTTGAACAAAAACCGTAAACGCTATCTTGTAGAGCAAAAAGAGCTCTATCGGATGACACAAAACACTCCGCTAAAAAAATTTATTTTCAATGCGCAATTTTGATTTGAAAAACAGGTGGAAACTTATTCCTACATGCTAAACTATGAGAGGATACAAAAAAAGAGTGGCATCATCTTGTAGAGCAAAAAAAGCGCTATCGAACGCATATATGCACATCCTCTCCCATCTCGATGGTAGGCGAGGAAGAGGAGATAACGAAAGTGCACACCTTTGGTGTGTACTGCATTTGTGAGTCTTAAAATCAGCAAAAAGTTGAGCGATTCAAATAAAAAGTAGTACCATTCTGTAGAGCTAAGAAAGCTCTATCGAAATCATATATACATATATTTTTTGATCTCGATGGCAGACTAGGAAGATGAGGTGTCGAGGGTACCGATTTTTGCCTTCAGCTTACTTCATTTCCAAATCTTATAAATATTAGGTATCCGAAGAAATCGAAAAACAAATAGTGGCGTTTTGTAGAGCAAAAAAAGCTCTATTGAAAACATATATAATCTTTGTTGAAAGATGAAGGAAACAATGTGAAAAACGGGCTTGAATAAAACCGCGGGAACTTATTCTCCAACCCAATACCTCCAGTGACGCACTTGTTCAAGTGTATAGAAAAGCAATTAATAAATCAGTAAGGGCGACACTCCTTGAAACGCTCAAATGGAACAGTGCGTCATCTTCGCCAGTATCCCCCACCCACTTTATAGGCTCAGAAAAGTTGTCCGGAGGGGTAATAAAGCTAAGTAGGAGTGGGAAGGCATGCTTTTCATGAATGAGTGCATGAGTTCGACTGAGACGATAAGTGAGGCATCGGTAGGTGCAACTCAAGGTCCTGATCATGGCCGCGCCGTGATACAGTAGATTGACGGGTGACGGTCCTGCCTGTTGCACGCTGGTAACTTACAATGAATGCAAGCTAGGCACTAGCTGTGTGGTTGAGCAAGGTGACCTACGCCTCCGCGAGTAAAAGGTGGTCGAACAGCGTCATGGTTCAAAGTAGGCTGTTGCAACGCCGTTCCTGACGCACTGGGCGCGAATAGGCGGGGGTCGCGAGGTCGAATTTCCGCGCGGCCGCTCGCGACAAGCGGTGCGGCGGGTGCGAGTGCCAGTGGCAGGGCATGGCAGCCTTCAAGCGAGGCGGTGTGGCATGAGTGGAAGCGCAGACGTGACGTAGTCACGCTCGGCCGGCTCCCAAGGACATTCGGTACGGCGAGTCGTACTGGTGTTGCTGCGAGTGCACCGCCGCGAAGCGACAATTCGACCTCGCGACCCCCACCCGGCGCGAATTGCAGACGGGAATCTGTGGTGGAGCGGAGTATTAAATCTCGTGTTTCGGCTATTTTATTTGACCGAGTCTTCAATGCAGCACTACCTACCACCTCTACTTTCTCGTTTGCACATCAGCAGGCTGGGTAAATAATTTTGCTCGTCTCCAAAGAAAAATTTTTCTGCAAAAAATGCACATTTGTGCAGCCATTTCAACAATAAACGTTTGAATATGTTTCCGAAGTTATGCAGCTGCTTTCAAAATGTGTAATATTTTAAGTGTGGTTATTACTGCATCATTTATTTCAAAGAAACCGTGAGCGGTCGGGAGAAAAAGGAATATAGGAAGGAATGTGATCTCTTTGGAACAAACATTCAAGGTTAAAGCGATAATCGATAGAGAAACCCGGATTCGAAAGCTCGACGTTGTAGTCTATATTCGAATCTCCCGCGCATTCCTTTGACTGCAACATTACTTTTCGAGTTGCTCGCTGTAGAAGACGTCATTTGTTGTCTCGTAGGATGTATTTCATTCATTTATGATGATGTAAAATAGTGAAACAACAAAAGGAAGCAATCAAGAGAGAGAGAGTGGGAGAATAAGCGATAGGGTGAAAAAGTGTTCGTGGTAAAAATAAAATCATTGAATTTGAATTAGACGTCATAGCGAGGTGTCATGTGAGCAACGTATGCAACTTAACGAAGTGCAAGCGTTACAGTAGGCTTTACCGTAGGCTAAAATTGGTCCTTCTCGGTGTCTTTGAATACAAATCCTGTCTATCCAAGTGAAATATGTACCAAAAATAGTCTCCTGTACACACCCACACATAGTTTTTTACGCATTTCTGAGTAAGAATGACTACGTTTTGACGATTTTGTATAAGCTTCTTATACAAAACCATTCAGTCGTTGCAACGAAACCCATGACAACCAGTATTTTCACAGCATTCATTCTCGCACAACTGTAAAAATTATCGACTCGACTTGCTGCGACTGTTATTAACTTGTTTCTCTTCATTACCGTTGGAAAATGCGTCTGGGATTGAAGCTGTTTGGGTTCCGCACTGGGACGATGTGAACATCGTATTGTATAACGGAGAATGGTGCTATGTGAGTTAGCGGGGCCTTGACAAAAACATAAGTTGCTCCCAATTTCTGCTTATTGAATTATTCTTCCATTAGTATATTACGAAGAATTCGCTTAAACTAAACTAAACAACCACTTAGTATTCGCCTAAGCCTAGGGAAAAGAATCTCCTTCCCCAAGGCTAAGGCTAACATAGGATGGAAAAAAGCACGAATTTTCTTCATAAGAATCGTTTCTATGCAAATTTCGTATCGATTCGGCTAGCGCTATGAATTCTCTGCGCTCTGACCGTAGCGTTAGAGACGCAGAGCACAGTGCGCTGCCCCCCCCCCCCCTCCCTCCGTAACTCACATAGCACTCGGAGAACAAAAAAATCCAGAGGGCGTATTTAGGTGCCACTTCTGGTGTATGTGTGTTACCATAGTTCACATAATATAACCCATAACCCACAACCCACTTTACACTTTCACATGTTATATGACACCTTAAGGTTCCTATCACCTTATTCATCATTTGGGGCTCTTCTTGCACGTATGTTTGTAATTGCGTCCTCGAATTCCTTATTGATGTGCTTTTAGATTTTCGAGTTTGGGTTACCTTTACTTATATTTTATTTCAGCTCTCAACCAGACTTTGCGCTTTTGCGGATCTGCGACTTTGCTACGTCGTACTTTCACACGCAATTCCACGGCTTTGAGATTGTGCAATGCCGCAACTTCGCGTACAGAGCTAATACACCGCAAAACTGCAAAGTCTGACGGCGGCCTTAGGCCATGCTGACCTCGGCGTTGACGGCGACAATCGACACCGGTACTGTTGCGATGCCCTCTATAATGCTCGACCGAACCGGTCGTGGCGAGATTCCGCCTCAATCTCTATCGAGATTCAAATCTTGTCGGGAATCTTGGCATAGCGCTAAATTGTGGCAAGATTCGCACTGGCTTTCACCACAGACTAGCGTGGGCTCTCACCGCGATTACTGTAATATGGTTGAGCGTTATCGATAGGTGCGTCGCAACGGTGCGAGTACCGCCGTCGACGCTGATGCTGCAAGACTTTACGGTTCCTCATATTCGATTCATACCGCTCTTCTAATGGTGGTAAAACACTTTGAAGCTGTCGTCCTCGTTCAAGAAGACAATGCTTGCAATGCTCTGTTGATGGTACATAGAGCCACTTCAACTGTCGGCATCTTCCGTCCCACTCGAATAAGTGATTCGCTCAAAAATATGGTCTGACTGTACATATTATTGGATCTCTGTAGGGCGCTGTTTCTCTTCAAGCCATCACTGGAAAGTTCGTACAGCTCTCATTCACACGTAGAAATAGAAATCTCCTTGTTCATCAGCCATTTGCCCATTTGATGGATTCTCCGACTTCGAAGTGTCTACACGGCGAATAATAGGGCATTACGCTACGTTCAATACTTCAAAATGAAATCTTTCCTTCGAGACATTCCATGGATGTAAGAAAATCTCACTACAAAATTGCTCAGCAATCGACTACAAACGGAGTTTAAGACTCAGAATCGGCTTATGTCGCATTCGTGCAAATTTTATTTGCCTCTGTCCCGGCTGGTTTCTGTTCTACTAGTGCTATGGAAATCGTATATTCATTCTTCAATTACTACTGTGACGTATAGGTCTGCACCTATTCAATGAGGTTTTTTGTTCTTGGAAATCACAGTTCGCTTGGAGAGTGCGAAACGTGGCTTTGAGCACTTCGATAGCATGCATAGTTCCATGCTATAAAGACGAAGAAGCGCACTAGATGGGAGACCCTACGACCCACAAACAAAGGGTCCGGGTCGGCCTAGGCAAAAGCAGCCCTCCATCAACTTGAGACCCTTTGTTTGAAACATGATAAAGATTATGTTTATCACTATTTGTCTAATAAGGGAACAAATCCATAAGATAGTTTAAAAGAATATTGATGGTATGAAGAAGCAGTGCACCAGCAATCCACCAGGAGTACTAATTCAAGTATTCAGGACATGTGAAGCATGTTCACTTAAATTGAATACACTAAGCTCATGTAGACAATCTTGGAGCGACTTGTTGGAAGGCGCACGTTAGGCTGCAGTCATACTCACCGGCGACAGGGCGTGGCTGTGTTCACAGGCAGCGAGGGACAGTGGCACGGGTGAGGTGCAGAGATGACGCAGGCAACGAGGCAGGGTGACATAGGAGGAGGCGCAGAGATACGTAGCCGCGCCATGCCGCAGAGTGCGACCACTGCCTTAGCGATCAACGCTGTGTTAATGGCCACAGTTCAGCGTAGTCGTTGTCACCCCCATTCCAACCATGCTCTGAGTGTGAAAAAAACTTCTAAATGAGGCCTTCCATAAACCTTCCAATTTCCGAGAATTTCGCCGTTTTCTTGTGATCTTTCTCTGTGGTGGTAACTTTTATACTTAACAATTGATGAATCACCATTTATGGAAAGTCTTTATGGATAGCGTCGTCGTATACAAACCATGCCGCAAGGCATGCATAAGTTTGAAGACCCGGATACGAGCTTTGAACGTCGATACTAGGAATACCATCTTACCTTCTGGAGCGCTCCCTCAGCTTCTTTGGGGAGACATCTAGTATCATTTAGGATTTTCATTTCACTTTATGACAGTAATATATGCGGTTCATGAGACTGGAACAATGCGCTACTAATGCATTTAACTTAGGGACAGGGGTAGTTAAGCTAATGTTGAATTGAGAGCTTCGACTAATCTTCAAGTCTCCATATTGAAACGTAAGGCCGTTTGATTTATGTTCCCTTTGTATGGTAATAAGGAAATATGTATGTATAATTCGAGCTGCGAATGCCAAGCTTTCATCAAAATCGTGATTAATGGTTATAGCCGCTACGTCTGTCTAGACCAGTAGTCAATTATACCTGAAAATAGCGTGTATGGCATATCTCAAAGACAGAAAGATTCGGCTTTGAAGACACAAGGAAGAATTTATCTGTGATTTGCAACTTATGATATGATCAAATAGGCAAAATTGGTGAACTTCATTGTTGAGCAGTCGAGTCGCGACACAGCGCTTCAATTAAAGGAATCGTCCACGGAAAATGAGTTTTTGTGTTACCCATATGTTTATGTTGTATTTGCCTAATGTTGGCCTCATGCAAAATTTCACGCGAAAAAATGTGAATCTGGCTGAGATACAGCACCACAAAGTGCGGTCCCAGTGGGCGGGGCCTACGTGTAAAAGCCTCGTCCCGTCTTCCGCCGTCGTTGGGAACGGAGAGTGGGACTGTTTACGTAAGCTTCTGTTCCTACAATGCGTCTCCGACCACGGCGGACGCGGTACTAGGCTTTTACGCGGAGACCCCACCCACTGGGACCGCACTTTGTGGTGCTGTATCTCAGCCAAATTCCCATTTTTTTCGCGTGAAATTTTGCATGAGGCCAACATTAGGCAAATACAACATAAATATATGGGTAACACAAAAACTCATTTTCCGTGGACGATTCCTTTAAGCTCGAATGACGTCTGCTGTTAACGAGTCCAGAAGTAGCACTATCGATTTTCTGTGACAAAGTTACACAAAGTTGTCATAGCATCTCATTATTATCCAACACAATTAGTACCCTATTGTACTGAACTCGTATTTGCGACTATAACTGCTAGAATGACTTCGAACTTAGTTGTAGGCAATCAGTGCCACCCAGTAACCGCACTACTCATTAGTAATCGCTGCCTTAATATCGTCATAATTTTGTGTCATAGCGTGAAAAACTCAATCATCGTCGCAGTTGCATGTCAATAACAGCTCAACCACACGTGTCCTTCAATTCGTGCCTCCATTTCAGCTTGTTCTGATCAATAATTATAGCCCTCAATAACAGTGATTATCCCCTTGGCAAAAATTCGAGCCATGCAAGGCTTTTGCAAACGTCCACCTATTTTTAAATATTTTGACTCCTTCAAATCATCAAAGCTATTGCAAAAATGCTAAAAAGGAGCACTTTCTGAATCGCAGTTGTACCTTACCGGAGTGCCGTTTCATGTTATGCGAGGCTCTTGGTTCTCATGTATGGGCCAGTAAAGTAAGGTGGAGGATTAGCGTTATGCTGCTATCAAATCCTCTTTAGAACACAACATGCACTCTGCTTTCATCTTGAATCGTAATGGCGATTGAATGCGTAGCACCAACGAGTGCATGATGCCTATGTTTGTGTTCCAGTTGGCTTTCGCACACTACTGTGCGCGAAACACCACCGTGCCTCAGTAGGCCGATCGAAATTGCTCTTTTTCTTGAGAACAGAGTATTCCAGTGCACGCCCTGCCCACCGTGGGCGGAGCTTAAGGTGATCCATGTGTGGTCTTAACTTCTTGTTCCGTGCCATGTTCCCTTGCTCCATGTTCCATTCCATTCACCCATCCCAAGTTTGTCCGTTTCTCCAAGGTCGTTTTCATGTAAAAACCAAGCTCCGCCCACCACTTCAGATGCTCAGCCCATTGTGCTCAGGATTCTTTCTTAACCTTAAGAAACTCATCGCCGACTTAAATCTATCATCTCCCGCATTGGGGGCACATTCAAGCCCAATTAACAATTTTCGGTCTGGAAACGGAACATTCCACGGCATTCCCCGCCAGTCGTGGGTGGAACTTAACTTTGTTCATGTGTGGTCTTTACTCTTAACCCATGCCCTACCCATACCACACTTGTCCCCATCTCCACGGGTCGTTTTTTAATACTAATTTCGTGACGGATGGACGAACGGAGGGACGGACAGACGATGCGTTTTATATATAGTAGGGATGTATTTATAATCCTAGGCGAGTTTTATACCACTTGGCTGCCGCTGAAGAAATCACTGGAGACCTAGGTGACTCGATGAGGGATTTTCTCTGGATTCATTCCCCGCACGACGATAGTGGGAGCGGAGCCAGTTACGCTCCTACCTCAAGTCAGTGATCGTTGATGCCGCTATTGCCGAGAATATGTATTTCTTGCCATTCTCGCTTCAAAGACGGTGGTTGAAATAGGTGGCTCATTGAAATTGTGGGTTTTTTTTATAATACCCCTCGCGTTTAATTTCCGTTTGAATTGCCTTTTGCTTTTGCACTTTATACTCGAATGAGCTCTCAATTGCAAGTACGAGGATGGACCAGGAGGTAGAAAAGCATACACAAGAACGTTTACTTTTAGGTATATCTCTGTTTATGTTTATTTTCTAAGACTTTCCTTCGTTCTCAAGCGTTCGAACATCCCTCTCCTCGCATCATCTATCTCTCCTTTTTGAGAGTATCCATACATTTGCTGTTTGCCTCGATCTATTCGCACTCGTGCTTATTTTTGCTCTTCAACTAATTTTTTTCCTTTCCAGTTGGTTGTCCAGGTATGGGCAACTGTGACTCAGCCAGTGCAGAGATGGGGAAGCGAAGTCGAAAAATCAACGCCATGATCGACCAAGACAAGAGAGCCAGTGAAACCGTCGTCAAATTGCTATTATTAGGTGAGCGCGGAAAATTTCTGGTGTTATTTAGCCATGCGGCACCTTGAAATACTCATCAGGCTCACTTTTTTGCACTTCAAGATTACGGTAAGGCTGACGTTAACGTCTTGTTTTTGAGTTATTTTATTCAGTTGTGAATCATAGTACTTCTGAGTGAAGTGAAGTAGATAGCGTCACCTCATTCCTTTGAGGATTTCTTTGTTTCAGGAGCAGGAGAAAGTGGAAAAAGCACCATTCTCAAACAAATGAAGTAAGTTTTATGACATCTAATCATTTGATATTTCGTGTGTTATCGTAAACAATGAGCACGCCGAGAAATTGAGCGGCCGTCATAAACGGTACACTGCCACCATACCGCATTTACAGTAGCTAATTGCACTCATCACACTGTACGGTACTTTCAGAGCTGCGTAGGTTTATGTCGTGGATTGCACAGATCGCTCATGCAAGATTGATCACGTGGGGTACTGTAGGCGCAGGAGCCAGGTGTACCGCATATAATCTTCTGGTAGGCGCAATCGGCAAGATAGATGCTAGTCATTGGAGAACAACTACAAACCTTCAAGACTACTCAGCCACTCTACCTGCGGGCTCAGCATGCCCACTGTCTTTGGTTATTGTTCTACCACGCTTAACGGAAAGATCTAGAACTGACCACGTAACACCCTCTCCCATCCTGAGAGACGCTCAGTAGCTAAAGTTTGTAACCCTCATAACGCCAGTGCCTCAAGGGTGAGTTACGGATGGACCATTTGAATGCACGGGAATGGGGCAAGTACGGCCTGCGGTAAAGTCTCACGGTAGCTTGCAGTCCGATAGTTTGCCGCAATTGAACACACGGCGCCTTGCCAAGACGTCTATTGAGAATTCATTGGGTTTTCTTCCAGAAGCACCCCTTTTTCTCACTTTTCCGCTTATTCTCTTTCATAGTTTCACTTGTTTGTAGCCGTGAGCTATTTCACTTATTTATAAGCGACATCATGGCAGTGGCGTCGTCTCGCTGAACCATGAAGTCCGCGGTGAAGCGTGCAGTCCGAGGTGAAGCACGTTAGAATTGCAATAGCGTCCCAAATGCGCATTTTCCACCGCGATTTCCGCTACTGAGTTCGAATGTTCGTTTACGGCAATACTGTTTTAGAATACGTTACTCTTTCTTGCCCCTCCCCCCGGACCTCTGATAAAAGTCGGATGAGGGCAGAAAATTCGAGCTGCTTGTGCTCGAAGTTCGAATTCATTCCATAGATACTAACAAAAATGGAAACCATTTTAGTTCTGTCATATTTGCACGAACTGATGGAAACTTCACTCTGAATTTAAATAGGCACCTTGTAATAATCAATAGGGAAGCATGCGACGTATTTTCCAGGATTATTCACGACAACGGGTTCTCACCAGATGAGGCCGAGCAGAAGATATCAGTTGTATGTGCGAATACCGTGCAAGCAATTGGTGCATTGATAGATGGAATGGAACTTCTCAATATTCCATTCGCTTCGAAACAGAGCCCTGTAGGTGTTCTGAACTTGTAACGATTTTCTATTTATTTATTTTTTAACATGACTTTGTTCCACCGCATCGAATGGTTGGAGCTGTACTGGAGCATAGGTCGGTATGCGTAAGGGTATTGCTTTGCAAGCACTAGATACGCTTGGCGCTTTGCAAAGTGATCGATGAAGTTTGAGTACCGGAGTATTGCTAATTTCTTTGGCCACGTCCTCGTTCACCAGCTTGTGGTGCGCCCACTGTCATCAAAGACACCGGCAGGGGTGAATTCAGCAGATTTTGAATGAAAGGAAGGTGCTCAGCAGTGAGCAACAGAGAAAAACTGAAGTAATTGGCAGAAAGCCTAAGAAATAGAAGCCCAGAAACTCCCTTCTCTTTCACGTCCCGGCGTCACTAGCCGGGGGTAGATTGCAGCCGGGCGAAAGGCTAAGTCAGCCGGCCGCTAAGGTTGTCCCGCCCTCGCCGGTAACTCCTCCGGCGGATAAACGGCAGCACGACTAGCAGTGCTATGCTTTCTCAATGGGAGTTTTACCAAACATCACATCTTCTGAAGTGAAAGATTTGCTTTCATCCTTTCTTTTTACTCCTCCTGGTGTCTACAAAGGTCACGAAACACTGGGAGTTATGCATACTATGTGATCCGCCCACGCACTTCAGCCTTAGGTGTGCTTTCGGTGTTGCTAGCGGAATCAACAGATCTGCTTTTGCCCAAACTAGGGGCAGGGGGCACTGTTTCACTAGAATGATTACCAACGGTATCTTGTTATTTTTTCCATCCGAAGCTTCTGTGGATTCTCATAAGGATTGAAATTCTTGTAAATTTCGATCCTCTAATAATAAGTTGACGCATAATTTTTGCGTTTTTTGAAAAGAGTTTCATCGGTCAATTTGCAAAACCGATTGAGTTACTAGAAACGGAAGCAATTCGGAAAACGGTTCAACTTACTGAGATAATTGCCTCATAACTCGGAACAAACAAAGTAGATTACTTTGAAAAAGCAGGCTAAGGCCGTGTACATACTCTGTGGTGCTGGCGGCAGGCGTGGATGCGTGTCTCCTCTGCGGGTGGGGTCCACGAGGTCGAATTTCCGCTTCGCGGCGGTGCACTCGCGGCGCCCCCGTACGACTCGCCGTATCGATTGTCCTTGGTCGGCCGGCCGAGCGTGACTGCGTCACGTCTGCGCTTCCACTCATGCCACACTGCCTCGCTTGAAGGCTGCCATGCCCTGCCATTGGCACTCGCATCCGCCGCGCCGCTCATCGCGCGCGGCCCGCGGAAATTCGACCTCGTGGACCACCCGTGTCTCTGCGTGTCCGCCTCCGCCTTTGGCACCCTGCCTTGTTGCCTGTGTCGTCTCTGCCCCTCCCCCCGTGCCACTCTGTCTTGCTGCCTGTGAATGTAGCCATGCTCTGCCTGCGCTGAGTGTGAAGGCGGCTTACAATTAGTCACCTCTCCATTGAAAAAAGAGCTGAATGGGTCGCAGTTATTACGCGTCAAATACAATACCAATGTTGATTATTAATTGAGAATTAGCGATTTGTTGTTAATATCTAGTAACGGAAACCCAAGAAAAAGTCAAACTGATAAAATCCATGAGGCTATTTAAAACTGCTCTGCTCGCTCTTTCCATCTTGAAATTTATTCTTTCAGGACTACGCAGCTCTTGTCAAGAAAGTCTTGGACAAAAAAGATGAGTTCCAACCGCTGTCTGAAGAGATGTACAAGTATGTTGTGAACCTTTGGGAAACTCTATTTATAAAGTGATTAAGTTTGAAAACTCTGTGATACCGTAATCTAGGGCAATCAAGACCTTATGGAACGATAAAGGAGTTGAGGCTGCTTATGAGCGAAGGGACCAATTCTACTTACACGACTCTGCGAAATAGTGAGTGAAAGAGACACAGTTTTGCCCTGGATCTTTTTATTTTCTCTAAAGTCTTAGTTCGCGAATATTTAAGTGCTGTGGTCCCTTCTTTAAGGAGATAGCCTCTTCGGCAACTGTAAACGGTGGAACATTGCTGCGGCGCGAGGTTCAGTACCAACCGCGTAAAGATTCTGTGAAATTGGAAAATTGGATGGCAACAACCGTCCCAAGACGGCCTACACCCATCTTCGATATAGCCGACGGGCAACGGTGGCACCCGAGTGCCTAGATAGGGAATAAAGGAAATTCCGGCAGAACATACAGTATTACCGGGCGACTATACGATGCATGACAAAAAACTCTTCCAAGTCCAAGCGCCCTTTTCTGGGATGCCGTCTTGTCGAGGCTCAAAGATAGAAAGGCCTCATTTCCAGAAACTCTGAAGATTTTGTTTGTTTGTTTCTCTTCACTCGCGTAACCCCCATCCGCAGGATTCTTGCTGAGCGCGATAACCCACGGCGTTTGCTGTGAACTGTGCTTTTCGAAGGTACATGCCTGTGCATACCTAATTAGTAAAGGTGAGTAATTCTATGGGATCGTTCACTGCATTGCCTATCACAGAGGAATAAACTTCACTGCCAGGCAGACAGGATGATGCACCACATTCTAGATCAAATTCGGAAAACAGCATGCTCGTCGTTGTGTACCAAAGGAACGAAAACACAGCGGAACAACGAAAACCTTTATTCACGAGATCAAGGAATACATATTTGGACCAGAGTCAGGGACTGTAATAAATATACGTTTTCCTATCGAATGCGTTTTGCAGTTTTCTCGACTCCTTGGATAGGATCTACGATAAGAACTTCGTGCCCACCGAGCAAGACATACTACGAACACGAGTAGCTACTATGGGTGTCATAGAAGTGTGTTTTACCATGAAGAACAAATTGTGGAGGTTTGTTTCAGCTGATTTTCAGTTACTTCTTCATAAGCCCCGTCTATCACATATTTGTTGCTAATACGGTAGCAGAAACCTAATGATCGTGTATAGAAATCGAAAATAAGCGAATGTGAGGATATATAAATAGGCGTGGCTTGAATGTCGGCGTAGGTTGAATGGCGAGAAGTGGAGCAGATGGTACGGAAACCAATCCCTTATCAACTCAACTGGAGTGAGAACTCGTCACTGCTGGGCTCGTCTGATAGTGTAAAACAAAGCATAATATTCAGTGTGTCTTGTTTGCGAGACATGTTACTCCCGGCTCCGCAAGTTACTGTACATATAGGCTCAATCGTAGGCGAGGTTTATCCAAGGGCCGACACCATCACGAGGCTCAACTTCGGAAAAACCAATGGCGCTTTTCGAAAACCTGTTGATCAACAGCGAATGCTTTGCTATTTAGGGCTTTAAGTTTATCAAGACTTACCATGACTTGAGTAAGGAGATTTAGGGTTTTCGACGTTGGTGGCCAACGATCGCAGCGGAAGAAGTGGATCCATTGTTTCGACGATGCAAAGGCGCTTATTTATGTTGCGTCGTTGAGTGAGTACGATCAGGTTCTGCTCGAAGATAATACAACGGTGAGTCAGCGGTTGAAAATCGTGAAAATATGGTGCTCATGGATAAACTAGAGATTAGAGACTGTGGAGACGCAGGCTCCATGACTAGGGTCAGCTCTTTATAATAACCTCTCTGAAGAATTGTATTACTGGACCTCTGGGGGCCAGCCAGAGACAGGTGTAAATGGTTTTTTTTTTTGAAAAAATGAGGAGCTAGAGACCTTAAGATCGAAGGAAAAGCTTGTTGAAGCTGAAGAACTGTAGTCAGCAATCACAGAGGTGCATATGGTCTTTCGTTCGAGAGAGCCATTCGAATTTCCGGAGGGAACCTATTGGCTTAGATATTTTTCTATTTATATATAATTGTTTATATATGTATATGATATATATTATGTATATGATATATTTGTTCTGTTTCAGAACCGAATGCAAGAATCGCTTCAATTATTTCGACAAGTAATCAATAACAGATACTTTGTCAACACGTCTGTCATTCTATTCTTGAATAAGAAAGACCTTTTCGAAAAGAAAATTGGACACGGAAAATCATTACGGATCGCATTTCCGAACTACAAAGGTTAGCTTGTTTGATCACATAGTCATCTGCATCTTCAGAATGTTCACAGATGTTTTCAGGATGTTTATTTTCCTCGATTTCGCATACCCATAGAAAGTAAGTGCTTTTCAGGAGCAGAAAACTACGATGAATCGTCTAAATACATTGAGTCACAATTTATGGCCGCTAATGAGAACAAAGCGAAGTCCATATACAGCCATCTCACTTGCGCCACTGACACACAACAAGTTCAGTTCGTTCTTGACAGCGTGTTGGATACGATATTGTCGTCAAAGCTCAAAGGATGCGGACTTTACTAGTTACCGTATCGTGCTTTACATAATTGCACAACTTCTGCCGTTGTATACCTTCGAGCAACCGCTTTAGCAAGGAGGCACGGAAGAACACCTTCGGGAAAAATTGTTGACCATGAATTGGTCTGCCGATCCCCTTACGCGATGCATGGAGCAACTGAAACCTGTTCACAACAAAATGCTTGCGCTTACCTTGAAGCTTTAGTGAATATCGGGTCTTCATATGTTTGTATTAAAAGGATTGTATTCTTCTCTGATGTTTGTGTTTATTATTTGTTTGCTTATGTTTTCGTTTTCCAGCCACCTTCCAGACCACGCAAAGCAAACATGTAAAAGTAAAGCCACAATAGGGTAGTATGAAGACAACTCGATTGCTCCCAATTTATCGAGTAATTTGAGCGTGCGGTAACAGTGGGCCGGCAAGCCCGCGCGCTCTCGTTGGTGGATTCCATCGCGGTAGCCGCTTATTGGTGGGTGAATACTGGTGAATCAATAACAATAAGAAGCCGAGTGGCCTCAAAACACCGCCTACATGTTCAACGTTCTAGTGACTTCGAAGGCATATTTCACTATGCCCAGGTGGGTGTGGGTGACCTTTTGAAAACAGAGGTTAAGCGACGCATAGAGAAGGAAAACAAGAAAGTAGGACTTCGCGCCACCTGTCACTGCACTACCCTCGCTCAAGAAAAACAATGTAAATCGCAGGAGACATCAAAAGTCTCTACCAGAGTTGATTGGGTGAGGGCCATTAGTCGAATTTTCGCTTCGCGGTGTCGCACTCGCGGCACCGTCAGTACAAGTCGTTTGCAATTCCGCCCAAGACGCAGTAGGCTGGTACCGAGAGGGATCATCAGAGATTGCGGTTCAAAAGCTTCGGAAGCTCTATCGTGTTGCTGTTCTTGCTGTTTTACCAGATAAAGCTGCAAACGACTTGCACCCGCCGCGCCGCTTCACGCTGGCGGCAGCGCGAAAACTCGACCAATCGACCCCCACCCGGGTTGATTTTGCGTACGGTTAGATTAAAGTAAACGCCGAGTGAGAAATCAGACAGGGCCGAACACTAAACCCACTCCCGTCTCTTCACCTTACATAAGGGGAGACTATTCCAATTGGCGGGCACCACGGACTTTCGAACTGCAAAATGGCAAAAAGACGTGGTTGCGGATCATACTCATAGTGTCGGCTCCACTTGCTTTATCTGTAATGTGCCTTTGCCCTATCCGGATTTCATGCGATGTCACTGATACTTCTCTATCTCTATCGATACCAACGTTCTTTCCTACCTTCAACCAGCGCTAGGCAATTCGCAAATAAAAATTCTACTTATTTTTACCAACCTGCCTTATCTAGTGAAACTGGCCTAACTCGATTGTTTGTCGTTGTTTATCGATTTTATTGATTTGGCTGGAATCCACGTCACCGTTGTCTTTGCCCATTACAAATGATTTCATGTGTTTCCGGTGTACATGTATGCATAAAGACGTATAATATTGAATATTTTGAATTCCCAATAACTATTATAGTATTAGATGAACTTGATGCTGAAACGCACGGTATACATATACAAGCAATAATTAGATTTTATTGTAACCATATAATAACGTTTAGTAAACACAATAAGCTACGAGCTGAAGACAACCTGGAATCAAACAGGATTGTTCAGCAACCAGGTTCTCTGTGAGACTCGACAAGAAATAATAGAAACGCTCTAAATGAGAATTGGCGCACAAACAAAGCTCTCTCGATCCGACTTCAATGAACGTGATTTTTTTTCAACATCGCAAACGGAAATTTGTCAGAAGATTAACATATATATGAGAAACATTTACAAACGTTTTACGCGAATCGCTTCATACAAATAACAGTTGATGATTGAATGGAGAGATGAAAGGATCAATGGGTGGTGACGTGGATAATGAGAGAAGCAGAGGGGTCCACAGCTAGCGAATTTTATTCTAAAAATTCTCAAAGGCCCATAAAGTGCGCGCTGCGATGACGCGCTCTTTTCCCCATACAGTACATAGACACGAGACAAATAAATGGATGTGCGATACGATACCGAGTTCAGATTCAGTAACGAGAGACGATGGACGAGAATAGGCAGTGATGGATGAGATACAAAAATGAAGAAAGTTGCCGGCGGGTGTGTGTATGGTGTATGGTTGATAGGGGATACGTATTCGCTAGTGGAGCTCCGCTATATCGACATCGTAATGTGTTTGGCGCTTTTTTGGGAAGTTTTTCAGTGCAATGGTTGTCAGGATTAGCAAATTAACGAACAAATCAGAGATAACAGATAAAGGTAGGCTTTTTTGGAAGGAAATTCGAGGAAAACAAATAAAGCAAATGGGACGCCGATTTGCAGAACACACACTGCTATCGTAATCCTCCGTATTACTGTATTACTAGCTGCATAGGATGAACGATGGTCCACGATGTATGAACGAACAATTCGGTCAGAGACGAGCCACATCGATGCATACAAGAGAAAAGTTGGAGAGGAAAAGAGAAACGAACGCTAGGAACGATGATGAACACTAATGCTGTTGAAGTGGGGCAGAATATTCACTGGGGAGTGTCTCGGTACATCCTACCCACTACAACACACTAGTGTCCTCACCAACAACCAACCAGATGCTGTCAAAAAGATCGTGTCAGCTGCCCGGCTCAAATGAGACCAGTATAGTTTACTATGTGTGCTGTGCATTGTGCTGGTAACCATCATAACAACTACGAACTGTAGCCCGGAAGGCCATTATTTTCACTAGAATCCCATCATGCGAGGAGGCTAACACTTATCAAATTCGCTAGAAGAAAGCTTCCGCTATGTGATCATTGCGCTAGAATACGCTCAAACGATGCAACAGAATACAGCGATACTCCGATGGTCGGCAATGTCATCACACCTGACCAAAGAGCGGTATGGATGTGAGGAGACGCAAGCGGGAACCGTAGTAGCACACAATAAACGAACAGAGAAATGGATAACAATGAAAGTGGGAAGGAGGGTGCGTGGGCCGAGAGATTTCAAGATGACAAGAGTGCGTCATCGCTGCCGAAGACGTTGACGTCTCTGCTGTCTTCTCGGTGCAATCAAGCTCACAACATACCGTGCGAAACAGGACTAGAGGAGAGTAGAACTGCCGTCCGAGCAACGTTATCATTACTACTTTTTGCTCCGTGAGAAGAAGCCGGACTTCTTCGCTTTCGCTTGTGCGCCTTCAGGCAACGTTTGTGATCGTGAACCTTCTTCCAAATGCGCTTGACCCGTTGCCAGCTGCAATTCTGTCAACCAGCGCTGACAGTCTTCCTGAAAACAGCATTACTTTACAAATGGCTCTCACATGACCACAGGTTTCAAAAAAAACTACACTTTCTGCAGCTACTCACCTCGCTAGCGCACTGCAAGAGGTATTCAGCTCCGACTGGCATTCGTAACGACAGCACATTCTTTTTCTTCTGGTAATCCTGTGCAACATTAACCGAACATCCCGGTAAGCTGACAGCCGGCTCGTTATGGAACGTTGCGCCCTCCTCTCTTAAAAACGAGGCTCTTCAACGCACTTTTTTTTTTACAAATTCCCAATATCAAAACGAAGCAGTACGTTCAGCATCACACATCATGCTCGCTCGTGGAGGTGGGAGGAGTCGGTACCCCGATTGTCATTGGTCAGAACACGATACAGTGTACCAGGGGGCGTGGTCGAAACACTCTCCAGTACTTTTTTGCGAATGATAATCGAGATCCTCCGCTCATAGCGATAGTATAACCGGCTTTTCAGACTGTACTGATGACTAAGATTTGAAGAGTCGGCATCCAGCCAATAAACTCACTTATGTTTTGCATCCTTGTAGAACGAAATTTCATTGTTTCGTAAAACTGCTAGTAATTTCTCCCATGATCGATTTGATGCCTTCCTGTCCAGTGATTCATAGGTGTGTTTTCGAATTAGTGTTCCTTCGAAAGCATCACCTGTCTTAGCACCTTAAATATGATGTGATTTGAAGTGAAAGTAGGTAGTTTTGTATACAGGAAGTACTAGAAGAATTGATCAAACAATGGCTTGAACTTTATATTTGCTCACTGTGAGGTTCTACAATAAATAGTTCTTCCCGTGTACACAATCTCCCATTGTCTGAGGCAATTCTAGGGCTCAGACAGACCTTTATCTGGAGCGCAGAACGTTGCAAAAGACCAAAAGTGAAACGCTATCGTTTATCCTAAGGATGATATGTCAACAATTCGCCAAAGGCCGAATAGAAAGATTCGTTGGGATGTATGAGCGTCCATAGCGCCAAAGAACAAATCTTCTCTCACCATCTTTGTGGAGGGACTGTTAACTTGGGCGGGGCCCGTATCAGAGCTTCGTAACCTAGTCTGACTACAAGCACTGCCGAACAACGGAAGAACTGCGGGACCGAATTAAAAATAAATGTATTAGTATAAAACCGCAAAATGAAACCAATTCAGGATTCTATTTCCTAACAAAGGGCAAATAGCAATCACCGCAACTCATTTTTTTATAACTGATGATTTGTAGAATACGGTCACACTTACTCGAACAAATTCAGTTGCGATATCTTTGTGACCCCACTCCACACATCGTGAACTTCACTGTGAACACAACAAACTGCACCCACAGCATTCTTGTATGAGAGAATTCAACAAAACTGAGAGCTCCTAACTTACCACGTGGATCCTTCGAATCGAACTTAGGGGCACGAGCGAGTGACATTCGCCAACCACTACTTTCACCAGTGGACAACCGACTGCGTTCTGCAATCTGGCTGCACTATCACAACACAACAACAGCAAGCAACACAACGACAACGAAAAAATCAATATCAACGTAGGGATTAGGGTACCGATTTTGTTACAAAGCCTGCCAGCGGTTAGAGAAGGTAACGCAAGCTGGAATTGAAAACTATCCAGGCTTCACTGCTACTGGAGCAATGAGAAAAAACTACTAAAGTGTTAGACACGCTAGGAACCATTTGATTATGGTAACCCCCTTCTCAAAAATTGTGGACTGTCAACCTTCGGAAGGGGTCCGCTCAGTAGGTTGAGGTAGATTAGTCGAAGAAAGAAAGGTTTTCGGTAGAGATTAGTCAAGAAATTATGCAATGCCGATATCTCGTTTGACCCTTCCTGCCTCCAAACAAATAAAAACTGCTGCGAACGAGAACGAGTAGGAAGAGACAAACCGGATTTGACTTCCCTCTCCACCCTCACCCCGAATCCCTTATCCACGGAGATGAAACAATTAAAAATCAGCTGATTGTGAAGAAGCTAACCCAATGTGCTACTTCTTGGCGCTCCACCGCTGTCGACACTGCTCAACGTCATATTGAAGTCTGCAAATTCACGACACTTCACAACAGGTCTCATAGTCCTCACATGAAAACATGTCATGCAAAAAATCGCACCAATTTTTTTCTAGAATGATGTGACCAAAATTAGGCGCGACTTTTCAAATGTTCCACGTGCTATATGTTTAGAGTTCATGCAACACTCCACTACATAGCAAACTAGAAGTTATAAAAGCAAAAAATCATGCATGTGTTTGGCCTTACTAGGCGGCCTGTGTCTAAGAAAACTTCAGAAATTAAGGTTGAGACGAGAAAGAACATAATCAGCAAATACATTGCAGGGGTATAAGAATGATTAAAAGCTGCCTTCCAGTGTTTGTGAAGTAACCGAAATTGAATCATACCGTCTGGATCCGCGCCGAACGACTCGTGAGGCTGGGATCGTGACGGGCTGCCGAGATGGCCACGCCTTCTGGCTGCCTCCTCTTCCTGTCGTTGCATTTCTTTCAACTCGAACTGAAACTCAAATAATTGTTCTGAATATCGTATTTCATCAGCAACTCATCTTCCTTGCAGGGAGTTCAGGAGAAATAGTGAGGTATATTTTCTTGTGAGACATATTCGTAACAGTGCAGCTTGATTATGTAGAAGCAAGCAAAGAAAGGGAGTAAATAACCTTCAAATTACGAATAATACAATTACCCGGTCATTTTCAACTGCTAGATGAAAACTGGTTAATCGAAAAATGCTAATTTACATGTTCCAGCAACATGAAACCTGATTATTCTTGAAATACATTTGTTCACTACTCAGCTATTTGTGTTCTAAGTTTAACACTAGTATCAGTAGTTATCATTATGTCGGACATTACTACTATTAGTGACACTAATATATGGATTGTGCCAACCACAAATCCTCGCGGGGCTTTTTCTCAAGTGCTTCTCAGATTTTGCTACTATTAAACACGTAGAACGAATCTCGAGTATCCCACCGATTAAGAGCCCCGCACAAATCAAACAAAAAATTACAGAGGAGAGATTGGTATGTTTAGATTCACCACTAGGCAAATGTGGGACATCGAGGAAATGATCAAACAAAAGCGAAATACGATGCTATAAGGTATAGAAAAAGATTTATTCGCAAAGAAACTGACCGTTGTCAACTTCTCCAATGCGAGGAATCGTTCTTCTTGTGCAGCAGCCGATTTTTCGAAGGCTTCGTGCCGTTTGATGAGGGCTATCGTTTCTTCCAAACTTCGACCGTATTCACGTGATATAAGATATGGTTCTTGTGCCATGAGCCAAGATTCCGCCACAGCGGCATCTCGGGCAAACTGGTAGACTTCGAGAACTGCAAGACAGAATATAATGCTTCCTTCGCAGAACAATGAGAAACACAGATTCAGAAGATAACGTAAAGAGATAATAGTTCTTAAATTTCCACTTACTGAGTTGCAAATACTCCCATCGATCTTCCCAGCGTCGCATCATTTCAGCTCGTTCCGTCGTCAACTTTATTAATTTCTTCTCAATCTCACTTGATGCATAATGTTTACGATTCAATAAATCTCTTCCAAGAGAAATACAAGCGTTGAAATTGTCTTCACGAGCATCAATCTCCGCCTGATGATATGGACATTCAATGAAAATATGTAATTCCCGGAAGTAAATGTAAACTAAGAAATTCCGCAATATTACCTTCAAGCTTTGGTGATTGTTCATCAATAACTCAACACCGCTAACATCTTTTGGCCGTTCTTGGCTTGTCATCTCTCGTTTAACCTCATCCATCCATAGTAGGAGGTCACTAAAACACAAAATTAAACATACAAAACAAATTTATTTATGTGAACTAAAACCAGAACAAGCAAACATATTAGCGATCCAATAGGATCGCTGACGAAATGTAAGAAAAATAAGATGGGTAGGAAAAATCGAAGTAAGCGAAATTACACTCACCGGACCATATTCATGAAGCGGAACAGGTCTGATGTATCCGTAAGGCGAGAAGTGCGTGCGTCACACAGTCCACGGAGATGTCTCCACGCTTTCACAACTTCCGACTCACGGGCCGCCATCTCTAAAGCTCGATCACCAGCATACCCATCACGAAGCTCGCTGGCATCACGTTCAATTTGAGCTACCTAAACAAGGTTTACTTCCAGTGAAGGTGGCATATTTCAGAAATCCTAGAGAAAAGCATGGGTTGGAATAAAGTCAGCCAAAGAGTTTACAAATTACGAACCTGTTCTCCAATAGCATCGATATCCTTCAAGAAATTTTGATGTTTCCTGGACAAAGCACCGACACTGCTAGAATCTCGTCCTAAATCCTCGGGCATTGCGTGGGTCTTCTCGAGAATTCGCGAAAGACAATCACGGCAATCGTGGAAGAATCTGGAAGGTATAGTTACTTGAGTTTCCGAAAAAAAAGTTTAAATATGGGGTGACTCACTTATGCAGCAGACGACTCGATTCCAGCATCTGGGCTCGTGTATCAATCAACTCAAGAAGATTTTCCCAGGCTTCATTGAGACTGTCCTTCCAGAGGGCTATAGTCGGGGCATCCGTATGTCCGACAGCAATCAACTGAAAGTAACATAATTGGGTAAAACTTTTTGATATTTTATCCATTCACATAACCCTTTACCACTTCACAATTGTATCATAGGACGATATAATACACAAGTAATTACTTATTCGAGATGCAAAAAAAAAACAAAACCTTTTTCAGGGAAGAAAAATTCTCACAACGGTGTACTAAACACCAGAAACTGCGTAAAGTTTGACGAAGAACATTTCATTATACTCACCGCATCACAGCCATCGTTCGCACGGGCCACTCGCTCAGACCCGATGTTCTCCGTGTCGCGAGCGAACTGTTGGAATCGTTCTTGCAGCATTTGAACATGTTCGTAGTCTTGACCATTCTCCTGACTTCCAGCGACCACCTTAAAAGTAAAAATGATTCCACATTCTACAGCATTGATGTATACGCACTACCGACCTCCTTGTCAGCAATCCATTGAAGCAGATCATCGATCTCACGATGGAGTGCGTACAATTCCAGTGTCTCGTCGAGTCTCTTACGACGTTCTTTTGATAGGTCTTGCAAGCCAGCATACAGCTTCTCAATTTGTGATTGTCGCAGAGCAATCTGATCACTAAAAACAGAAATTTGAGAAATTGAAAATCCTTTAAACCATTGAAATCCCTGTTCAGTTCAAATCTTATCGCACCTGAGCGGACTTCTTTCATCCACAAACTTTTGAGCCTTGGCAGCCAGCTGCCGAATAGTGTCAGCAAACTTGTCGATATCGGATTGAAGACGTTCATGCTTCTTGATTTGGTTGCGGGTAGAGAACTCGTCTTTTCCACGTTCATCCTAAAAATACGTAATAACATAATTGAAGGATAAATTTTTTGCCAGGCCAAAGGACAATCAATCAAGTGAAGGCGAGCGAACCACTCGATTAAGGATATCATAAAGCAGAATGAGAAACTTCTGCCAAAGATTCGTGAAGATTCGATTTATTCGAAATTACCTGCATCATGTACAGTTCCTGTTCACTCATCCATGCTTCAGCCTCACCACAATCGTAAAGGAACTGATGGGCTTTTTCGCTTTCAGCAAGTCTGTGATATGGGAACATTACGAAAATGTACAATCGTAACTGAAAGAATATTGGGAAGGTTGTGAGAGAAGACGCTTACCTGTCTTTTCTGTCCTTGATTGCGTCCTTTAGTTCTTGCCATGCATCACGCAATTCAGCGATGCGTTGCTCAAAAGCAGGCGAGTTTTCATGCCCTACAAAAAGGTTAGCTCCACACCGATAGATGCTGTCAAAGCCATTCACCAATACAGATTCCTAGACCGGCGCCGCATAGAACCTGCTCGCTTGTTCATATATTATCCTTGAGAGGGCTGGACAAAACCGTTAGCCAGAATGCAACATTCTAGGGATAAGTGTCGCAGGAGTGAGGATGCTTATGAAGTGGGAAATTGATGAAAGTATGGCTTGCCGTCAGGAAGGAAAGTCCTCGACACTATTTACCTACAGCAACCCCACCATCTCGAATTTTACCGGGATGGAAGAGGTAGTTTCGGAGAACATTCCGACCTGGCTAAAATCTTGAACCGAGACAATTTGACTCGTAGAAATCGAATATGATATTCACCGGGCGTGAAACCGCCTGGCGCCGACACTGAATATGGGGAATCTTCAAACTTGTTAGCGGGAGCCAGGCGGTTTCACATCGAGAGTGGGGTATACTCGAGCTCAGGGTATCCCGAACGACAAGTTTTGAGGACTTTGATACCCCGTATCAGACACCAGGCGGTTTCGTGTCAACTGAGTGTCATATTTGTATTCTACGGGTCTAACTACCAAGAGCGTACAAGTTTCCCAACATATTAGTCTTTTTTCCCGAAAATCACTTCTTCAAGCGGATCAAGATTGGTGCCGATGGGGTAAATATTTTGGGTAAATAGTGGCAACGAAATTTTCAAAAAATCAGACCAAGTATAACTTGAGCTCAGCAAAAGAATTCAGAAAATAAAGAGCGTGAAAACTAACCGGCGTCAATGAGTTCACGTCCGTTGCTGCAGATACGTTCGATCCAGGGTTCGTGGTTCTCGACTTCGTTTGTCAATAACTGAGCATTCTTTTGCAGTCTGGAACATCATAGAAGTTATCAATCAAATAAAGTTTCATTTGCCAACCACCTGTTTTTGTTATTCAAAATATTTGTTAGCCTGCAACACTACCTACCTTTGACAATCGGGTAGGTTTTCTCCTAGCTGTTTTGCATGTGCCAAGTGCAAACGCTCCGCAATCCATAGCTTCTCGTCATCAACGTCTCTTCCAAATTGGAAGGCCGCCTTTTTGCGTTCCAACTGACGCCTACGATCGTCAAGAGGTGCTTGCAGCCTAAACAAATAAGCAACATTTTGTAATACTCAGTAGCTATAGCAGATGTATACCTCTGCAGTTGTTCCTGTACAGCAAGCCTATGCGCGCGAATATCCTCTAGCTCGTCTGGATGCATCTCCTCCAACTGCGGCTCCATTTCCATAAGTTGGTCAATGTGCTGGGCCCTGAATGAATAACAATTTATATGAATATAGCGAATTTAATCCTCACTAAACCAACTTTTTGATCATCTCTGTCTCAATCATCTGCTGCTTCTGCATCGCCACATTCACAGTGGTGAGATCAGCAGGTTGATCCTCTCGGACTATCTCTTTCTCCAGCTGGCTGGCCCATTCCTTCAATACAATCAATGACCATGAGGCTTTCCAATCTCCCAAAATTTCAAATCTCAGGTTCAGAGAAACACAAAAGTTTAGTTTTATCAAAATTAAATATTGCTATACGCACCTTCATGTCAGCAATGCTCTGCACGTACAACTGTTGTCGATTGGCGTCAAACAGTTTCTGTCCTTTTTCCTCAGTGGTCTTCTCCAGTTCTTCCCACTGATGAGCAAGTTCGACGATTTGTGGATCAATGGTGCCTGTGAATTCCGGCTTCTCAGCACCCAAGTCAATAGCTGCATGTTGTAACTGGTCAAGACGTTCCTGAAATACGCACGAAACAATTAGATTTCAATGAGAAAACGGCTAAAATAAAATTAAATGACGCACTTTGTTCGCCTGTAATTCACTTTGGAAAGCTTGATGGCGTACAAATTTGGAAGTGATGGTCTTCGCATCTCTGTAATCACAAAGTACTAAATGTACGTTTCATACAACTGGTTGTAAGTGAAACAATAACATGAATGAGTCGGCAATAGTAGACAGCTAGAGTAAGCTGTTATAAAGCCTTTACGGGACAGTTTTGAATTATCGGATTTTGCCAGAACCACATTAGAAGGAACACACTGAATAGCGTCCGACCCCGCCATTTTTTTTTTGAGACTCGGGGTTCCCACAACTTTTTGCGAGAATCCTGCAGCAATCTTAAGAGTGGAAAAGAAAAAGTTCGAGCAAACGTCTAAATTCCTCCAAACGTCCGAATTTGCAAAGCGGAGCTGATAAAACCGCTCCCCATTCAACTTTCAAATTTCCACATAATAATTTCAAAATCTGTTTCAATAATAAAGAGCAAAAGAAGCTTAAACAATCAAAACCTGTAAGTTTCATCTTGAGCACGGATCATCTTCTCTTCAATCCATTCACGCAACTCTTCACAATCAGAAAGGAACTGTTGCAATGCAAGTGCGTCCTTCAGTTTTGCCAACAGTGCCTGTGCTCGTTCACGATTCGCTTCCCGACGTTCATCGATGTTACGAGCTTTCTTATGAATCTGCAAGCCAGCACTCATTAAAACTAACCGCACAATCACGGGAATAGTCCTGAACATCTGAAGAACAACGTTACCTTATCGGCGGCGTAATGTCCATCTTGGCACAGTTGATCTCCGAACATTCCAACGGCACGAATCTTCTCGTCGTTGGCGTCCATAGTGGTCATGAAATCCTAAAGTCACAGGCGCATTTCCAAAAATGAGAAGAGAAAAAAAGCTGTAGTGAGAAAATCCCTTCACAATAGCTCGAATATACTCCACAAACCTGGTGCCTCTTGAGCATGTTCTCGGCCTGCTCTAAGCTACTTGGAGCTTCGTCCTTGGTGAGATAGTTCTCTTGCTGAGAGAGCATAACTTCAGCCTGTTTGGCATCACGCAAGAACATCTGAAATGCTTGAAATACTTCTTTCCACAAAATTTGAAGCAAACAACAAAAGAAAACAGTTTGTAGGCAGTGCTAACCTGCAAATTAAGTCCTTGACTGAGCAGATGTTGTCTATTATCCCACATCCGTTGAAGCTCTTCCCAGCCTTCTTGCAAACCAACAAGTCGTTGACGGAGGAACATGTACCTTTAAAAGCAATCGAATGAACCTTGACCAGTAACAGTGCATCTCATGAAGGATGATCGTTCTCAGTTGATGCACGCACAAAAAACTTACTGTGGATCAGTCTGATCTTGTGTGACACGGTCTCCCATGGCACGCATCTTCTTGTAGTCCTCAGCATATCCATCAATTTCCTCTCTAATAGCAGCATGCTGGTTGAGTAACTGCTCTGCTTCCGCTAACGACTGTGGCTCATCTTCAGAAGCAACCTGCAAAAACATAGTTTAGAAAGGTCCTTTTGTCGAAGGGATGTGGCTATTATGCAAATTTTAGGTAAATAACTCGGCGAAGAAGATGGACTTGCGAGATAAGTCCCATGGAGAGTAAAAATTGAGAAAAATCTGCCATCACCGAACTACAACTCAATAGGACACCTCAATTTTACTATTTGTTTCATGGGAATTGACACGATTGTGATGTACTAATAAAGACCCTCCTTTTAAAAATACGACTGCAGAGCGATGCACGTACAGTAGTCGATGACGGTGCCGAACGGCCAGCAGGCTATACCCGGTTGGACTAATGATAAGAAGTAACTGAGTATGTAAAAAACCCCGAGCACCCTCTGTGCTTCGCATATGTATTGCTCCATAGGGGGTTGGAACATCTTACTATTCTAAGTAAAAAGGCAGGGTAAAAGGTGAAAATCATTATTTTGAGGAATACTCGATGAATACCTCCCTACAGAGCTAGACATAGAACCGGTTGGCGAAGTAGCAGGTAAAAAACAAGATTAGAAGAAAAAAAACTTACTTGTCGCTGCGTTGCAGTAAGCCACGCTTGGAAGTGGTCCAAATCCCGAAGGAATCGTTGCAAGTCGCCAGCCTCATCAAGCTTAGCTTCATGTTCGCGAACTTTCTTATTGAGAATATCCCACACCTGAATTCGAAAAAGTTATAAGAGAATAAGAAAGGCCAACATTTGACAACAAAATAGTTCACAAAAATATATTAACTAGGGACTAACATGGTGGATACGTTTGATATCTTCACGGATAGCCTGCGCCTCAGAAGGACGTTCCCGTTCTATGGAATCTGCTTCCTTATGTAGGGCATCTAGTTTTGCCTGAATGGCACCGAGATCTCGCTCCATCATTGAAAGCCTGAAACTGAACACCTTGTTAACAGTTTTAGAAAAAAATGAGCAATCCCACCTTCGTTGGAGTTTCATCACACCACTGAGATCATTGGTGAGAGCATCAGAATCCTCAAGTACACGAGTTTTATCTTCAATCCATGTGACTGTTTCTTGACAGTCGATCCTGGAAAAATCCATGTTAGAATGTTTTGTTCAACACTAAACTACTAAAAGAAACGCCCATGTATAGAACTTCATCAGTAAGACCTAATATGAACCTGAAAGTCTCAAGACGATGAGCACGTTCGAGCTCAGCCTTCTTCTGATCGACCATATCGCGAAGTTTGGCCCAACGGGCATTCAACTTATTTTGGCGAGCCATGATGTCATCCGCATTTGGATGTTGCACATGCAACAACTGGCGAGCAAGTTCATTCACTGTGGCAACCTAAATTTCCAGCTTTTTTAACTTTTTATAAGTTCAGAAAGCAACCTGCGGCAATATTTTTGCTAAACATACCTTAGCTTCCTGGTTCTTCATGTCTTGGTCAAGGGTGTCGAAACGATGTTTCATTATCTCAACCTCTTCGAGGTCTTTTCCAGGAACAAGGGTAGCTAAGAGTTTGCTCTGAAATCGTACCAGAGATGAAAAAGTTTTGATTGGTAGAGCAAAAGACCACTATGTTACCTTTTCATCAATCCAGGCTTCAACGGAATCAGCATCAGCATATAGCTTATACAATGCAAGTGCATCAATGAGACGTTGCTTTCGGAGTTGTGCAAGATCCTCGAGTTCTGCCTTGCGTCTGAGTGTCGTAGCAAGTCGTTCTTTGATATCCGGATGTTCACGTGCCTGAAAAAGGATGCTTTATCTAGCTCCATCACCAATGCGAAAGCAAATTTTAAAAAAATTAGTTGCTGGCAGCAGCGAATATGAAGCAGCAATGATGATATTAGGAAACTACAGCTGATGACACCGTTCCCCAAAATAGCGAAAAAATTGTTAGTGGTGGTCAACTAACGATAAGTCAATAAGTACTTAATATATCAAGCTTAATATGAGAATTGGAATCACCGCATTCTCCTTATCATCGACCTGAACATCTCGAACAGAAGCTAAGTAGTTTCAAAGTCAAAAATTCCACAAATAAAAAAAAGTATACATTTTGAAGCATAAGACAGAAAAAATAACGCTCATCAGAAAAAAGGGCAAAATAAGCATACATCGACGGGCAGCGCCTCAGCCTTTTGATAAAGCTGTTTGATGTGAGTATCGAACGACTTCAGTTCATCAGATACGTCGTCATGCTTTCTGAGGAGCAGTTGGACAGTGCCTTCATCCTTGCCGACATCATCGCTTGAGACCAGTCGTAGAGTATCCAGAAGATAAGCATCGACATCATCAGCATGAGTGAAGAACTGAAACAAGTACGTTTTAGTTGCATTACTTTCATGAGAGTGCTTCCACAAAGCCATCACACTAAACGAAACAAACCTGATAGTAATCAACGCCACCAGCGAGCCGCTCACGTCTAGCATTGGCCAGATCACGAAGTTTCTTCAGATAGTCACGAATCTCCTGGATGCGTGGTGGGATGTTATCCGCTCCTGAACAAAAAAAATTTCAGCTGAGTTGTTCTGCTGGTCATGGGTGTGTTTCCTCACATTACAGACAAATCACTGTAGAAAAGCTCGAAAATCCATATATTCTAATTTTTGCTGCTATCAAGCATTCTTTCTGAGACATCTTGCCTAGATATCGATTGTCGGCATAGGCGCGTAAAATTCCCTCCGAAACCATACAATGAGCCCTGCCCGGAGCCATACAATGGGCTCTGCTATAACCTTGGACCAATCCTAAGAACCAGAGAAGTGATAGGTTGTGACTCAGGCGCTTTTGAGTCAGACATCGTTATAATCAAAACTCAGCACACAATTATATCTGAGCCGTACAACTAGGCTCATGAACACTGAACCCTTTTGCCGACTAAACGTGAGAAGCAACCATTGAAAGAACCGCAACGAACCAGGAATATTCTCCGCCAATAGTTGGTCACCATCTTTGGACAGTTGTTCCAGCTGACGTTCTATTTCACTGAGATTGTTCTCGGCGTTCTTATGCTTTGCTAGAAGATGCGATACAGTCACAATATCTTTTCCGGTATCAGTTGAGCTGAGCACCTGAAAAAAGAAATTGGAAACTCTAGCAAAAAAATAAGAAATCGGTACAAACGCTATGAAAGAACATGACTTCTCTACAAGATTGAGAGCTACACTTACGCGTTCCTGATCCTTGATGCTATTTTCGAGATCAGCCACATCCCACCAGAACTGGCATAGTCTGCGATTATCTTCAAGGCGGCGCTTACGCTGAGCAGCTAAGTCGAGCAACTCCTTATATCTAAAATTGGATGCTTTTTTTTGAAAAATGGAATTCAAAAGTGAAGAATTTTTTTATCCATAGGCAACGAAAATTGTAAAGCAAATCAAAGAAGAGACTGGAACACACCTCTGCTGCAAGATAGCTGAACGCTCATCAACTACGGCAGGTTCCACTGGCAGATAGCCGCTGCCGTCAGGACCTTCTGGATCGCGGAATCTGAAGAAATGCTAATTATTCTACCCATGAAGCTTCTTGAAAAAAAAAAAGGTTCCAGCGCAGGCAGTAATCAACCACATAGCCATTGAAAAATGCGTAATAATCAATATGTCAACCATTATTATATACACTTTTGTCAGTGGAAAGCAACATGACGACATACCTTTGAGCCTGAGCAACGGCGTTGCGTACACGTTCACCAATGATATTGATATCAGATTCGAGCAGAGCATGCTTCTGAAGCAGGTCCTCCACATCCATGAGATGAGCGCCAAGATCGTCAGATAGAAGACGTCCCTTAAAGAAATTACCATGTGATTTTGTGTTTTTTCAAGCAAATTATCCACAATGATAAAGCAGAGGTCGTGAAAAACCAAAAATGTGCTTCCTGACGCACCTTGATATCGTCCATGAGGTCCAATGTAAGAAGCATATCATGGAATATACGTTGGATTGCCATAGATAGTTCGAGTCGGACACGACGAGCAAGAAGAAGCTAGATGTGCAACATTGTTCGATTGAATTGAAAGCAAAGAAAAAATTTATAAATTGGATTTTCAGACACAGACGAACCTGGAATAGGTAATTCCACAGCTTAAGCACATTCTCCTTCCTGTTGTTTATTTCATCAATTCCGTGGAAGTTCTCCGCCTCGAGTTCTCCTAAATTTCCACTCATAGTTGTAAGGCGACACGATGAGCCGGTTTAAAAAAATGTACTGCGATGACTAAATAACACACCAGCAACAGCAACGACTGCTTGTACACGTTCTTCGTACGCGAAGATATCTGTTTCAATAGCCTCGTGCTTCTTTGTGGCAGCCTAGAAGATGATGGATCAAAGACATGCCAATATTTTGTCGAACAGCAAGAAACAGGACATGTAGGCCTCCGAAAACGAAGATTTAGTGGTTTGCGAACCTCGACACTGGCGAGATCCGATCCAAAGTTGTCTTGACTGACAAGACGTTGGTTTTCTGTAAGCCATGTCTCCCTCATCTCCGCCTTGCGGTTAAATCGAGCGGCCAATTGCTCGAGTTTTTCTTGTCGGATCAGCTCTTCCTTGAGGGCCAGCTCACGTTCATGTTCAGCCTTTTCCAAAGTGTCCCATGCCTATAAAAAGGATTCCTACACAACCATTACTCATTATATTGAGTTGGTATCCAAAAAAAGCAAAAAAAGGAAAAAGTACACGAGAAAGATAAGCATTGTCGTGGGAAAATCTCCAAAACAACACAGTTTCATCATATTTTTGGCTGACAATTGAATATTTTCCATTGGTAATTTGTCTCAACATAACAAGACCAGGGAAGTGTAATTTACCCTATTGATATCTCCGATAAGTTTTCCTTCACGAGGCACAAATGGGCGTTGGTTGTTGGCACGCATGGCAGATTGGAGTGTGAATAAGAGCACCTCAAGTTCACCCTTTTCTTCGAACCTGAAATTACGACGAAGAATTTATGACGCGTAAATGTGCGAGTGGAAACGTACTATCAGACTAAAACCAACTGTTAAATCAAACTCACTTTGGAGGTTTCTCTTGCGTTCTATAGGCATTGAACTCAGCGAGTTGTTCTTGTACTCCGTGCAATGAATTGTGGAATTTCCTGAAAAAAAGTATTGAGTGGAAGCTCGACTACCTGGTCCAGTTAGGATGAACATTCTTAACTAACAGCCTCACCTATCATTGAGGATTTCAATTTTCTGCTTAATCCATTCTAAGAGATCAGATGAAATAGTTTCATAGCGATTAATCATTCTCTCGTTCTCCATAAGTTCGTTGATAACCTAAACACTTCACTCAACACTGATCCAAATCCAGAGGTGCCTTCATACGCCTTTCTGGCAGAAGACTCAGCTCTAACCTTTCCAATACGTTTTCCTTGAATGGTTTCCTGCTTCAACTTATTGAAGTAGTGATAGTAAGTAACAACATAGGTGATGATGGATTTCTCATCCGGATCGCGAACATTCACGTCTAAAATTTCGTGGTGAGCTCCTGTTGCACATTATGCGAATTTCTTCCCTACTATCAACCTTCGGCATCCAGGAACTTTGAGAGTCCAAGTTGTTGTTCAGCAGTATCGAAAGCGTTTTGTAGGTTATACACAGCGTTCGACTTTTGCAAATTATCGTAGTCGATCAAGTCTGGGCGGTGCTTGTGAATAAGGGCGTTGAACGCCAAACCATCGCGCCAACTGCAACACCGAGTTTCATAAAGAAGAACACAAAACGATAAAACAAAGTTTCAATCGAAAAGGTCAATTTCCAATTTTTCCTGCCAGTGGGTTGATTCACAGCTGTACCCACCTTGTAGTGAAATTTCTGACATTCACGTTTGGATAGCCAGCTGTCTTCATCTGGCACCAAAGAAGCAGCGCCTCCTTAGCGGATCGCGTTTCATGGTTGTCAGCGTCTTCGAAAGTAATATCTTGGATCTGTAATGGTAAGACTTTGTAAACAAATTATGCGGTATGTTATTATGAATAAAATTGTACTCCACATTAATCTATATCGTTTCAGTTATCTTGAAAATGTCAGCATGAAAGAGAAAGAAAAAACTACCTGGAATCGCAAGATGATGGTCCAAATCAGACCAAGGGTCAGGCGAGGGTTTCCATCGACAATGTCGTGACAGCCAAGATTCTCCAAATGTACATGCTGATCTTTGAGGAATTGCAAGCCTTTGTCGACATTTTCGAGACAATGGATTCGCATTTTTCCGCGGGTCGGCTTCGGCTGAAATAAGTGAGATAGATAGCTCAAAAATAGCGCACGAGAACTGCTATACTTTATGATTAATTTCTCCCTAAAACATGAGGCAGTAAATGTCCCTATGATTGCCATTTCCCGGCAGTGCGCGGTGATGGTTTGTTGTCTGTTTCTGGCTAAACGTAAACTATAGCTAATTTGAGGAGAGCAGCAGTGATCGCGATTCCAAATATAGTTTTTGCCTCGACACTTTCATTTCAAAAACTTAAGTCTTAATTGTTCTGCTGTGAAAAACAGAGACAGTAGCTAGTTCATTACCGACTTTTGAGGCACTAACATATTCGGAGCACCGTTGCTTGGAAGCGTGATTGTTAGCTATCTCAATGCTTGACTAATGATTCCTTTGGGAAGCACAATGTCACCTCAACATGACAAAGAGCAACTAGCTCCACTCCAATCCAAAGGTGATAAATCATGTAAAGAAAAAGACGAGGCAATTATCAACCCAAAAGCATTTGACCAACGTCAATCCAGAGTTTTCTCACTGAAAGAGTTCCAGAAAGGTTAGATTTTCCGACCAATAAACTGCTCTCAAAAACTGTAGAATTTAGCATAACCCGCTTGCATCCAAAATGACGAAATGAACCAAGCCGTGCATAAATTGAAAACAAAACAGGATTTGAAACCTACCAGGCGTTCCCCGGACAAAACTTCCAAAAGTTTCAGCAACATTTTTCCATCTCGCATGTCCATATAGAGATCTTGAATCTTGCAACTGACTCTGACTAGATGAGAGTTTACCCATTTTGTGAACGTTTTCTTCTGCACATGCTCTCGTTCTTCTGCAAACAAAAAGATTTTCAATAACTGACAGCAAAAACATTGATTCACCTAAGCAATTAAACACAACTAAACAATCAATCTGATCCATTTTTGCGAAGCCACTTCCTTTAAATTGCAGCGTTTCTTGAGATTTTTCTCTTGGTCTTTCGTAGAATGTTAAAATATGACAGGATCAACCAATTACTCTCGAAACAAAGACAAACGAGAAAAAGCAAAAACCTTGAAGCCCACGGACTCTGAAATCGATACTACTCGATCTCTTCCCGAACTGGTAATCGAGTAGCTCCGATGATGCTCTCGAGTAATATTCTCCATTAACGCTTTCGGCTTTTATCCTTTGTTCTTCCAGCGCTCCTGGCGATCCAGGATAAACTCCGAGAGAGTTTCGGGTATTCGCTTCAACTTCTTTTTTACGTGGAAGAAAGACCTCCACTCTTGGACTAGGAGTTTGTCGAACAGCACGATAGCCAGAAGTCGTGTCATCGAGCAATTTAAGCAGTTCTTCCTCAGTAGTATCGAGGTCGATTCGAGACGAAGACAGAGTCGACTCCATTGCAACGTAGAGTCACTAGCTCCATGTTATCATTCTCTCGTTATCAGTGTTTTTAGATGCATCGGTTTTTTTCTCATAGTTCACGCAAAGATTACGGGCGTGTTTCGCGATCGTTCATGCCATATTAAGATTCAGCGATACAGATTGCGACGGAGCGCCAGCCTTTTATGAGTAAGCCCTTCCGCTCCTGTGTCTCGAATAGAAATCTTTGAAACCAGTTCCATTCTGTGGGCACGAATGAATCACGCGAGCGCTCTTGAACCTTTTTGTTTTCACCTCCAAATAGTGCGGTGCATAGGTCAGTACAATTTTTGCAAGATTATTATCGTGATTTTCTGAAATCTTCCGGAAACTTCTGTGGATGGGGTACATAAAGTGGGCAACTGTTACATATTTACTATTGGACAGTTCATTTGGATCGTTCTAATCACGACACATGTGATTCCGAGACAAATTCGATTGCTCCTTTTCCACAAGTACACCTAGGCTCCAACGTTGCTATGGTTGTCGTAGAAGTCAACATAACGACATGAGAATTTCATGTTTACATTTCATTTCATTTTTCGACCGCTTTCAAAATTGCATTTTTTTCAATTTCTTCCACTTCTTGACATTAAATGCATCTTTATATATGATTATAAAAGGATATAATTAATGAACTTACTTCTAAAAAATTATGGTCTGGTTTTGGCGCAGAAGCCGCAAAAATTTCCCACAGCTCAATGGTACCGAGGAATATATCATTCTTATTCTACAGGTGCACAAATTGTAGCGGACTTTAATGGGATCATATGTGTAACTTAGCGTGCCATCGCGGTTGTAATGTTTATACCAAGAGTTATCTAGGAAGTGTCAATTCTGATCGATGAATGCGACTGGCGCGCACCGAAACTATGGACTCGAGAGGAAGTCTTCCCTAATGTTCATAACAATAGGTTTTCACATCTTCAACGGAAAAACCACTTTATCAGCCGTCGAGATTCCCTCATGAATGCCGTAAAAATCCCACTTCCCTTAAAACCACTTCAAATATTCAGAAAGAGCGGCGGCTATAACCAAGATGATCCCAGCGGAAGCCTTCTTCACTATTAGTAGTGAACAATTCTTCATTACTACTAGTAGAACATCTGCTGAGCATCTGAGAGCACACCCCCATGTTCTACTCGTGCCGTCGGAAGGGACCACTTCAACTGCGAGCGCGTCTGTCTGCCATGTCTACGCTATTGACCCGTAGTGCAAACTTGGCGACCTACATATGTGAGGCATTCATCAACACTATGTCAACAATATAACCGACCATTAAGTCCATTCCAACCTCACCTCCGCAACATCGCAGATGTCTGTCCAAATAGATGCAATAAACAAACAATGGATTGTTCTCTGACAATCTGATGTACCCTTTGCATTGCAAGACAGATGTAAATGTCTTGTAAATGTGATTGACATTTGACAAGGTTTGCCTGCATTTGACAGGCAGTCAGCGAACGACCGGCAAATTATTCCTGTGCAAAAATCATAGGAGTTGGAGAAAACTCTACCCACACCTCGTAAGTGCCACTTCGGCAACACTGAGGACTTCAAGGTTTCAATCTGACGGCTACATCAAAGCCCTCCGTGGGTATCCTCCCCCAGTGTTCAGCAGTGCAAGGGCGTTCTGCTCATTAACGAGAGACCCGCGCACAATAGCCTCGTATGCGGCTTGTTACATCTCTGATTGCCGATCAGGCAGTGAAATACGGACGCCAAGCGCGAGAGTGAAATACGAAGTGCGGCCGCGAAATCAGCCAAGGAGGATTAATTCCACCACTGCGCAATTCCCGCTAATAAACGAGCAAGAGCGCAATGCCTCTGCATCACACAGTTAGAGTCAAATGAATGGAATCCTTCAAAGAAGCGTTCATGGTACACATCTTCATACGTTGCGATGTAGATTTTGAACAAACGGCATCATTTTTCACTAATTATAATAGAATAAGTAATTGACTACTGCAACCTTTACACATACGGAGTTAATCCCTGCAATGCAACCTGCTACACATTCAGTACCTCAGCAAAAATCCTGCTCCTTAGCCATATTAACGTATATTATACATAGAAAGTGGAATGCCCTACATCAAAACGTCATACACCCTTTGGTAAAACCGAAGCGATGCATGGTATGAAAAACAAACAAAACATGGAAATTCCTCCAGCATCCATTCACGTTGGTACTTTTTCGCCCACAGAAGTGCAGATGACACCTTCGCATTCAAATTGATACAATCAGTGTGTATCCTGGTGGCAAACAGGAAAACAATATTTTATCGAAGGTAACCGAGTTCAACCCTGCCGTCCGCGGCTTTCAGACTGAGGATAGAAAAGTTTCTAGTCACGACATCATATTTCACTACTAGTTGACACCTTTTACAGGACAATACTTTTCGTCACAATTGTTCTGCAGTTTTTTCGAAGGAATTCCACCAGCTAACTAAGGTAGCACAATGGTAACAACCTCAGTACAGCTGTCTCCAGCCTCCATGCAATCGTTGTCATGTGTCCCCAATATGCGCTCAAACTGCGCGTTAAATCCGACTGCGTTTTCCTCAATTCCTTGCATGAGTGAGTCGCATGGATGGCGATCATCATACCAACCATCAACAACGTCAGACGCGACATCAATCCGAAATGACACAAAACGCCACATCGACCGATACATACCACACTAGAGCAAGCCTAATTAACCAGTAGAACTATTATCCTCTATACAACGCAGCTAACATTTACAACTAAAGGGCACAAAATCGGATACCCAACCCTTGTTAACAAGCGGATATTGCACGAAATATTTTAGAAATGGAAGACCCATTTCTATTGCACGACTAATCTGCGACTTTTGAAATTTCTTTCCCAAAAAGCATTGCTACCTCTCTCCTCTCCCGTGATATCCAATTATAATAAATGCCAAAAACGAATATAACGCAGAGTTTCAAAAAGTAGCCAAAAAAAAAAAAACTAGAAAGGCGTCACTGACAACTCAACTAACCCGCAAGTGCTTTGATGCGGCTGCGTTCGAATAGTCGTGCGGACGAGTTCTCGTCGTATTCTTCGTCGTTCATTCCGCCACCACCACCGAGATCTGCGTTGTTTTGCGCGACGCCGACGCCGTACGTCATCGCTGCAGCCGCCTAAAAAAGGAAAACCTCAGCGAAAATGTGATGAGTTAAAGATGAACGCGCACAGAAAGATCCTTGTACTAAGTCTCGATCGAATTCAGTGATTTAGTGAATGAAGAATGAACGTATACGTCAAGTGAATGCCCAAAAAACTTGGAACCAACTACAGAACGAAAATACCATAAGAACGAGAATAGCCCCACATATCGCGATATCGAACAAGTTTTGAGTAACTGCCAGTGCAGACTTTCATGAGATTTGTTAAGAAGATAAGACTACTGTAGTGGAGCGCGTATCGTGTAAATCATAAAAATTGCTGAAGATGGCTCACTGTCAGAAGGATTGCAAGATTGCCCTTGTAATTGCTTTCAGGTAAGAAATCAAACAACCGTTCGAGCGCTCTCAAGAAATAGGGCGACGTTTTTTCTACCAGAGTTGCCATGAAACATGGCCATGGTTTGGTAAAAATTTTATCCCAGCACAGCCCATGAAATATAAGGTGGAAATGCCCAAAAGGAAATAGCAAAAAGACATTCAAGAAGCAATAAAGCGACGTGACTAGAATGTGTTTCTAGAGGCACCAAGGTGACTCATAGAACGACAAAGAATACAAAAACCGATTTAAACAAAAGTCTTCTATCTATGAATTCCAAAACGTGGAATACGAATACGAAAAAAATAGATCTCATAACTGGTGCGGACATCGATTTAAAATGAATGAAGCGACTGAAACCGGAATTCTTGGCATTCCAGCAACACAAAAACGTGGAAGGGCATGAGACTGATGCATCGAGGAGCGGAGCACTTCCGTCAGAAGTAACATAAGACGATGAAAGAAAATGGAAATGGGGCGAATTTCACTCAAAGTAAACACAAAGGCGGGACGCGCTTTACGGCCAAAAATATTCGCCGCTGTTAGCCAGTTATACAGCAGACTTTGTTAATGTTTCAAGCAACTGGTGGTCAATGATCATTCGACCCACACACATGCACTCATGATGATGGGATAATATTATTAAAATTCGATAAATATTGCTGGTAAATTCGTACGAAAATGAGACACACAGCATCTAGTTTTGGAAATAAACATAAAATCAAAAGCCACCAAAAAGAAAAATAAATCATCCTCCACGTACGCAAAGGGAATCTTATAATGACATAGTAAGACACCGTAGTGCTGAACAATACGTGGACTTTAGAAACAGGATGAACCCCATGGGGAAGCGATTTGAGAACAAAGTGAAGAGTTATATAGTGTGCTCGTAGGTTAATATAAAGATATTTCTGAAGGAAGCTAGAATGCAAATAGGAGTGCCCTCAAGGCGCTTCTGCGAAGTAATATCATACATACTGTGAGAATGGATTACACTATATTCGAGAATACGTGTTATTTCTATTATTGTTCATTATATTGAAGCTAGAGTTTTTCCTATGATATTTCACGTTTATTTTCCAGCTTTGCCAAAGCATTTCAGTGAAAAATAGCAGTGGCAGAATTACAGCCTAGTGAGCGCTAAATAACGGGAGAAATGCAATGGAGAACACAGTGTGCAGAGGAGTGCTGGATTTGATGAGCGGAATAAAATTAGTCATGCCAGCCATCGGCAGTAGGGTCCTTTTAGGCGACAAATTTCCTCGCATTATTTTCGGCAGGTATCGTGAAAAGCTCAACGTATAAACGAAATCCTATGCGATACAGAGCATTCGGATTCCCATATGCTATAAAAATCGTACGTACAATGAAATACGACGAGGCCCGCTTACACATGGGAATCGGATTGTTAAATGACACTTTAGTCAGCCAGAATCCACATCGGCTACATCTGTAGCTGAGCGTAGTAATATGGTTAGAAAAACTATTTCAGACTTTCAAAGACGAATGGCTGCATGGAAATGGAACAAGAGAAAATCAGAATTAGTTGCCTAGAAACACATGACCACTGGTAAAAAGTTGAAAGACTTCCTACGAAGTTTATCCCCCCCCCCCCTAGTTCTAGCACTTTTCTTCCTTCTAACAATGAGCAGCGCTTGTGTTCACCATGAAATGCTCCGAAGTTTATTTAAAAATATCACACATTCGTGTTTATGTTTGAGTTGATTTTCCATAGGCACGTGGATTTAATAGGTATCACCTATAATATAGACTGCCTTTTGCTAGACTATTCATGGGTGTTTAGTGGAATTCGTGGCCTTAGTAGAGATGTAGCGCGCTCTAAAAAGCAAAAAAAAATGAAAAATCAGTGTGATGTTGTTATCATTACTTTTCAAAAATATACTGCAGGAAGGATTAAAAAAATTATTCAGGAAGGTAAGTGAACGGCTTATGAGCTCCAACAGCGAACTCGACAGAGCCATGAATTGGTGAGTGTATGGGCGAAATTGGCTCGGGCGACACCAGTCGATGCCATGCGAAACTTCCTCCTCCGTCTCACTCCTTTCCGACCCTCGAAAAAGGGCGCATCGATCCGGCAAAAGACGTGTCCAAGAGAGAGCACAAGCAACGAGGAAAAGGGCAGAGCAGCTCGAGTGGACTGGGCACGACTAAATAGCGGCGACAATGTACAACACAATGCTACAATGGTACCAAAACGAGGAGTGACACTTCTTTAGAAAAAATGGTACAAAAAACAAGCGTAGACAAACAAAAAAAATTTACAAATTCTGCAATCTATTTCAACTGCTATGGGAAACCTATGTGACATTAACAGTGCAGATGTACTTCTGCAAAACACAAAGAAAATGAATTATATCAATTAGCATTTTGCATGACACGAAACTGGCAGCAAGTATGAGATTGTTTAACCAAGGCAAATTAGTATTTTCTGCCTCACAACAAAGAAAGCAGCAAGATTTATACGGGTGTCTACAGCAGGGCGTAGCCAAAAAGTGTAAGAACAACTCAAACTATAAAAGACCTTATAACCTACTTCAGGAGTGAAAGCAGCTGATAGTCTTTCAAAAAGTCTCCTTTCAAGTCTGATTTCTGGAGTATGATATCATTCATTAAACACTGCGACCGAAAAGAGTTCTTGTGACGAACAATGCTAACAAAGAAAATTGTGAAAAGATACGTTAACCAAGGGGGGAATAGCAAAAGATTCTCTAACTTGCGCTAAATTTTACTTGATCCGAGGCAGAAAGGTGTTCTACTTGTCATGATTACAATATCATCTGCCCAAAGAACTCTGATGCTTGCAGTATGATGTTAGTGCACCTAGAAACAGACTTGGATGATGTGTACAAAATGTGAAAAAAGCCTGGTAAAGGAAAGTTAAGGGCTAACAACGGCTAAGAGCTCTCATATTCAGAGCATACAGTTTCGGGTAATTCACATTTGAGTGGGGGTCAAATAAAGTCGGGGGGGGGGAGACGCAATTTTGCGTCGACGTCAAAGCTCCTTTCCCTCCATAGGCTTAGGTTAAAATTGATATCCCCTTCTCCTACATGAAAAAGCATCTGTCAGAGCATAGGTTTCATCTGCTTTAACCTAAGCCTAGGGAGGGAAAGAAGCTTTGACGTAGGTGAAACGTTGACGCAAAATTGCGTCTCCCCCCCGACTTTATTTGACCCTTGAGTGGAATTTCAGGAACAGATGTTTTGCTTCAAATTGATCGAGATGATTTAAAGGAACTAAGCATCTATGGATATCTAAAAGATGGTCCCAGAGGTATAGCTATGAACAATACTAGTCAATAAGAAATATGAAAAGAATCCTTTGAACGAAAATTTCGACAAACACTTCAAGAAGAAACGAAAATAAGGGCAAAATGCAGAGAAAATCAATTTCGCGTCCAGACCTGGAAATCGTTTTGGCACCAGCAATACCCCCTTTCGACCAACATCTACACGTAAACGTTTTCGCACCAGGACCAGTCGGTCCCAATGAATCCCATTACAGATGACCCTTTTAACTTTTTTTTTTATTATTTTTACTCCTTGAGGTTTGGGAATCTCTTCTGCCATAACGACTTTCCCAGCATAAACCTGGGAAAATAACGACACTATTCAACTATGACTATCCCAGATACCGCGTGTTGGCCAAAAAAAAAAAGAATTTTCGCTGAAACTTAGCATATAGGGGTTATTTGGGGTGCTGATTACGAACATGACATCCGTTTTTGATGCTGGCGCCGGTTTGGTGTTTTTCGTCAACTTCGTTTAAAATTTCCACCTAGAGCTATTCCAAAAGCTGATCACGAATATGAAATGGGTTTTCAACGCCTTTCAGGTTGCGCCAGTCATCTTTATTTTTGCTACAGTGCTTATATAGCTGGAGAGCGTCATCTTTCCGCTGCCGTCTTCCATAGAATACTATCCTACACATCATTGCACACTCGAGTCTATATTGTCGCCTAAGCCTTATAGGGGAAAGAAAAGATCTTAGGGTTTAGGCAAAACTTGCGGGAACAGTGTGGTGCCCCTGCTATACATATTAGCACTGTAATGGAACTAATTGACACACCTCAAACGGATGTCATATTCGTGATCAGCACCCCAGATATCCCCCCTAGTTTCAACGAAGATTATTTTTTTGACCAACTCGTGGTGTCTGGAATAGTGATAGTTGAACAGCGCCCGAACAACATTTCTCTGAAAGAAAATAAGCTAGTCCAACAAAACTTCCTAGATATTAGTGATCATGGAAAACCATCCTGGACATGACTTTCAATGAAATATTTCGCAGTTGGGATGAGAAAACAGGACCATAACGTGGTGATGAAGACAAGACGAATATGTCTCACGGTGGTTGCCAGGTTTGATTCGCCATTTATTACATCGGGGACATGTAGCTTGCGGTTTCCCGCTCAAAGATGAGATGAGAAAAGTGAAAGGTGAGCGTATGAAACAAGTTTGCGTGGCAGGACACCAGAACTGGGTCAGATCGTGCGAATAGGGCGACGACCGCGCTCACTGGCGCGCGGTCAGTTCCCTTCGAGACCAACAAAGAGTACATCGCTGACGGTGACGCAATTTGCGTGGCACGATGACCCAATTTGAGTGTCCTGCAGCACATCCATGAGTAACTCGGGTAAAAACTGCTACTAAACGGTCGCTTTAACATTTTTGCACGGTACTTCTGTCTCAACGAGCTACCCTACAAGAATCATGGTGGTTGAAATACAGCATGTGAAAATTAATCCAAGCCCAATAGATAAAACTTCTGGCATAGCTCTTTAGACGACTCTTCAGATAAGAGCATGGTGGGAAGATCGTTTATTAACTATGAGGGAATTCAGTGTCCATCTTAGACTTGAAAAAGAACACATATCGAGAATCATGCAGAGAAGATTCTAGAAAACGTGAGAGATTGATGAAGCATTTCGATTATCCTTGAGCGATAAAAAACGGAAGGAAAGGGACGAGGAGCGTGTTTAACACAATAATCGACTGCAGCCGTTGCCAGTGTGTGCCAATAGAGTTGTAATCCTCATATTTCACTGCTGACAACGAACCACTTCCCCTCCTGCAAAATCCTTCAAAGACAGACACGCAGATATCTGCCAGCTCTGAAAGCCGGTGGGACTGGCATGTTAAGGAGCAGCCAGAATAATTTGGTATTACTAGAAGCGTTAACACTTTAGCCGTTAGCTACTGAGCGGTTTGTAAATGTGTGTAGATTTTGCGCGCATCCAATCGATATCCATCTCTGGCAGGTGCTGCCGCTGATGTGGATACAAAAAGTGTAAGGCCGCCGTCAGACTTCGCGATTTTGCGGTGTCGCGGCTCCACACGCGAAGTTGCGGCATTGCACAATCTCAGGGCGTAGCATCGCGTACGAAAATGCGACGTCGCAATCTCGGAGTCGCAAATTCGCAAAATCGCAAAATCTGAAGGCGGCCTGAAGGAACATTGTTTTAGCACCTGTAACAATCACATGCCCAGATACCGACGATCTAATGCGGGTTTTACTGATGCAGCCACCTCATTCAATAAAAACCGATACGAAAGGGTGTAATATATGGATATTCAGCAAGCGGTTGCAGCGCGGCCTTGTGTGTACTGACCTGGATCACTTTCAGTGTTCCGGCAGACAATGATGTATAATAAAAAGAGTATACTATATCACCGTTTACAAGGATTTTCCCTGGCTCACACTTTTTTGTAACACATTGTCTGCAACGTGGCACGAAAGAAGGTGAAGTTAAGCACATTGAAACCGGTTTGCAATTAGAATCACCTGTTGTATGCCACACTTTTCGGATTATACATTTCACTAATGTTTTCGATAGAACCAGTTTGAACAGAAACTTAGGAATGAGTTCAAAAGTCCCTCGTTTTAGGGAATCCCATCGCAAAATCTTTATGTCTTCCGCAAACAGTTCCCAAAGCCAGTGGTGCCAGTTCAAAACTAATGGGGACCCTCAACGATAAGGTATGGACTATAGCCCATCTACTTATCCCATGGATATCAGGTTAAAGAGGAGATAAACCGTTGTAAATTGTAAGGCGATCAGGCGCAGGCACGCCTGTGTATGCATTGCGACGAAACGCACTTGAAAATCATCGGAAAAACGTCTTTTGGGAGACAGTAAGTTCTGAGACTTCTTAGATAATTTCATGATTTAGTGGAAATGCAAACACCAAGCATATTTCACTCACAAGAGATTCACCCAAAGTAGCCTCTGACGCCAACGAGTAAATAGCCAGCTAAAATGCAGGTCTGAAGAGGCAGGATTCGGTGCTACTGGAGTTGGGGGGGGCCAGCGCACTGTGCTCTGCGTCTCTAACGCAGGGATAGAGCGCAGAGAAGCCATAGCGCTAGCCGAATCGGCTTCGAATACTGCATAGAAACGATTCTAATGAAGCAAATTCGTGCTTTTTTTTTCATCCTATGTTAGCCTAAGCCTTGGGGAAGGAGATTCCCTTTCCCTAGGCTTAGGCGAATATGCCTAAGTGGTTGTTTAGTCTAGTTGAAGTGAATTTCTCGTTATATTCTGATGGAGGAATAGTTTGATTGTTTTTTCAGTTAGTTAGCTGTATCTAGGCATAAAATAACCTTGAGAGTGCCTATAAACAGAAATTGGGGGCAACTTATGCTTTTGTCGAGTGGCCCCCCCCAACTCCAGTAGCGCCCAGGATTCTTACTCATTAAATGGTCATTTTGTTTGATTTATTCATATTCAAGTGCAAAACCGGACGAAATGATGTTTCAACTCAGCAGTCAATATTAGGCGTCAAATAAAATGTTTTTTTGGTGTGATGCACACAATGCGTCCTACCGTACGTAGAATGAAATGGCCGATCAAAACGCAAGGGGTCTATGAATGACGGAAATAAATCATCACTATGTGAGTTGTGTAAAGAACGATAGAGAGCTGCCCAAAGGTCGTTTCGTAGGTCCTAAACGATCACATCAGCTTTACGACGGTAAATCACACGGGCGCAAAAAGGTCAAGCTGGCCTTATCCAATCGCTTTTCTTAGCACTTTGGCATCGCTGCGCACGATGACTGGCCATAGTGAGTGCTTCTAAACAACCGAAATTCACTGCGCGTGTCAATGCGCGATAGAAGGCTCGGATGATTAATGTGTGACAGGCGAGATGAAAGGAGGGAGGGAGAGGTAGGAGCCAAGCCAGGCAGAGACTGCGTTCCATAAAGTGTGTCGGCCATTCGTAGAGTAGTGATTATCGTATTACAGCACTCGAAACCGAATCGATACGACGAGGACGAGGTAAAAGTCCGGCCGACCTTCAAGTTATAAACTGATAGTTCGCACATCAACAGACAACATGACCATATTGACCAGTTGCTGCCTGCCAGCCTTCAGACAGGATATTGGGATGCCAATTGGCAAGTGGGCGCTAGTTGCTGTTCTGCAAACGTCTGCCCGACATGTGCTACATGTGGATAGGCTTTCGGCCGTGGCCAGCCCGCTCGAAAGTGTCTAAAGAAATCGCACACGGCAAAATGAGTCTTTTTGTAACCAATATATTTTTGCCTAATGTGGGCCGCATGCAAAGTTTCACGCAAAAAACTGAAAATCCGGTTAAGATACAGCTTCTCAAACTGGCGGACGACGGGGCGAAGCCTCCTGCTGGGTGCCCTGCCTCGTCGTCCATCGCGGTCGGAGGCGCATTTTAGAAGAGAAAGTCACATAAACAGTCCTAATCTCCGTTACCAACCGCGACGAACGACGGGACGGGGCCTTCACTCTGAGGCCCAGCCCATCCGGCCGAGAATTTGGGGAGCTGTATCTCAGCCACATTCACATATTTCGCGTGATACTCTGCATGCGGCCCTTATGAGACACATAATACATAAATATATGGGTAACAAAGAAATTCATTTTCTAGTGGACGATTTATTCAAATCGCATAGATCCCAGCCGAATCCATTGTTGCGGGTGGTCGAAAGTAACCTTCTTCTTTACTTATCTCCTCAACAGATACTCAGGCGCTACGCAGTAATGGTAGGACGGGATTTTGAGTCAATAGGTCTGAATCCACACCTCAGCACAATAAATTGCTAATACTAGTGAGAAATCTTACGAGTCAATGACTGGAACCCAAGGGCTCTGTATCTCACTCAAATCTGAAAAAGGAGGAACTTCAGGGTAGATAAACCTCGCACGGCACCCCTCTGTATGCGCCCACAGCGCCGTTATCGAAGTATAGTATTACTATGGATACTATTTGACTGTACTGCATCCCAGAGAAGCGGCTGGTGCCAATCTATCCACTGGGATACGCCACACATGTAACATCGTTTGAAAATTGTATACAGGGTGGGGCAAAATTACGGAAACTAGGCACGGCCGCGGGAACTTTGACCCCAGGGGCGCTTTTCGCCTTTGAAAAACTCTTGCTAATTTTTATTCGATTCAGCGCAACCTTCTCTACTAACTAGCACAAAAAATTTCGTATTTGATCTAAAATTACAAGGCCGTCCCCTCACCGGACTTCCATCATCGACCTGCACCTTCAAGGATTCCGAGCGGTTGACATCTCCCGCCGTCCAAGCTACCAAGAAGTCTTGCGTCGAAAACAATCGCAATGTTTACAGAATTGGGAAACCTTTCCGACCAACCAGGACGTGGGAGACCTACTTCTATCACGACCAAGGCGAAAATCAAGAAGATGCGCGATCATCTGCGTGGTCTTCGTTCACCGCTGGTCTTCGTCCACAAGGAGTTAAGGTCAACGGGAAAAACTATTTGGACATTTTGAAGAACGAAGTCCTACTGTGGGCCCAGAGGCACTTTGGATATAAGAAATGGTGCTATCAAAAAGACAATGCCCCTGCTCACGAGGCCAAGATTGTTCAGGAGCGGTGCAAGGAAAATTTCCAGATTCCATCGCTTTTGATGAACGGCATCCCAGTTCACCGGACCTCAACCCACTCGATCTCTCTGTATGGAGCGTCCTCGAGTCTAAAGCATGCTCAAACCCCATCGCGACCTCAGTTCTCTGGAGGCAGCACTGGAGAAAGCATGGGATGAGTTGGACGAAGACCACCTCCACGCCACGGCCGAAGCGTTTCCGGAGCGTCTTCGAGCCTGTGTCGAAGTAAATGGGCTTGCTTTGAATAAAAAGAAGTGGGTTTTGTTCAGTTTTTTCTGGGGAATAAATCGATAATGGTTACTTTTTTGTTCAAGCTGAAATAAAGTTTTTGGGTGGCACCAATTTAGTTTCCGTAATTTTGCCCCACCCTGTAGATAGTAAACGTGTTTGAGTTCTACAGAAGTTTACGGAAGTCGATATTCCCCTGGTCACCATTTGGTGTCCACGTCAGTCAACCTATTCCTTCTTCATGCTCACGCACGTTACATTCATTGCAAAGCGATAAAGGTTGTGGACAAAGCTGAGCTTTGATCCCTACACCGCACTGCCGGCACGACACCGCCTTACCGCTAGACCATCCTCTTACAATAACAGCAAGTCTCCTCACGGAGGTGCCATGGAAGCTCTTCCGTCAGATCTGCTTCACACCACCATGCCTCTCCATGACATAAAGGAATTAGCTGCGATTAGATGACGTCACGGTGTATAATGTAGAATTCCACAGCATATGGAGCAACACGGGGAAGCCTTGTGAGAAGTGAAATCGACACCTCCACATTAAAAATCAAAAAATAAAATTCAGGAGGGATTTACTATGGAAGAGCATCTTCTAGAATGACGTTAAATCAACAGGAGGGACATCGAATCAATAGGAAGAAGCAGGGCCCTCCTGGAGGGGATGGAGTTAGCTTCTAGAGGAGTGCAGCGAGTTGCTCGCTACTGCATGCGAAGACCTACGAAAACACGCCGGAGGATGTGAGGACGTTCGACTGCCAAAACAACATTCACCCATGAAATACTCTCTTCCTTTCACGGTAACAAACAAATGCAATGCGAGGTACTAGTTGTCGCAGTCAGTCGAAAGACGCGCTTGTAAACAACGGAAACTCCTACCATCCCCCATCCCACTCCTGGAATGGGCTGAGCATTACGTGGAGCGTACGATGGATAAGAGAACCATGCAAAAAAATGTTCAGCTGCCATAGGTATAACTTAAAAGGCTCAATGGACAAAGATGTTGGGTGTGTGTGGAATTATGTCGAATTTTCGCATTGCGACGTCGCGCTCGCTGCGCCACTAGCACAACTTGCCGCGGTCGGTTGGAAATCGCTGACAACAATCTATTCGAGCGTAAAATTCCAGAAGGAGTGTTGCAATGTACGCAATCACACGCGAAGAAATCCGCGGCGCCGCTCGCCGTTCGCGGCGGCGCGAAAATTCGACATAAGTTCACACTGCCCGAAAGTGTTAAGCAGCTTGTTAAACGACATTCACGGACAGAGGTCTCCCTGAAAATTTAGGAGGATTCACAAGACCACTAAAAATCATATTGTTGGTGTGGGGTTAGGTCTGAACGTACTAAAGTCCTGGTAGTACTAGCTGCCCCGACAACCAGGTCTGATGCAACAAAGGGATTGGAGATTTCCGCGCAAATGGAATAAAAGCATGTAATTTAGATGGAATAATACGTAGCTAATTGTAGCTCGACCTGAAGAAATGAAATCTCAGCACACTACAGGACGCAGGAGAGCCAATGCGGCATTGCATCGCGCCCGCGACTCTCAGCCGTGATTGCTCACAGCGCCCATTACGACAATGCCATCGGCTACGCCTGCTCTACATCCTGACCCCATGATTCTGAGCGCCTCTAGGCTATAAATTCAAGATTTCAGTGTCCGTCCCACTGGGCCCAGCGAGACCTTCATGGGTTGATCACCTCTGGAGAGGTTGCCTGTGTATCCCTGGAAGAGATTGTTGACCGATGAAGGTTGCGAGCTTATAGAGCTGTCCCGGTTCTCAATGAGAGCTTTTCATGAGCAACAGAGATTGGGGCGGAATAGGAGATGTCTCAAATATTAGCTCAGGTCTACAAACCGTTATGAAGTCAGAAGACCACGATGGTCGAGCGAGGAGGTCATATTTTGTACCGACGAGAGCACTAGACACGATTGCCGATCGATGAGCGGGAAGGAGTTACATAACCGTACACAGGTGGTTCTATTCAGGCAGGTTTCCCGGTTCTTCGGACAAGACTGTAAGGATTGTCACAAAATGGCTGCGAACGATCTTCTCGACTCCCTTCTACAAGCTCCAATTCTTGAGCCCACCCCCTACTAATAAGCTGTACTGTTGTTGGAAATACATTTTCAAGAAAATAGAGTGGAAAGCATGGAAACCAGCAGATTATCTAGAAGCTGGGTATAATCCCTTAGATTGGCCGATATGCAATGTATGCAATCGCACACATGACAAAAGGATTCAAAAGGGCGTTTTCGTTTTTCTGGTGAGGAGAAATTCGAGAAAGCAGTCAAGCCGAGTGGTGCATGCATGAGTCGATGTGAAATATTGGATTTTGCAAGAGCATCTCATGACTATTGGAAACATATTACATCATATATGTTCCCTAAAGCACTCGAAAAGCATGAAAACTAGAAAAACAATTCCTCTATTACATTTATTTTCTTATATTACTTATTGGGCCATGAACTGTTTTTGCATTATAAATTAGGGTCATGACCAGACTTTGGAGCTGATGTACTCCTACTGTGATTCAGTAGCACGTTATCGTTATTTATTGAAGTGAGTACAATGCGCCAGTCAGTCTTGACGCAGCCTCTGTAGAATCGCAGATTTGTGAAGGCCTAAACCCATGGAGTGCGCGAGGCGTCTGCCTTCACGTGTACTACGAAGTCGCGGTGTGTAGTCCAGAACAATATTGCATAGGGAAAGATCTAAGAACAGAACGCTTAATTGAGAGTGTGAACCGTATCGCATGCCCTATGCGTCGCGGCAAATGCGATTCTACGATTCAGTCATTTCTCATGATCACAGTTTCCTTAAGGTATGATGATAGCTGCGGCCCCATGGTTCCTGCACCAAATGGCAAGTGACAAAGCTGGCAAAAAGTCCCGAAAGGGAAAGGAGTAATATGGTCGTTGTATGGGAAAGGTAAGGAGTGGAAGAGTTATAATGACGTTCCCATCCAAATTTTAAGGTCAATGGTACTAGAAGAATGGGGTACTGTTAATACTGGGGAGAGGAACCTTTTTGAATCCTAACAATGAAGGGATCCTCCTCGTGATTATACTAGCTATTTCCAGCTATCTCAACCAATAGAGCACATACAACCCTCATAAAATCTACGCTGCCCTTTATTTACAAAGGCTCTTCTCTAGACGTGGTAATATAATTTGCACTCTGTGAATAGTGGGGCACATATGGATGCACGTCGCTAGTGTTGCTAAATAATCATATTCGTATCGTGAGCTCTCCAGCATGACCGTATAGCACAAGAGATTATGCGAAAAGCAATAATGGCAACGGGGAGTGTATGGATCGATTCCAAAATAAAAGGCCCGATCAAGGTGAACAATCGAGCTTATGGCGGTGATGGCCGCACGTTGGGATGATGTGCCTCTGACGATAGACAGCGCCGACGCGTGTGTGTTTGTGACGCACAAACTGATTCATAGCACTTCATCTGTGATGAGAAAAGGAAAAACGTTCAATGCTATTGATAAGAGTAACACTTCACATAGATATACCCCTCCCTCGCAGGAACAAATAGGCACCGACATGTGCTCCTGGAAGTAAATACTTCGATTCGAAAAGTAGAAGTTGACTGGCGTTTAAACAAGCGTTATGCCTTTAGGCCGCGGTCATACTCACCGCTGGCAGGGCGTGGCTGCGATCACAGCGAGGGAGAGTGGCACGGGGGGAGGTGCAGAGATGATGGAGGCAACGAGGTGGCATCGGCGGAGACACAGAGCTACGCAGCCACGCCCTGGTGCCGGCACCGGAAATTACGACCGCGGCCTTACTAAGGAAAACACCAACTCTCAGCATTTTTGATGTCGCGAGAATGATGGACCACCCCGTCCACCCGCGACATCTTATGGACTTGGGTCATAGGGACACAGACTGAGTCTTGAACGGAACAATTAGGTCCCTCATGAAAACACGATGAATCAGAAGATTTCCATGGATTAGGCCATCTCCATCCAACTTCTCCATATTAATGCGAAGTGACCGCTCCGCGCACGCGCACGCTTCTGGGTCAAAGCCTTCCTGAGACTTGATTTTAAGCTACTGTATATGAAAAATTTTGTACTGTTCATTTATCCAGGTGAAAACTGTGAGTACGCGGAGAGTGTGTGGCAACGAAGAAAGTTGTGCGACATTCAAGTGTAATCCGCTCCCCGTCGTCTCTCCACCCATACGCTCAGTGTGTCCGCTGCCTCTAACTGACTAGAGCCCAACTTCATCAGCTTGATGGTACTGCAATTTTGAACAAGGAGCTTCTGCTGTAGCATTCCCCACAACGCTTTCCAGCTTTCCATTTACTGCTCAATTCAAAGAGATTCCACACGCTTTGCACACTGATCAGTAGCTTTAACTACTTTCCTCATAATTTTGAAACGTAGATTGGTGGTTGGAAGTGTACTTTCTGTGAGGTTCTCGCGAAAGGTAGCCTTCGGTCTTTACTGTTACAACACATGGAGAACATGGAGAAGCGTAAATTCCCTCAGATGCTTGCGGTCGCAGCGCGTGTTCGAAAACTAGTGGCGAGTTCGGTGAATAAAAACGTAAGAAATTCATAAGCACCTCAGCTTTATGAATAGACTGAATCACTGTACAAAACAGAAGCAGTAACAGTAACGCCTTGGGCGTATAAGTCGAACCGATTCCGGTTCAAAATAGCTGGTTAGACCATCGACAAGTACGCTGTCGCAACCGCGCGCTGGAATGTCTGTAACCACGTCCCCAACTCCTCCCAAACTTGGCACATGTAGATCACCATAAAGAAATTGAAACGAAACCAAGTTCCACAGTTCCTGATTGCGCTGGTGAAAAGGCTCCCGATTAACAATTCTATCATTGATTTTGCTTAATAAAATTGTTGAGAAAAAGCCGCATTAATTATGCACCAATACATTTCCATGGAACCTTGATCGTGATACTTGTCACTTTCGTTTACAAGATCGTTTACTTCACGGTTGTCTCTGGCCATGAAATAAAAAGAACTTATGCAATCGATCGCGGTGGAAGAAGAATGACTGGCGCTAATTTATGACATTCCCTTTGCTGAATAATGATTGTCGGCTGAGAGCGAAATATGCATGTCTTTGCAGAAAAGCACGCGCGCCAACATAGGCCATTAGATCAGAATTTGCCATTCGTCAATGAGCGGAAATTTTGCGAAGGCATGATTATTTTAGTTCACGATCATAGTATGCCGCTCTTTCCGGAATATGGCAACGCTGAATATCGTTCCGGAAACCAGCTCATTCAAGAAAACAGTCCAGGCATTCAGAGCCTGAATAGGTTCACTTGACTAAGTGCACCTGAAAAGGTTAATGACCAGAAAATTCTAGGATTGTTGAAAAGTATGGGCTTTTATACCGAACTTTTTACACTGAGACAACCGGAGCATGTTGCTTATGGCGCAGATCTCTGAGGTTTTTTCGGGCAGAATAGCGGTATGAATGCCAGAGCCAATATAGCCATATACATTTAAGACAGGGCGAGGAGCAATTCTGGACTACGGTAATTTTGATCTACGGTATTGCAAATTGTTCAGTTACCGCAATTGCACGCATGACGCCTTCGCAAGACGTTCATACTTTGCGCTGTCGTAGCTGCGTTCAGAGCAGAGTGGCACGGGGGAGTTGCAGGGACGACGAAAGCAAAGAGGTAGGATGGTACTTTCGGAGACGCGAAGACACGCAGCCACGCCCTGGCCGCCGACACTACAAAGTATGAACGTGACCTAATCTGTGCACTTTCAAAGATGCGCGAGACACCGACTTTCGCTACTGATTACCCCTTCCGACTTCGAATTTTTGTTTCAAGACAAACATTTCTTACCGTTTCTCTTTTTGTCCTTATCCCTCCCGGTGCCTTTAAGAGACCGTGGGGATCCGAAGCGTTTATTTGATAGGTTGCGAAGGCCCAAAGATATCACAAAAGGGGAGCATACAGTTGACCTTAGATAAGTTATTGTAGTTACATGGTCAAAAATCATTACAAGAAGCTAACTAGGTTTTTGGCCTCTCTTCCCCCCCTCCCCTCAGTATTTGTATTGTAGTACCGCCAGCCACTCAACAAACTGCATTTGACTTTTAAAAACGGAGCATAATTTTTAACTACTGCAGAAGCAGATGAAGCATTGGGATGAGGAAAATTTTTTAGGAACTACAGCTCCTCCCTCAAAGTGACCTTGACCATACGATTTTACCTCCAATGTGATGTTCCTGATATACAAATTTTGTGTTCGAAAAACATCACACCAATCATACTACTGCAGTACAGGATATAATTACTTACTGAAGACCTTTTTTAAAGAGAACACCTCATAGCACCAAAAAAAAAGAAAAACAGTTACGCGTTGAGGATTACTCGGAAAATTTTAACAACAGATTTGCCTACGTGCCTCTACAAAATACCACCCCCATCGGTAGTCCTCAACCCTTGCTTGACCAGACCCAACCATTACAAGACCTTCGAAAGGTTCAAGTCTTTTGACTGGTTTTTTGGGGGCGCAACTCATTACTATGTGGTTAGAGAAAATAACGAGATTACGAGATCGTCTTCCACTGACACAAAACCTTAAGAAAGCTCTATTAAAGCCAAAATAGGCAATAGGCGAAATAATAATGTGCTACTGATGTATGGAAGAGGAGGAGAAGTCTGCGCGCATTCGCAAGACACTGACATTTTTCTCATGGAAGCGAACAAAAACAAGAGATGGACGAGCCGATGTAAATACTTCTTTTGTTCTTTCAGATAGTATCGAGTGCGATGCGGCGGATAAAATAAAAAAGCATTCTGACGAGCTCTAAAACACCTGTCCAACCAAGAATCTGAGTGCATTTTAGATCGATAAAAGATATCAAAAATACGGTAGGCATTTGGCAGACACTCTGAAATGTGTGCGCGCGCGCGTCAATTGTTAGCTTTGCAGAAAAAGAACTCAAAAGATGAATCATTGTGTCATGATATATGGACATGAAATGAGTGAAAGCGGGACACTGTCCCACATCATCCGTCAGCGAAAACGGCGCGGTGGCCGCACCGATGGCGCCAACGGCGGCGACGCATCGGCGGAAACCGTCATTATCCCGATTAGCCGGCTGTCGGTCGATATATGTATCTCTCTATGGGGAAAATCGATTCATACGAAAATCGATACGGAAACATTAACTCACCATTTCTAGATGCGCTGCCTAGGAGGATGCGTGGTACGCGTCTATCTTTGCCACTGGCAGAACGCCAAAAACCGTCTGTCCAATTCGAACACGGTACACCTGGAGATGCAGTAGTAGTGATGTGAATAAGATCGCGATACAAGGCGAGAACGTAAATCGAGATACCGAAGGCATGCAAAAAGGAAAGGACCGGTGAATTATAAGCTGAAGGAGATAACGACAAAAAGCAACCGATACCGACGGCATTCAACTGAGATCGAACAAGTCAGCAGTAGAAAGTTCTAACGCCCCATAAATTTTCGATGGCACATGATCATTAGGCGTACAAAACGAGTTTTTAGTTCGACGGGTCCTCGGTGAGGGATGCAATGGCGCACAGTAAGGTGCGAGAGGGGTACAATCTGAATAGTTACCTAAGGATGTGAGTCAATGCATATGATTATCGCGACGCGTGCCTTCAAAAAAAAACCCTCAAAAAAGCAACTGACATCTCTCTCCTTCTTTATTAGTTACTTTACTCCATAGGATATGTATGAGATATTCATTTTCCTTCTCATAGTTGACTTTGGTAAGCATATCGACTCTGGCAAAGGAGGGTCAACCATGACTACGTGCAAGGAGGATAGGATTTACATGAACAAATGGTCTGAGTAATTTATTTCACAGGGCAAACCCACAGACTCACAGGCTGAGGCCTATATTCGTTTGTCCCAACCTACACCTCGGTACATGCGACAATTCCTCCCCTCCCCTTCCGAAGAGTTGGGTAGCACGAGTTGAGCGGACAAGTGGATACATTTTTCAAAAATCACTTAGATTACTGAAAAACTTTCACTTAACCCTACTTTCCTTACCATCCTCCTCTTTCAGCACACGTAATCTCCACCTCCATTTTGTTGAACAGGACTCCCTGTCAGAGATTCCTCAACTAGAGCTTGACTGCAGATGGAAACGCTTCCTAATAAGAAGGTCGCGAAGGACGGACTAACCCACTTTCTAGCCACTTTTTGCATTTCCAGAAAATTTATTGCCAGTGTACTTAGTTTTGAGAAACATAAGTGTTGGTAGCCTCAACACACGAAAATAGTCAATTCCAAAGTGTGTGCTAAACTTGCTCAAAGGGCTGAAGATTTTTTTGCAAAAAAAAACAGCATAGGTGGCACATCACGCTGAGGACGATTTTTCTGAATCGTTAGATTGCCACGTTCCTGCGAGTCTTGAAATAAAAAGGAATGGAATTCCGAACGTGTTGCCGAAACTGGATTCCATACCCATTCAAATCAAAGACCACCACTAAAAAAACTTACAAAGAGGCACAAAAAAGTTGTAATATCGATCGGGTGAACGTTTGTGAGAATTTCTTCATTGAACATGATATGAGGACGTAAGGTGAAAGGAGCCGAAGAGAGAAGGCGAGAGAAGAGGCGATGAACAAAGTAAGGGAAATTCAAAACGTTTAAAACACTTGAAAATCGAAACAATGATGCTCACAAAGTGAAGAAAGTCAGAAAAAACCAAATTCTGCGTGAGAACGCACAAGGGTTCGAAATGCTCTCCAGCGGCATAGCTTTGTCTGGTAATTGTTGAAAAGGAAGGAGTAGTGGCAGACGTATGGCGCTCTGCTTGCCATCGCTCCGGCGACGGATTAGCTCTAAGCATCTGCACCCCAGAGGCGAGATAATATAAACAGCACAGAATTAGATGGCAAATGGCTCCTAAGAATAGTATGCAGGAAAATGGACATCTCTTAGGCTCGTATTGCTAGGCTGAAAGAAATGGCGCAATTTGGAAACTGAAACTGAAATGAATGGTGAATGCCTCATATTCAACGAATACATTATATATTCCTGAATTTCGCAACATAAATGAGTCATGCATGGAAGAGGGAGTTTTTTGAACCTTCATGGCTATATAATAGAGAACAAAAAGGAGCAGGAAGGACCTCGAGCACGATGAAGCTGTCATATGAACAAGAAATATGAAATATGAAGCAGAAACTGGGAAGCACGGGAAAGAACCGATGGCCTCTCCACCAGCAACGAGAGCGGTTGCGAGAATTGAACGAAAAGTCAGAAATCGAAATGATCGTAGTGCTGGAGGGACGGGCGCGGCAGTCCAAGACAGACGCGACGACGAGGAAATAAAACAGAGAACCACGACGCCGCGACGACGCATCGGCTCCTCCTGCACCATACTCCTACGAATTCCCTCACAAGACTCACAATCAAATAGGTATTATAATAGATCCAGCAACAGCAAATTACGAACATATTTATTTGGCATACTATACAACCAATATTAACGAGGTCGCTCGGTCAATTGTATAATCAGACGCAACTGAAAGGTAATTCACGAATGAAAATACTGCTAAACTTTGATGGAAAACGTTCACTAAACGTCCGGCTTACTCAATTCTTTAATTATCAGCTTTTGCCCACGACTCAGCATACTTGTAACAACTTTCGCATCGCGGGCTGCGGCGAATATAAGCAGCCATCAGAACTCAAAAATTTTAAAATCATATATTTTATTACCACTGCCGTGACATACATATAGTGAAGAGAATTCCACATGAGCCAGATTCATCCATCCTATTCAATCAATGGGATCGCGAACATTAAATCCGTGATTTCATCCATGGCAGGCATGGTCTGGCCGATCCCACAATAAATCGATATATCGATTAACTCGCGATTCAGGATTGATTTCTACCGAGATTCTTCCCATTTGACCATGTAGCAAAAGATCAAATTCCGTGAAGTAGGAATAGCAATTTATGCAAATGGGGGAGGGGCAGCTTGTTGAATCTTGGACATTGACATGCCTTTACATGAATATTAAACAGCAGCATAGCTTGACATAATCATACATTTATACATATGACATCTACAGTACTTACTTGACATTAATCATGTTTAGGCATGTTACTGCTGCAATTTAAAAGCCCCCCCCCCCTCTCACCTCAGCACAGAACCCCAAACTGAAAGCAATCTCACTATTGGTGGAGCGATGGCACGCGGCGGTGGAGTTAAAAGAGTCATTACCCGATAATTGAGTTGTGACCGCCAACGGCCTTTATTAATTTGGCCACACCATTGTACTACTTATTCCAACGCGCTACAGCCATTTATAGGGTCAGGTCAGTCATGACCAGATCCTTTCATTTTCCAACCCTTCCCGCGGAGTTCCACGGGGTCCTTTTCGGGGTACTGATTGTTAGCAGCTCAACTCATCGCCCTGGATCGGCTTTTCACCATTTCGCATCAAAACTTAAGACTAAACAGCTACGATCGTAGAGTAAACACAGTGTTAATGACAAAGGTAAAGAGCCACACGTGCATTCAACGAGCATAGTGGTGTGTGTGTGCCGCATCGAGATATGTCAACAGACAAACAAACGCCCATGACACAACTATCTGTTTACCAGAACTTTGCACTTTCACGTAGTAGTAGCACTACGAGTCCGAGCCACATTCGGGGTCGAGCTGTGCCTGTCACCAACAGTGGAAATATCTGGCCCGGAAAAACGGGACGAAAGACGGGATTTTAGCCGGAGGAATCCACAATCAATCAACTGAGCTATAAATTTGCCCCAGGTCCTGCTGATTACACATATGTGGCAGCCAGCGACCAATGTCGCTTTTGCTATACTATAAAGACGAAACGACTGTGGTATATAATGAATCATCCAGCGACGTTGTTTGCATACAAATTGCGATGGCCTTGGCCTTACTAATGTCAAGCACTTGACGAAAAATCGATTGAAACAATGTGATGCGGGGTGCGAAAAGAGTTAAAAGAACTATCGGATTACTTTTAACGAATCATTCAAATCAATAGTACAAATATGGGCGAATGCAGCGGCAGTGAAAGCCGCTGCTATGGTGAGCTGCAGCCTGCTGAATATAGTAAAAACGACTATCGACGAAAAATGAATGCTGGGCCGAGGAAAAGCCATAATGCGCTTGGAATTGCCGCGACACGCAATGAATCGCTAATCCAGACCAGTACTGCTGACGGCAACGAATGGGGCAAATGCGAACAACCCGGGTAGTTCAGAATGGGGCCTTACAAGGGGCTCAAAACGAATGAAGCTATAAAGTGGTGAAAGTATCCTATAAAAGTGGTGAAAGTATCCTATAAAATGGGGCATACTTAGGATTAGAGGAGGTTAGTTGCCAGCGGGTTTTTAGCCGTGCCAAAAGGGATAAGGATGGGGTCCTTACTATTACATCTAGAGCACAGAGGCAACAAAATTACGATGGGAGGGGGGGGGGTGGTATTCTTGAGAATGAGAGGGCGACTCGATGGTGATCGTAGCAAAATTTCGAGGATCCCATACATCGGCTTGAGACTGCCATTGAACAAAAGAGAACCTCATAAGTTCCAAGAAAAGCGCAAGTGGCATTTCTGCTCAGCAGAATGGCCTAAACAGCTTCACTGAAGCCGAAGCGGCAGAATAAAGGGCCGTATTTCTCGAGGGACCAAACATCTGCGAGTCCATTCATTCAGACTAATAAAATCGAGGTCGCATGTGTCATCATCAGCCTGAGCCATGGAAACTCAGATCACTTCAAGCTACTACATAGTATTACGTCTTATTACATAGTATAGCAATATTACACAGGCGCTAAATTATACAAGGGAGGGGGCAACTTGTTGAATATTGAGCAGTAACATTCATATCTTTCCTAAATAAAAACAGTAAGCTTATAGGATCATACCTGAACAGGGCATAAGGGGCTTTATTGATCCGTAAGTCATATAAAAATGTTATTGTCCTAAATTCATCAGGCCACCCCCCCCCCACCCATCATCAATATGGTACCATAGTACAGTTATAGGGCACGAGGCTGGACCAGGACTGCGATACATCGGCCTGGAACAATACCACTCGTCCAGTGAACCGAGGCGAAAGAATTGGTAAATGAGAAATTGCAGGAATTCTGTGCTTTTCCAAGTGAGCTCGATAAGAGCTCCATAAAAAAACAAAAAGATAGCCTAACTCTGGCCGTAATGGCGTCTCCTTAGGGCCAATCATAAAAAGCCGAAACGACTGCACAAGTGCCTGCAGTGCTATTTGCCTGGGCTAAAAGCTGCACTTAAGTTTGGGCACCTCTGTGATAGCATATAGCAGGATAGTCCCAATACGACAGATTCTCGTGTGTTTCGAATGAAAGGGCACCACAAATTTCACGAGCACAAGGGGCCAGAGAGAAGAGAGCAATGGAGGGAGTATGCGAGAGAGAGGTGTAACGTACGCAGAAAATCGATTCACGCCACACGAGAGAAATGGGCGTGTATACAACAAGCAATCAGGCTAGAACCCAAAATGAGAGAAGATAAAACGGGATGCGAGGGAAAGGCGCATGAATGATGATCGCGCCATCGCTTCAAAGGTCATTTTGTCGCTTACAATTAGATGAGGAGCAGCTCAATGACAAGGTGGCTATATGGCGAGATTGTAGGACAACTCAACTTTATTAGATTAACTATTCATGAGATTTATGTAGATTTTATAGATAAGATTCACATAGGTTTCATAGATGAAATATAGAAAATTCTCAGCATGAACTCTGACTGCGAAATCAAGATTTTTTAGGAATATGAGAAAAGTTCTAAGTAATAGAACATTTTGCTACAACAACCTACATTTTGCTACAATCGATCGTAACAATTAAATTAAAACTGGATTAAAAATAAAATTAAAATTAATTTAATTAAATTCAAATTAAATTAAAGCTGATCAAACAATTATCACAGCTGAGTTGTAGAAAACATGCTTGTGCACAGCACATAGTTAAAACAAATGGAAAACTGAGCATTCACAATTTGCATTAGGGCTACAAAACCACAATTTCTGAAAAAAATTATGACTGATAATATCAACATTCAATAACTGACATAATTAAATACAAAATAAAACAACTCTAGAGCTTGATTGCTATTGATTTTTTCTTTTTTTTTCTAGGTTTTTTTTCTAGATTCTAGAGGTATTCTCTCTAGAGGGATTTTTTTAGATTGAAAATTGCTTTTTATTTATAATAATATAATTATAGCCTATTGCTTTTGTGGGAATTTGAATTGGTCATCAAAAAACTTATGCAAACTTCAAGATGGTTATTCTGCACAATGAAGGTTGCTGAGAAATCGTGTGGGACTTACGGTTGTAGATGACATTCGTCCTTACTTGATCTACAGCCGGATTTCACAATTGAATATCTTAGAACTGAAAAAAAACCCGGAGCCAGTAACGCAAGAGTATCGCAGCTAATAATTTCGATATGAATAGTATGTAAACGACCGCGTTTACGTGACAGCATAAGAATCACCGTGCAATTTGCAGACATCTTTCACGGCTAGTGAATCTACAAAGCGCGCGATAATTTGTAGTTGAAAAAGCGATTTATGGCGCCATTGTAATGACGGGCTGAAATGGGCCATCAGAAACGATCGACCTGGTTGAATGTCATTTTGTCGTTGTGGAAAAAAGCCCGAAGCCAATGACGTGCAATGGCTCGGGGAATAATTACGGTCGGACGACAAAAGCACCCGACCCCCTTTCTTTTAAGATGCTTTCACCCAAATAAATTCCTTAAAGTCTTTATACATTGATGAAATTCGAGCAAAACGTGTGAGAGGCCACTGAGAGAAACAAAAACGCAACGAAGCGAGAGTTAATGAGAAAGTCATCAGAAAGTGGACTAATGAGGAAGGACTTCAGTGGGAAAAGTTGAGTGAATAGTACTGCCCGTAGTTCATCGATTCACAGACGAAAAAAGAAGACAGACGTCTGTTCGCGAGGGGAAAGTGGAAATAAAAAGTTCAAAAGGATAGAACCGACGGAAACGTCTTTGTACGAAAGCTCTTGCTACAATGGAAAGCACGACACCTGCTGATGAAGAACAGAAAGCGGCCCCTTCCCTGTTAGTGACAAAATCCTGCTGGACATCTCTCATATCTCCCCCCCCCCACTGAATGAATTCCACACTTGATAAGACCAAAAACAGTGGATTTCTGAATCTTTGCTATCCCGTGCGCAGGATTTTTCCCCTCGATCACTGCCGTTTTGGAGATGAGCCTTGCATTCTACTTTTCTTATTTCTTTTATTTCATTCCTACACTATGGGCTATGATGGTCAACCTATGCACAGGTTAGCAGCTGTCCTCCCAGACGGGCCTTGCGAAGGAAATCAGGACTGGTTAAATGACCTGGGCGATCATGGTCCAGAACATGATTCCCGGGGTGTGCACCGTTACGTCTGAAAATCGCGCTGCCGCCCGCTGCGAGTGACGCGGCGAGTGCGAGTTGTTTGCAGTTTTATCAAACAACAACAACATGGCGAACTTCCGAAGCTTCCAACCTGCCATCTTCGAATATTCTCCACGATACCAGCTCAGTGCACCATGAGCGGATCTCCAACCGACTGCGGTAAGTCGTACTGATGGCGTCGCGAGTGCGACGCCACAATGCGATTTGTAGACGTAACGGTACACAGCCTGATCCTCGGACCATGCAAATGGAAGTGGAGCTACTTATAATTATGGTGGCGACCCAAATGGAGCGAAAATTATATGAAATTGCTCGAAATAAAATAGAGGAATAGGTTATTATTTGGGACCATGCGCGAAGCGTAATATGCAAACATTTGGGTACTGGAGCGTCGAAGTACAATTCTGCAGTTTTTCTTTGAGTTGAAAAGCGCAAAGAGAGTTTAATCAAAGAGAATCCGAAAGCGTCTAGAAACTAGTAGGAAGGTAAACAGAAATAAACAAATATAAGATGAAAAATAAATAGACTGTGGAATTCTGGAGGTTCAAAGTCTACAATTGCAGTGCCTACAGTAGTATTCGTTCTTAAGTTTTAATGCAGGCAATAAGCACGATGTGGCCAGTAAATCAAATCAAAAAACAAAAAAACTAGATGCCCCCGCACTTTTTGAGAGAAAGTATTGAATTGAAAAAACCGTAAAAAATGGGAGCAGCTTCTGTTTAACGCCGCAGGAGGTTTTCAGACCGGCTACACCCAGCTCCCGTAAGAAATGTTGATGAGACAGCTGTTAGTGGCAATTGTTTCACGCGCACGCGAAACCCAGCACGACGCTGAAGTAATGGAAAGGAGCGTGGGGTAAAAACGACTGCACCACAGGGTAGGTCACCTCTAGCCCTCATACGTTTCTGCACTAATTATTGAGAGCACGTGTCTGATGTTTTCCCAGGAAAGTGTCACAAAATCGATGCAATAAAAGTAGACGATTCGAAAATACACCAGGAAAGAAACAAATAAGACAACAAAAGGGGGAAAAGGACTTTGAGTAGATTTTACCTTTAGTAGGCTTGAAAGATAGTAAAGCAGTTAAAGAGTATACTACACTACGGGATCGCTACACTTACAGCAGCACAACTGTTGAAATGGAGGGAGCTGTCGGAAACCTCGTCCACCGCTGCTAACAATAAGCCTCACAGTAGAAGACTTTATATTCAGTGCTCCCCGCAGGTTTTTTTCTTCGCTGACGGTCCATTACACACCCACTTCAGTTTTCGAGCGCATAACTACGATTTGGTAATTACGGAAAAACGGCTTCAAATAAAATGTTGTGATTCTTTTTTGGAGTATTGTTCCGATTAACGAAGTAATAATTGAAGAGAAACTTTTTGGGAGTATTGTAATTGAATAATCTATAATTACTTGAATAATAATTTTGAGCTTCAAGTCACTGAGCTATGCACTCGCTTATTACCAGCAATAGGAGAAGACCGGTCCCAAGTTTTTCTTGAGACCCTCCATTTCTCCTCATTCTCAGAACTAGGGACAAATCGAGTTTTATAGGCTTGAAAAAGTAGAATGAGTAAATAAAAACCACAATACACCTAAACGGCCAGTCACCAGGATAAGCGTAACTAGTAATTTGAAGGGTGTCGGCTTGGGGCACCAAAAATAGCAACCAGTAATTCCGTCTAATGGAACTGGAGAGATGCCCACCTTGAAGAAAATGGTGCGGTGCCAGGCAATAATTTAAGGAGGAACCTTTCCAGATCGAGTTTTCGATTACAACGATGCCATCTCGACGTCAGGAATTTTTCAAGGCCGGGGTACGATTTCAAGTCAATGTTATTTTTGATGTTGTTTAAATGAGAAGCTTAAGATCAGTTGAACGAGTACTAATGATAAGACGCGCGAAATCTCAAGGGCCTAGCTGAAACAGCGATCGATGGTCTGAGTGAAGGAGCCAACGGCCGAATGAAAGCAAAACGAGGTCGCCGCTGCGGCCACACACACGCCCAGGGACCACCCAGGAACTCGAGAGCAGAGCCAATTTGCTGAAGTTTTCAGAAGCCCATGTCTTCTATAAAATCTACCAAGGGTATGAGGTTATTACGGTAACTGACAACAGGAAATGACTACAAAATGCTGTAAACAGGTTGACGCGATGGAGTGCGTGTACTCGGCGGGGACGGGACCCCGATTTGGAGGGTCGACAATAAATAATGGCAGAGGAGGCCGCCGAGGCCAAACCTCGATCGATACCAGCACGCTGTGCGGACCTCATCTATTGACCGCAATGCCATTGCACCAGTGGCAGCAGCAGGAGGCAGGCAAGCCGACCAGCGACAGCAGCAGTGGTGCAGGTTGCTTCTTACCCCCTCCCTTCTTAATGACCCTCAGAAATCACTGACCCTGCGGTTTAGGAAGACTGATCGGCCATGAAAAACAGAATGATTAAACATGGTTACTGCGCCTGGTTACGCCGTGCACTTGACTGCAACTCACAAAACCTAAACTCGTTTGTGAATGACTTTGGTTTCTACAAAGATTAACGGTAATCAACCGTTCAAACAGTGCACTTCGACCGCGTAAACAGGTCTACCATCAAAAAAACTGGCTTATAGAACATGGAAAACTCGGACGGCTCGAAGATAACAGGCTATGAACCATAGGAATGGGCAGCGTTTTTTGCTACCACACCATTTTATGGTCTTGAATTTGTGAGACGCAAAAATTTTCCATATCTGATTTGAAGATCACTGCAAATGGAATTTGCAGCACTGCTAGACGTTTGGGTGGGATCCACGGATCATACGGGTGGATGTTCCGCTCGTCTCACTGGGCCATGAGAATCGAAATTTAGAGGATTTAGCGGGGTTTAGGAGGGAGTGTCGTTCGCATGGATGAAGCATATGCAACCGAACACAGGCCAATGTGAAGCATCGAAAATCCTCCCAATCTCATGCACAGTCAAGACCGAGCTTTGACTAAAGCCAGGACAGTTGAAATGCGCTTTAAAAACGAAGAAATCATACAAAATTTCAAATGTTGCTGTTCACATGGTGTGCTCTACGGCTGAATGAATGACAAAGGGGAGGAGGAAATTGAAATCACAAAAAAAAAACTCTATGCATTTTATATCAAGCTCTCATCAGACTTGCATTTACACATAAGAGGCCATGGGCGTTCATTTTTAGCCCATTTTTCGCTATACTTAAGCAGCCCGGTGCCTCTAATAGATTCGAATGGAGGGCTTCAATAGAATTGACAAAGGAGCCCACATCTTCTGAACGTGACTTTACTCGCAGAAATGGAGTGTTCCGTTCTCGTCTGCGACTATCCAAGTGGCTCATTTCCTACCCTAACCCTTGGCTTAGGCTACCATCACACTTCGTGATTCTGCAGTTTGAGATTCTGCGATTTTGCGACGTCGCACGTCCGTACGCGATTCTTTTGTCTTGCATTGCCGCTACTTCGCGTGCTAAACTACGACAACGCAAAATCACGGAATCGCAAAGCGCAAAGTCACGATGTCTGATGGCGACCTTAACCCTGTATGAAGCTTTGAGAGGGTAACGACTACTAGATGCTGAGACGAAGTGCCTTCAAAACAGCTGGTTGGTGATGGCATGATGAGGAGTTCAAAATGGCTCGTGATTTACTACGGCTTCAAGCTACAGATCATCTTGGTCAAAGCGTTACTTTCTCCCTACAGACCACCTATCATCAGAATCAGAAAAGAAGTATAAATGTATTAAAGAAAGAAAAGAAAGAAGAATTAGGGGTGCTCCAAAAAGAACAGAATTATTAGTGCTGCCCCAAAAACTCGTTTCTCACTACGAATCCAATGCAACTGATCACGGAGATTTCATTGGCACTGAGCCATGGTCTTGTGGATTATTGCTGATAAACCTGGCGAAGAATCATCCGTCTTTCTCACAGAAAGTCAAAGAATACGCATTTTAAAAGAGGTAGACAACTGTCCTTTGTCAGTTGAGCACTTTTTGTAATGAGAAAGCTCACAGCAAAGCAAAGCAGCTTCAGAGCACTTATTACAATAAAATTATATTGGAAAGTGTAAAAAAGGGGGAAACGAGAAGTGCATATGAACGGTTGCTGAAGGTCCAGAAAACATCGTAAAGGCTCAGTTGGGACCGAGAATGATTGGAAACACTTGAAAGACAGAGCCGATATACGTGCGTATAGTGCAAAGGATTATTCGCCTGGCTGCACTCGAATTGGGGTCAACTCTTGCAAAAGTACACATGATGCTGTGACGACCCCGACCAGTTACTTGGTAAATCTGTTCACTACTACAACATAGTACTTTCTCTTTCTTCTACAGCCGATAATAAACAGTAAATAATAAATAGCAAATAATTGTTGTATACATGTGCCTCAAAAGCAAAAATAGAGAAGTACAATAGTACCGCTCAAATTTTTGATTAATCGACACCTGGTACGGATTAATCGCCGGCAAAACGTCGAATCATCATAAATTTGTTCAGTGAAGGATAAAAATGGAAAAAATTAGGAGTGTTGGATTCATCTCGACGCGACATAATAAATATCGAATTTTTATTAAGGGGGCACCAGCATCTCAGTGAAAGCTTTGAAAAATCCTTTTTTTTTCACGCGACTTCGACTCTTTTAGGCCTTCCGGATTACGGCGAATAATCCTTTGCCGGTGTCGATTAATAAAAAAATGTGAGCGGTATTGTACTAGGTGTAGCCTCAGGTTGAACATAGGGCGGCATACTATCTTCAAAGAAATTATCATATTCGAGCACGGTCGCTTCATTTTGAATATGTGGCGTAAAAAATAAAAAAAAATCTCAGTATCAGTGCAGCATGCATGCGACATCTACGCCTTGCTATGGACGGTGTGCAAAAGCATTTTGCTGTTATAAAACGTTTGAAGCGCTTACCACGTCAGTCATGCAATGTTTCCAAAATAACGCTTCCCCTCCATCAGGGTAGGAAGGTTTTTGTTAAAATTTGATTTCCGAAGGGCGATGGTAAGTAAGTGCCTTAGATGTTTGTTTCAACCTGAAACAGCGAATCGCTCCGAAGAACTCCGCGCCACAAGCCATCGAAATCCAATACAAGGAAGTAATGAAGTAAAGTTAAGCTATCAAATGTGAATAGAAAAGCAAGATATTCAAAGGTATCATAAAAAAGACTTTTTATTACCTCGAATTAACGTCATCCACGTTATGTGCATGTGCGAAGCTTTGCGCATACGGCACGTACAAAAAAAAATTCAAAAAAAAAATAGTAATTTGCCGGAAGTCCCACCTCGTGGACAGATTGTGGGCAAGTGGGCGGAGCCAAACGGCCTGAATCAATGAGGTGAGTCATTGTAAGGGTTTGCAAGAGGGGTCGTTAGGCGTCACAATACAAGAGAACATGCAAGCAAAGAGCAAGCGTAGTTGCTCAAAACCAGTTTCCACGACAAGTTATAACTTGTCATTGCAAGTAATAACTTGCCAATTCGTACCGGGAACAACTGCGAAAGATCTGGAATTCTGTAAAGGCGGGAATTTGAATAAGCTATTAATTTTCTTACTTTATATGATCTGATTAAGACTTCTTCGTACTTTTAATGGATTCGGGGATGTACAAGGCCTATCCACGTAACGCCTTCAGCGCGAAAAATAACTCTTTTTTCCAGATGGCACTAAAAGAGGCTGGGCAAGTAGTTATAGTGTCGGCCGACACTGTTCGGGTTTCAAAGGCCGTCAATAAATTTGTAAGAACAAATGACCTTCGCGCGGTCTGACTACTAACACATTCGCTCATTGTAATCGCGTCAAAGGCCATTGGGCTGAAGAGATGTGGAAGTGGTCCTACCACGAAGTGTCTACAGTTCATGCGACATCATCTCAGCTTGCAATAGTGTGGATGGGCAAGAAGACAGAGGATGCCGGAATGAAATTTTCCGAAGATGCGCCATGCACCTGTAGGTGTTTTGAAATTTGATTGGGATTAATTTCAATTGTACTGTTTTCCTGACCCAAGATTAAGTTTAAATTTAATCCTTCTGCGTAAATCTGATCCTGTTATCAATTAGGAAAGACAAAATCATTTTCGAGCTCAAATGAACGCGATAGCATGGAACGCAAATGGTTCAATAGCAGCATAAGCATAGGGGATGTGTGGTCTTATGTCGAATTTTCGTGCGGCCACTCGCAGCGAGCGGTGCAGCTGATCTCCTCGCGGAGACTGCGTACATTGCGCACGCTCCTGTTACAGTTTTAGGCCCGAATTGATTATTGCTCGATTAGGATACTTATCATGTAATGGTTTTGCTTCTTTTACTTTTTATGCTACTATTTTGTCTTCTTATTGTACAAAAGCCGTTGTTTTCAAATAATCATGAGCTAAACAGCTATTTCTTTGAAGGATTTCCATGATACTAGCCCCCTGCATCCTCAGCGCTATTGCAACCGACCGGGGCAAGTCGTGCTAATGGCGCCGTGAGTGCGACCCCGTAAAGCAAAAATCCCGCATAAGGCTACCACTCAAGCATAAGTATAGCGCGCTTAGTGCCACAACACCATCTCCGCCCTTCTCGTGAAGGTCTCAAAATCGAGTCTTTTCCAGTTTCGCCGATATAAACAGGTTGAATAACGCACGTAATCTTCATTCAAATTAGCAGACATTATTCTCTGCTGCGGAACTTTCTAGAATAAATCTTTTCACCAAGTACAAGAACTACCAGTTGACTGAAGCTACCAAGGTATTCTCGTTTCGCTTTCTAGCTGTACTCAATTTTAAAGCAAAAATATTGTGGTACTAAAAATAAGAAGCAGAAGCGTCTAGTAAATGAAAGACATCAAATACATGGAATGATCAAGCGGAAACCGGCCTGTTGCAATTGCATGGAACCAGCAATGAGAGCGACCAGAGAGCACGATGAGAAAATGCGAATGCAACTGGAAGGGATGAGCGTGTGGAATTTTCCCCGACATGGAGAGAGATGAATGACGAGGAGGATTAAATGCCGACTAATTCCATGCGCCTAGCAACTGTCATAAAATGGCATCAAAAGAGGTGAACTACGGCAGTTCATGGATAATCCTAATCGTTATATAATGAATTTTTAAAAGTGTATGAAGTCCATAGTAACATATGTAGTGCAGTGGGATTTTTTGTAATAATTCGAAATAATTTTCACATATGACTTCATTGTGAATTCGAAATAATTTTCACATATGACTTCATTGTGGTTTCCCTAGTGACATGTGTTCAGATACATCTTCCGAAGTACATAATTGAATAAATGAATAAATATGAGTGACCAAAAATGATTAATTATGTAGAGAAATCGATGCTGAGTTATTTCCTAACATATGTGGTGCAGTTCAATTTTTTGTTATAATGCAAAAATTTTTTACAAATATGACTTCATATGTGATCCCTAGAGACATTTGTTCAAATTCATTTTTAGGCGTACTTTATAAGCAAAAAATAAATTGTTAAGTAAACAAATCGATAAGAAAATGGTTCCCAAATATTATTCTCCAATTTTTACTCGGAGCAGAATTCCGTGGAAGAGCAGAAGTTCCAGTAGTACTGAGCCACGCAGTGGTTGGCGACCGTGAATGTAAATCATTGACTAAGTCAAATTTACACTGGACCGCCTCTGAAAATTTCGAGCGGATAATCAAATACCTGGCGTATTCCTTGGTTTTCCTTGCTTTTTATTTTATAAGGAATCCGATCTATATGTATTTTGATGGGCATCCTCTCCATTGACGTTTTTCCCGAAATTACACCTCTCACCCTCGTACGTACACGAATATTCCATCGGGAGCAGCCTTCTTGTGTTAAAGGGTGACGCAAGCAGAAGAAGAGGCACCAGATGGTGCACGAATGCGGCGTGCCAGCGAATTTATACGGCACCATCGATGCGAATGTAGTGATTTCGGCGCACCCCTTCGCAGATGTAGTCTGCAAGCGAAAAAAGAAAAACGGCCGTGGTATTACTGTCTCCATATTGAACCATATGTACCACCTTACAGATTCTGAACTTTTTAAAGAAGTTCAGTTTCAGACGAAAAGTTAACACTGTGTGGAAAATGGTCTCACGTAATAGCATTTAGGAATGCCTGTTGAGAAAGAACAAAAGCTGTCGCTGTCGAGTTTGTCACGATGTTTGGTATGTAAACTTTTCAGGGATTCAATTTCTGCTGTGTATTAAATAGAATATTCCAAACTTTTCGAAAATTGAAGCTGGAAAGTGGGATCAAAATTCGGCCCACACCTCATTTTGAGCCCACAAGATGCGATGTTCATACGCTTGATGTGAATTCATTGACTAATACCATCTTCAAGAACCTATCGTCTGAGTAACGCCTTCCCAAGTGGGAGATTACGAAGTCACATAAATATAATGCAGCGCATTTTAAAATCCACAATCATCATATTACCACTTCTTCAAATGGGATGAGTTGCCTACACTAAATTAACTTCAGCAATATTATAGCAAAAAATTTTTGTAAAATTTTACTCAAAATCGGCTTATATCGTGTCTAAAGATCAGAAACAAAGGGCTTGCGGGCATATCATATAGCGGAAGCATCGGTCGTCACAAGGAAGCACATTGCACCGCCGTTAGCTCCCACACGGCTCGCGAGGGTGACATCGGAAACATCAGCCTTTGTTAGAATGGCCAAATCTTTGAAGTTGATAGTAAATTTTAGTTTGCGGTGAACTGTTGTGAAGATTCAACGGATGAAACAAGGAAATCTTCGTAGGCACGAAAGGAAAAGGAAAGTAAAAAAGGAAGACGCACCTGGAAACACTGCTTCCTGAAAACGAAGATTTGATCTCAGAATAGGTATTGTGTTGCGGCGTTAAAAAACGTGCCTTTGGGGTGCTATTGCGGATTCTAGCGCGCTTCAGCTCGAGCTGCACGTTTCAGTGGCCGTGTTGCCTGTTGGCGGAGTTCAGAAATGCCAAACGCCATTTTCATTTGATCTCGCGTAGGGCGGATTTGCTTACTACCTCATGATGATGTGAAACAAGTGAAACAACAAACAATAAAAAACTAGTGAAATACGAAAGGGAGAATACGAAAAGGAGTTTATGGTAAAAAATATTAGGTTGATCGGAAAGTTTTGATAGGGTTGAGATTTTTTTCTATTTTATTTTACAACTCAGCAAGTAATGCAGGCTAATCAACAATATAATAAACATAGTTAGTTATAACATTGTCTTACTCAACGGGCAGATCGGCGATTCTCTTCTCCCAGAATTAGGAGGATTAGGGTCAAAGAAGTCACCGACCACTTGTCCAAGGTGGTCATTGTTGACGAATTTTTTCGTTGCTAAGAAAGCCTTAGGGGGCCGGAGCAAGTGGTAATCTGAAGGGATAACATCAGGGGAATAGGACGGATGTGGAACCTTGTCCCAGCCAAGCTCTTCCAATTTTGCACGGGTCCCTGACAGAGGTAAAGAAACCCGTGCACAATTGGAGGAGCTAGGTTGGGACCCGGTTCCACATGCACCCTATTCACCTGATACTGCCCTCTCAGATTACCACTTGTTCCGGCCCCCTAAGGCTTTCCTAGCAAAAAAAATTCGTCACCTTGAACAAGTGGTCGGTGACTTCTTTGACTCCTAATCCTCCTAATTCTGGGAGAAGAAAATCGCTGACCTGCTCTTTAGGTGGGACAATGTTATAACTAACGATGGTTATTATATTGTTGATTAGCCTGCACTACATGCTGAGTAATAAAAAAAATCTCAACCCTATCAAAACTTTCCGATCAACCTAATACAATCTGAAAAAAACACGTGATGTAAATTACACAATCGACGTCACAGCAAGGCGTGTGTGTAATTGCGTGTAGCTAAACGAACAGCAAATTTTCACAGTGAGCCAGAATTGTCTCCTCCGATATCTTCAACGCAAACTGCGCACCAAAAATGCTCACTCTTTCAAAAGGAATTCGGCTCTATTTCCATGCTTTCAATGGGCCTCAAGCCACTTTGATGAAAAACACCAGAGAACTACACTAGAAATAGGAACGCATTAGAATAACATTCATTAATCGCATTAGCTCCTCATTGTGTTTCCGATCGAGGTTGACAGAAAGGGTGGTAATGTGGAAAGTGTCCGTATGATTCCACTAATGGACATGAAAAGAACACCCATAATCTTTCCCACAGCACTCCAAACTACCATTCTATTAGGCTATGAATAAGTGAGAGGAGCACCGAATAAGAAAGAAAAATTTTTAAATTATCCAAAGGTTACTAGTTTAAAAGTAAAAAAGATTTGAAAAGAGGTATTGAACGTGATGAAAACAATGCATCACGGCAGGTTGTTGACAGTAGTGCTTTCACTGTTTACCCGACCATAATGCCGTTTTGCAATGATAAAGGTGAACGACGTGGAACATCTGGACGTCAGCTGTCCTGACTGGGAAAAACTCAACAGTGTAGAAGCAGGGGCCTTGCAGGTCCAGGCCTCCGTCGAGGATTCCCTCGGGATCGTATATTGAAGAGAAGGTAAGGAGCTGGGGTCGTATTTTGAATTTTTGGTCAACTATTCGAAAAATTTGGGCTGAGACAGATCGCTAAAAAGGTCCTCAATCGTTAATCATACTTACTCGAGTTATCACTATTTGGTAACAGTAGTATATTATCCATTGACGACTTTTTTGGAAAGACGGCTCAAATATAGCCAGCTACACATCTCATACATTGACTAGCCGGAGACATTGACCACCCCGGGGAGAGGGGGGGGGGTCGAGCTCGTCTAAAAGATAGAGGAGAAGGGGCTCTTACTGGAGTCCTCGTCTTCGGGAGTAGTCGTGTTTCTCGAGGATTTCCTTGATGCCAGTCTTGGTGCTGGTGCCGTGAAAAATCAGATTTAGAAATATTTTGCCTTTCTGAACCACAACCTTGGGTGAAGCTTACTGAGGCCCTGGTTCTCTCCGTCCGATAGCAACAGCGGTCTCAATTAAAGCAGCGAGGCACTTGCCGTGCTGAAACTGTGGGAAAAGCCATTGGGCGAGGTATGGGAAACCTCCATCATTAATGAGCAAGTCGAGCAATTGCATTCAAAGGATGTTATGAAATCGACAGCTATTCAAATGATTTCCAACGTATTACTCATAACCAAACTGCATCATCGTATCGTTGAAAAAATAAAAAAAATTTATTTCGCTGAGGAATGGTGGGGACCTTGATGATTGCTATACAGAACATGTCTTTAGATGACTGAGTGTCAATAGCATACAATAAATATCACTTACACATAGTATCAATATCACATATATTATCTGCTAATTAAGGCCGCGTTCATACTTTGCGGTTCCGGCGGCAAGGCGTGGCTGCGGGTCTCTGCGTCTCCGGCTGCGCCACTCTGTCTCGTTGCCTGCGTCGCCTTCGTACCTCCTCAGTGTCATTTTGCCTCGCTGCCTGTGAACGCAGCCACACCGTGCAGAAGCAAAGTATGGGTGCGCCCTAACGCAGCCTTGAACCGGTTGAGTTGCCGCAAAGGGAAGTCGTTGGAAAGGTGCAAGGGGGCGTATTTGGTAAGTGCCGGTCGAGTAGGGCTTAATAGCCCACTACTTGGGATTTTTTTCGGTCGGCTCTCATTCTGTATTACAGGATGAGGTGTAGAGAGCCCAACATTATGTTCAGGATGCGCCATGTATTTCGTAATTTTCATGATGGTAAACAACCATTCTCCGAGCCACCCAAGAGCATGCGAAGGTCAGTCCATTTTTGAATATGTGGGTTTACACTGCTTGGGGTTCCGATTAGCTAATCCAGGATAAGAGAATGATCAACCTGAATGGGTAATTCTTTAATATTCCTGTGCGCCAGTGTGCTAGCTTTATACCATTCGGTCTAATTATGTAACGCATTGTATCTCTAAAGATAATGTTGTTTACGAAGAGTACCCAAACGGCTCCAAATTTCATCGACGTCACTGCTTAGTTACTCTGTTTACTGTCTTCCAAATATGCTGTCATAATGAAGAATCCAACGGAGCATCTTCATAAAGACCATTTCTCGAGAAGTTTGGAGGAACGGCAGATGATGGAACACGTGCCAGTCGGTGAGCGAAAAAAGTTCGAACAGATGTTCTCGTAGCTACCGTTTTATTATCCGAAGATCTAAAAAACCATCGTAATGCACTTGCCAAAACATGACTCTTCAAGGAGCTGAAGTACAGGGCGATTCAAAAACGGATACAGTTCAGTTGTGGGTGGGCAGTTATGAAAGGTCTTGTGGGGAGCGGGGAGAGGTTGTAATTGCATCTCACAAACATGTTCCAACTCCACAGATGGGGACGGCGTGGCGAAGACGGGCAGTTTTCGGGTGTGTGCCATTAGGACAGAAAATTCGCGTTGTGGCGTCCGACATGCAGCGCGATGGTGCGAGCTATGCGAGCCAGACTGGATGGGTTCTACAGCGATGGCGGAGCTCTACGCCTTTTTCTGAACGTAATCGATTCAAGTCGTAACTAGTACGGCGCCCCTACTGACATCATCTTGTCGTGCGTCAAGTGCGGTCACGAGAATTCTCTGTCCTAATTGCCTACACCAGCAATTTTCAGTGTAACTTACCTAGGTTCAATCCCAATACAAGCAATATAAGATTGAGCTGGTTCTAAGGATATTCCAACTGGCACGATCAAGGATCATACATAGGAGAACTTCGACCGGAAGAAGGGATCCCTCCCTAGGAAATCAATAGACTGGTACTAAAAACTTTTCGGAGAGGAAAAATGCTGATGATAGCAGGCAAGTACCCGTAAACCCTTGTGTAGTCACCCGTATTCATATACTGCCATGATTTTGAATGGAAGAAGACAGCCTGGCTCATCCAGGAATGGACATTCGTCTCCGGGAACCTTATCCTTACATCCGACTTATCAGTCGACAGGTGGACCCGATCTCTGATCATATGGTTATCCAACCCCCATCCATCATTGGCCTCAGTAAGGTTTAGAGCAGTACATATCAAGGAAATTTACGTCATCAGTACTATTCCAGCTCTTCGTCGGAAACCCAGTATATCTCCTTACATACCTATAAGTGGTATCTGGATTTGACGATCAACTGGGAGGTAATCGTACTGGCAAATAAGTGGAAAAGAAATTACTGTATCACGCCCTCTTCGACAGAGGTGGTGCAGTGACAGGGGGTATGTAGCGCTATGTCGAATTTTCGCGCGGCAGCGCGCGGCGAGTGCGAGTTGATCTCATCGTGTGTGCTTGCATACATTGCGTACCGTACCCACACATTACACAAACTTCAAAGTAAACAACAACTCTTATCTTAATAAGATACGCGCAAGCATTTTAGAGAAAAAATAATTAAACATGCAATCAAATAAACAAGTAAGCAGGGACAGCATTTACAGCAATCATGGAAAACAGTCAGGTCATTGCGTCCTAAGCGGAAATCTAACCGTGCGACGCCGCAAAGCGAAAGCTCTACATCAGGCTACACAGCCAGTGACAGGTGGTGCGCTTTCCCAATTGCACTGTGCGGAAGGCAAATGAGTCCGTCACGCCAACGCGGTCTTTCTACTCTCCAGGATAAGTGAATTGGTATCGGATCCGTCCGGAAAGGTAGAAGCACTCAATTGTACATCGGCTGACTCCCGCAAGCCATTTTATGGGCATCTTGCATTCACCTTCCACCACAACTCTGAATGGAGTTACATGCGTGGCGCGTCTCAAAACAAGATTCGGAGGCTGAGACCTTTGCCATTTAATCTTTATTACACCCTACTATTACTGTCATTCAAAAAGCAACTAACATGGCACATCAAGGATTTTTGAACACATACTGCCACTAAAACATTATGTGATTATGATTATGATTATGATTTATTATCGTAAAGTTAATACAAACAATCACCATCAGTCAAAGGACAACACGTTTTTCGATAATCAGAAAGCAAAGAATGCACGTGAGATTATAATTACTTTACGTAGGCGGTGGGGGGGGGGGGTGTAGTAGACAGCACCGAAGGGCAGCGGCCGCCATCACTGCAAGCCTGATCGTAAGGTAGATGAGACTCCGGATACCAGCTTAGTAGGTCCGCCAACGGTGCTGACAGGGACTCCCCGGCGCCACTTTTTGAAGGTTATTGGTCTAACATAAACAAAGGCAAAAAAAACTAACAAACTAGCGAACTCACACACGAGAGGAAAAAAAAGCAAAAAGAATAAAAAAAACAAAAAGAATATAGCAACACCATTAAAAATACAAAGCTCACACTTCATCACACATTATTCAGTCATAATATGGTAGAACAACAACACAATCATCGACGGAAGATCGCTTCTCGGCTCAGTTATTCGAAATAGAGTAAAATCTGTTATCTGTTCTCAGAAGAACCCTCGAGAAACCATAATTCCTCTTACTTTGCTTCTAAACGAGCTCGGAGAGCTCGAATTCACCACAGAGGGCGGTAAATCATTCCAAAGCGTGATTATCCTTTGCGTGAAGGAATTGCGGAATTCGGTAGAATTCGTTTTCTCCCGTCTTCACTTCGTCTTAGTGTTAGTCTTCACTGTGCATCGGCACAGTGAAGACTAACACTAAGACGAAGTGAAGACGTGTCTCTTCGCTGAACTACCTCTTACACTTTTTTCTGCCTTCTGCAGAACATTCCTATGGATTAGTAAATTATAAGACAGTTCTACAAGAAATTCCATGAATCACTGAGCAATATTTCTGATGTCTGCCTTTGAATCATATTCAATACAAATCCTTGAATTTCTTATCAATCACTTCTTATATGCATTTTAAATATTTGTCCAGCAAACTGCGTTACATAAGCATTTCATGTTTTGTTTATACTTGCATTTATTGCAATAATGTTTTGACAAGTCTTGCATTTGTTAAAATATGACAAGTGATATACACATAAGCGGCACTTAGGCTCCAGTAAACGGTTCTAGCCCAATCGTCTTCGGGCCTAAGAAATGATTACCACGGTTACTTCATTTTTAATGACGCCATTTTCAAATGTATTTGGCTTCATTACTTCACTGGTCTCTTTTGAAATTCTTCTATTTCTGCTCGCTCTTGTGATTTTCCTGTCAGTTGTGAAATCTTTCAGAAGCCAGCTGAAGCTTAAAAACTGAAAACAATAAGCGTTTATCTGCCCCGAGAGTTTACTGCATTCTGCGAGATCTTCCTATGGATTAGCAAATTATAAGACAGTTTTACAAGGAATTCCAAGTATCACCGCAGTATTCCAGATGTGTGTCTATGAATCACTTAATATTTGATATGAATCCTTGGATTTCTTATGAAAAAATTTCTTATATGCCTTTGAATATTTGTCTAATGGATCAGGTTTCATGGGCATCTTACATTTTGTTAATACTTACATTTATTACAATAATGTTTTGATAAGATTTGCATTTGTCAAAATAAGAGAGGTATATAAACAGCATTGAGGCATCAATAAGTGGTTCTGACCAAATCGTCTTCAAACCCAAAAAACTCTCCATCCTATAGATCTCAAACGAGTTTCACCATGCCAGCGCCACTCTCCACATCTTTTCCGTGGGTTTTCTTTCCGGGCCATTTCTTCCCCTCACAAATCAGTGAAATGCCACCTCCTTTATCAAGCGTGGCAATTGCGAAAAAGGTGTTGCTTGATATATCTTTTCTTTCCGGGCCATTTCTTCCCCTCACAAATCAGTGAAATGCCACCTCCTTTATCAAGCGTGGCAATTGCGAAAAAGGTGTTGCTTGATATATAGATAAGATCCTACAAGCTCAATATACTCTCAGTAGGAATACTTTCATGTTAATGCTGAACTACATAGGTTTTCATCAGCATGCCCTATATCTGGACCTGACCATTGAATTTCTCCTCAAATGTAAATCGCACGGTGTAGTCCCCATGTTCATTCAACACATGATGACGCGGTTCCATCGTTTTCGCCAAGATAGTGTGCGGAGTGTGGTGAAACAACTACAATGTTGCTTACTGGACGCCGCTATCGCAGAACATCGACGACTTGGAAGTAATTGTATCAGGAACATCGTTCATCAAAAAGTTCTACTAAGACAAAGAGTGAATGGGGAATGCTGGCGAAGTTTGATAGGCTATCACAGAGCTTCTTGCGAGCGACTAAGGTTAGCAACTCAGCAGAGGCTAGGACAAAAGTTCAACCGATTGAGACAGCGAACAATACCACCAATCCCGATTCGCAGTTCTCTTCCATCACGTCGATGCACTATCATCGATGGCGAATCTGTGGATAGTGATGTTGAAGCGATGTTGAATCTCGGACCTAACTTCTGCCCGAAACCAAAGTTTTCCGAGAAGCTGAGGAATGACATCATTGCGGCGGTGCATAAGTACTGGTATAGCCAAAGCTGGAAAAATCAATTGGGTCCCACAGTTCCAACATCTGAAGAATGCTTGCGTAGAGATATGCCATTTCCACGGAAAGATATCCACATACCGCAACATGACACCGATTTTGTTTCAAAAGTAACCACGCTTAAACTGAACCTCCTACAAGTATTCGACAACCACAGAAACCTGCAAGCTCCAGACAATATGACAACAACAGAACGAGCAGGTCTCAGGAAAGCGATTGATTTGAGGAGGTCTTTACGGTTTTCGGTTGGAGACAAATGCGGTGGATTCGTTGTGATGTCGCGTGAACGAGACATCTCTCTCAGTGAAATTGCCTTATCGGATGCCACAACTTATGAGGTGGTAACAATAGAGCAGTACAAAAGAGAATGTCACAAACTAGAGGAAGTGGTAACAAGAATACTCGGCCCGAAGTTGGAAAGGAATACCATGGTCCGATTGATGTCGAAACATACTACGGTACCAACTTATTATCAGCTGGTCAAAACGCATAAGTTGGTACGAGAAGAAAACTCTGTCGACATAACATCAATTGAAACGAGACCAATAGTAGCATCGTGTGGTGGCCCGACTGACGGAATCAGTTGGTTTCTCCAGCGGATTCTCTGCCCCCTGCTTTCATATGTTCCGCATCATCTGAAGAATGTAAACCAATTCCTGGAGCAGTTGAGACAGTGCAATTTCAACGGTAAACCTCGTCTACAATATCAAAGTTTTGACGTTGTGGCACTGTATACGAATGTTGACACCCAAAGAGCTGTAGAGGCTTGTGTACACCTTCTACGTCTGCACTATCACCACCTACAGCTGTTTGGTCTATGTGTCGAAGAGATTGAAGAGCTCCTCCGAAACGTAGTGGACGTGAACATATTCCGATTTCGAAATCGGTACTACAAGCAGACCAGAGGATTGGCTATGGGAAGTAGGTTGGCACCGTTACTGGCGATAATTTTTATGGATAGCATTGAACGTTCAGCTTTGTCGACGGGAGTGCTGTATTTTGGTCGATATATCGATGACATATTCATTGTCGGAAGATCACGAACAGCACTACGGAGTACATTTGGGAAACTGAATTCACGGTGCGAGTCCATAAAATTGACGGCTGAGGAGCCATCAGAAGATGGTTATTTACCTTTCCTGAACACGAAGATCAAGATTTCCGATGGTCACGTTGTCAGCATGTGGTACAGGAAACCGGCATCTCACAACATAATTATTCACGCACGAAGTTGCCATCCTCACTACATGAAGGCGAACGTCATTCGCCACATGATCACTACATCACACGAGCTGACCACGGTAAACTCCGACGTGGTGGAGACAGAAGTGAGCGAAATATTGCGGCGGAATGGATATAGGCGGCAACAAGATCGTGGCTGGAGACCATGGCGATCACCTTGTGGTTCTCCTCTGGTTCTACCTTTCATCACTGATCCCTTTGCGTTTGATGTTAATCGCGTTGTGAAGCAGTCTGGACTTCCAGTAAATTTGGTTTTCCGGCCACCTCCTACATTGCGACGCATTTTGACATCATCACGACCTTATGAGAATCAGTGTGGAAGATCAAACTGCACGATCTGTACGACTGATCACGAGGTGTGCCAGCTGAAGTGTGTTGTATATAAAGTAGAATGCCTCTCTTGTCATGATTTCTATATAGGAGAGACAGGAAGACCTCTATATAAAAGAATGGAAGAACACATAAGAGCCCTGCGTAGCCCTCAAAGCTATCCAGAGAATCCATTCTCGAAACACCGCACACTCAAGCACGCCCAAGAAGTACCGCCACAACTACGAGTCTCCATTGTTCAGAGAAACCTAATTGATCCGGTCGAAAGGAAGATAAGGGAAGCAATGGAAATAAAACAGTGCAAACCACCAATCAACAGCAGGGAGGAAATGAAGATGGCAATGAGGTTGATAACAATGTAAACAACGTGATATGTGAGGAGTGGTGACTTACATGACAAAATGAAGATCTGTCACTATCCCTGCCTATATAAAAGATATGCTATCCCCTCCGTCATTTCTAGTCGACATCTCTAAGACCTTCCCCGCCCTCCCTTCCTGTCCTAACAGTAGCGTCATAATATCGCGCTTTAGGACTTGGTTGGTAGCTTTGATTGTTTAGTATCATTGCACTCATGTTGTGATGTTGTTAGTAATAGTTTTCAGCTGATCTGAAGAAGGGCTTATGCCCGAAACGTCATCAATAAAAATAATAATCGAGCCTTCATTTCTACATAAACAAGATTCAATAGTTGCTTGATATGTTCAACTTTATTTGAAGGGCGAGGTGAAGGAATGGGGTTGTAAGTGGAAGTAACAGCCTATTGAAAATTCCAGTTGAGTTGTATGGGTCTTTGGGTTTTTTGAAATATGTCCATTAATATAAGAGCATGTTTTCGGAGGAATGGGTGGGTGGTGACTGAAACTGTTCATGCCGCCGCTAATGCAAGAGTGCTGAACAAATATGTAAGTCAACTTTCCGAGAGTAGAAAACCCACGCTGAATATTTGTAGACATGAGAAACGATAAATGGTTGCAATGACTGAGTAGTCGCGTGCCAAGTGAAAGAATTTCTTTGAAAATGGGGTCGTTCAAAAACCAATAATAGTTGAGATGCAGAGATAATGATTCCGAATAGGATGGAAAAACAGTGCGTGGCCTTGCAGTTGGATGCATTTCGAAGGAATCGACCTATTTCTAAGATTCTGGTGAAGTTTCCTGAACTGACCAATGGCATTTTCATCACTTCGTTGAGGGGGCTAGCTACGCTACTCAAAGGACTGTGCACGGAGAGATGAGTTTCTATGTTGCCCATATATTTATGTTGTATTGGCCAATTAAGGGCCGCCTGTAAATTTTCACGTGAAAAAGTGAGAAAGCGGTCGTGATACAGCTACCAAAAATGGTGGCCGCAGAGGGAGAGGGTCTTAAGGAAATGCCCGCCTCGTCGTCCACCGCGGTGAAGGACACACAGTGATAATAGGAAGTCACCTAAACAGTCCCACTCTTCCACTTCGACCGTGGCGGACGAGGGGGCGAGCACTCACTCTGAGGCTTCGCCATCTCGGCCGTCCCTTTGAGAAGCTGTATCTTAGGCGGATCCCCCTTCGCGTGAAGCTCTGCATGTGGCTCTTAATAGGCAAATATAACATAAATGAATGGGTAACAAAGAAACCCAATCTCCGCTGCGCTTGAGTATTTATAGTTGGTTTTGTGCCCTTTTAACTCAAGAATGAAGGGATATTCTAGAGAGGTTTCCGGATGGTCTTGTAATAAGGAGTTAGGTTGGTTTCCGTATCGCACGCCCTTAAAAGGAATCTAAACAATAGTGAATATCTCTCTCTGTGGTCTTCAGTGAGGAAATGAGGAAGAAACAATACTGTTGGTATGTACATAAACTTACCTAAAACTGTTTGATTCGTAAATATAAGTTTTGGAATGTTTTATCCGTATTTAATCGAAAAATTATGCCTCTTGAAACATGTTCCCGGCCGGGTGGGCGGGGCCTGTCCTGTCGTCCGCCGCGGTTGGAAACGGAGATTGGGACTATTTACGTAACGTTCTGTCCCTACAATCGTCTCCGGACGCCGCGGACAACGGGGTGGGTACTTGCTCGGAGACCCCGCCCCCCCCCGGTCGAGATTTTGTGGTGCTGTATCTTAGCCGGGTTCACATTTTTTCACGTGAAACCTTGCATGTGGCCCACATCAGGCAAATACAAGATGGACAAATGGGAAACAGAAAAACACATTTTTCCGTGTACAATGCTTCTGAATATTTACAATTTAATACTTTCAAAAAACAGTTGGAATAACAGTGTATAAAACCGTACTGACCGTTTTCGAGTTATTTGCGAAAAGATTAAGTTAAACCCAAGCGTAAATGGATAAAAGCCGCTGCCGTTGCAAATGGCGCATGGCTTATCTCTTTCTCGCAATGAGTGAGTAGGACAGGAACATATTTACTCATGCACACGTCTCGATTTCTAGTTTTAGAAATAAACAAAGATAGAAGGAAACATATTGTGTTTAGGAATGTCAGAAACGCTGTAGACATTTCTAGGCAATGATGGGAAAATTTCCCAGGAATGCAGGTGGTGGGAGGTTAAAGTGGGGGAGCTGAAGGTCAACTGGTTCATTTGAAATTGCGAAATACTCACATCACCCTAGTGATATTTTAAATAGTGAATGGCAGTGAACTTCAGAATTTCCGGGGTTTATCAGCCAGTATAGTCAATTATTAGAATGTCTTTACGAAATAAGTGAAAATGAGAGCCAAGAGATATCACTACGAATGATGAAATTATTTGATTTTGTGCTGGCCTATGCCCCTTCCTCGCCAGGGTTTTCTGAATAACGTTGCAGTGTTATGGCTATCTAAGAGATCCCTTAACCAAAAAAATTGATTGATCAGAATTTTCATCAAGTTACTTCTATGATACAAAATGTAACAATGTATGAGTTAAAGTTCATCAGTGTGAACAACGAAGTGAAGTAAGAGCCGCAAGCAAAGGTACGCGAATCGGAAACAGCTGCACTTGGCGCAAATCATCGGCATTCCTCCTGAGATGTGTACGTTTGCTCAGGAAACATTCGCATGCTGTAGGAATTCCAAGCTTTGTACACTCGGCGGGATACACAAATTGCAAAAAATCGATGACATAATAATGTTTGTATTAATTTTGTATTTTATTACGTTTGTATTAACTTTCATTGTAGCCGTAACTACTGTAGGAAATCTAGATTCTCTTAAAAAAATTTTCTTAAAATTTTCTTAAAAAATTAAGATTCTCTTAAAATGAAACCAAAAATGAATATATTTATTTATTGCAATGTTTGTTTATTCATTTATTTATTTGTTATCCACACAAGGTACACTACATTATGGGACGATGAACAGACTCCCTGTCTTTTCTTCCTGTTAGTCAGAAAGCAGTGGTTCCAAGGTTTTATGTATTATAATTTCAGGAAATTCTTTAAAAAATTCATGAAGTGCGCATATTTTCTACCAAATAAGCAAAAGAGTTTAGTTTTCCTGCCCTGCATCTAGTGATAACTAACCAGTTCCTGATTCATATTGCAACTATTTTAGGGTCATACTCAAACAGATTCTCTTCAATAAAATCGAAAATGGATATACTGATTTATCACAATATATTGGGTTGGGGAATAAGTCCCCGCCGTTTTTTTCAACCCCGTTTTTCACATTGTTCCCTTCATCTTTCGACGAAGCTCATATATGTTTTCGGTAGAGCTTTTTTTGCTCTACAGAGTGCTTATATCTGTTTTTTGATTCTTTCGATTACTTGATATTTATGAGGTTTGGAAATGAAGTAAGCTCGAGGAAAAAAACTAGCACTTGCGCACCTCATCTTTCTCGTCTGCCATTGAGACCAAAAAATGTTCGTGTATACGATTCGATAGAGCTCTTTCCGCTCTACAGAATGGTACTACTTCTTATTCAAATCGCTCAACTTTTTGCTGTTTTTGAGACTCGGAAATGCAGTACTCGCAAAAGTGTGCACTTTCGTTATCTCCTCTTTCTCGCCTACCATCGAGATTGAAGAAGATGCGCATATATGCATTCGATAGAGCTTTCTTTGCTCTACAAGATGATACCACATTTCTTTTGTATCCTCCCATATTTTAGCATGTAGGAATAAGCTTCCACCTGATTTTCAATTCAAAATTGCACAATGAATATGATTTTTTTTGGCAGAGTGTTTTATATCAATCGATAGAGCTCTTTCCGCTCTACAAGATATTGTTTACGTTTTTCGTAAGAATAAATTTTTGACATTTTTTAGATCACTCAAAAGTCGACGAAATCGAGCATTTTTGACACCATGTGACGAATATGTTCGATTTCGTCGACTTTTGAGTGATCTAAAAAATGTCAAAAATTTATTCTTACGAAAACCGTAAACAGTATCTTGTAGAGCGGAAAGAGCTCTATCGATTGATATAAAACACTCTGCCAAAAAATCATATTCATTGTGCAATTTTGAATTGAAAATCAGGTGGAAGCTTATTCCTACATGCTAAAATATGGGAGGATGCAAAAGAAATGTGGTATCATCATGTAGAGCAAAGAAAGCTCTATCGAATGCATATATGCGCATCTTCTTCAATCTCGATGGTAGGCGAGAAAGAGGAGATAACGAAAGTGCACACTTTTGCGAGTACTGCATTTCCGAGTCTCAAAAACAGCAAAAAGTTGAGCGATTTGAATAAGAAGTAGTACCATTCTGTAGAGCTGAAAAAGCTCTATCGAAACATATACACAAACATTTTTTGGTCTCAATGGCAGACGAGAAAGATGAGGTGCGCATGTGCTAGTTTTTTGTCTCGAGCTTACTTCATTTCCAAACCTCATAAATATCAAGTAATCGAAAGAATCGAAAAACAGATGTGAGCATTTTGTAGAGCAAAAAAAGCTCTACCGAAAACATATATGAGCTTTGTCGAAAGATGAAGGGAACAATAAGAAAAACGGGGTTGAAAAAAACGGCGGGGACTTATTCCCCAACCCAATATATTAGGTTGTTCGGAAAGAAATGCGCGTTGAATTTGTCCATTTTTCTCTCCTACTATAAAAGATTCTTCAAAACAGTTCAATCTATTAGAAAGAGATTTTTATTGTGCATCTTTTCATATATCTTTGTCTATGTCTACTTGGTTTTTTTCAAAGAAAAAAAGTTTCAACGACTTGAGGCCGACTTCCATGTTCTTCGTCATCCAAGCTTTCATTACCGTTTTTTAAACGCTGGAACTTTGCCCGACACTTTATACAGCCAAATCTTTCTGCAAACATTATACGCATGGCGACAAATATTTACCGCTTATCGCATTGAATCTTGCATTTTTTTGAATTTTTTTTCAAAATTTTGAAAAAAAAATTGAAACTCTTTTTTGAATTTGTTCTTCAAAAAAAAACAAGTAGATATAGACAAAAGTATTTCAAAAGATGCGCAATAAAATTCTCTTTCTAACAGACAAAACTGTTTTACAAAATCTTCTGTAGTAGAAGAGAAATAGATGGACAAAAAAACGCGCATTTCTTTGCGAACAACCTAATATTTATCTACCTGTAGTCCTGTAGCACCTTTGATTGGTATGCCCCCACTGTCCATTCACTGTATTCTACCCTATAAGTCAGCAAACAGATAAATAATTCTTATTACGCTACTGTTGTATTTATGACGTGGACGAGACTAATAGGAAGGTACGTGAAAGAATATAGCCGCGTGCAGGCGTATTGCTATTTGCACAGATCGCCCGACCTGCTCCATGGCTGTACAGTTTCTGCTTTAAGAAGATCCCATCCACTGGTCGCGCGTGTGGTAGTAGCGCCTCATTCCCCTGACTCGCTCTCGGATGACATTCCCTAAACTATTGTGGATGCGAGCCAGTAGAATGTCCGAGAGGAACCTATCAGTTCACTGCACTTGAACGGCACAACAATGCCTCCACCCCCCCCCCTCCGCTCCCCCGCTTTTCTCGAGTGTCTTGAGAGATCAGGTCAGTGGGTGGCAATAAACACAAACAAATAATGAGTGCTAAAAAACATTCAACTCGAATTATGTGCCCGGCACAGCTGATGTCCGATACTTTGTCACCTGACGGATGCATCGTGATTTTCAATCTTTACCAAGGCCTAAGGCTGCTGATCTGCACCAATAACAAGGTGTATGGAGAATTTGAAATTCAAGGGGGGGGGAGGGGTGTTGCGACAGGTGACGCGTATTCTCATGTTATGGAGGCCAAATCCCTTAGACCGCCGCCAGGCTTTGCGAATTTGCGGTGTCGCGGCTCCGCACGCGAAGTTGCGGCATTGCGTAATCTCAAGGTCGTAGCGCAGCGTGCGAAAGTGCGGCAAAATCGCAGGATCACAGAATCGCAAAAACGTAAAATCGCGAAGTCTGACGGCGGCCCAAGCAATGTCCGTTCAGGTAAAGCAGGCCTTTCATCCCACCGGAGTAGGAGAATCGGTATCAGACTCATGTCGAGAGACGAAAGCACTGTTACATCGACTGCCTTCCAACTCATTGCAGACGCTGAACCGCATCCACAATTCTGAATAAAACTATATCTCATGACGTTCCAAAGCGAGAAGTTTATTGAAAAAGAAAACTTTATTCTCATCCAATATCGGAGAATCTGGCAAAAAAAAACAGTGCCTTCCCGTTAGCATTTTTTTATTATTTAAAGTACATTTAAACGAGTCTTCATTATTTATGTAAGATAGCACACTCAAACCCAACGTAGTTGGCAATAAATGGAAGAAACAAAACAAAACAAAAAAACACAAAAATACACAACTGGAAATTCAGGCACAATTACAACAAACCGGTAGCGACGGAGAAAAAAGTGATTCTGAATGATATACCTATACCCATTATTTTGATTAATATACCTTACCCACCACTGCCCGAGTTTCGAAGAGTACGCTGTTATGTAGAAAGACGGCGGAGAATGGGAGTCCGTGAGGTAGCGAATGTTGGAAATTCTCTGCTGATTCGCTTCTTCATCTATAGAGCAAGAAATCCACACGTAATAAGGGAGGAAGCTTAGTATTGAATTTCGAAAAAAATGCGAGTTTTATTCTTATGTTCCTTCTCTTAATGATACGATGCTAGCAAAGTATTCATATTCATAGATGACTGAGGCGCTAAGACGTGAGAATGTATTCGTTCACCGTTGTGAGAATTGAAACGACCAAAAACCCGTGAGAGGAAGATCATCCCTAGCGGCTTTCATGACGGATGTACATAATTGCCTGCATTCTCCTTTTCTCATTCAGTGGGTATGAGATAAGCAAGTGAATGACGCGCTCATCATTGACGAAAAGCGCTCCTCGAACTGTAGAGACGGCGTTACGGTTGACAGCTGACGCCTCCGGCGATGACAGACCCTGCCCCCAGGCGACGTGATTCCTGGTTGGCTACGGTGAGAGTGATCAAGGAGTTGCTGCAAAGTTGACGGTATCGCGCGCTTTCTCAGTTTCAGCTTGATGCTGACTCCAGAAAATAAATGCTGTTGTATTTTCGAACATCCTCTCGCGATTTGGCAACACACCAATGGGAACTCGTCTGAACATGGCCCCGCTTTTTGATGAAACGTCGTCCGCGTCGAAAATCAGCGATGGGAAGGGCCAATTCGCGAACTGTCGGATATGCCGATCTGTCGAAAATCCCATTCATTTGGGTATGAACGCGCAGGAATCTGCGAAGAAGATATGATACAAAGCGACTGCAAGAAATGTGGAATTAATGGCAAATCAATACATGTTCGATTTACTATTGCGTACTCATTGATATTGTCTCGAATTCCACAATATGCCAAATTTCTCCCTTCCGTTGGCTAGGCCACCCCCAGTTGTAGCTAAGAGGCAAGCCGATTTTCACAATACAACTTTGCTTGTATATTCCAATCAGAGCACGGCTTAGAGAGCTCATTTATTCCTTTTTTGTTTCATTCATCTTTGCTTATTCGCAATAGTGGAATTAAACTGTAATAATCTGCTTCTGAAGTTGGTAAAGCCACAATCAGCGTGAAGGGGTAACTGCACAACCAGGATGACATGCTCTCTGTGTATGGTCGAGCGAGTTCCAAAAAAGCGATAATCTGTAGTAAAACCAGCGTTGAAAGGCGCATGTTAGGCCACGTCCATACCCAGCGCCTGCAGGGTAAGGCAGCGTCCTTAGGTAGCGAGGCAGAGTAGCACTGGGGAGCAGCAGAGATGACCAGGCAATGAGGCAGGGTGGCATTGGCGGAAACGCACCTCAGACTTTTTATCACGGCCTTGACAAGGTGCGTTGCAGAGCGGGCAGGCCCTTCTACATGAATATTCAACATCGACGCCATTCATTCCTATCGGTTTTCAAGTGTGCGATTCTATCATCTTGATAGTGGTAAGTTGGTTAGAAAATGGAAACACTATTCACTATCAGGATGCTGACTTATGGGCAAAAGCTTCGGTGTCGGACGGGACTCTAAGCATTAGCTCGTCCTAGTAGTGACTTTCGCATCGCGCACTGCGGCGATAATCAGCAGATATGTAAAATCAAAAAACTACTCACTATATTCGACTATTTTCAACAAATGCCAGAACGCTTCCAGATTTCAGAAGGGTTATTGCATCCAGCCTCGTATTAATCACGGAAGGTTCAGCTGAACATCAAGTTACTCAAAAACTATGACTGCAATTGGAGGGTGCAACCCATGCATCACGAAAGACGTCTACAATCTACGTGTAGTGTATATTCTACTTTCATGTTCTGCTGACCGATGCTACCTACCTATGCAAGGGTAAAATGCAATTATTCGAAAGAAAACTTGAACTTCTTCTGAAATGAATTAAGTGCCCTGTGGCGTGAAAAGCCTCGCAAGAATGTTAGAAATCCCTTTGGAGTCCGACGTTTGCCTTGCAGTTTGGACATTATGCGGAGCGCAGATTTTGCACTTTGTCCTAAATAGAGAGATTCTCTAACCTTCAGTCGTCATTGCCAAAAGAATTTCGATATACTATTATACAATGCCCCACAATGGACCGCGTTCGAAGGCTGTGTAGCAACGCACGGTACTCATCGATAGATTTTCTTATCATCAGGCCGATCTACTAAATATTTTACAGATGTTTTCACAGATGTTGCTTTTCGTTTCTCGTCGAGGTCGTATAACAAGGGAGCGAAAACGCTGCTTCACTGAGTTCTCAGCTCGCACTGTTCCACCGGTGCTATCCTCGCTGTATTCTCGCAATACCTTCCTCCATCCCGTCGCCACTTATCAATATCTTCTCGTCAGTATTAGTATTTGGTGGATTCAATCCTTCTATATTAGTATTTGATGGTGTAATAAAGATTCAGTCCTTCTGATTCTAAGCTACATAATCAGTACGATCAATACCAACCTAGTCGCAACGTTTGAAGGACTAGCAACAATCTAGGGTCTGCATGCGTCAAAAATGTCGGTAAGAGAATCAGTACCTAGCACTAGGATCTATTTTCGCAATAACACTGGTTATCAGACATCAACAATATCAACATCAGCAATATTTCCCTATACTATCAATTCCGCGGAGTGTGCAGAAGATTTATCGTTGGGTACTGCAACGCATTCATGTCATGCTCTGCGCGTTCTTTCACAGGACATCCACTCTGCCTACATCGACCATACTGGCGGGAAAAAGGACTTCATGTGTCAACATGGTCAAAAAACAGGTGCATGTATAGGCTGGACAGTGACAAGCACCCGCTGGAAATTATGCTATTCGAAAGAATACGCCATAAGTTATTACAACTCAATCCGCTACATTTACCTGCCACCAAACATAATTCGGTCTTCGTACGAAGTCGTCTGTGCACGATCACTAGTCTTTGTTGCATGCGATTTGGCCTTGCTCGATTATAACCTACTTTACCCCCCCCCCCCCCCCCGCGATACATAAGGTGTTAGAGCTCATGAACAGTGGAGTCAAAGTTTTACTAGAAAAAGGAAACTGGCGATACAAAATCATTAACTTTCAGAAGGTACAAGCCTTGGATTGGTGATCCAGGGAGAGGGCCCTGGTCTCATTAGAGATGAGATTCATTAATTTCATAGGAGATGCACGAACCTTTGGCACAGCCTTTGAAAATTGTCTTCTCGATACATTAGCGAACTTTGTGCGTACAGCTCCTAACATGCACCATTGTCTCCGAATCTTCGGACTATTTCGGATTCGGGGCTACTCACATGTAGACACAGTCGGTGGTATTGACCACGTGAGAAGTGTCTCAAAAGAGATAAAAGACACTGATCTGTCCCTCGGACAAGCAATTTTGTATATGGCTATGGAGACCTTCTTCAACTCCATCCTCCGGAAGAAGGGGCATCACCCTCCACACACTAGAAGGGGCATCACCCTCCACACACTATCTTCTCTAACATTCCCTACGGAGACTCGTTTGTCCTGAATGCTCTACACTGAAACTTACTACTATACACTACAGACATTCGCAATGAACTGGACCACTTGAAGTACATTGTTCCACTGCAGGTGTTTAACTCCAAAAATCGCCTTGCAACACTAGACTTGCTTGCTGACAAAGCATGCTCCGGCACGTTGGCAGAACCGGACGGACGGAGTCTGCAACAAAAAAGATGCAGATGATTTGCTCATTGGCGTCATACCGAAGGAGCGAGAACTCAAAGTGTTCCCCTACTCTTCTCCTTGACGACTCTCAATGTAAAAACATGCTTCACGGCCACCGAGCATCTCTTGGCCGAAGATATTTTGCCTCACTTTCCAGAGGTTGCGATTGGACTTGATGCCCTGGAATTGAAACAAATCCTCAGTAGAGTTGCCGGCCAGCCAAATCTCTCTCGCCGCCTTAACACAGTTAGTGTCGCTTTGAACTTTGATTTTTCAAGATGGAATCTCAATGAGAGAGGGAAGCTTTGCAATCACTTTTCCTGCTTTTCGGTTGGCTATATGGATTCGAAAACGTCTTTCAAAGAACGCACGAAATTTTTCAAATAGTCCCTATTATTGTGTCCATTCATACCTACTCCTGTCTGCGGCCGCACTTGTAAAGCAGCTGTCATCTCCCTTGACATATCCCTTGTTAGTAAGATCCAGATAGTCGAGGACGCACCCAGCATTAGCAAGTTCAGACAACCTCGGATGACGAATATATGGAAAGACTTATTCAAGAGAGCAGAGATGAAAAAGACGACCAAGAAGACGCGCCGCCTGAGGTTGATAGTCGCAAGAACAGAAGCGAGAGATGAGCAAGACAGACGATATCAAGCTCGACGTGAAAAGGAACGTCGACGATACATTAGGGGCTTGGAGGAAGAACTCGAAGACTCGTACGAAGGACGCACTAAGCTCGCGTAGGAGAATAGGTGATAACCCAAACGCCATGAAACACACGCAATGCGCCTTTTGTGAAGCGATAACGCGACACTTCTCCGATTCCTGTCTGGAAATTACGACAGGAGATGAACGTTACGCATTTATCGTGCAGGAAATAAGATGTCGACTATGCTTGGGGAGAGGTCACGCGCCGCAGTGCCATATAGAATAGGAATCCTGCTGGTACTGCGATACCTTGAAGCACAATGGGCTGAACTTCTTGATACTCACAATCAGGGAAGAACATCATGAAGCACTGTGCAATATGCCCGACTCGAAAGACCGCGTTACAGCAAGGATTAGCAGGGTCAAGGAGGGACTACATCGAGTCACTATCAATAAATCGTCGCCCGGAATAGAGCGAAACATGCTACTCTCTTATATATGGTTAGAAAGATTGTTAATTCATTGTTTAGCTTTTGTCAGATTTTTGTTAATTCATTGTTTAGCTTTTGTCAGATTTTTCTCATCATCAGGCCGATCTATTGAATGTTTTACAGATGTTTTCACAGATGTTGCTTTTGATTCCTCGTCGCTGTCGCTAGTAAGAGAGTGAAGACGCTGCCTGAGAAAGTTCTCAGCTCGGACTCTTCCACTGGTGCTACCCTCGCTGTTTTCTAGCAATATCTTCCTCCACCCCCTCAGCACCTATCAGTATCATTCTCATCGTTAGTATTGATAGATTCGTGGTGTAATAAAGATTCAAGCCTTCTGCTTCTAGGCTCCGATAAGCAGTATGATCAATACCAACTTAGGCGCAACGTCTGAAGGCTTCAGCGATACCCTAGGGTCTGTAAGCTTCAAAAAAGTTGAAAAAATCAATACTTCGGACTAGGGATCTATTATTTCAATAATACTAGTTTTAGACATCAATATCGACATCAACAATGGTTCCCTATGCTATCTATTCCCCGCTGCCAGTCGACTTTACTTCAAACAAACATCTTCCCTACATCTAAATGGAAAGCGTACAAAGTCTGTGATAGGGGTAATGTGGGTAATAAAAACTCTTGAAGTAAGTGACTAAAACAAAAGCTGCATGTTTGGGCAGACTGTATGTGGCAAAATTCCAAGGGAGAGCGCCCCTGACTTTGGAAGAGTGGTCTTTTTCAACGTTTGCCGACATTTTTATCCCAGGCCGCCTTTTTCTCAGAACAGCCGGTCCCTTTCGAGAAACGAGAGAAGGAAGAGCATTTTATTTCTCTGGTTTCTACCGTCTCATCCATTTTTTCTCCATGTTCATGCTACTGACTACCTCGACTTTCATATTCAGTGATTTTTTTACATGCGTTCCGAATCATCCCTATCACTGTCTATAATGAAAAATGAAGTTAAGAAAGGTTTTTTTCTCTCCCATTATTTCCAACGATATACAGGGGGTGCCAAAAAAAAAGTAATTTTGTCTCCTCCTCTTTCGACCCCATTTAGCCAAACTACAGTAAATTCTATTGAGGTATTCTCATCCCCAGAATCAAGAGCAGACCTACCTCTATCACTACACTCCGTGCAGCCTCCTGCACGAGCAGAAACGGGAGCAAGGAAAGACTGAACAAGATGTATCACCTCAACTGGGCAAAATCCGAACTTTCTTCGCCCTCTTTCACAACCTTGCTGACGTCCGTTCAATTGGGTACCTAAATTCATACCGGATGGTGTTCTTTAACATTGCGTTTTTCCCGGGTTCCCAGCACCCTTCGTTTCCAAGAGCCAAAACGTTCCCCTACCACTGAAACCCCTCCCGAGGCGGATTTGAGGCAAGAAAATGATACTTTGGATCATAGCAGCCTTGTCCAAGCAGCAGGGGCTCTGTGACTTCCAAGAACCGAAGGGCCAACCCTCAGGAACTTCCCACAAAAGACCTACCACGAAGCTTGGCTCCACTGTTTTTAGCGAATTTTTAAATGTAGGTACTCCGAAGCCCGACTGCGCCGAATGAAACCTCCATATTTTTATGAACATGAACGTGAGGAGCCAAAGCTTGTTCCTGCTTTTAGAGGAACATTTCGGGAATGTTTTGCCCCAATACATTTATCTCTTTCGTTTCCCTACGTTTTGTAAAATTGGCAGGTGTGAGCCGTGGGCAAAATTACTTTTTTTTTGGCACCCCCTGTATATTGGTAGTGTTTAACCAATAGACGGCATTTCAAAGGTTGTCTATCCCAAGGAATCTGTTTACTCATGGTGAACAATTAAGGAGGGCTGTGGTGTTGCGATGGGTGGCGTGTTACACTGGGGTAGTGCGAGGTTCAAAAATCCAGCGTCAATGCCCGCGCAGACCGAACAAGAATTTCATCCCTCCCGGGGTAGCTGTCGGCTACCCCCCCCCCTCCCCCTCTTATTGTTAGAAAGAGATTGTGATTGTACAGGCCAAATCACAATCTCTTTCCACTACAATTCTGAATATGATAAAAATGTGGGCGCATCCCAACAAGGTATCGATTAATGCCAAAAACTTTATTCCATTCCCATTACTATATTCGGCCCTGAGTGGACAGGAACGGCATAGCGTGCAGATAGAGGCCTCTCTCTCAGCTTTGATGAACTCCTTTCTGGAACTTTTCGGCCTGCAAAGTGGGGGATTATCCACTGTGGTCCGGGTTCTCATCGTCTCAGATCAGTGTGGTCGCAGCTTACCAACTTCAAAAAAATGGAAAGCTGGACCGACATAGATCTGCCATCCTTTTCCTCAACATCACTTCCGTCCTGACCTCCACATAAGAAAGTAGCTGAATGTGGAAGGCGAATGTAATGGGCATTCATATTGTGCCAATAGGGTAATGGAAACACCTTAAAAGATCTCATCAAACTCATTTTCTATTGAGGCTGGGTTCCAATAATAATTCCTATTGGATCCTGCACAAAAACGGGCTCGACTTCCTCTCTACCCGCTCCATACGTTTGGCAGCTTCTAAGACACATGAACTGTTCACAGCTCTTCTATAAATAGTGCTTTAGATGCTGATCACTTCCTAAAGATTCTAGGTGAGCACCAGAATTGGTAAGCTCTTTTGGTCCAACCGAGGTGACTATCTGAAAAAAATTTGATGCGGTTCAGGCTTCAGAAACACATTAGGCGCAGCTCCTTTAGTAATTCAGTTCTGGTTGAAAGTGCTCTGAGAAACTCATCGAGACTTCCTTCATCTGATATGAATTGCCAGTTGGCGTTCGAGAATGCTGCACTTCCGACTGGTCCCGCGCCAAAAAAAGGTCAGCGTTAATATTTCAGCGCCTCGAAAATACGTCAATTTTAAGCCGAGTTTGTCAAATACGCACTTTTACCATTTCGTAATCGAAGGCAAATATCGACTGTACTTCAGAATTTCGAAGACGCGCTGAATTGCCATTTTTCCGCGATTTCGCATTGATTTTGTGCTCGCTCAAGAGTCAACGTCATTTTTTCTATTCCCATCATTGGTTTCAAGTGTTAATTTTACGATTATAATTATTGCCAATTGCTGTTAAGATATTAGGAATTTGGGCACAAGAAATCAGGAAACATCGTGATAGACCTTTTTGAACGTAGTAACCTTTTTCACCTATGAATAGGATTTTTCCTTCAAAATAGTCTGTTCATTAGCAGATCAAACTTAAGTGCATTAAAGCTTATATTCAACGTAAAATTCATATGTTGCTCACTGTGGTACCACTTTTTCGGCTTTGAAGAATCAAAACGTCTCTAGGAATGCGCCGCGCATTTCGTTGAGAACCTTTATATATTCGAATGCATTTCTGCTTCCACAATGAATTACTAAGCGAACCTTTGCAAAATTCATATAATGCTTACTGTGGTACTACTTTTTCGGCTTTGAAGAATAAGCTCTAACTTTTACTTTGTTTTTGTTTTGTTTTGTTTCGTTTTGTTTTGTGTTGTTCTATCTCAACTGTCTGGCGTCATAATCGGTGTTAGATCACTAATGTTTGATTTTTGGACCATGCTAACGGCACCACTGGTCACCACTTCACCTGCTATGATACGATTGCCAAAAATGAACATAGATGTGTGAAGGAGGGTAAAGCACTGGGTTGAGGAAAATCCTTGAGAAAAATGACTCAATCCCAGATTTACTCTATATGGTACGACGTCTTCAATGTAGTGGTGTTGTTGTGTATCGATTAGTCATCTCTCTTATGGGACCCTTTCCCCAGCTCCAGTGTAATTAAAAAAACGTCGAGGATTGCTCGCTGATTTTCCCTTCCAAAGACAACTGTCTTATTTTCAACTTAGATCCGACCCCTCTTGACTATCCTTCTACACATGAATGAAACCAGAGGCTGGCACTCGATACTGTTTCAGAGTTGTGATTATAATGGATCAGGCTTTCCGCATGGATTTAAATAAATGTTTAAATGAATGATGTTACCAAGTGAATTGAGTAATTACGTAAACAATTACGTTAATAAACAGGTAAAACGTAACTATGGCAGTTCATAAGTACTGTTGTTGACGTTGGGAACCCAAATAGATTGGATTTGGGCTCCCGAACATCAACAGCTGTACTTAAAGGCAGCTTTAGGGGAAATTCGGACGAAAAGTGAAAGGAGTAGTGAATATGAAAGCCGAGATGCCTAGTAACAGGGCAGTGGAGAAAAAAAGGATGGAAATGGCTAAATACCCGAGAAATAGGACCCCTTCCACCGTTGGTTCTAGACGCGGACGACCTTTCCGTCAAGAGGCGAATAGTCCGCATAGGTTTCCATTGGACGTCTTTTTTTCCATAAGACGTAAACATGAAGGGATGTTCGGAAATGCGACAGCATCTATTTTCATGTGGTGGGCTTCAAGCTAAAAGTGAGAAAGCGCGCTGCGATACTTTCAATCCTGCCGATCTCCTTGACCAACCTCACCGTGACCAACCACTAATCACGTCGCCTGGAGGCGGGCTGCCCTAAACCAAGGCGGCTTGCCCTGACGAGGCCGCCTCCGCCACAGCTCAAGGGGGCGCCTTCCGCGGGGGATTTCGCCATGCATAGGCCTTTCAGACCCGTAGTTTTTCACTAAATGACTCCTTTTGGGATTTCTTATCACCCGCATTATCCCTAACACTGTCTTTAAAAGTTTCACAGCTAAAGCAGTTAAAAGGGTTAACATCTTATAAAAAACATTCGCCATCACTGAGGGTGCATAATAAAGGCTCAGCGAGTGTCCCGTCCAGTAATCAAAGAATCTCCTTTTTACGAGATTTTTTCGATCATTTCTATAGTCATAGAAATTTTTTCCATGGTGGATATCTACATCCGTGAGAATTGCCAAGAGTACATTTTCTTTCGTTGAGAATTCAACTTTCTCAGTCAAGCCATTGCGTCACTTCATCGAGAAATTGCCGTCATAAGTTTTTGCGCGTTCAGTGGCCCTTATGACAATTGTCGACTACGGCTGAATAGGGACTAAATAAATAGGAAAGCGCCCGTCACGTAAAAATCCCGGTTCCCCTCAAATCAACCCCTTTCGCTTGATTCTTGTGAATTGCGAACATGCCAAGTGAATTCGCCCCTCATCAGCGCCATAATTCAACGTTCCTCGTGCTAGGAAGGTAATTCCCAAAGGCCTTGCTGATTGCCGGGGTAGCTTGGAAAAAGTCTCGTCTTGGTGCAAAATGACGTCAATGGCTTTCTCGTGGAAGGGCTTTAGCAATTTCCGATAAGAGACATTGATGGAGGACAAGCTTATACGTCATGTCTGCACCAAAAGATATTTTTAGAGCATAGTTAATGCGTTTCGGAGTAATTAATGATTATACGGCATCAGTTAATAAAACATTCAGTTCTAGCGATTCCTGCACAAAGTTAATTACGTTAATTTTTTAATTCGGTGGGTATGTGTAATGCCCACCCTATTACAAGCTGAATAGCTCCTATCGGTGCATTGCTTCGAAACTCACATAATAACCTTCTCAGCTCATTCGTCTTACAAGGGAGACTCATCAGGTCAAGGTGCTTTTTCAAAACGGTTTTTTGCATTTTATAGGGTCACATACATGAAGCAAAAAACCGGTTTCAGAATTGGCTAAATGGTTTTGGGGGTCCAGGAAATGGTTGATGGTTCGATTCCCACTGAGGACAAATTTTTGCATTTTTCTAGTTTTCATCCACTTGTGCTGAGGTATTACCACACGTGCAATATGTGTGCAAAATCAATTTATATGATGTCAGGGAACGGCCATCTCCAGTGTTTTTCGTATTAGGGGAATGATTTGTTTGGACCTGCCAATGCCCATAACAAGGAAACTAGGGGTTTTCCAGCAATACACGTGTGATATTCATGCTCAGGGGGTCGAACTACCCTAGGTAACAAGCTTTCACCCTAATCGTGATTTGGACCCAAACTCGAAAAATTGGGCGATCACTAGTACTACTACTGCAGTAAAGAACACTCAACGAAAGGAGGTCGGTAGCCGATACAAGGAAATATTTGCTATCTTTTGCCATCGCATGGTGTTGCTAGGTGCAGTTCACTTGAAATACGTTGATTCTGCACATGCTCCATAGAATTTAGTCGAGGCTGCTAGTTGTTCGTCTGTACAAGCAGAGCAGTGACTATGTGGCCATGTCCATCCCATTGTCTCGAGTTTGGGTCAAAATCTCATTTGGATAGTATTTTGTATCTAGGGCTAGTTGAGTCTCCTGAGCACGAATGTCACACTAGTTTCGTACGGAAACGCGTCGCACGCGTGCTAGGGGCTTCGAAGGGTCCAAACACGTTAACCACTGAAAGCTTGTTAATGAGGTCACTTTGATGCAACAGCAACGAAAACTGCAGTCATTCTGCATGTGCACAAATAGTTTCGCGCTGGACAAAGAAAATTAAGAAAATGCAAAAGCGAAGATTTTCTTTCCTTCGCTTAACAGTTACCATAAGTGATTCCACATTTTTGAACCAGCGAAGACAGTCTTCTGATATGCATATACTGAACGCCGCAGCTGGAAAGCATTGTAGCAAACTGGTCGAAATTGTTTCTTTCCACACAACATTTGGCACTCATTTTCTGGGCCCCCCAAAACCATTTAGCCGAATTTGAGACCGTTTTTCGCTTCATGTATGTGACCCTTTAAAATGCAAAAAACCGTTTTGAAGAAGCCCACCTTGACTTGATGGGCCTCCCTTGATAGAATCAAAGTTAGAGTCGCGAAAATTGGAAAAGGTAAAATTTGACAAAAAAAATGGAAAGAAGTGAAATAAAAAAGGAAAAATGAAGAAGAGAATAAAAAGTAAGAATAAATATGAGTAAAAATATAAAATGAAAAAAGAGTGTTATTAAATTTCGATAAAGAACAAAAGAATGTTCAATGCGCCTGTATAAATGTATGGATCGGTTTCCCTTGGAACATTTCCTTTCAAGTCTGCATTGCCTTTATTTCCATTCCATCGCAAGCACGGCTGTCTGCTCTCGTTGTCCACTGGGTGCATAAATAGACACATCTTTAGTGTATTGATTTCAGAAGGAAAACCAACGTTGCCTGCCTTTTTCCTTTTTATCTGTCGTGGTGTTTTCGAAGAATATGACAAACTCCTCTACTCTAACTCCAACTTTGCAATCTTTTCTGTTTTTTATCTCTAGCGCGTCCAGCTGACGCATACACAAATAAATAAATGGAAAAATTTGATTTGTAATTATCAGAGTCAAATCAAATTCTGGGAAAATGAGAGGAACATACCCTTTCATCTTTCATTACCGGTATTTTGCTGCACGATGAATTCCGAAAGGAATGAGAGTCTAATAAACGCTGGAACTTCTGCGAATTACTCACATATTCATGTTCAACATCATTTTGAGCCAACGCAAGCCTTCTTTGGAGATAACCAATGTTTCAATTGAATTCCTAACGGTTCCTATCTAGCCTTCTGGGCCTTTGAAAATGGTGCCACGTATCGGAGGACGCCCCTCGGACTGAGTTACAAACTAAACTCATCGTATGTTCCACATCCCTCCTAATTTTTAAAGGACTAATCTGATTGTACTTGAATTGAAATACTTCGATAGCATCCCTCTTGGATGCGCCACGCATATCGTCTTGGTATATCAAGGGGCTACCCTACATAATGGGTTGCGATGGCTGGTCTTACAGCTTGATTTCCGATGAACGCAAATAACTATCACGCATTTCGCCAATCAATCGGCTCAGAGAGATTTCAGGTTTGATGGGAATGGAAAGGTTCTGATTCGGGTACCGTACAGGTCATTGTGATAGCTACTGCGACTGGTTTGCAGGGTTTCGTTAAGTTTCCTCGAAATTTTACGAAAAATGAAGTTATCCGACTACCGCCACTGGTTTGTTTTATTTTGGAATGCGAGCAAAATGCTAGTCTTCCAAGGACTGCTTTTTCGGAATGCCAGAACTTTACTTTTGATATTTTATGATCATCCAAGGAAAATGACTACAGATTTAAAAGTGCGTATTCCTTTTATGTTCGTTATAATCCTCGCTTCGTCGTCATTCCCTTTTACGTGCACCATCTATTTTCACGGAAAAAAATCCAAGTGCATGTTCAGAGTTAATAATAGAATGATTCAGACCTGAGTGTTGCAAAAAAAACTGTATGAGTACAAATTTGAAAGGTTTTTTGCCTATTTGGCTCACGGTCCACCGGGAGTGGAGGGTTTCTCGAAGAGCTGGGTGGTCGTATTGACGAGCGGTATAAGGGGCCGTGAGGCCGCGTTCATACTTTGCGCAGACGCCGGCACCGGCGGTGACGGCGTTGGTGCGCAAAGTATTAACGCGGCCTAATGGTAGTGGTCACCATTGGTCTCAGGCTAGACGGTGAGCGTAACGTGCTGTCGGCTGGCCCATTTATGTAAAATATATGACTGATTTGAGTAATCAACACAAAAATTGAAGTAATTAATTACTTTTGTCAGTAATGCTATGCATCGACAATAGTTACTTTTACTGTAGAAGTCAGATAGATGTTGAAAAAAGGGAGGTCGTATTTGTGTCCCTGTTGAGGGGGAGGGGTTGGAACGGCCGTTTTCCTCGATACCTGGGTGTGCCCTGATTTGGGCATGCGCGGGCCTTGTTCCTTTTCAAAGAGAGAAAGGGAGTGTACAAGGTTGTAGAATATGATATGGTTTCCAGTTGCCAGCGTCAGGCATATAACGAGGAATCCTCGGGAATCGTTTTTTTTTGGGTGGAAAGTGAGAGGATGCATTCACAAGTTCTTCTTGAGGATCCCCCAACAACCACCCCTTTCAATTAAGAGCAATTTTTAACCGATGAGGCAGTGACGTTATTGCAGTGACGGGTGGGGGGGCATCTTATAAAAAATTGTGTATCTTATGATAAACATGGAGGGATCTTTGAGGGGTCAATCGCACACTCAGGCGACAATTTTTGCCTCATGGTGAAGGCCATAATGAAGGTCACGGTGAAGGTAAAGAAAAGTAGGGTTTCCTTCTCCCTTCCAGGCTTAAGTAGGAATAATGTCCGTATGGATTCCCCCCTGCCCACCTAACTGCAGTAGCACCAAGGCAATCTTCAATTTTGATTTTGGGAACAGCTAAAGCGGGGAAGGGGGGGGGGGTTCTCTCCTTGAAATTCTGGTAGGCTTAGGTTTGCACCTTTCGCTTTTCCCTTTCTTCTCCATAGTCATTGCATTAGAAATGATTTTGCTAGGTCGTGTATGTTACAGAGCGCAGAGGGCGGAGCGGTTGGAGTGGAGGTGGGTGCTGGAAAGGGGCGTGGTATCAGGACTGAAAACTGTTCCCACATTCCTGAAGGCGAATCGGGGGTGGAGTGCAAGTGTTCCGACTGGTAGGTCAGGTCACGTTGCGCGGCGGATTGCAAATAGGTAAAGACAGGTAAAAACACGCTGCCAAAGCTCCTCCCCTTAAAAGGCTTAGGCAAATCTGGGAGAGCCCAGAAGGAAAACACGCCACCATTCGGACAAGTCGCGACGCGTCGCCGCGCGCGGTGACCCAATTCGGTGCCGACCTCTAGAAATCGAAACACTTGCAACACACCCGCGAATCGGGGGCCATCTTTTACGCTTACATGGTGCGATGGTACCAAGGCGCATGCGCACATATGGGCCACCTCCTTGGGTGTATACCCTTACGTCAGGATTTCGCACCGCGGGCAGGCGGAAGGGCGTCAGGGCATTCCCAGATCTCGAGGGAAATAGCCGCTTCAGTACGATCCCCTTTTTCTTACAATTCCAGTAACTGTTGACGGATTTCATAGTTGGAAAGTAACTTATTGTCATGTATTTTTAACTGAAGCTGAAAGATATTCACTTCAATTCCCTCACACGGGTTCGCTCACAATATCGCTGTGAAATACCCTTCGCTTGTCATTCGCTCAATGGAAGTTTAGATTCTAGTGCTTATCGCTGACCTTTCCGGTACAGCACCAGCCTTCCCCCTTCCGGTCAAGTGTACCCTACCTCTTATTCAGTTGGGACCTTCACTGATTACCTTGTCCTATGTACGCCTAAATGAGGTAACCATTTTAGATCCCAATTGGATTTGGCGCACCTACCTTGTACGCCGCCCACCACATGCGAAATACTGACGTAGGAGCTCCCTTCTGACGCATGAGTCTTCGAGCATGTTACTTCTCAGTGCTCCCATATCGGGCTGTAGAACTTTCGTAATTCAATTTTGCAATTTCCTCTTTCACAACAATCTTTCGTACCACAGGATGAACTCTGGTTTTTCAAATTTTTTCGTTGTTTTATTTTCTTAAAAGTCATTTTCATAGACATTCAATACTTGAAACACGAAGAGTTTCAAAGCGGTAATGTTTTAAGTCGGAGGACATATAAAACAAAATTAAGGCTAAAACCACTTGTTGACTGTCACGCCCCCTCCCCTTCCACATTGGAGCACAGGAGGCATTCGTGGAAAAGGAAGGGTCGCAGCTCGTCACTTTTATCGCAAGAAATAGGATCAATCCAATTTTACCGCTCAATTGTACCGGGTGCCCTCTCTGTGTACCTTCCACGAAAAATTCGCGATGAAAGTTCCAGGAAAAATGTCGCTCAATGGTTCCATAACCTAGTACATTCTGCAAGTTCTAAGAAAGCTTGTTTTGGGTCTGTGGATGGAATTCATGCTAAGTGAATGCAAGTCTGATTTGTTTTGTTGACAGAAATGGGTGCCATACACAAACGGGGTGCACAAGCGGCCCCCCATCCGTTCGTTTGCTCGCTCTCGTTCCCTCCGTCCGTGTTCGATTCGTCACCATCCTTTCGCGCATCTGCCCTTTCGAATTATATCGCTGAAAATGTATGTAGTCCGTTTGCTTATTTTATTGATTCATCGCTTTTTGTAACCAGCATCCCTCTGTTTGTGCCTGCAGCCCACCAGAAGGATTTCCATTAAAATTAATGCTTCCACAAGGCTCACTTTGACTTGTTCGCTTTTTTGAACTCTTCCAGAATTGTTGTAGGGTTTCCATCCTACAGTTCCCATCAAACTTTTTTTTGAGGGAAACTACGAAAACATTTGTCGGAATGAGAAACTTGAAATATATTGAACTTTTTGTGAGCTTCCGACGAGCTGCGTCCAAGTGGCAGCCCCGTCGAGCTTCCGAAGGTTAAAGTATAGCCAGGAAGACCGTCCCATGGGGCGGGGGGGGGGGGGGAAGGGGTGGTAATATGCAGGAGCAGCACCGAAACACTGTCTTCCACTTTTTTAAGCCGAATATTATACGGATCACATTGTGCTAAGTCCTCCTATGTGATACTTTATTGCAGATGCGGTCGTCCAGGAGATGTTTGCAGTTTTCGATGTGCTTATTCATGGGAACATCTATTTCTATTGCTTCTCTCGCATTGCCATTATTCCAAAAACACTTCAATAAATTTCATGGACAATAGATCATAAAAAGTGGGAGCGGGAAATGAGGGAAGGGCAACTAGCGAATGTTAAAGACACTGGAAGGGGGTAATTTTGGCTTACGGTAGATTAGACGTAGTGTGGACGAGTTTAAGTGGCCGCCATTGCACAAACTCGCCAATTTGACGCCTTGTCATGGTGCCAAGGGTGATGTTTTTATTATGAAATCGTTTTTTCTTTTACATTTTCCTTTGTTCTTTCTTATATTGTTTCTAGAGGTACTTACATGAATGCTAATGCAGTTGGGAACGGCCACTCCACTGCGCTGGGAGTCAGGTGCTACAACCAACGTGGGCCCGCGGCCCGTCTCCTACAGCGGACAACTCGGAAAGGGATGCGTGGATGCGAATGAGATGCGAATACACCCCGCAGCGTCGCGCTTTTGACTCCGGGTGTTTTCACCGATTCGCTACTAACCTTCACTGTTCGTTACAAAATGCTCATTTCTTTGCATCTTCCTCTTGTTTCGGACCCCTTCCGGCTCCTTTAAAGGCACTGGGAAGAGTAAAGGGGAGTGAGAACTGTGATGTACATATTCTCAGAAAACAAATCTTTCACTTCAGAATAGGTGATGTGTAGCAAAACTTGCATTGAAGAGCACGGCTTGTCTTACCAGGCTTGTCTTACCAGGATCCCGCGGCACGGCATGTCGTTTTGCAGTTCATCAGCCGCGCGTGTTGCTGGCGGGGGCGTGCCAACGTTCGCGGCCGGCTGATGGCGGCCCTAGCTGATTTGCAATCTACCCCCGGCCGGCTCGTGACGGAGAGAGACGTGAGAGAGGAGGGGAGGGGATTTCGGGTACTTATTTTTCGGTGCCTTCGCCGTTATGTTTCGTTCTTTCTCTAGTGTTACACTGCCGGGCACCTCTACTGTCATGTTCCATAACTTGCCAATTTTTTCCTCCCGGTGTCTTTGAATGATAACACGCCCTTAGTGTCAATGAATGTCATTGAGGTACCATAGATGTCATATTTATACAGCATGGGCTTGCTTAGGATTCTTGCATAAGTGTGTTGTTCGCCATTAACAAGTTGCCTCCCCCTCCTCACCTTCGTAAAAATAGCTCCAAAATGTGTAGCATCCGTGAATCTTGTAGGAAGGTAGCTCTAACTCTGCGCCGATGGGTGCAGACTTTAGGCGATGACATATTGTCTGGTTAGTACAGACACATTTGGCTATCTGTTGGTGCATATCAAGGATGCGGTGTGTGATGGAGGGAGGGGGAGGGGAACATCTAGTGGAAGCGAATAGGTGTTAAGGATATGCCTAAGGACCAGCATATCACTTGGGTTGTAGCGTTTGAATGCATATATTGGGCATCCAGCCGCGCGGGGTGTGTACACTTTTGTCGAATTTTCGCTTTGCGACGTCGAACTTGCGGCGCCATCAACACAATATTCAGCGGTCGGTCGGGATTCCGCTCCGGACGCAAGGTTCTGATACCATGGAGGTCCATCAAGAAATAGCGGGTTATCTCATCATCACCCAGAAACAATATTACTGTACTTACTTGGATACTTGGATGCTCCTATCGGCTTGTCGGCGCGGAGCCCATCTTCCGCCACAGATCGCGGTCTCTCGCTGCAGTTGGCCATGGTTTGGAGTCGCGTCTGAAACGGTAGAACAGTCTTGTGGTTTGTCGAATAGAATCTGCCCAGCGTATCGGAGGTCTGCCCATCGGCCTCTTGACATCTCGCGGTCTCCAGTCGGTGACTGCTCGCGTCCATCGTCCGTCGGTCCTCCGTTGAATATGTCCGGCCCATTTGTGCTTGCTTCGGGCCATGTACTCGAGCGGGTCTGCCAGTCCTAATCTCTTGCGCATGTCCTCGCTGCTCAGTCCTTCGTTCCTCTGCCGGTAAGTGGTGTATCCAAGCAGGTGTCTCTCCATCGCGCGGTGGGCGGTTCTGATGCGGCTCAGTGTCGTGCTAGTGTATGCCCACGTCTCCGATCCGTAGCACAGTGCCGGGAGTACGCATGTGTTGAAGAGGGTGGCCTTCATCTCGCGGTCCCGTAGTGTGCTGAGCGCCTCCTTGATGTTGTTGTATGCTGCCCAACCGGCTCTCGTCCGTCTCGTCAGCTCCAAAGTCAGCGTGTTTTTGGCGTTGATGGCCCTACCAAGGTAGATGTACTCGGTCGCCTCCTCTATAGGTTCACCATTCAGCCTGATCGCTCCATGTGGTTCCGCCTCCGCTGCTGTTTCGTTTCGGATGTATTGCGTCTTCTTGATGTTGATGCGCAGGTCCGCCTTCTCGCTCTCCTTGTTTAACTGATTCAACATGTTGAAAAAGACAAAATAGTAACATTAAAAGTAAAAGAACGATAGCATTACATGATAACAATTCTGACTAAGAAATAGTTACGCGGACGTAAAACTCTAAAGGGTTTGTTGCAATGTACGCAATCACACGCGAAGAAGTCCGCGGCGCCGCGTGCAGCGCGAAAATTCGACATAAGTGTACACACTCAGCAGCGTACTGTACATCTGTTGTTTTTAGGGCGGCGCCGTGTTCTGACCTAACGCTATATACATGCCCACGGTTAACCATGTTTAACCCTTACAACTCATCGTGCATGGTCAACTGCTTCTCGCATAGATGTATCATATTTTCCGAAAGTTTATAAAAGTTCACTTATAGGAATACCGTAACAATCTAGACTGGCGGCCATTGCGCAAAATATCCTTTTTTGATATTATATCATTAACTGTTTCCAGCCTTACAAGGCACGAACATCTCTATTCTAGTGACATCGCTCTGAGCTTCATTACGGTGAAGTCATATTTCTGAAGGAGACCGTTACTTTTCTTTTCCTTCTCTTCTTCTTCGTCTTTTCTTTTTATCTCGCACTTTTTTTTTCAAATTTAAAAGCTCAATCAAGTTCTGCTACGCTCGATATTCGTCGCTGAAAACACGGCTCTGCGCTCAAGTACCAAGGGGGTCGCACTCATTGTCAGGGAGGCCCACAATTTATGACCACAATTAGAGTTTAGAACTACGATTTTAAATGCAAACCTTTAAAAAATGTTATTCACTTGCCTCATTGTCAATAGCATATACATATGTGTGTTCAAGGACTTTAGCAATAAATCGATTAACAGTTTTCGTAACTATGAAAATCTCGATTAAGCAGGCACAAACGTGCTCATATGATTTGCACAAATGTATTAGATTGATTCATAATAAATCGGACAAATGGTAGTGATGATTTCTAGAGATCATAACTCAGTAACGAATTAACGAAAATGGACGCGCGAGGTACCGTTGGAATGAGTATGAAAAGCTCTTCAAAGTACCGCAAAATAACCACTCCAAAGTAAATTCATTCCGCCACAATGCCGCACGATTTCAAGCGGTCCAGAGACCACATCCGCAACGTCATACTATTTATATCGCTATCTGGCCAGGAACCCGCGGATATCGGCAGACGCCTGATAGAAGTTCACAAGGAGCATGCCCCCGGCAGAAGTACACTGTAGTTGTAGCATTCGAAGTTTGCGTCAGGCGACTATTCCATCGAAGGCGAAAACCGCGGTTGGTGGAGCGTACACGGCGTAGAGTACTGGGAGCTGCTCGATGAAGGTACCACAGTATCCGCCGACGTCTACGTTCGTCAATTACGAGAATTGAAGGCCAATGTCCAAAGTTCGCTACGGCGGCGGTCACATGTCTACTTCCAGCACGACAACGTGTCTACTTCCACAGACCGCACTTCGCAAGATCGACCAAGGCCGAGCTGCTGTCGTACAGTTGGACCGTACTTCTATACCCACCGTACTCCCCAGACCTGGCCCCTTCAGATTTCCACCTTTTCTCCCACAGCCAACGCCACCTGGACGGCCAAGACTTCAAAACTCGCGACGAGGTCAAGGCGGCACTCGGCAACTTCTTCGAGCTCCAGCTTCCGGCCTTCTGGAGCAAGGGCATCCATGATCTGCCTATACCGTGGCAGAAGGTCATCGATAAAGATGGAGTATATTTCAAGTGGATCCCTGTTGTCGTAAAAAAGTTGTACGACAATGATTAAAATTGGTCAATTTGTCCGATTTATTATGAATCAACCTAATAAATAGTTACGTCACTTGGGAATGAAGTCATGGCATACCGTTTTCTACTGTTTTTCATTTTTCGTGTTTTTGCTTAATGTTTTCACTGTGGTAGGCTATGCTGGGAAATAGTAGTAGAGTCAGAATAGGTGATTTCTGCCTAAGTCCAGGGTGAAGGAGCTTTGCAGGAGATTTTCTGTGAAATTTGTTCAAGTGTTCCTTTTGTAGTAAACCATACTCTTCGAAGTCCCGTCTTGTCATTTAGCATTGGCGTTGTTATCCTTTGAAGACAGTTATAGGGGTAGCGTGGTGTGATAAGGAATCCCTAAAAGGTCATTCAGGTGGGAACTAAGGGTCCATGAAGCCTATCTGCGGCGAGATACTCCGCGAAAGGGTGTATGCAGATATGACGGAATAATCGCTTCGCGGCGTTTCACTCGCGGCGCCACCAGTGCAACTTGCGAATCGATTGCTCTTGGAAGCCCGGCAGAGCATGGCTGCGCCACCTCTGCGCTTCTACCCATGCCACACTGCATCGCTTGAAGGCTGCCATGCCCTGCCATTTGCACTCGCACCCGCCGCCCCCCTCGCCGTAGGCGGCCACGCGATTTTCCGTCATATCTGCACTCATCCCCGCGAAAAGTGCTTCCTAGCTGTGGTGGAGGCGGCCTTTTTAGCTCCCGCCCCTTTCTAATCCCGCCCCGCCTCCTAGACTATACCGAGAGATGGATCAGGTGTAGAGTAATTAGCATAATAGCATTATGATACTTACCAGTTGGGCTATCGCACAGTACTGTGCGTATTATTCATTATTTATTTTCCTCAGTAGAAATTTGTAATGGGGAAATGGTCGATGTTGCCTTTTTTGCTGAGCATCTACTTTCTACATATAGGTGGTAGATGCCAGTTATCGATGCTTATCGTTCCTGTGAACATGCATCACTATTTGGAATTTTACACGGTCTAGCGGTCGATACCCAGATTGTTGCTGGCACCGTATGAGAGAATGAGTCGCTTGTTTTGCTACCACAAATCTATATCGTGTCTTGATCATCCGCGTAGATCGCAGCATCAAAAGGCATGCACCATTATTTGAAACGCTAAGCAATTTAGCGGTTGATACATCGGCAGCAGATATCAGAACAAACACAAAGTATGTCCACCCTATGGTACTGGGCATCAGACGCAATTACTACAGCAATCGTATAGTAGTGTGAGCGGTGTACCGGTTTACTCTTCCCCAATCCCTTATGGCTCCTATCACCCCATTTAAGCCGTTATCAGTTTCGAAAAGTCGTATTGAGGTCGCCGTACCCTGTAATACCTGTGAGTGTGAACATTCCACTGTTAGCCGGGATAGCGAAACGGATTTGGCGACATTAGGCTTCCGACGCTCCTTATCAAGTCTTATCAACCGTTATCAGTTTGGATCACCCACCGTTGATGTGGCCGTTCCACCCTTCAAAGCACCTATGAGTGTCGGCAGTCTAAGATCGACCCAAAAAGTAAAACGAATTTGGCGACATCCGCCTTTTGACAGTCCTTATCGAATCTTATCAAACGTTATCAATTTGGATGACCCACATTTAATGTGCCCGTCCCAACCCTCGAAACACCTATGAGTAAGGGCGCTCTAGGATCGACCCAAAAGGCGAAACGGATTTGGCGACATTAACCTTTCGAGGCTCCTTATCAGCCTTTCAGCTGCTATCACTTTCGGTCCACCTTCGCTGGGATCCTCTTACCACCCCCTATATCATATTTAAAATCCAGGATCCTATCTTTGCTGCGACGCGAGATATGAATTTCCGGTCAAACAGACACACACACAGACAAACACACACACACACACCAACAGACGCACTTAGCCGATTATATAAAGTAGGATCGTATCATCTTTAAATCGTATTGATCGACATAACTTCAGCTTCCGTGGTGAAAAAGCCCACCAGTCAGTATCAAAAATTGAAATGAATGATGTAATCGAGTTATCCTTTCCACTAGAACCTTCTTCGAGAGCGACCCCTTCAGTACAGGAGCGCTCACGGCTCAACATGTACACTAAGCTATATCTTTATCAGATTTTTCATTATCGCTGCTGGTCAAAAAATATTGGTCACATTGGCTGGAGCACGGCCTCCACGGGTGGTTGATGGTCGAGAAAGAAAATGAGCTCAGGTGAGTCATATTTGATATGCGGAGGAGTAAGAGAGATAATGTGGAGCTTTTCCGGCTTAACTGCTCGCTTTTTGCATGCCGTAGCGTTTATCTATGGTGTGTTTCTGAATTTTTCAACTTTTACTGCTTAGTTGATAGCCATCTACTTGCGCTATTCGATAGATATATTATTCGTATTTCGTTTGAGGCATTGGTCAGAGTTCTAGATTTGGCAATCACACACCTAATCGATACGTATCTTATCCTCTTCGTTGTCCTGTAGGTGGTAGGCGCTTAGGTTAGAATAAAAATATGCGCAGTACAAGAGCTTCACAGCATCGCCTACATTAGGGACGACACTTTTGACACACTCCGCACGATACTTGTGCTCAATGTGTCTCTGCACATTTGGGTACAAGGAAGGGTTTCTTCCTAGGTTGAGAAACATGAGGCAACAGCAGTGAAGCAGTGTTTGGGTAAGGTCACGCGATTCAAGCGGAAAGGAAAATATACATATTAATCAAGCGATTTAGGCAAAAAAAGATAACATACTATCGATTAAATTTAAGATGCGTCTGAATCGCTCAAATCGCGATCTCTAAGCAATGCCTAACGTAGGGTGTGTAGCCTTTTATCAAATTTTCGCGCGACCGCGACTGGCGAGCGGCCCGGCGACTGCGAGTTGGTTTCTTCGCGTGTGATTGCTTATAGTGCGTACCGTACACGTGCATTGCCTGTCTTCAAAAGAAAGTATAATTACCTCCGTAAGATACGCGTGAGCATTACAAAGAAAAAAGTACGTAAATATGCAATCAAATGAACAAGGAGGCTGGGACAGCGTTTACAGCAATCATGAAAATAGGTATTCCTCTGAAGGGCTCCTACAGTACTGGCCCATTGTGGCCTGAGTGTGATTTCAGCCGACTGCGGCAAGCCATGCTGATGGGGCCGCGAATGCGACACCTCAAAGCGAAAATTCGACATAGAGTTACACACCCCCGTAACGGGAATTTGGGTAACAGGACACAATGTGTGTGTGTGTTAGCCGGCTTTGTAGACACTACCCGTTTCTTGGGATGCGATGCACTTTGTGCAGCCATCGTTTCTCAAAAGATTCTATATCGAGTACCCTACATTGTTATCCTCATTCATGCCGTCAGCAGTTCTTCCTCACAGGGATGTGTAACCGACGCCCACTTTTCGTGCAGTTGAAAGTAACGTAACTCTAGCTGTTCACCCAATGGATCAGTATAGATCTTAATAACGAAAATTTCTTTTCAATATGAGTAAAGTTTTTCTCATGTATAGGGAAGGAGATGTGAATTGTTAAGGTTGAACTTAGAGACGGGAAGGAGCCCGGGGGGTGGTTGAAAAACTTCTATGCGCAAAGATGGTTTTCTTGTGTAACAAGTGGTTCACACATCCGAAACTCCTCAACCCATCCCCAGCGTTGAGCGGAAACTTACATCTTCTGGGTCACGTGAATGAAGACGTCATTTTTTCACCCACGAGATAATCCCCTTAATAGGGAGTTATGCAAATGGCTTCGGATACTCGTAGCGTCTTGCAACACTTCCAGAAATATTTGGATAAATCCCTCAGTCCGTGAAGTCCTTTTTCCTATTCCTTTTCCTTTTTTAATTGTTGTTGTTTATCAGTAGATTTATGCAAGTATCGTGTAACAAATAATAACAAAGTGATGGAATAGTGCGCCCCCCCCCCCCTTCACCCACATATAACGATATTGTAGTGTGTTATATAACTGGAAATTACTCGGGGATGCAAGCTATAAGCAGACGCAGACAACTAGGATCTCTCACCCAAACGATTCTTCCAGAGAAAATAACAGAGTTTGAGAAGGGAGGAGTACTTGCACAGCTATTTTTTTGTGCTTCTTTTATGCAATTAGCTTAGCCTCTCTCTCTTCTCAAACTAATTACACATTTTCCTCCATGGTCTTAGGAAAGTGATTTTTCTTTGCTGGTAATGGTAAAGGCAAAAAGTCTCTGATAAGATGGTAAGCTTCCGCACCTAAAAGCCTCTGGACAATGCAGTCATCTTGAGCTGGACTTTCATCCTGCCAACTCCCGTATTTTTTTGGAGTTCGAAGGAAGTACTTTATGGCCCAATAATCGGGTGCCAGAGATTGACAGCATGACTCGTACGCAGGTCACTACCCCGTCCTTCCGCGATTCTCCACCTTTAACTAGTGTAACGTGGCAGACAACACCTGAAACGATCCTACGTAGTGGCCGAAGCTATGTCGGACCCTGTAGGATGGCGTCTGCTTTCGAATAATATAAACCCAAAAAGGGCGGGAAAAAGTAATAAAAACGAGAAAAATTAGCGTAAAAATTAGCTTCGCCTTGGCTTAGGGTGTATCAAGTTACTATTGATACGATCCACTTGAACACGCTAGACGTTAGGTGTTAGTTTATCGTTCTTGAGTTAAGTGCTATCGCTGATGCGGCTGTGTTAATTCAATTTCATCAGTTTGCGTGAGATGCATCATTAAATTCTATTCAGAAAATTCACGCCTTATTGACAATTCTCCGAAAAACTCGCTGCCAACTGCACTTCCTTAATAGAGTCATCCGCGCGAAAGAAGAGCTTTCGTGGGCCGCAGAATTCATCGCCGTAGACTTTCACCACGGGCTTGCATCCACCCAATCTTAGCCTTCCTTTGCTGTTCACATTCTAATTTATTTTTTTCTTCTCTCAAATCTTATACCAGGGTATTGGACGCTTCTATCGGTGTTTTTTTTCAAATTCAAAAACTGTTCACCATTCACCAAAAACAAAAATTCACCGTCAGGCCTTGCCGGAGGTTTTTAATGTCATTTTGGGCCATCCATTTCTATTCTGCTCTGCACCTCTCCCGAGAGGGAAATGATGTGAAGACATGAGACGCCGCTATCATCTGCACGATCTATGGGAAATCCCAGAGGAAGGAAGGCCAACCAACATCCTTTTCTCGAAACCTGAAAAGTGTTGCGAGTCTTATCGGGGCATGTCAAAAACGAGCTTGACCCTGCCGTCTGAGATCGTGTAGAGACAGGGGGTGCCGAATAAGGGTAATTTTTCCTCCGCTTTCAACCCCACCTCAGTCGAACACCAGCAAATTCTAACGAGGTATCTCCATCCCCAAATTTAAAAACAGACCTCTTTTTAACACTGGAATTAATAAAAACCGTCTGCACGAACAGGATAGGGAGCTTCTCCCGAGTGAACATGACGTGTCACCTCAACACGGAAGAATCCGAGATTTCGTCACTGTCGTTCACAACCTCTAAGGTCCGTTCACTCTGGGTACCTGAGAATTATATTGAGTGGTGTTCTTTAACATTCCGTTTTCTCCGACTGCAACGCCCTTCGTTTACAAGAGCCAGAATGTGCCATTACCATTGAAAGCCCTTCGCAGGCGGGTTTGAGGTATGAAAAATGATACTTCGGACCATGGCAACGTTGTCTGAGCAGCAAGGGATCTGCGACTTCCATGAACAGAAGGGCCAAACTTTAGAAAGCTTCTCACAGAAAATCTACCACGGAACCTGGCTTCACTGTTTTAAGGTGACCTTGATACCATAGGGCTCTGAGGCCCGACTGCGCCGACTGAGGGCTCCGCATTTTATGAAGGATAAAGTAGTGTGTCTCAGCTTGCTCCTGTTTCTAGAGGACCATTTCGGAAATAATTTGCCCTAATACTTTTATCTCTTTCGTCCCTATGTTTTGTATTCTTGGCGGATGTGAGCTGTAAACAAAATTATAATCTTTTTGACATCCCCTGTATAACAGTACTACCCGGAAAGAGAAGAAAGTAGGATGCATGGCACATTCCGAAGCATTACAGGCTCTTTCGCTATTTACAGATTTTCTGCTTTTGCTATCCTCTGTTCCCATATACCCTAAAGTCTGATAGATAAGTCCGACCGCACACGGTGTCGCGCGCGGCAGCGGCGAACGCATGCACAATCTTCAAAGAACACAGGATCGCGATGCACCCTTCATTATTAGAAACAACAGGTTTGTAGAAACTGTTTATTCGACTTCATTTCTAATATCTAAGAATACCACGTATCAAAAGTTTAGTTTAACCCATGTAACAATGATCATTAATGTTAAATTTTCAACGCAATCTCAATTTCATCGTCGCAAACATTCATAGCATCGCAAACTAAAGCAGATACCTCTTCTTAGCTTTGCTCTACGTGGATTTATCGATGAAATCTTACAAAAATTTTGTTATTCCTCCCGTATACTGCTGATCCTAAGTTGTTCAGGCATTTCAAAGAGCTCGATGACTAGAAATAGGGCTTACATCAGGTGCAACAACTTGACGCGACAAGCAGAAGCGTGGTTAATAGGGGAAAAATAAGGTGGAAGACGCATATCTGCAAGGCTTTGTGCACTATTATTCTAACAAGAATAAGGAACATTTTTTATTCAACCGCTATTTCATCGCCAAAGCTATCGTTGCATTGAAACCTCCGCTGAACAACGATTCTCTGCTCATTCGTTCATTTTTTGCTCCGCCAACTGTGAAGTTTCCGTGTTCACCTTTCGTACGATCCCAAGTTTACTTGCTAGTCGCTTTTATGTTAACAAATACTATACACAATACAATATAAACTCTCTTTTCCTCTGGTTCTTTGAAGACTGCGGTCGCTTGTGCCGCGCGCGACACCGCGTGCGGGCGGACTTATCTATTAAACTTCAGGGTAGCTATCGTGATACAGTGTGGACAGTTTGTTTCCATCTATTATAGGTCAATCTGACCGTCCATATCTCTCGGGGTTCAAATCTGTGGCAGACCTTACTGCGAAGATACAATCACTAATTTGTGCATTGTTTTGTTTCTGTTATAAGTATGGGTTAAATAACATCAAATGCGATTGCATTTCCGAACAGAAGTGGAATGCATGGCAGATCCAAGAATGATTTCTATTTGATTTCCTGATCGCTGCTGAATGTTTCATCCTTTTATGCTTTCGACATAGCAATCTTGCTACTTTGTTCAAGTGTATGGCGGTATATTTCAAAATGCATTTGTGAAAGCAGCATTAGAAAAAAATTGGTTCCAAAACAGGCTCCTCAACATCCGAACAGAATGCAAGTACTACAAGTTTTATAAACTAATTTGGCTGATTCACTTTTTCGGAGCGCCTCTGTCAAAACTCACAACGTGTTCAAACTTTCTTTCGCCGAAAAGTGCGGTGGTGTATTCGAATGAAAAAAGCGACCGAACTAGGAATAGTTGAGTGATTACTATAGAGGTGGGAGGGGCGTGCACAGTTGCACCTGCTGCGCAGATGAGTTTCGCGTTTCCATTGCCTTTTATAACCTGTGCAAATGCTGGATTGAAACAGGTGAGTACACGTGTTAACGAATCGATTAATATACTACAGGTTGGAATCAACCTGTTAATACATGATTTAACAAAAGTTTTAGAATTATTGATTGGGCTGGGTGCTTTCGGTATGCTCGATTGATTCATTTTTGTGCAGTTTCGTGGACGTTATTTTTCATTTTCTGTCCTTGTAAGAGCAAAAGAAGTAAAAGAAAAGACCGCGTTCATACTTTGCAGTGCCGACGCCAGCGCGTGGCTGAGTGTTACATTTTGGCAGAAATAATGTCAAAACAGATAATATATGAATGACATACCCATTGAAGAGGCTGCTCAAGTAAAAGACCCCACGTTCACTTTTTGAACTCACTTTTAACAGTAGCTTCAGTTTCAACAATCATTGTGCCAAAATTGCTTCTAAACCGCACAATGACTCTTCCTCTTGCTAAGGTCTCTCGAAAAAACATTCTGAGAACCGGAGCAAATGGTGAGGATTGACTGACTCAGCTCATTTGGATAGAGTGGAATGCTGAGGTGGCCACTAGAAATTAAATTCGTATAGCAAACTGCCTTCGGGCGATAATTACAAATCTGTCTTCCATATCTGCCACGCATCTCTAGAAGTAAAGCCCTAGCTCCGCGTTCATACTTTGCGGTGCCGGCGGCAGAGCATGTATGCCTTTCGGCCTGTGCCACCCTGTCTCGTTGCCTGTGAAGGCGGCCATTTGGCGCAAAGTATGAACGCGGCCTAACAAAGAAATGGCGATGATCAACATGGAGTGCAGGTGTAATATAAGATTTGATTTTATTTTGAGCCTTAGAATAGTCTAATTTTACGAAACCTACCGCTACAGTTTACTTGAAGGTGAATGTATCCTCATAACTATACATAGGTGTGCCTTTAATGAAGCTTGATCAGCGTACTTCCATTAACTGAAACTCGGTCTGAGCACTGAAAAGTTCAGAATTTTCCACTTTTATGACGTATAGGGTCTTTCATCTTCTTACTGAATAATTGCTAATCCTTGTGCATGAATGGTGTTTCTGCAGCTGCTGCTGCTTTTGTTGCTGCTGCTATGACGTTTTCAGTCAAATGCACTGGCATGTCATTAGCAGTCGATATGAGTTTGCCATTTCCAACGTTTTCAAGCTTCACTTGGTCTCGTTAGAAATTATGCAGGTTTTTGTGCTTTATTTGAGCAGAAATCCTTTCAGGCCACGAATGCTGACACATTCTGAGATTCCGAAACTATTAAAACGGACCCATATTGTTAAAGGATATCGTCCTCTGAATCAGCCAATCACTTATTACTGCAAGTCTGCGTTCTGTACACATAATGAGTTGGTGAGTTTGAGATATTTCAGGAAGTTCATCATATGATACGTTCTACGTTTTTCTATTGAATTATTAATGCTCGTCGTGAACAGTTTCCTGTAATCAAAGGAGTAGGGGATGATATATGAGTAATGGTGCTTCATATATTGACTTGCATCTCTCAAGGGCAAATCCTTTTCCCGATAATAAGTACACGACCAGTAGGATCAGTGCTTGCGTCACGTTATGCTATGGTTGCTGCCATGTTGTTAAGGGTACTCCACCATTACACATGCAAACAGACTATTACCTCAGTTCTGCGAATAAATTTCGAGACTAAACTTCATACTTACCTGCTGGTGTTCGGCTGCGCAACGCCAGTCAGTTTCTTTCAGAAGCTTTTGGCATCAAGCAAACCTTTTGGTTTGATTGTAACTATGAAAGAAACACCCAGGCAATTTTCTCAGAGGAAATTTTGGATGACACATGTAACAGTTTGGATAACACACATATCGATACTTCATCTCGACTTTCAGATTCCACATTGTCAAAATAATCCCTAACGTTGTCCTTAACAGCCTTCTTGATAACATTCATGGACACGCAGAGCTCTAAGTACAACACGACCCGTTCATGTCATACATTCACTTTAAATCGTACAGAAAAGTAGCAGAAAGACGGTGAATTCAAGTTCGAAGACACAAAACCGTGCGTAATGGCAGAAAGGATTAGTCAGCCGCAACTGAGAGTCCGAAACTTTTTAAATATTTATTTTCAACCCTTAATGTTTAATTTGCTTGATGCTGGCCACATGCAAAGTTGTACGCACACATACAGGAACTCACCTAATGTAAGATAAGCTCCTCAAAGTGGCGGAAGACAAGGTAGGGCGTCGAGTGGGCGTGGACGCCAGAGAACTGATTGTGAGCAAAGAGGGAACAACTACGTAGACAGAGACGCAGTGTGAGAAGCAAATCGACGTTGTCCGCGAAAATTTGAACTGGGTTGTGCCCGCCGACGGCTCTTCAAATGTTGTGTTGTTTCAAAAAACGAAAGAAATGAAAGTATTGGGGCAAAATATTCTCGAAATATTCTTCTAAAAGCAGGAACAAGCTGAGACTCACTACTTTCATTTCCATAAAAATATGGAACCTTCAAGCGGCGCAGTCGGGCTTTAGAGCACCCACGGTATCAAGGTCCCCTCAAAACAGTGGAGCCGTGTTCCATGATAGGTCTTTTGTGGGAAGCTTCCTGAGGATTGACCCTCCGGTTCATGGAAGTCACACAGCTCTTGCTGCTTGGACAAGGCTGCTATGATCCGAAGTATCATTTTCATGCCCAAATCCGCCTCCGGAGGGGTTTCAGTGGTAAGGGCACGTTTTGGCTCTTTCAAACGAAGGGCGCTGGGGACCCAGAAAAAACGGAATGTTAAGGAACACCACCCAGTATGAATCCCCTTAGGTATCCAGAGTGAACGGACCTCAGCAAGGTTGTGAACGAGGGCGACGAAATTTCGGATTTTGCCTAGTTGAGGTGATACATCTTGTTCACTCTTTCCTCGCTCCCGTTCCTGCTCGTGCAGAAGGCTGCCACGGAGTATATTGAAAGAGTGAGGTCTGCTCTTGAATCTGGAGATGAAATTACCACAACAGAATTTGCTGTGGTTCGACTAGGGGGGTGAAAGGGGGTGAAAGTGGAGGAGAGACAAAAAGAGTGGGGTGAGAGTGGAGGAGACAAAATTACTTTTTTGGCACCCCCTGTATAGCACTAAAGAGTTTCTAGAATGGATCAGCATAATGAAATTGCCGTGAACGATTCACTTGATCCTCTTTCAGATCAATATATGGAGTCACCTAGTGCCAGCTATCTGTTTGATCGTATTTTATGTTCTGCCAGAGCTTTTCTCTGCATCGCCAAGGCTTCCAGTTTTAGTGCTTTATGCTGGAGTTGGATCACTTCTGTTCGCGTCTAGCTTAGCCCATTTATTGGTTTGTTTGGTTATTTTTATATTTCTTGGACCACCTTTTATTAGGTTTGTCACGACACCATCATAGAATTACACATCCACAATTCCAGCACTCACGGTCACCTCATGATCATATTTTCTGGTTTCTAGTGGATTTTGCTGGTATAGCTCTATTCGGTTGCTCGATCGGACTGCAACGGTACAGCTGTGGTTCGGATATGTCCTTAATCGGGCATATGGTATGTGTTTCCATTGTTAAAGATGGCTTCCAAAAAGGATCAGCTTTGATCCGACGAACAAAGAAATTTCAAAATCTATGCTCAAGGAATCGCGCACAAAAATTATGTTGTACTTGCTCAATTAGGGACGCATGCTAAGTTTCACGAGAGAAACTGATAATTCGGCAAAAAGACATCCTCAAAGTGGTAGACGAGGAGGGGACTCCGAGTAAGAGCCCCGCCCAGTGGCCCGCCGCGATTGCAGACGGATAGTGGTAGTGTTCATGTGACTTCCTGTTCTCACCATGCGTCTCCGACCGCTGTACTGTGAGGCCCCGTCCCCGCCTTCCCTCTCTCCCCCCTTCCGGTCGCTATGAAACTATGGAAGTCAAAATGTTTCATGATAATGCAATTCATAGAATATTTAGGCCTATCTTCCTTCTCTGATGTTGATTGTGTTAGTGCTCCAGTTTCTGTCGTCTTGTTATCTCTTTGTTAGTCAACCGGAGTGGCCGTGGAGGCTTGAGCTCCGAATGGCCACTTGCTTCTTACTGGCCATCTGGGTGTATGTGCCCCTTGTCGACAGATACCTGGTAAGCATGAACATATCATTACTTGCTATGCATAAATTTCGAATCCTTATTAAATCTTTTTAGTCGGAAAACTCAGCTGCTGACAGTTCGCTCGTCTTACATACGAATGCCTTCAATTGGTTGATGGTCAGTGGAGTCTTTATGGGTGCAAAGGTTCCTGAAAGATTTGCTCCTGGAAGATTCGACATTTTCGGTTATGGTCATCAGGTTGGTTAATTCAAACCATCTAAATAGTCATTATCAATGATGTAGACTCAAAACGCTTTGTTAATGAAGACGATCACATTGAGGAAGGCATTCCTTAGGCCAAGCTCATACTTTGCGGCACCAGCGAAGGCGTCAAAATCATGTGCCCGGCCCCCCATTATAAACCGCTCGACCGAAATATGACATTCGAATTCGAATTCGTAGGCTCTCGCCACGACCATACTATAGTATGGTTAGGTCGAGCGTTTTGTAAGCGGCGTGCGTTGCTAGAGTGCAAGAAGTATGAAGAGAGAGAGGTATGCCTCAGATGTCCATTAGTGAGAGCGCTCGGTGGCACGATGTGGGGTGCGTAGCCTTATATCTCACTTCCGCTTTGCGGCGTCGCACTCGCGGCGCCATCTGCACAATTAGCAGTGGTTGGTTAGGATTCCGCTCAGGAAGCAAGGAGCGGTACCATGGAGTTCCTTTGAAGAATAGCTGTTTATCTAATTATTATCAGAAAGCAATATCTTCAAAAGATAGAATAGTAACATAAAAAGTAAAAGAAACAATAACATCACATGATGGCTATTCTAATCATGAAATAAATTAAGACGTAAAACTTCAAAGGGAATGTACGCGAAGTACGCAATCACACGCGAAGAAATTCGCGGCGCCGCTCTCCGCCCGCGGCCGCCCAAAAACTCGACATAAGGCTAAACACCCGGAAGCATGCAGCCCTTCCTCATCTGTGGAAAAGAGGTCCTGCACACAGCGGTGACGGGAATGTCTTTCGCAAAAGTTAGATGTGACTTTAATGTCTGACTGTGTCCTCAACTGATTCGATTAGGTGTGTGCACCTATGACAGAAAACCGCGTGGGCGCTCGCAACGAGCGGCTCGGCGGGTGCGACTACCACTGGCAGAGCATGGCAGCCTTCAGGCGAGGCAGTGTGGCATGGGTGGAAGTGCAGAGGTGAAACAGCCACGCTCTGCCGGGCTCCCAAGGGCTATCGATTCGGCAAGTCGTGCTGATGGCGCCGCGAGTGCAAGGGTGTGTACCCTTACGTCAGGATGCCGCACTGCGGCATGTCGCAAGCGAAGCAATGCGGACGAGCTAAAGGCGCCATGTTGTTGGGTCCCGAAGCGATTAGAAGTCAACTGCGTATCGCACCCCTAGCATTACGTTGTAATCGTTCTGAGACCCAACTACCGCGACGCGCATGGCTCGTACACACTGTGTCGTACGCCGCTCGTCGTCGTGCGGCATCCTGATGTAAGGGTACATACCCCGAGTGCAACGGTGCGGTGATTTTTTTGTCATAGGTGCACACATCCGATTCAAACGCTTTGTCTATCGCGCAGAAATATGGGGATGAAATGATGCATGGAGTAAGAGGCGAAAGCGATTCCTATCCTTGGTTTTGATTCTCAAGCGCCTTTGCGCTCATCTCAGAAGCCTGCCGCTGCTTAATCATGCCCCAAATTGTCCCATCCGTTGTTCCTTCGTGTCTATTGAATTGCATATTAATTCTTCCTTCTTACTTTTCAAAACGAAGTGCGAAATCTAAAATTTTCTGTTTCAAGAATAATACATAAATGAATCACTTGTTGCACATGGTAATTTGAATTCCCGAACTTGGTAGGCAGTGCAGGATGTAGAAAGGGGTGTTTTCACATACTTTTTTGTATAGTAAAAAAAGCACACAAAAGCCATATATACATCCAAAGTAATGGACACAAAAACAATAACAGAATAAATAGGTACTCAAAGCTCCCACTAATGGAACAAGCTGCCATTTTCATTTTCATTCCAGTTTTTTCCTTTTTCCGCTTCATCTCGTCTAACAGAGGGCTAAATGTGATTGGTTTTCATTTTTGGGATTGGGAGAGCGCACAGAATATGAAGAATATGCCACCGTTGGCACAGGGTCAAGCTTTAATCGGGGGTCTCCAGGTGGGGTCATATTTGGCCCATTGACGGGTCGTATTCGTAAACCTTTATGTTATAAACATCAACAAATGCTTAAGCTTGTGTTGGAAACGTGTTCAATTTCATGAAAGAGTTCAATCACCTAATATATTAGGTTGTTCCAAAAGTCTTGTAGTATTTTTTTCGATCACCACTTTTTATTTTTTTTCATCCAACAAATAACAATTAGGCAACAACGTATTGACCATTGTTATCGGCAACCCTCTGCCACTTTATAGGAAAATCGTTGATTCCCTTCTCCCAAAACTCTGGGTTCTGAGAGCCGAAGAAGTCAGCGATCGTCTTCGCAAGCATGTCATAATCAACGAATTTTCTCTTGGCCAGGAAGGATACGAGAGGATGGGTAAGGTGATAGCCACAAGGGGCAATGTCTGGAGAGTATGGCGGGTGGGGCAGCACATCCCAGCCGAGCTCCTATAACTTGACCTGGGTACTTTTCTCGAAATGGGAGCGAAATGGGAGCGGTCGTCGTCATGAAGAAGGGTGACCGCGGACCTTTTCCAGCACTTTTCTCGAACATCGACGGCGATCTGCTGGAGGTGGTGGGTGCATACGGTAGCGGTGACTGTCTCGCTTCGTACCAGCACCTCGCGGAAAAGCATTCCTTCCGCGTCCCAGAACCAGCACAGTCCCAAGCGTGGTTTGTCTTTCATGTCAATCTCGCCGTTTCTGAAGCTGATGAACCAGGGGCACGGGTCTCGTAGCTCACACATCCCTTGCCCAATGCAGCGCTGATGGAGTGGCAAGCTTCCGTCGTTTTGGTTCCGCAAGACCGCTCATAATAGATGACACCGCGAGTTGGGTGGGTATTGACAACGGGCATTGTAGCTCTCTCCACGGGATCTGGTGGGACAATATATATTTTCCTAGAAAGCTTAGGAAACGTTCTACCGTATTCCTGAACCGCCTGGATCTGCCTCGAAGTGAACAAGAATTACTGATTTTTTTTTTTGGAAAAATACTACAATACTTTTGGAACAACCTATTTTCTGTACGTGATCTCTCTCATGTGAAATGTGACATTATTATATTTGAGCTGTTCCATTTGTGTGTCAACATGGTAGCATGGAATCTGTGCGATGCAGCTCATCTGGACTGTGCACCCATTGCCTGGAATTCACCTTCGAATGTCGCCATCAGTGCCGCATTTCTGATGTCAGCGGTTTTCACCGCATGCACTGTAAGAACTCTATCGAAAAAGTCGCTAGATATTAAATACGACTAAGTTCCTTTTTTTGATTTTTTTTTGTATAACGGGTAGCTGACGTCATGCAGTGTTCATCAGTTACGGTTAAGAGTATGTAAGTATGCTTGTTTGTCTGTTATAGTAATTTTGCTACTGAGCGTCAAGCTAGTATTATTTAACAAGTCATTCCTTCAATATCGGGCGAATAAGGATCTCTTCTAGGATTTTGAAGTTTTTACCGGTGGTTTTGTCGCTGAAAATTAGTTTGTTTGTTAGGGGTATGATGGAGCCAGAATTTTCCTCGTATGCATGTTGTAAGCCGTATTGTGGCCGCCTCTACGATGAATAAAAATTAGAGTTTTTTTTTGTTTACACATCTCAAGGTCATAATGAAGTCTGCTGTATTTTGATGAATTTCCGATCCGGAATTGAGAAGTAGGCGTCACAATAAGCACAGAGCGGTGGAAAGGGCGTTTCGGCTACACCCGCCTATGAGGTGTGTTGCCGAAAAGCCCTCGGATATCCACCACCAGTAAGCATCAAATTAATACCCACCCTGCGAGCAATTATGGAATGCCTTCAAGAATCTGGGACCTTCATGAAGTCGGCTTGGTCCAAAACTAGCCATACTATATAATAGTATGTATATTAGGTTGAGTCGAAGATTCTCGGACAAATGGTAGTGATGATTTCTAGAGATCATAACTCAGCAACGAGTTAACGAAAATGGACGCGCGAGGTTCCGTTGGATTGAGTATGAAAAGCTCTTCAAGGTACCGCAAAATAATCACTCCAAAGTAGTTTCATTCCGCCACCATGCCGCACGATTTCAAGCAGTCCAGAGACCACATCCGCAACGTCATACTATTTATATCGCTATCTGGCCAGGAACCCGCGGATATCGGCAGACGTCTGATAGAAGTTCACAAGGAGCATGCCCCCGGCAGAAGTACACTGTAGTTGTAGCATACGAAGTTTGCGTCAGGCGACTATTCCATCGAAGACGAAAACCGCGGTTGGTGGAGCGTACACGGCGTAGAGTACTGGGAGCTGCTCGATGAAGGTACCACAGTATCCGCCGATGTCTACGTTCGTCAATTACGAGAATTGAAGGCCAATGTCCAAAGTTCGCTACGGCGGCGGTCACATGTCTACTTCCAGCACGACAACGTGTCTACTTCCACAGACCGCACTTCGCAAGATCGACCAAGGCCGAGCTGCTGTCGTACAGTTGGACCGTGCTTCCACACCCACCGTACTCCCCATACCTGGCCCCTTCAGATTTCCACCTTTTCTCCCACAGCCAACGCCACCTGGACGGCCAAGACTTCAAAACTCGCGACGACGTCAAGACGGCACTCGGCAACTTCTTCGAGCTCCAGTCCCCGGCCTTCTGGAGTAAGAGCATCCATGATCTGCCTAACCCGTGGCAGAAGGTCATCGATAAAGATGGGGCATATCTCAAGTGAATCCCAGTTGTCGTTGAAAAGTTGTACGACAATGATTAAAATTTGTCAATTTGTCCGATTTATTATGACTCAACCTAATGTCACAAAGAGACCTGCAAGTGAAAATTGCAATAAATTTTTTCAACCGTTAAATAGGCTTAAAACTGGTAAAGATATCTGCGATTACTCGAGAATTCCAGGTATAGTTCAGGTGGACTTCAAGTGGACTCGGTGTGGCTAAAAGGACAGGTTTATGGCTGCCATGAGATGATGATGATAGATCTGATCGGCGGCTGTTCTCGTTGACCGCCAACGCCTGCACTCCACCATCACCACATAGCTAACGGCCACATCACAAATGTGCCTAATTATAGTCATCGCATGCTATTGATTTATCTCTTTGAATTTGAATCAAATGTAAAGTCATCTCTGTCTGTTACATTCCAATATTCCCTCGGATCTCCTTTCTCTCGAACGGTCCCAGATCGCCTTCGCTCAATATCTAATAGTTATTGTATGCTTCGATAAAATATAAAGCTCAAACTTTTTTTAATTCTTCAATGGAGATTTCGATTTTGTAGGTCCCTTTTCTGTCACCGAAATTCATGATAGTCCATAAAATTCACTGGAATCGTTCGACGCAATAAAAAAGCCGGGAGCTCCTTCCTTCCTCTGATCATATCCCCTCTTTCTACATGAAAAAAGCCTCTGCCAAAACATCTGTCTCACCTGCTTTAACCTCTGCCTAGGGAGGGAAAGAAGCTTCAACGTTGGTAGAAATTTTGCGTCTGTCCCACTGTCATTGACGCAACAGTCTCATTCTTTCGTCAAAAGTATTCACCTTTTAGAATCTAACCCGAAGTTGACTCTGCGAAGCGACTCAAAATTCTGATCACTGTAGTATAGATCGGTTGCCGCAACTCGCGCCGACTGAGTGTGCTTCAACGAGAGGTCGTTTTTTTTTGTAACCCTGTTAGCCTGTGATGATAATTTAGAAAGGTTGAAAGTGAGAGTTCAGACCTACGTGGATTTGGCAAGTTCTGCTGACAGTTGAAGTCAAGGCTTCAACTCTTTTTCTTAGTTCTTTATTTTATTGAACTACTATTTGGAGTACCGGATACCTTTAATAAAGTTCATCAATCACACTGCAGCTTGTGGGGATGGAACGTGCTCATTCACTTATACATTTGCCCATCGCATGCACCCGCACATAGAAGCCATATCTATAAGTCGTGAGATGAAAGGCTGCGTATTCGTGAAACATAGGCAAACCTTGATCCCCAATCGGTGATAGCGGCGCCTTTTACCATTGCATCATACCCGCGGTATACCGTGGCACAGGGTACACCAAGAGTCGAGGATTCTTCGACAGAGTTTGTCGTATTAGACCGGATAGGAAAGTGGGAGTCGTACCTTCGTAGGTCAGCGATAAGCACTAAAATCTAAATTTTTAATAATAATATGAGAAGCAAAGGTATCTCACTGCAAATCCGCGTGACAAAATATAAAATAAATATATTTTTGCCTCAGGAAAGGATATAGCAATGAAAAACACATTGCAGCTATGCGATACGGCAACAGTTGCTGGCATTGTAGAGGTCAAAAAAGGGAGTGGGGTCGTATTTGGTTTCCGTAAAAGGGAGATCGTACTGAAGCGGCTCGACAACTGGAAGTGCCCTGCGTGGCATTCATAGTCCATGCCTATCTGTTAGACGCCAATATAGGAATTATCTCTCACCGTTCCAAGAATCAGGTGAAATTCACAATTCCTGGCTCAGAATTCTTCATTCGCATTGTATTTTCACGTTATTGATTTGTTTTGATTATGATATAATGGATGTAGATAATGCCTTGAAATGCCCCATATTCATAACGCATTAGTATTTTTGGCATATTTGCCTGATTTATAATGTGAATATTGGCGAAATAAAACGATCTCTCCTTGATCTTTGATGATCGGAGGCGCATCAGCATCCATTGGGTCACTGTAAACATGTTTTCTCTGGCGTCATACGTCCGTTAACATGAGTGAACTTTTCAAAAAAAGGTCATGGTTCATACTAATCACATCCCTGCTTCTACATTAGTCTTAATCATTTCATATTATTATTAATTGCTTTTGATATTTTTGATTTTTGATAACTGCTGCTTATCGCCGCAGCTCGCGATGCGAAAGTTACAACAAGGATGCTGAGTTATGGGCAAAAGCTTCGGTGTCGGACGGGACTCGAACCCGCACTTTATCCTTTCCGGGGATACGTGCTAATCCATCACACTACCGACACCCCTTTCACTTTAACTCAGCTTCTGAATGGTATTATTAATTGCGTTCCCCTACTATTTTGTGTTATTTTATTTCCATAACTACCATGTCCGCTTAGAACTATGATCATGTTGGAATATAATACTTCGGATCCCTCTCACACCGTTTTGTTACGTTCACTCGTTTCCATACTAAAGGTTTCCAAATTATGTAACTTTCACCTTTATTGTGCTTTCAGTACTCTGTCAGGTGATTAGAATTTCATCAATGTGATCCATACAAATAGTTTTGAGAGCTTTAAGCCTTCCAGTGATTCAGATATATGAAAGTTCTGTTCCTTGCTTGATTGCCCACCTTTTATAAGCTATATTGATATGGACGAGAACCAGAGGTGGTCCTTTATCACTGATGCATTCCCCTTTTATGCGGGGGCAAAATCCATACTCGGCTCCCAGTACTTCTTCGTAGCCTTTGCCTTATGTTGGTTTGCTGGAATGTAGAATTAGATGCAGTGGTTTGAATATATCGTTCATATAATCCTTCCTCTATGAACACATGGCTCATTTCTGGAGCTTTCATGCCTTTGGAGACACCGGAAGGTGTAGATTGGCAGATTGTGGGGTGTGAAAGTAGAGCAGCCCAGCAATGTTTCCGCAAACAAAGAACGAAATAAAACGACAGAAAACCGTGAAATAGGAATCCGAAAACTCCCCCCTCTCTCTCGCATTCCTCTGCGTCGCTGGCCGCGGTTAGATTGCAGACGGGCAAGAGGCCCAATCAGCCGGCCATCAACGTTAATCTTCCCTTGCCGGCGCGTCTGATGAACTGCAGAACGAAAAGCCGTGCTACAAAACCCCGGATGTGTGCTTTACGTCTGAGAATCGCGATGCGGCGTTGCTCTTGTGGAGCCATTAGTATGACTCGCCGCAGTCGGTGCGGGGTTCCGCTCAAGACACCATGATCTGATACTATAAGGTACCTTTGAAAAAGAAACTGCTCCTCAGTTTCCGTTTTTGTTTTCTGATTGCTATGAGCGCTTTTGGGTATATCTTGTGGTTTATTTATCTGTTTCCGTATTTGTTTAATAATCTGTTTCTTCAAAGGGCATGTATGCAAATGCACGCGATGGAGCAACTCGCATTCGCCGCGGGCGACCGCGCAAGTTTGAACGTAACGGTACACATCCTAGTGACCCAAGCCGCGTTTTCGATGCGACTTTCCCCACCCCCCCCCCTCCCCATCACCTCTTCCTGGTGGAAGATTATTTTCAAAAAACGTGTATTCCAAGCTCTCACATTCTACTTACCCTGTCCAGTGCCTTCGAGGATACCTTGCTTCATCTTTCTCGAATGACCAGTAGTTAGGGGTTATAGTCTAGACATGCCTTCCACACTACCGCGATCTCTTATGACTCCGAGAAACAAATGAAACCCTGAAAGAAAATCTGAAAGAAAATAGCATACGTGGAGCATGCCAAAAAGGACTGGTCAACGCGAAAAGCTTCATTTCTTTTCCTTTGAGATTCGAATCGTTTATGAGAAGTCCAGTGAAGTATTTTCGATGGTGTGGGATTGCACTTCAGTCATGCTACGCAAATATTCATCATGCCCTCAATGATGCGCTTTTGTCTTCTCTCATGCATACCATGCGCAAGGCTTCATGAGCTAAGAAAAAGTGGTTTCAGCGTTAGTTCTACCGGCCCTTCCCTCATGCACGGTAAGGCTGCAATTTGTTGGCCCTGCGAGTAGTTTTACGTAGGCAAGCAACTGCTATGACCAGTTTCTATACCTGTTGTGACATCTCATATTTCGAGGGAAGTTGACTTCCTATCTGTTCTTCAGTCTTTGCTAAGGAAAAACGAAATTGATTGGTTTGTTTATTTATTGTTCGCAGATAGGTGCAACAAGAACAAATAGGTAACAACTACATACTAGGTTGCAAAATAATTTTTGATCATTTTCCCTGAAATATCCTATAGGGTTCGCGGATCTGCATTTGTGGGATTCATGAAGAGGGCATTCAGTACAACTGGACATTCTCTTCAAACTATTGCAACCTCTGTCCTGGCGCTATTTCAAATTAATAGCTTTTCCAATATGAAAACTCACTTTATGTTCAGTTTTTGAGTGTGGAATACATTCTGATCTATGAACACAAAGCAAACGGATAAAGGATAAAGTTTCTGGAGTTGATCAATGATCGTCGGGATGCCCCATACATTCTATTCACTCAGAATTCTGGTAGCAAGTGATTGCGACTTGGCCCATATAGCGGCAGCGATGTACAGGTCAGTGTTGTTATCCTTCCACACGGTCTGGACCAATTCACCTACCTCGAAGGGATGAAAGCTTCTGTTGTCTTTAACGGACATTGATACGAAAACTGATCCGGACACCGTGCGAGTGGAAGTGCGCGACCCCTGTCGCTGCACTTTCTTCCTTATATGAATAACAGGATTTTCACAAACTGAGGTCTATCTTCTGGTGTAAATCACAGACACAAAAGAACATAAAAACGGAATCGCCAAAGACGCTCAACAAGCGTGCTGTTCTATTTGAGAGCGCGCTCCAATAACTACGATGTCAATCGAAAATGAGATACGGCAGCCATAGAAGGAATCGTCCACGGATAAGTGAGTTTCAATGTTACCCGTATAATTATGTTGTATTTGCCTAATATTGGCAGCATGTAAAGTTTCACGCAAAAAAAACTGTGAATTCGGCTAAGATACAACACTACAAATTCCCGGCCGGGTGGGCGGGGCCTCCGAATAAGTGCCAACGCCGTCGTGCGCCACGGTCCGAAACGTATTGTAGGGACGGAAAGTTACGTGAACATACCCACTCTCCGTTCCTAACCGCAGCGGACGACGGGACAGGGCTTTAACTCGCAGGCCCCGCCTAAGCGACCGAGAAATCGCGGAGCTGTATCCTAATTGATTTTTCACCTTTTCCCGTGAAACTTTGCATGCGGTCCTTATTAGGCAAATACAACATAAATATATGGGTAATAAAGAACTCATTCTTTCGTGAGCGATTCCTTTGAGTTGTACATCATGAGGTTGACCTTATGCAGTGCGGCCATTAAGCGAAGGCCTGCTTTCATGTGCTATCAAACGCCGTTCATCTTCGTAAACTGCCTGGTGACAGCCGTTTTTCTTGTTCCCAAAGCTCTCGTTCATTCCGTGATTCTGAGCAATGAAGCAAACCTTCTATCACTGACGCTGCAAAAATTGACAAAGTACGAGGACATAGCTGGAGTGATGGATTGGAATTGCACGAGGAACTGGATGGCCAAGGAGAGAGAAAATAGTGACGGAAATCGTCTTATCGTTACATAAAGCTAAAGAAGGGGTGGGGATTATGATGGCTACTGCGCCACCATCTTTCAGTCGCAATGTGGCGCGCACCTTTTATCAGCGGATATCAATCAGAGCTGGTAGCCTTATTTTTTTTGCAATTTCATTTAATTGGAATTTTTTGATATGAGAGCTCTTTGTTGCATTATGTTTTACTTTTGTCCGCTATAAGATTTCATGGAAGTGTAGAAGGTTTCCTCGATCCTCGAACTCATACGTGCTAAAGGGGAGCCAGAACTGTTTATGAAATATGGACAACATGGACCCCCCTTCCTATCCCCCGAATCGGCGCGAGGATGTACTCTCACCGGGTGTGGGCCGATTCTACCGTGACCTGGACAGCGATGCCGCGCCAGTGGGCGGGGCATGCGTCGTCGCCCTCCTCGCGGCCAAGATGGCCGCGCGCGGCGTGCGCGACGCGTCGCAGTAGGCGTGACGACAGAATCGGTCGTTCCCCACTCTCATCCCGTCCGTGACCTTGTTGGTGTGGTTAAATTGGTGTTTTTTTAGAAGCCCCTGAATTCTGGAAACCACTAAAACTGTGGATAGATGAGAATTTTAGAGGAATACTTATTTCTCTAGAAACTATATCACGAAGAATAGAAGAATAATTGTTACTTATACACTTTTATCTTCAGATACGAGCCCTTTCTTTCAACCCGATATTCCCTCTCCTCATGAGTTCCTCAACTTTTCTTAACGGTGCACCTAGGTACTAGACGGACAGAAGTTCCTTTCTGCTTGGTTCCTATTAGAAAACCATATGGTGTTTCAATTGTAGCATGCGCCAGGTACTCAACATCCATGCACAATCGTAGTGATATTAAGAACGATTTGCTCTACACATTGGCTTGGACATTCAGTCTGTGGACACGGCTCTCGTACTGATTTTCATTCATTCAGTAGGGCGCAAAACTTGATAGTCCTGGGAGAGTGATTGATGAAAAATCCGATCTCCATACCACTCGGGTAGGAGATGCGACTTTTGTCACTGTATCACCTACGTTCGATTAGCGCAAGTATTCTGAGCAATTTATATAAAATAATCAAGTCCTAAAAAATGTGGTCCCCCGCGCTAAGCACAAATTACGGCACCACTTCTTTACGATAAGAGCCGGAACGGACTATTTTAAACTCAATCGGATCAAGCCATTTCTTAGGAATATTAAAGCTTTCAAGAATACTATTGACGATTACTTGGTTCCGCAGAGCGTAGACCCTTGATTGTTGTTTTGTCGTTTTATTCGCAAGTCGTTTTTTTCAAATGTTCCACATGAGTCAAGCTCATGTAATAAATGTATGTATGTATATGTAAGTCTTCACTTAAGCTGGCCATCCCCTAGAGCTCCGTGAGGATTTCACAGACATGTGGTGAAATGAGCCTTTTCGCGAATGACAGATGAGAGTGAGGTGGCTGGCTATAGCTTTTCACAGTCGTAATTGTTTTTCACTAAATTCTGCTAGTCTCGAGGCGTTCGGAGCCAAACACTACTCGGTGTCGGTGTTCACACACTCATTTATTGTCGACTTTTGCCGACTGACCACCACCAGTGCCGTCCAGTCACATCCAGCCGTCATAGCAGCGTAAACAGACACGTTTCCGCTGCCAATACTACCGCTACGGATCACTGGCATAGCTGGGATCCGGATTAACACCGTTCCGGTTACTGTACGTGGGCAGGAGGTCGTCACAAGGGACTCACGTGTTATAACAGTTACTCTGTTGGTATTTAGAAGCGTGCTCATCGTTTCAACTATTTTCGTATACACCTTTGTTAGCTGTGAATCTCAAGATTCTTTTAACTTTCCCCAAAATTTTTTTACGGCTCATTAATTATTTTTTTCACTTTCGTTTTTCTACCTTAATAGAATCATGTTGTATCCACTCGCTCGTACCCTTTCGAGGCTTCCAGGGCGGATAGCTACTGCAGAGCTTCATGACTTCCAAGAGATTCGTAAATGCGGCACTACTTCAATATTTATCACCTTTACAAGCCTTGAAATGTCACTTCAATTACTACATAGTATGTTCCGAGTAGCTGACTCCTTTCTACATAGATTTATCAATACAGGTGTTCCGGAACTAGAATTCAAATATTACATTATTATGATTTATTCCCTATATTTCATGACTATAGGAATAAAATGGTAGAATTGCAATGAACTGAGTGAGAGCACTGTATTTCTAGTTCTGTCCGTGCGTTTCTGGCACTGATTTATTTATTTATTTGCTTATTCACCTATTCGTTTATTTATTTGATCTCTTATCGACTTCGATTCTGTGGTCTATGTAAGTCTGTGGTAATTCTTTGAGAATGACAAGAATATGTTATAGCTTGGTTCTGGACATCAGACGATGGTACTTGGCATTTACTTTGCCCACTACTCTCTTGGATAGGGCTGCAGTTGAGCGTCACGCTTTTTTCTCCATTTTTGAGATAAGTTGAGTTGCTGGTGGGCTTAGATGCGTTTGAAAGCACATATAAAAGTAGTCCCTTTTTGTCGTTTCCTGTTATTAGATAGCTACTTCATAACTACCACTTATTCGAGCACATTTCTTCATTGAAATTTGAAATTTGAAGTTTGAAATTTTGAGCAATCTATATTCACTCATCAGTTTAGTTATCATTTATCGATTATCTGAGAGCGTCACCGTTTTCTGAGCGACATTTATCCGATCAACAAGAGTACTTGTACCCAATATTCATTCGCTGAAGTCTTCCCACAAGATTTTGTTCCTTGGCCTCGAACGCAAGGTAGATTGCTTCCACTTTGCGACAAATTAATTCGTGGAAAACTAATCCAAGTGGGACCCCGGCGAAGAGGACCCCGGAAGTCTCAGTAGAGGGTCTCATTTCGCCTCCTACATTTACATATACCGCTTCTTGCCTCTCTTCCTCTGCTGTTTTTGTTATTCTGGTTATTGTAGGCATAAAAATCATAGTAGGTAGGGTACTAGTTGACTACCGCACCCATAGAACCACTCACATGACTACCTCTTTGCATCGCATATATGTTGATACTTACATTTCTACATTTTTTATTTATATTTATACTTACAGCTACCATAAGCTACATATGAACCAAATACATGGGTAGGTCGGAAATTTTATCAACTCACAAGAAAGGTTAATTGATTCAAATTGGGTAATTAAGCAGGATGATGAGCAAGTCGAGAATTCCTCGAAAAAGAGGTCATATACATATGACCCATAAGGCGAAGGTGTATACCCTTACGTCAGCATTTCGCACCGCACCGCGGCTAGCGACGTGCTGCGCGAAGGTGCCAGATTCAGTTTGGACCCATAGCGATTATTTTATTTTTGGTGCAAGGCATGGCACTCACTTTTGTGTCCCAACTAGACGTGGCGCTCCTAAATTGCATGCATCGCTTAGCACGTAGGACAACGGCCTAGGAAATCGTGGCGTAAGGGAACAAACTGCAAGGCGGGTATGGTGCTGAGTCGTGAGTGAGAGTCTATTATTGGGAATGAGAGAAGTGGGATCAAAATTTCATCACAACTTTATCTCCAATGTCTCACTAAGTTTTTAGGGATTGTGGATCCCTCACTCAATAGACGGACAGTAAGCGGAGGCGGGAAAAGGACTTATAGGGGTAACCCCTGCCGCTGTCTTTTCCCCAGAAATTGTTCGGCCCTGATTATACGGTTCGGTATACTGGAATAGATTCATCCTTTCTGCTCCTTCTGGTTCGAAGGCAACACGGTGACGCTTGTCCTCGCGTAATCTCCAATCGCTACTGGTGCTAATGACTCAGTTTTGCAGAAATTTCTAAGCCCCGCAGCGATTTACTTGAAGGCTTTCTTCATTAACTGCGGCGATGCCCGAATGATTGAAGAGCTTTATCGGTCAATGAAGAGATGTAGACTCATCCCATGTAAACGTGATGAAGTGGTTTTGCAAATGAAGTCTGGGAAATCGAGTTATTCTCCGTGAATCCATTTTTCTCGCTTTCGTATGTCTTGTTGACCTATCAATGTACGGCACTATTCAACTATCACTATCCCAGACACCGCCGTTGGTCAAACAAATAATTTTCGCTGATACTTCGCTTTGGGGTTATTCGGGTCGTTGATCACAAATATGACATCCGTTTTTGACATTGGCGCCTACATATTTGGTGCAACCGCACCAAGTTGGCGCAACAAAGTGTTATCACAAAAAATTGCTAAAACCTGGCCTTCAATGGTTAATTTGGGTGCTAATCACAAATATGACATCCGTTCAAGGCTCTGGCGTTGATCAGTGTACTGCAGCGAAGATAATGAACTCGGAGGCACTACACTGCTCCTGCGATTCTTTCCTAAGCCTTAGAAAAAAGAAAACTTTTCTTTTTCATTAACGTTCAAGCGAAAATATACGATTGAGTATGCAAATTGTTGATTGTTGGATAGCACTAGTCGAAAGACAACAGACTCTTCCCAGCTACACTAGTACTACCACAGCACAAATGAGCAGGACTGGCGCCATCTTGAGCCAAACCTAAAAACGAAATTTCGGGTCGGTCACTCGTCTCCCAAAGTAACCCTGACGTCAATTAAAGTGTTTTTTAGCCTAAGCCTGGGAAGGGAAGGAGCTTCGACATCGGTGAAAAGTTGCGTCGTCCCAACGAGAACAAAAATTCACGGTCAAAAACATTTCAATTGACGTCAGGGTTACTGTGGGAGACGAGTGGCTCATCTTGAGCCCTAGGCAGCGTCCGCATAGGAACCTTGATATAATCGTGATCAGCATCTTAAGAAGCCTATAAATGGCAGATTTAAGCAAAGTTGGTGGGGCAATGCTGTTGCACCAATTTGGTGCAATTGCAACAAATTTGCGCCAATGTCAAAAAATATCATATTTGTGATTAGTAGCCCAAATAACCCTGTAGGTGGAGACTCGGCAAAAATATTTTTTTTATCAATTTAAAATGACTAGAGTAATGATAGTTGAATGGTGACGAATACACAATAAATAATATATTCGATGTTTACTATGCCTCATTCAATCTTGGAGAAGGGTTGGGGAATCTAGCGAAATAAAGGATTTCTCACTGGCTTCCCGTTGAAAGCAACAATGGTATTTATGAGAAAAAAAAAACGAAGAAAACAGTATATTATTCAAGTTGATGAATATTCCTCCCTGTAAACATTGTACATATTTAGCAGAAAATAAGTTCGGCTAGGTATTATCTTCACTAATTGGTGCAGTACGGTACATAGCTGCTCTACAAAGCACGCTACCCATTTCACGTACTTCAGTTTTTGTTTGATGCGTGATTTTCCTGGAATTTTCTCACTATTCCGATTCAAAAAGGGTCAGCAGCGACAGTTGACGGCGGACTTATGCACAGCGACTTGATGGGTCTTCCCGTCAGAGATTATAGTAGGGTTCTTGTCAATTCCTGACCCCGTTTTCGAGCCTCATTTTCCGGTCCGAAGTCGTTAAACGTCATTGCCCGTCGTCAGTGTGGACCTTCTGTGAGACTGAGATGTTCTGTGGACAAGGGTTGCCCTTTTCTATGACCTCAGTGCGTGCTTTTTATTCGTCTAACCGTGCCCCCATCCTGATTTCAGCTAATTATCGTCCCTTAATTGTCGGAAACACACTTGTCGGCAAGTCCTTCAGCGCTGTTTCCAGAGCACTCATGTCTCTTTTGTGGGCATGCTCTTTCTTTGCCTTTTTCCCCCTTTTCACAATTTTTCAGAAAAGTTTGGAGGTCAAGAACCTCGGAGGATTGCTACTAAATTCATCCAGAGCACTCATGTCTCTTTTGTGGACATGCTCTTTCTTTGCCTTTTTCCCCCTTTTCACAAATTTTCAGAAACGTTTGGAGGTCAAGAACCTCGGAGAATTGCTAGATTCAAGACATACGACAAATCTCCTTTGCACAGGAAGTTCTCGAAAGGTAGCCGGTTACCAAAAGAAGGGCAATATGGCCGCCATTATACTCCGCAAATTTGCGGTTCTGCAATTTTGCGATGTGACGGTTTCCGAAATTATGGCATTGCACAATCTTAAAGTCGTAGTGCCGCGTACGGGCGTGCGGCACCGTGAAATCGTAATTGCAAAATTGCAAAAACGCCAGATCACCGAAAAACGCTTTACAAGGGGTGTAATTACACCCGAAGTACTGTAGTGTGCACCTCTTTTCATTTACTAGCTGACTCCATTTCACTCAATGTAAGATAGGAGGGACATCGTGTTTTATAACTCACCTATCATATTTCACAGGATACAGCAGTACCATGACACACACACCACTCTGTCACTTTTGAGAGAGGGCAATATCCATGTGTTTTAAAATGTATATTTTTTACTTTATTTCTCACTGATAAAGTATAATCAACTCCAAGGAATTTGCACCTCTTCACTAGATTTGGGTGAAATCTACATATCCCACACTGTAAAACCTATTTGTGTGGTGTGGCGTGTGTGGTATAGATACTGTGTGATTTTCGCGTGGTATTGTGTGTGTTTAGTGTAATGCCAGTAGTAACTGCACTAAAATATACTATGTCCCACAAATATACCGCCGACTTATTTCGTGAGAGCTCCCCTCATTCAGTAATTCACTCTAGGTCTGATTCTGTGACTGATATCTTGAAAATGTAGGACAAAGGCTGGGCATTTCACAGGGCACAACGGCACTTCTTCACGGGTGAATGACTCGGTAATGGGGCAAGTACCCCTCCCGCCGTTGCCCAATCCATTATTCGCAGTGGGGCTAATCACGGATCAAGATTAGGCAAATTAACGCTTCACCAGTATGGAACTAGCATGCTGTATCTACGATAATGGTCCTAAAGGAATGGTCTACAGAAATTCCTGGTTGTAACTCCTTCAAAAATAACTCCATTAGATACAGTACATGAACAGAAATACGGAGGAAACTGACAAAATTCTCATTCCAAAACATGGATCGAAAAATTGGAAGAAGAACAACTCGTTCAGATTCGCGCCACAACATTCGAGCAGCAGTCAGCCGTCAAAACGCAGTTTGTATTTTCCGCCCGATATTGGTTTGATTCTCACTCTGCGTCCTTAACCACATGACTATCGCCTCTTTGCTACTGAGCTATCTAGCATTCGAACCCCCCACCCCGTCGTCCGTCACTTCGGGGAGCTCTCTTTCAAGTGAATTCCTGTATGCGCTCGTGAAACTTTGCATGCGGCCATCAGTAAGCAAATATAATATAAATATAAGGTAACAGTAAAATTTAAATTTACGGACGATCCCTTAAAAAGATTTCTTTCCGAATAACAACACAACCGCCGGTTCTGATCATTGTCATAGACGTTTCTTGCACTCACACGCACACACAGTGTTGACTGAATCAGAACACACAGTTGAGCTTTTTAGTGTCGATCTGTGTCGCGCCCTAATTGCTTCTTGTCCACGCAGCTGTTCTGATTGAGTTGTTCAGTGGCGCCGAAAGTCCTAAATCTCATTGACAACGTCGATTTCATTTCCAAGATCTCTCATAAACTCCACGTCCATATGTCTACTATCTGATCTTGAAAATGATGATTTTTGACTAGCTCCAATTCTCAGTCATCTGTGAACTGGAGAAATTCCATATTTTCAAAATATTCGCGGAGATTCCTCATTTTCATCTGACGGGAATTTCAATGTGACTCCGTGCTGTGAGGATCTTCAACCACTCATACAGAAGGTGTCCGGCGCAAGTGGTCCTGGTGGTAACTCAATGTTCCGATGAAAAAAAAATAAGGATTTTCGTCGTTCTGTTTAATGCACCGTGCATCCTAGTTCCATTCAGAATCGTGGCGGCAGGTAATTGGGCCTATACAATAACTTGCGGGGAACAGCCGATGTGTAAGTCAATGCTTTTATCCTCGAAGAAAATTCGAGTACCAGTTCATATAACTTGAAGGTATGGAAAACTGGGTAGGCCTAGGCAGGCATCGGTGCAGGACCTCAACCTGCATTACATATAAGAGCGTAAATGCGCGCCACCTGTCACTTCACCACCCTCGCCCATGTTCCGATGGATCTGTAGGACTTGGAGTTGTGGAGGTTTATTGTTGAACGGCTAATACAGTTGGTGGTAGTGGTAGAATGCTAATCAATCAGAGCGAGGAACCTGGGCGTGACTCTAAGTCTCAAATGAGGTCACACCCCAGGTGCAGAAGAAACGATTAAGTGCACCTGATCTGTGCATTAGTAGCCAAAGGTAACTTATAGATACATTCGTGAGAGAGAGTGCGGTTGGTTCTGGTGCAATACCAGAACACTCCGCGGCGGCAAAAGGGGAAATAATGATGATAGGACATAAATTGTAGATGTAGAACATCGGAAGCAGTTGTAGTTGTGATGATATCAGCAGTGTTTGGCGTTGTGATGAGGTCGTTCTTCAAAGGAGCCCTGGTACATGTGGGCGGATTGTGCTTGGCAGTGGCTGCTTGGATGGTATTGTCATCACGTGAAGTTGAAGGGTGTGAAAGGAGAGATCGTTATAGTGATAATAGGTTAAGATGGTATAATATGTGAAGGAGAACTAGATGTAGGTAACGAACTAGATTCAGCGCTTTCCATTAACTCCTCGGTCGTAGAACATTGAATTGGTTGGGGAGTTGATAGCAGATTCAGGAAAGTTTTTCGGTACGTGAGATGTCGGTTTGTGAAAAATGCAGATTAAGCCACATAATTGATCATGCAATAACTCGTATAACACGTGAAGTTTGAGAGGCAACATAACCCATTTAATGATACTGACTAGAAAGCTAATAGTAGTGATAATGATAAATGGAACAAATAGATAAGTAGCCGCAGTCAAGATTATAAGGGTGGTAGCGGTAGCAGCAGCAAGTTTCTCCCTTCCTGTACTGCATCGTTTATGGAGGGAGTAACTAGTGGCAGTAAACGGTCGTCATTGTTACCGATCTGCTGGAGAAATGTCTGTGGACAGTGGCTATGATGCTTAGTCCATCCTGTGTTGCAATCACAGATAATTTTAGTAGCACAGCTGTGGAAGAACGCTGATGCTTCGTTCCAGACCCCCGAATGTGGCAAATAATATGTGCCTACACTATGTGGTTCGGTATCGTATACTCTTTCGATGACACCTTGGTCTTCGTAATCGTTAAGTATGTGGTGATACCATTCCTGCTGGTTATTATTTGCCAGAAGGTGTCTTTGTAGTGCGGCTAGTCTTTTTATAGCGATCGCATAGTTATCGTGCAGGTCAACTGTGTTGTCCTTCAAGGGAAACGGCGCTGTGGTACAATTGTCAGCGAACGATATTTTCTTGGAGTACTCTCGAAAGTACTGAGGAGTGCTCTCTTCCTTAACATTTTCAACAGGTTCTATGCCAAGACTTTCTAATTCAAACATTCTTCGAATGTTTTCGCTGTGATCATCAGATATTTCGAATATAGATGTCATTGCATGCGAAGCATTTGTAAGGTCGGTCGGATCTATGAGTCCACGACCATACAATGTAGGTCCGAATACTGTGGTTGCAATGTGCAAACCTGAGGGAGTTCTAGTGGTGCTCGCATTCGATATTACTAGGTCGTAATAGCGGTCGAGACCGACCAAAATGCGTGGAATATGACGTTCTCCTCTTATTTTTGAGTTTGCAATGAAAATTTCCTCCTCTTGAAGAAATTCGAGGTCAATCTTAGTGATTTTTACTGACGGAAATGCCCCTGTCAGTATGGGCTTAGTTTTAATATTCATATCTATTTCTTGCCCGTGTGCGCTGTACACTTTAAGTGCTACAAGATGGCTTTCGAATTTCTCTGTATGCCCTCCGATACCAGACATTACGCAGGTTTCGGTAGTGATTCTGGGTAGACCTAGTCTTTCGGCAAGTGCTTCTTCGATTACGGTCTTTTGTGCGCCAGTGTCGAAGAAAAATAGAACTCTCTCGAAAGTATCGGTTCTATTATTCCAGACATTCCCTTCAGCTGTCATTAGCACCAGCTGTTCAGATTGGGCAAGATACGCGGGAGTTACGCAACCATTTTCAATATTCTGGTTGGAACTTAGCGGTTGATTTTGATTTGACTGATTTCGCCTTACATCACTCCCGCCATCTGGATAGCCCCTACTCACTATCGGAGTAGTTCTCGGATGTGATCTGTTGGACGGGAAATTACCGTAATTGTCACTGTTTTCATTTCTTCCCCAGTGATTCGCAGGAAGCGGTCGGTTTATAGCAGGTGGATATGCAGACCTTTCTGGTCTGGCACACACCGACGAATGATGTAGGCCTCCACAAATGGTGCAGTTCGGCTTACTGCAGTAATTACTTGCAGGGTTGCTTGAAAAACACTTCCAGCATGACCTGCTATCTTTCAACAGGTTTCGGCGCCGTTGGCGGTCGGTCACCGTTCTACAGTGTATGGAATAATGATTAGATCGCCCACAAAACAAGCAATGGGCTTGCTGAGAGGAGCGCTCCAAGTGGGGCTTTTCGTCACGGGACGTATACGTGGTGCCCAAGCGCAATTGGACATATGCCTTTGCGCTAATTTCTTTATCTAGAGCCTCCAAAAGATTATTTATTTCCATAGTATCCGTTTCTTGATACTTCACGAGTATGTCTTTAACAATTTCGTGAGGAAATTTCTTTAATATGGTTTCGGACCACATAGGGTCACAAGTGCTCCTGATGTCGTACCCTGCGGACACCATTTGGTTGACTAGGGCTTTGACCGCATCGAAGCACTCTTGACAGCTCTCCGCATCACTGGATGCCGCCTCAAGATCAAACAATTTTTGTACGATCTTTGCTTTATTTGTTGGCTTGTTGCCATACCTTTTAGTGATAGTTTCTACCATCCAGGTGTAGTTTTTGGGAACAGGCTCTATCCCCTTTATTACTTTTTCAGCGGGTCCCCTCAGACTGTCTTTGAGGAGGACTATTTTTTCTATATCACTTATCTCACTGCAATTGTGCACGAGCGTTTCAAAAATAGCCCAAAATTCCGAGAACTCCTCTTGGTTCCCGTGAAATTTGGGCAGGGTCACGGTAGGTGCCTTTAATGTTCGGCATCTCCGCTCTGGGGTTGTGGAACCGTCAGTTGTCGACTGATAGGGGGTGACTTCCCCGCTCCCACTGTAGTGTTGGTTATTGGAGGCTATTTCGCCTTCGCCCAATACTTTTAATTTTCGCTGCACTTTTTGCAGCTCTATTTTTGCCTCCGTTAACATACCTTCTATTATTTTTATGAACGAGTTAGAATCGTCCAGTAGTTTCGAATACTGTGTAGTCTTATCGAGGTCTTCTGCCTCTGCTACTACTTCTTTCTGTTCTGTCTTCGATTTTGTCGAAGCACAGAATTCCTCCAAAAGATCTGCCTTGCGTAGGAGTATCTCCCTTTCGCTTTGAATGCGCAGTAGGCAGGTATTGAGCCTTTCTTTATTGGCCACGCACGCTTCGAACCGCTCACCATCCTCTACAGGGTATACAACTTGCCGCGTGTACCCCTCATAATTTTCTAACGATGACTTAATAGCTGCTGCGGCGCTAGTGATACCCTTTTTAATAAAATAAACTGACATTTTTTTTAAATACTGTTTGTCATGGGTTGATTATTATACTTAGGTCCTACTTTTAGCTAGTTGTTAGCTAAAGATTTATACTTTTTAATAGGTATAAGTGGATCGTAATAATCCAATGTAAAATAGAAACACTGAGCAATTCTAGTGGTACCTTAAATTCGTTTCCCGGCTCGTTGCACCAGAAATGTGTAGGACTTGGAGTTGTGGAGGTTTATTGTTGAACGGCTAATACAGTTGGTGGTAGTGGTAGAATGCTAATCAATCAGAGCGAGGAACCTGGGCGTGACTCTAAGTCTCAAATGAGGTCACACCCCAGGTGCAGAAGAAACGATTAAGTGCACCTGATCTGTGCATTAGTAGCCAAAGGTAACTTATAGATACATTCGTGAGAGAGAGTGCGGTTGGTTCTGGTGCAATACCAGAACAGGATCCAATGGAATGGAAACTGGTTCAATGGCCACCGCCAAAGATTTCTAGTATGCATCGACCTCAGGAGAATTGTAGTTAATCAGTGGGAAGGGGACGAGGGGGGGGGGGAGACAATTTGTTGAATGTTGAGTGCCACAAAATTACCGTAGACATTATAAATTAATTGATTAATTAATGAATAAATGTATGACCCTGTAAAGATGATGTTCAACATTTAACTAGCGGTTAAACATTTAAGTAAAGTCATCTTTTTGTTCAGTGTTCAACTCGATGTCCCCCCTATTAGTATAATACCCATCTTCATCTTCTCTTTTTCCTTGTTCAACCTGTTCACCTTCTCCTACAGCGGATGTGGGATACTGTAGAATTCCACGAGTGGTTCTTTTTCTCTCTTTGATCCCTGCCGCATATTTACAAATTTCTTGATCTTGTAGAAAGAAATTATTTCTGTCTGAAGCACTGTCTGGCATATCCTTAATATAACAAAGATCCCCTCAGTGACGCCTCTCAAACCATCTGAGACGCTGTTCATTTGCTAACAGCCCTATAAGAGACTTGGTGTGATTACTCTGGTGTCTCCGTCATGCTGTAATTCTACCCAGCCGTGCCCTACTGCCAGGGCACTCCCAGGTGTCGAGGAAAATAGCCGCTTTGATACGACCCCCACCTTTTTTGACCTCTACAGTACCAGTAACTGTTGTATAGTTGCAATATGCTTTATTGCTATGTAACTCAATCCTCAGTCTATTCCATTTTTGACCTCAATTTCATTGAAAGCATACAATTAGATTCTATTGCTTATCGCAGACCTCTGCAGGTACGACCCCCTTCTCATGCCCGGTCAAATACGATCCTCCTGTCGAGGAATACTCGACGCCCTGTGTACCCTGCCTGCCGCTTCTCATTATCGGCATCAAACCCATTTTTTGTAGATTACATGACATATGTAAGCCACTGATGACGAAAGGTACACGTAGTGATTTTGAAGATATAGTACCATGGCACGGCTCACTCAATGACTGATAGGCGACGAGAAACTTCATTCTACTTTCATGAGTTCCACGATCCTTGAGCTCTGGAAATATGGATGCCGTCCGCCTTCCTTTTGCAAGACAGCGACATTATTCGGAGAATGCTTACAATAATCATGCAATAGGATTCATTTTGTTTGGAAATTTCTCGAATGTTTATGTCTCAGGAAAAGGCTTGCTAAGAAGTGAGTCAGACGTGTGCACATGTTATCAGGTGGCTTTTTGCTTTAATATCTTCTTGTGATGGTGTCGATACCGGGTGGGTGTTGCTGTTCAGCTCTGACAAGTCACTCGGGCATGGCAGCACGTGCCGCGTTATCTAATATGTTCATGCTTTCTTTCGGCACAACAACAGTGTACCCGATGTTTCCGTGACCCAATCAGGCTACCGCAAAGTGCACGTCTTGTCCTCTGTTTTTCAACAGTTCTAAGTGTTTTCTGTTTTTTTTTCTGAGTGAGGGGTTATTTCACATGTCTAATAGGCTTCGTAGCAGACATAGTTTGCGCTGTTTATGGGTTTTGCTATTCCCAAGTGCTAGGTGCCTTTTCAATAGTGAATTTAATTTAATTTCGGTCTCAAACATTCAAAGTCTCATTGAGCTTCCCAGGAAAGTGTGCTGTTCTAATAGTTATTTCCGACCACAGAAAACCACTATTTACGGCTTCTAACGCCAGATGACTCAGAACTTCTACGAAATACGTCGCAGCTAGCTCGGATTATGACGACTGCTTTTGGAAGGGATAATATCTTGCCGTAGATAGTAAGAGGTAGCCTTCCAAGTGTAAGTCTACAGTGACAAAGTTTCTCAATGATGCACAACTTGGTTATTTCTTCATTCCCTAGCGTAAAGTTAAAAAAGGATAAAATTTTTGGCGTTAATCAATCTCTTTCTGGGATGCGCCGCGCATCTAGTTCCATTCAGAAACGTGGTGACTGGTGAATGTGATGTGGCCTATACAAAGACTTGCGGTGGCCAGCCCATGTACAAGTCAGTGCTTTTATCCTCCCAGACATATTTGGTACCAATTTACCGACCCCGGAGGGATGGAAGGCCCGGTTAGCCTGGGCGGGCGTTGATGCGGGATTTGATACCCACACCATGAGAGTGGATTGCGCGCCACCTGTCACTACACCACGTCCACTCATATGACCTAACGTAAGCGTAATTTACTAGAATTCTATGAACCAGTTCTCTACATAGCAGTGGAATGCTGAAATGAAAACCAACAAACCTCGCCAGAAATACGCTTTCCTCCTGATACTGGACAGGTGAGATTTGACCACTCCCCGCGATGACGTCAACCCCCTAATTCAAAGATGAGCTATCTAGGAAACTGTACAAATTCAGATTGAAAATCTCTGCCTTATTCTCTGTCGATCTTAGAGTATCTTATCTTGAGTACTGCTTTTCTGGCATTGTGAAGCACCTCTTAGAGGGGATATGGTTGCAAACATGGTAAGGATGTCGAAATCGCTTTTCAAATTTTTTGCATTCTAAGGAAAAATAATGTCAATCAATCAATTGCAAATAGAAGATTCACTCGGTGACTGCTGAGGGGAATTTGCTGAATCTGATGTTCCTGCATGAAAGTTAGGCTATACAAAACGACGGATACTTTTTGACCGACCTAATAGTATGCAAAATTTTTATAGTTTTTAAGTCATGTCACGAAGTCTAAAAGAGATATTACAAAAGTTATTATCGTCTTCCCTAGTCAAAGTCAAAATTGTATTGAATAATTATATTGAAAATTAAAAAAAGACGTAATAAAATTAATGTGAAAATAATAGGAATCTAATTAGTTCAACAATTTGCTACGTGACCTATAGCAAATGCAATTTATGGGCGCAAGAGCAGGTGGCAAGACGGTTGCTACTGTAACAGGTGCCACTCGCTTCCGCTGCTTGGATTTCGCATGTCTAAAAACGGCGCGGCGCAGTTTTTTCAAATTTTCTTGTCCTTACATCATCCCTTGCGGGCTCTTCCTGGCCGTGTTTTCCTCAGACGAATATATTTAGAGAGCCTCATGAGAATTGGAACGTGACGCACCATCGAGAGTCTCGGTGACCTTTGGCCCTGGGCTGTCTGCGATGTCAAATGGATGTCAACGCGATGCTTTGACGTGTCTGGCTTTTCAATCAGAAATGTCTCATTCCTGACCCAGCTATCCTTCTTTGAAATGTTACGGTTCTCTTCATACCGACGACCAAGGCTTTGAAGGCAGATGATCCGGATTACGGTAGTAATCGATCTGTTGCCAACTGTAATAGTCAATTCTGGAGGTCAATTTGACGCTTCGGCAGTGGAAGCTGTCTTTTGGCGAACCTATCGAGTTTGGTATTTTTGGTCATCTTCTTAAGTTTATGAAGGGGACGCCGCAATGTTTGGAGCAAGGTCGCGTTTATACTCTGCTGTGCCGGCGACACGGTGTGGCTACGTTTCTCCGCTTCTTGCCCATGCCACCCCGCCTCGCTACCCGTGAACTCAGCCACGCCTGTCAGTGCTGAGTATGAATGCGCTCCAAGGGTTCTACGGATTCAAAGAGGAAAATCCCATCCAAGTTTTCCCAATAGTACGCCCACACTTCCAATATTTGGGCTTTGAAGACAGTGCACAGGAGGAGCTGTTTTTTTGAATATCTCTTGCTTTCATTTTCTAATCCTCATTTTTTGGCGCCTCATTTTTTGTTCATTATCTCTTCCCATACTTTTCATTTTATCATGGTCTTTATTCCCACGAAGTATGAACTACCCTTGTGCACCAGTTCAGGTTGTTTATTAATAAATAAGTAAATAAATAAATTTAGATCCAAATGAATTGGGCTGGTCATACCTCCATTTTCGGAGCCCATACAAGCAACAGTTGCTGCTCCTGCTTATGCTCAGTGTAGCAGCTACTAGAATTCCATGTGACTAGACATCAAACAGGGGCAGCATTAGCCTGAGGCAGAGTAGATTACGGTAGAGTGCAGCAGTTATGATTACAAGATCAATTCTGACCATGTTTCGATGATATAACTGTGTGGAGGAATGTTCTGTATCCCAACCAGTCTACCTTCCATGGATCCGCTCCTAACTGGGTCCTACTCCTGCCGTCGCCCCACCCCTTCCCCCCTCTCTTGGGGGGGGGGGGGGGGGCATCTTATCGAAGCGTGCTCGTACTCATACTATCAACCTCTCGAAGTACATACTCATCCCCGAAAACCTTCATCTCATCGAACTCACTACCGCGAAAATTACAAAACTTATGATCTACTTCGTGCTTCTTTTATCAAGAATGCTTGAAACAGTAAAATTCTGCTCACTACTAATTGATGCAAAGAAAGTCCTCTCAATTTTGAAACTCTGTGATTGTTTCCTAACCAGCTAGTTTTTAGGCAATTTTATAGTCTGGAAATAAATGAAATAGTTGTGAAAGTTTTCTTCAAACAGCGAAGATTTATATTTAATCATTCAATTCGCATGTGCTTGTTTCAAATTAAGTGATTGGTTAAGAATAATTATCTGTTACAATTAATTACCGTTTTGTAACAAAGAATCTGAGCCCAGTCTACCTGATTAATTATAGGATGAGCCGCTATCATCAATTCAGAATTAAGAGCTAATCTGATGAAGTGAAAAACAGAAAAAAAAGAGGGAATGTAGGGGAGAAATCTGCTACAACTTTTTTCACAGGTACTTTTTTATTTACCCGCTATTTAAACTCGCTTCAGGTTTCTCAGAATAAGTCGCTATGCGGCTATTAAATCTTCTACTTCCGTTTGGAGCACCAGTTCTACAATGTTTATATTACGAAGTGATGCAGACTACGCCATTGCACACTTCTATTTTTGTCCGAGGCATTTGCAACCAACCCGCCGAATATAGAGACTGGTTGTCATCACTCTTTGGTCCCTTTGAACCGGGAATTGGAAGGGTTCTTTTGATGTTATCGCGTGCAGCCAGTCTTCGTATCGAAATTCTTACGAGCCATTGACTTGAGCTCTCGATTTCATATGAGATATTTGCTTAACATGCTAGAGGCTTTTTCGCGGTCCATTAATTCCTTGACGATGGCTATCAAATTGCTTTTGCTTAATGATGCTTTCTGCTCTATTCTTCTAGCAATATGAAGACTAAGAATGTGGCAGCAATGATTCAACCATATTTTCCTTGAATCATTTGCGAAAATATTCAGTGACACTCTTTTTCGGAATCGTGGAATTTTTTTTAGAAATAGTGTTTGGAGCATTCTACAGGTACGCACGGGAGCGGAACAGTTGGCTTGCTCTTGGTTGTTTCAATAGACCCGTGGGTATACCCCAGAAGAGCTGAGAAAATATCATCCAAAATATGTTTCACTGCGTATTTTATGTAAAATATAGGGTGACAGCAATATAAGGGAAATAGGTGGTACTGTTGTTTAACGAAGAAAACGACAAAAAGTGACTAAAATAAATGAGAAAAAATCTCCTCGTGTTGTGTGCGGTGTATATCTTTACCACTAAAAACTTCGTCGTATGCATTAGAACCGTACGGATCTGTGATCTTTGATCAAATTGGAGAAAAGTAAATTTCTGCCATTTTGCTTATTAAGTTTTTCCTCATGTCAGATAAATACTAGAACACACGCTGTTCTAGCCCTCAGTTGAGACCACTGAAAACACGATTTCTGGATGTTGGCATTAGCCGCCTAGGAACATATTTGTAATAAATGCGTAGGAGTTGGCAAAGTAAATTTACGACGACTAGTTTTGGAATAGATGTTGCCAAGCAAGTCCTGGATAATAGGAGAGTAGCCTCGCGAGATTACGTTCAGAAGAAAAAGGTCCGAAATGGAACACATTCTGACCGCTTTTTTCATGGTCTATTATGGGTGTAGTGTACTATTAAGTCCATGAGCTAGTTCATTCCATAGCAGTTGAACATCACAATGAAAATTGACCACTGTTCACTTGAAATGTACTTTTCTAAATGTAGTAATGAAAAAATCGTACAACGAAGAGAAGGTGCTGTAAAATTCGCCGTTCAGCACTTTTGGTTTTCAAGGTAACCAGTCTTTGAATGGAAAGATTAGATTTGCTTAATGGTTATTATAAGTACCTTATGAAAGATGCTCACCCTAAGCCTTTAAGAGACCTTCGCAGGGTTACACACTCATGCGTATATTTTTGCCCAAGCATTAGTGGATGGAAGAAGTTCCCATCTCCTCCTAGGCAGGTAGTAGGAACCTCCATGATAGGATGCCCCCTCCTCCGCCCGCCCCCCTCCCCCCCTCGTTGATACCCAGTTGTGTTTGAGCGGATTCATGTGATTTTAAAGTTAATCTACACCCAAAACGGTAAGTACTTTTTGACCGACCTATTACCAGACACGTCTAATGGGGTGCAGAGCCAGTCATGAAGGCGGGGCACAGGATAGCTGGGCGTATTATTCACTGCCAAATACGCTATACATTGTCTGCTTGGGCACATGGCTTTTCCAAAGGCACTGCGTACGAGATGTAAGTACCCCTGCAGTTCAGGTCCTTGGTCTTTTTCATCACTGGTCATCACTTGGAAGCCCCATCGAATTTTACGTGCTGACTATGCTAGGCAAAGTCCAACAACTCTGTTTCATCTAAATCTCTATATAGGGAAGTATCTGTAGCAGAGATGGTGTAATGACAAGCGGCGCCCACTCCCACTCTCAGTGTGCGGGGATCAAATCTTTCGTCGAGAACCGCCCAGGCTAAGCCAAACCAGACTCATCAGTGAGGATTTGAGCACTTACATGGACATCGGCTGACCCCCTCAATTCGTTGTATAGAACAAATCACATACACCTTCCACCACGATTCGCAATAGAACTAGAATGCGCGGCGCATCCCATTACGGGCAATGCCTGAAATTTTATCTTTTATCCTTTATGAAAATATCTGTATATCGCATTCAACGCCTCAGTCATGTGAGAGTTTTACTGGCCATGACTTTTACATATGAAACGTTACGCGGTGGCACACTTCCTTTTAAACCTTTTTTTATTGTCCTATGATTGTCGCAAAGAAATTCAACAAATGACAGAGGCTCAGAGGCTGAAAGGCTGAGTGAGGTGGCACAAACAGTGTCTTTGCCTGCCTATTCCTTCAGCAACTTATGTGGCGAAAATTGGTTCTTTTTCATTTACTTTTCGCCAATAATATATGTATGGAATATGTAGTTGCACGCTGCCGGTAGGTACTTATTCAAGGTCTTTTTCTTAGATGTATTTATATCAGCTCGGCACTTTTCATCCATGTCTAGTTGTGGAACAAAACTTTCCTCTAATCATATGTCCCAAATGAACAGCCAATTTTAGAGTAGATGGCGAAATTCAAGTATGGAGTCAGATGTACAGTGGGGTATCCGGCCGCGTTTCTCTTTTTCGTTTTTTCGAAAATACTACACTCAAAACACTCAAATGTTCGAAAATTCGCGAGCGCCACAGCAGGCTTGAAATGGGAATCTCCTGATTGGGTTGGGGATTGAGTTCCCGCCGTTTTTTATTCTCTATGTTTCACAACACTTCCTTCACCTTCTGTGAAAGCTACACAGATACATACGTTCGATAGAGCTTTTTCTTCTCTACCAAACGTTGCTATTTGTTTTTTGATTTCTTTGATTGCTTAGTATTAACTGATTCAAAAATGAAGTAATCTGAAGGTAAAAGTTTGCACTGTCGACATTTCCTCTTCTTCGTCTGCCATCAAAGTCAAAAAATGTATGCGCATGCGTTTTCGATAAAGCTTTTCCATCTCACAGAATAGTATTGCTTGTTATTTAACGCTTAACTGCTTGCTGTTTTCAAGGATTACAAATGCAGTACTCAGCAAAAATGAACTTTTGGTATCATGTCTTCCTCGCATAACATCGATATTGAAGAGTATATTAATGTGTACATTCGATAAAGCTTTTTCTGTTGTACAAGATGAGTGCCACTCGTTTTTTGAATACCTTCAAAGTTTGGTATTGCTGGAGCTAAAAATTGGGAGAATGTTCAGCAAAAACCACACACACTCTTTCGCCAAAAATCGAGATATCACCGAACACTTCATTTGTACAAGAAAACCCTCGATTATAACAGTAGATTGGTGGAAAAGGTCAACTTTTTGGACCTCGATGTGCCAAATTCGCAGAGTTCCCTACAAACTATTCCACTTCTGAAACATAAAAATAACAAACAATCAAACGAAAAGAAAATGAAAAGCGATTTCCAGAGCTGAAAAATTTTCATCGAAACCATATGCGCATACCTTTTTCGACTCATATGGCACGCGAACAAAAGAAATGTCGAGAGTGCGAATTTTAGCCTTCAGATTACTTCATTTCTGAACTTCATAAATATTAAGCAGTCAAAGAAACTCAAAAACAGTTAGGACTATTTTGTAGAGAAGGAAAAGCTCTATCGAACACATGTATAAGGTCTGGTGAAAATTGGGAATAGCGTTGTGAAATACAGAGAATAAAAAAAAACAGCGGGAACTTATTGCTCCAATACTCGTGAGCTCGGGGCGAAGGTGGTGTAGTGACATTTGGCACACTTTTTCACCCTCATGTTGCGGGGATTTATCAGGGCCAAGAACCTTATACTTGGGCTTTTGAATTCCATATAACTAGTCTACCTTATTCAAAATCTCCAAAGCTAAACTCATGAATGTCTATACAGCAAATTCGAGAGCGTTCAGATGAATATCGCTCTTTTTCGTTGCCTGATTATCAATTTTACTTGGGCTTTTGCCCGAGACCCCCCACTAAAATGTCACCGAGGAAATGCAGAAGATAGTTTGTCATTCTCCGTTTGGAAATCCTCTTCAAAGCGTTATGGATGAGTGCCCTTTTGCTCTTCTTTTTATCGCTTTTTTCGGTGCCATTGATCCCTTTGCTGTTCCACTTGCGACCAGGCCCGTCTGCCAGTTTATGCATTCCATAAGGGGTTTGTATAGAAAGCAACACACGTCTCTCCACCACTATTATTCAGCAGCACAATGACGTTACTCAAATCAATGCTGAGATTTATCAAGCAAATGACGTCAGGTAACGGAAGGAATCTGGAAACCTAATATCCAACGCAATGAATTCAAATTTCCTAGTGCAATTGAAAATTGCGCGAAAACGCAGGCAAGTAGGCAAGCGCATCGGCGTACGCTTCCCTCATTAGTTCGCTTGCAATGGGCTCTATTGATAAACAAAGCTAATTTTATTGAGCATATGAGGCATTTTTATTCAAGGCGGAAGCCATTCTTGCTAATAAACACCTCTTAATAAAAATTTATAACTGATGAGTAATAACTGAAAAACAAATTGGATCAATTTGAAATTCATTTCCAATTTTTAAATTATTCTAATATTAATAAAAACTGATACCCTAAAGTCTGATAGGTAAGTCCGCCCGCACGCGGTGTCGCGCGCGGCATAGGCGACCGTAGTCTTTAAAGAACCAGAGGGAAGTGCGAGTTTATATTGTATTGTATATTGCATTTGTTAATATAAAAGCGAGTAGCAAGTAAAGTTGGGGTCGTACGAGAAGTGAACACGGAAACTCCACAGTTGGCAGAGGAAAGTGAACGAATGAGAGGAGAATAGTTGTTCAACGGGGGTTTCAATGCAACGATGGTTTTGGCGATGAAATAGCGGTTGAGTAAAAACTTTTCCTTATTCCTGTTATGATAATGGTTCACAAAGCCTCGCAAATATGCGTCTTTCACTTTATTTTTCCCCTGCTAACCGTGCTTCTGCTTGCCGCGTCAAGTTTTTGCACCTGATGTAAGCCCTCCTTCTGGTCATAGAGCTTTTTGACGGGTGGGGTCCATGAGGTCGAATTTCCGCGCGGCCGCGCGCGATGAGCGGCACGGCGGGTGCGAGTGCCAGTGGCAGGGGATGGCAGACTTCAAGCGAGGCAGTGTGGTATGGGTGGAAAGCGCAGACGTGACGCAGTCACGCTCAGCCGGCCGATCAAGGGCAATCGATACGGCGAGTCGTACGGGGGCGCCGCGAGTAAAACGCCGCGAAGCGGAAATTCGACCTCGTGGACCCCACCCCTTTTTGACATGCCTGAACAACTTATGATCTGCAGTATACGGGAGGAGTAATATAATTGTTGTAAAATTTCATCGACAAATCCAAGGAGCTACGAAGAGGTAGCTGCTTCAGTTTGCGATGCTATGAATGTTTGTGACGATGAAATGGAGACTGCGTAGAAAAATTAAGATGAATGATCATTGTTACACGAGTTAAACTAAGATTTTGATACGTGGTATTTTTAGATATTAGAAATGAAGTTGAATAAACAGTTTCTACAATCCTGTCCTTTTTAATAATGAAGGGTGCATCGCGATCCCGTGTTCTTTGAAGACTGCGCCTGCATTCGCCGCTGCCGCGCGCGACACCGCGTGCGGGCGGACTTATCTATCAGACTTTAGGGTAATAGATTCTACTCATAATAAATCAACATTCAACTCCGGAGAGTCTTGTTAGTGAGTGGGCCATCTGGGGCGGGACTCACTGTGAGTGGTGCATGGAATCGTCTGCTCTCCAAATCACTCGGGATAATTTGTAGAAGGTTAGTCGTGTAAACAAAAATGTAAAATGCAAGTAAATAATGTATAATAATTGATGCATGATAAACATGTAAAAAGTGCAATCATGTAGAGTAGACTTGTAAGGTCAGTTTCATAAACATATAAAGGCAAGTTGGTGTTTAGTTTTCATGTAGTGTTAGTGTTTAACATTTATGTACCAAGTTGTTCCCCTTCCCTGCTTTTCCCTGTTGATACAGCACTTTCTGAGTTATTATAGTAGATATTAAAAACAATGCAATAATATAGGGTTAATGGGTACTACTATATACCAGTTTGGTGAGCGTGTAGTATGTACTACGCGTGACACACCGTAATCGCATGAAATGAGCTTTCCGATTTATTGTATGTACATAACCCTTCATATGAAAGCACCCCATTATGTGTGATATTTGCCCCAGCCCCATTGCCATTTTCGTCTGTATAGGTGATTTCCTTTTTTTAGAAGACTGGATGTGGTATGGGTAATGTGAGTAATGAAAGCTCCAAAAATGAGTCATCCAATGAAAGCTAGGGGTCTAATCGTAAGGAGACTATATGTGACGAAATTTCTGATGAGTAAGAGTGCCCCACGGGCTTCGTAGGAGCTGTCTTTTTCAACAGCTGCCTCTTTTATAACATGACCCTCCCTCTCATTAATGTGAAGCTCCTCCCTTTGTAATTAACAATGTCAGGAGTCTGCTTTTTTCGGGTTTTTGACCGTTTTGTTCCTTTTTTCTTCACTTCAGTAATACTAGGCACCTCTATTTTGTTCATTAATATTTCCACACTCGCCTCACACTACCTTATCACTCTGTTTACGCATTTGATAGGTTTCGTTGTTTTGATGAAGAAGTAACGGTGAAACAAGTCTGATAGACGAGTGCAATTGTTGCTGATGGGTTTCGCATTCGTCTCTACCTATATCTAGCTTCCACCACTTATTCAGAAGCCGTAACATTGAGTTGTCGATGTACCTTGTTGCTTCTGATGTCAGAAGCCGATGTACCTTGGTTTGTTAAATGTTACATAATTTATAGCAATCGTATTACATTCTTTCGCATCCTATCGCTGCTTATCAGTTGTTATCACTCTCGAACAGTTACCGTCGATATCTCCGTCTCATAGCAAATAGCACCTATAAGTGTGAACTTTCTGTCAGTCCGTGAAGGTAACGAACTCGGTAGCACCTGCTCTTTAACGCTAATTATCAGCCCTTATCACTTGTTTTCGCTTCCAATTATCGGCCTCTAAGGCTAGCGTCATAGCTCCTACACGCTTTTTCGGTTTGAACCCTCTGCTATCAGCCTTTACTAGTTTGTGACGCTCATCTTGCAGTGCTCCCATCAGCCTTTATCACTTGTTACCGCACTTTATCACCAATTATCAATAAGTTCGCTCCAGTTTCCATATTATCTGTCAGTTTGACACTCTTGGCCGACTATGTATGTACGCTGGCATAGAATGTCACGCTGTCGTATCACATTGCTGAAATGAGAGATAGCTTGAATAAAAATGAGAAAAATTCGCGACTTCAGTTAGCTCTTACTTTGAGCAGTTCGAGAAGCTTTTCGCTGAGCCAGTGCACAATTTCAAAAGCCCAACCATCGCCGAAAATTCCGCATAATGGAACGAGTGCAAAGGCTGTACTTCTTTCCACCTGACATTTCCCCAGGGTTCCACCATAATTCATCTGACAGTCGTTCGAAAACATTTTCCAAACTGAGCAAAACACTAAATGTTTCCGCCCCATTCTCTTCGTGAAACTTTGCTATCTGAAGCAATTTTTTCTAATCAAACCAGTTTATGGGCTTCTAAAATCCCAAAATTTCATTCCACGTTGTTTTGTATGTATGTTGAATATCTATTCCTCTGGCTCTGTAATCTTAATGGATGTCAGCTGCATGGCGCATCCTGAATCATGTCTCAGGATCGGCTCACTCTTGTACCATTCATCCAATGTGTACGTTAATGAGGGGAGCTGACTGAAGTGAGTGTCTTCACGATGTCAAAGGTCGACGTGTATACATCTATAGCGACCAAAATCCGAAAACTATGAATTTCGATAGCGGAAATTCAACCACGCAAGTTGTTTTTCGGTCCGCCTCATTGGTGTCAGGAATTGCTTGTCCGGGCCATTTTAGTGAGTGCCAGTCAAAGCTAGCTGATATACACTGCTTCCCATGTCGATTTTCTGCCTAATACGTCTGAGTGGTGATCCCTGTACAACACACATGGTACAGGTATCTCTTGCTAGATATTTTAAGTTAAGGCGCGTCAGGACTTCAATAATTGTGTTACATCTGAGGGGCAAATTTTTTTATAAGAAAGTACGGAAATGTAATTCCGTGTATTGCTGTAATACTAATATATTAAATTGGCTTGAGGAATAAGTTTCCGTCGATTTTAATTTCCTGTGCTTCATAACTTTCTCTTCACCTTTCGTCAAAGCTTGTATCATGTGTTCCACGAAGTTTTTTCTGCTCTACAAAACGGTGCTATTTCTTTTCCGACACATTCGATTGCTTGATATTTATGAGGTTCGGAAGTGAAGTAATCTGACAGTGAAAATTCGCACTCTCGACATTTCATCATCTTCATCTGCTACTGAGATCAAAAAATGTGTGCGCATATGTTTTTATAGGGCTTCCTCAGCTCTACAAAAAGGTACCGCTTGTTGTTGAATACGCTCAACTGTGTGCAAAAATGTGCACTTTCGGTATCTTCCCTTCCTCGCCTACCATCGAAATAAAAGGGAATGTTCATATATGCATTCGGTAGAGCTTTTCCTGCTCTACAAGAAAATGCCAACTTTTTGATGCTTTCACAGTTTGATATTCCTAAGGTTTAGATTAGAAATGGGGTACTCAGTAAAAGCCCCTCCACACCTTTTCGCAGAAAAGAGCGAGATTTTTTCATGCACTTTTATCACATAAAAACCCTCACAGGTGTCTTTTGCCCTCATTTGATTTCCTCCATCGTGAAAAATATCAGCTTTCTTGTACCTCGATGTGCCGGAAGTGCAGATTTTTCTCTACAATTTACTCCATTCCTAAACCTTAAAAATAACAGTAAATTAAACGATCAAAAGCCAGTGAGAGCTTGTTATAGAGCTGGAAAAGCTCTATCGGAAACACGTGCACATGCGGTTTTTTATCTCAATGGCAAATGAAGAAAATGAAATGTCGAGAGACGAGTTTTTACCTTTTCATTACTTCATTAGTAAACCTCATAAATATCAAGCAATCGAAGTAATCGAAAAACGAGTATCACCGTTATGTAAAGCACAAAAAGCTCCATCGAACACGTACCTGAAGTCGGAGGATAAAGCGAACGTTGTGAAGCGCAAAGAATAAAAAACTGCGGGAGCTTATTCCCCAGCCCAATACAATATTATGTTATAGTGATTGCATTATGTTATTATTTTATTACATTAATATTATGTTATTACATTATTATTTTACTCAAGATTATGTTATCGTCGTAATATTATTCATTTTATTCTATTAGCGAGCTCTGATAAAATCAGGTGTTTTTTGTATGTACCTCGGCATGGTAAACCGCTCATCTATGAATATGTTATATTGTTATGCTAGCATACTATAATGGGGCAAAGCGTCGCTGAGCACTTTCATGGTCCACTGGATTATTCCCAGCTTGGAATAATTTGGTCTCACATCCCGTTGGTGCAAGCTGACGTAACAATCTCCATAGGATTGCTCCGTGAGTACCAACGAATTCTCTAAACTTAACATGTAAGCTCATAACGCTTTCAAATATCTCCACAAATCTCGATGAAAATCGTGACATGGCTCACTCAGCTGACCTTAGCGAATCATTGCGTAGACCAGATGCACTTTTGCATGTTTTCTACATTTCCGAATGGTATTGGGAGACGTGGCGCATTCCACGGAATCCGTAAAGCCCATTCGGGGCTATATGCCCTGCTTTGCTATCCTTATGGCCGTTAGGAGAAGTTTTTGTTCCTCCTCTTTTCCAGCGACATTTTTCAAAATTCTCGCCAAAATGCACATAATTCATCCAGCGGACAATAACGAGAACAGGAGCACAGCAAAAACGAACGGTCGCCAATCACATTTTTGCAGCATTTGCAGACGGCATGCGACGGGTTGCAGCTGCAGCAGCAGCTTGCACGGAAGGGCGATTGTTGTCGTACGAGAAAGGGTCGGGCGGAAGCTTTTTCGGTGCATTCCACTAGGCCGCTTCCGTCATCTTGGGATCCCATAACGGACTTGTTTGTTTATATGATCGTCAATGATCGTGAATTTATAGCCCACTATTAATGTGCACGGAACTACTACTACTCTTTGACTTTGGAACTATGTCGAAATCAATCCTCAGGGGGGGGGCACAATGGATAAGAGCCGCATCTGTGCTTCTATGTAATGCTTGATAGGTCTCACGCACAACTGGAGCTTTTGTTTTTCTTTGATTTACTTTGCTCCTATGAGGAGAAATGGAGTGTTCGCCGTTGAAAGTCATCCACTGTGCCGCAGGGGTTGAACCTTGGGTTCCTGGGGACATCGTGAATTTCACATATTGCCGAATCGAGTGTGTGTCATAGGATGGAAAGTTCGCGTGGCGTGCGACGCGATGGGTGCGAGCCTGAGACGCTGTGTCAGTTGGCTTCTGAATCGGTTACATATAAGATAAGATAAAATGAGAATGCCGCTATCGCTTCAAGACCCCACCCTTATAACATGATGCCATTAGCGCGTACAAATCTAGTCGCACACCGCGACGCAAATTTTTTGTCTTAATGGCATGCACACTCACCAAATCGAGTTAGTTTTTGAAAATGTCACATGTGTCAAGAGTTTCCTGTGGCATTTAGACATCATATGGACTTTTATAAGAAACTGAGGTTGGCGCAAGGTGCGTGCGTGTTCTCATTAACGCCTAATCCGGGGTTCCTAGTCTATCCTCTCCATTGAGTGGATATGATGAGATGGACAAAAAATCACTCAAGAACATCCTGCATCTAAAGCTCACAAGGACGTGCATTAAACAAATAAATAATTCTGAGCTACTATTACTGGCAACTGCTATGGACTCGCGCGAATCATGACGTCTTTTTACCTTAGGAGAGTGAAGTTTTGGTCTCAGATTCAAGATGGCATCGAAGATGAGAAAGTTTATTCAAGGAACAGTACATAGGTTCAACGGCGCCCGGTGCTCTCATATGAAACGCCAAAAATAAAAAGTGCATATGTATCCAGAAGCATCGAGAAGAACTCTACGGAACCGTAATAAGCTTGCAGTTGCCTTTTCAGCCCTCTTCGTTTGTGATTCCTACGAGGGGTGGTTCTTTCCTCAGTTCGCTATAAGCCATCGTTCATCTTTCTAGAGCTCAAAAACTTTTCATCCCCTTTGTTCATTTAGTTCTGGTGGTGCGCACGTATTGGCTTTGTTTCGTTGATTATGGTGTATAGTGCAGCGTCATTGTTTGTTTATTTAGTGCAAGGGTCCATGAAATTCAATTTTCATAAATAATGCCCAGCGACCGGGGCCTTTGAAACATGACTCCGACGTGGCGGCTTAGCACGTATTGGATTTTGTGCTGTAGTGACTTAGAGGAAAACGAAGTGGGAGAATCGCCAGCACCACTACACATCGGCGCTATCGTCCTTTATGAACGTGCAAAATGGTTGTCCATAAATAAAACAATGGCGGTCCTGAAAACTCGGGAAACTCGGGGTAGCAGGACGATTTCATGAATTCAATTCAGCCCAGTGATAGCTCAATCAACTCGAATCTGCTAGAGATAAGACCAGCGATTGCATAAAACTGAGTTTTTTCTTCATACCAATACCAGTATTCTTTGGTGGTCCCTGCCCGGAAATTATATGATTATTCTGTAGCTTTTCCAACTAACTCTTCCCGAGGGGTGGGGGTCGATTGGTCGAATTTTCGCTTCGCGGCGTCGCACTCACGGCGCCGTCAGTACGAGCCATTTGGAATTCCCCTCAAGACGCAATGGGCTGGTACTGTAAGGGATCTTCAAAGTTTGAGTTTAAAGCTTCAGGAGTCTGCCTACCTTTGAAGGTCCCTTACGATACCAGCTCATTGCGTCTTGAGCGGAATTCCAAACGACTTGTACTCGCCGCGACGCGAGCGGTCGCGCGAAAACTCGACCTGTTGACCCCCCCCCCCCCCGTTCCCTAGCATATTGGAAAACTTTCCCAGATGATCCATCACGCACTTTTACGTCCGTGCTTTGCAGTCTGCGAAATTCTTGTGATTTTTTTCGGTACAGCTGTGTCAGGGTCACGTCTAATTCGTCTTTTTCTCGTCTTAACACCTGGCGTCTATTTTTATCTTATTTTTATAACGTTTTTCTTATACCGAAGCTGTCACATGAACCTGCTGAACAGCTGCCCCAACAAATTCCAACGTTAAGCGATAAAATTTCGATGCATTGGACCCACATGCACTAATAATGATTAGCTCCAGATTTTCATGGTTTCCTGAAACATTGAGAATAGGTTTTTTAAGCGTCTATCTTTTTTTATTCTGTTTTGTAGTAATTATATAACCAAATTTGCATAACAATATAAGTTAGTTTTTCCCGAATGCTTGAAATTCTAGGCTTGTGGTTGTCGATTCCAATAGAAGGGCTGAACATATTGTGCAGCTGCTGTTATTTTTCATGGAATTGCCATGAAATGGCTCGTTGTTTGGTTTATGGCAGGTGCTTTGCAAAGCAGCACACACACAATTTTCTAATTATAGTTGGCACGATTTGAAAAGGAACAAGTGCAGTATTTCCCTTCGTGTTTATTCTTCCTCATCAGCTTCAACATTTGCATAATAACCCATTATATGCGTCCGCTTATAATTAATTCTAACAGCCGCTATCTTGCTTACACGGTATGCGGAGGTGACTCTTTTTTTCTTTGAAAATTTCAAGCTCTGCAAAACCTAATGAATTCCCTCAGTCAATTTTCATCAAACTCTGAAAAAATTAGGGTTGTTGTTGAACATATAAAGATTTCAAGAAGTAAACGTAGAAGCCTTTTGATACTTACTTTTGACTTTTCAACCCTCCTTCCGAAGATACCCATATGGATAGCTATAGAAGTACAGACCTATGTTGTGAGAATTTTGTATTTTTATTGAAAATGCAAGGTGATTATGGCATACATATGTATGTGTGAAGCCCATGTAGGTATTTTACCGATAATCCGGATATGGTCAATTAACTCATATTTATTTATGTAGTTGTTATTTTTATGCATTCCATACTAAGGCGAGCCTGGCGTGAAGTGTTTAGTCGCGTAAGTGATCGTTTTCATGGGCGAAACCCATTTTTTTCTGTGGATCAATTTCAGCTAAGACCCTCCAAACCTATAATCCTCCGGGGTACGCTAACGGGTTTCGGAGTAGCTCAGGAGGTGGAGGAAGGCAGTGGAATGGATACAATTCGTTTCTGAATGTCAGTACACACGCCAAGTAGATGCCCGTTAGTTTTAAAGCGCGTACCTATTAAAGGACAAGTCGGTCCTTGCCTTTCTATGTTCTAGCCATAACACTAGAAGGGCCTCTATTTTTATTTCTTTCCATAAGAATCTGATTGAAAATTCCAGAAAAAATGAAGGAAAGGTATGCAAAAATAGCATTTCAAATATGGCTGGATTTTCTTCAGAGAGTAGTTTCCTTTGCTCATTTAATTACAGTAACTACCTTTTAACCTACCTCGAAGGTCTTTACTATGTATCACCATCACTATTGATATTCTCTACTACTTTTTTTACCTGCTACTGTCTGCTAAATAAACAATTTTTCTACATTCCAATGAATTTTATGGTCGGTTGAACATTTTCACTCCGAGGACAACGCTGAACAGCAAAAGCCATATAAAGCTCTCAGAAGGCTTCACAACCGCGTGGGATCCATTTACGCTTTGTCGGCAAGGGGTTTCGAATGACGACCATGACCGGTTCGGCGTTTTAGACAATTTCATGCGCTGTTTCCTTGATGACATGACACTCACCCCCGCGGGGTCGATGTGTTAATTTATGCAGTAGATATACTACGAGCCCTTTTGTCTGTGTGTGGTCGAGTGGGAACAAATCACTCATCAATCTTTCTGCTCGCAAAGCTTCGGGTGACGTTTTACCCGGAGATCCCCAGCGATCTTTGCATTGTTAATCCACCAAAGAACATTTCATTTGTTCAATGTCCAAACGGTAGTTTGTTTACGGTGTCAGAAGATGAACCGTATCGGCCTACAGTAGCCAGATGGCTTACCTTACTTAGCTATATTTTATAGTGTTTCTCTGAATACTACTTTCTATATTCTTTCTTTTTTTTCTTACAATCTCAAACATGCTTTCATTGGAAGGATTCGAAGTTTTCTTCGAGTAGCCTTTACACTCATTTCTATGCAATTCATTTAGGCATTTCGTTTTGTTTGAGAGTTGCATTTGTGACATTTCGATCCGAGCCACGCAGATCTGGGACACGTGGCGGTCTCTGTGTGCTCAGGACGCACTTACTTGAGAAGTAGCCTCAGGGAGGGTTTGGATTCGTCTCAACCTTGCCTTTCACCGTTATTTAGCCCTTGTTCTCTGGAAATCACATAATTTCATGTTTCAGATTCTAATTATTCGAGACCTTCAAGGGGTTTTCATTTCATTTCTGAGAAATCAGAAGAAAGTGTGGCCTTCTGGAGGCCTCTTCCTATTCGATGTTCTGTCAGGGCCCAGTGATTGGTTTCTATTGCCACGCTGATTGACCAAAATCTGCACATAGTTTTTTTGCGGCGCTGGTCGGTCAGGCACGAGAATTTGACATAAGTGGGCGTGGTAAATATGGGTAATTATCGAATTTTTTATAAAAACCTTCAACAAAAATGGGTCGTTCGGTTTGGGTGGTGAGGTGGAAGAAAATTATCCAAATACAATTGCTTTTTTCTGAACAAACACTGCGACTTTCCTATGAGATCGCTGTCAGATCCATGAGCGTTCTAGCCTCCTCGCTTGGAACACGAGAGAGGTTTGTGGTACAGCAGTGCAAAGACTTCGAAGGTATATGTACCCTCTAATCGCTGAGTCTAATCCACTTTATTTGTTTACCAACACGACGTATAATTATAATATGATAGCAGGAGGTAGTATCAGTTTCCCATATACTATTTATGAAATCCATACCATCAGTGAAAGCCACGCCCCATTTGTTTGATGCTGGATAATCAAGAGGAGGTTTTAGGGGGTAGGAAAGCCCCATTCCAAAATTGGGTGACCTTCCGGATGGTCTCCGCATGGCAAACGTGCTTTCTAAATAGCATTCCAATTCAGATGTAATCGAACATTCCATTGCTGCTTAAAAGCTTTATCATCATTTGATTCTCTTGTAAGAGCATTTCATTTCTTCTGGGAATCAGTTATGATAGCAATGACACACATTTGGTTTAAATTTGACTTTTTCTTGTTGCCAGAAATAAGGTGATTGCTGTTCCTCTCTCTCTGCAGATTTCTAAGCCTCATGATTCTTTACTAACTTTACTACCACCATAACCCATGTAGGTTAGGCTTCGTTGTAAATGCAACTGACGTTAATATTTGTTTTAAATTCGTGAATCTGCCCACGTTTCATATTACAACACCAATCTTCAATTAATTTATTTCAGGATCTTTCGAATGTATCATCATCACATTGCATCCCGTCGTCACTCTTAGCATTGTTTACTTAGACATGTTAATGAATCAGGTTGTTTACTTTCTGCTTCAGCTCTACGTTACCAATGAACAGTTTGTTTCCCGATACCCACACCCACCTATGAAACCATCGGATTCCTTTTGATTTCGTAATATTTACAGGAGCACAACGTCAATTGTTTGTTTTCTAGAATTTTTCGCGAAAAAAATTTTTTATGTGAAGGGTTGTCGTCTTTCCTATAATCCTTTGGCTATATAAATGACCAGGTTGTTGTGGGCGCTAGAGCTGAAGAGGTTAGTTCACCTTTTTTTACCGTGAGACGGTGGGTACTATGTTGAATAAGAGGAGTTTAGCAGAGTAAATAGAGTACAGCAATAAACGCCTTCACTGTAAGCAATACTGGGGAAGGGATGAAGCTACGACCTTTCTGTCTGCCATACAGTTCAAACTCCGCCCCCACCAGGCGCAGGCTGTGAGGTATCATCGCATACCTGGCGATGATACGTAATCATGACTGATTGATCTTATGAAATAATAGTTCTGGTTCTCCCTAGCGTTAGTCCTGCGTCGTCGCAGGGTCTGCTTTCTTATCAGACGACTCCACTTATTTTTGTCCAAGGCATCCTCCGTCGTTGCTTTTACTTCGGTGAGGTCGCTCTTGATGACGTCCGTCCTGAGCTCCAGGTTGTCGCTTCCGTTAAGCTTTGAAGTCTAGTGCTTTCGTTGTGAGATGATTTTCTTATTTTTTTCTCTTATTAACAGTGGATCTGAATTTGAAGGTTATTTCGGTTGATATTCGGAAGCCAATGTGAAATTCCGTCCTAAGTTGAGCATTTCTACAAATCTGAGTTGGAACTGAGTGCGTCGAGCATCCTTCTCCGAAGGGAGACCAAATGCGATAAATTTGCAATAAAGTGAATAAATAAATAAAATCTGAAGCAAGCGCCCGTTTTCCTGATCATTTATTCGGATATTTGCTGATTTATCTATCTAACTACTCTTGTTTTATTCATTTTTTCCACACAACTAAACATTGGCTGTTTACTTCTGCTGATTTAGTGAAGTATGTACGTCGGTTGGTGTAAAACGGTCAATAAATAAATTATTTCCGTTTACAAGGGGTTTCTGGTTCCATCAAGGTATCGAAGCAGCTTTTGAGGCTCGCTCATATCCATACTTTATGATGGTCATAATTTTCGTATTGTTTTTCCTCGTTTTGGAATTCTTTAAAAAAATTTTTTCGGCACTTCTTTCAATTTTCATGAATGTTCCGCATAAGCCATTACTTCTCCATTGAAAGCCTTTTCTTTACAAATTGACGGTGACATCCACGAAGCTTTTTTTTTGCTATTTCCTATGGCTTTATTCCCAAAGTGCTCAGTCATATTCGGCCAAACAAATCATGCTCTGGCCTTGCTGACTGCATTTTTCTTTTTATTCAGAGATATTCTATTAGCTCTATGTCGGGGAAAATCCAGTAGTAATGTGAGGTACAATCGAATCTCGAACGACGAAAATCTCGAAAATTAAGCCGAAGCAATGAAAGAATAGATGTTTCACGAACGCTTGAATTCATCATAGGAAAGGCATGACAATGATACCATTTTCAAATAAATTGAGGCCTTTTGAATGAAATTAGGGCAAAACTACCAATAAAACATAACTTACTCGTCGTTGGTGTCGATTGATCATGATTTGGTAGAGCTACTGTATCTGTTTCAAACTTGCTTTTCGTTTTTGAATTCTGACGCTTTCTCGTGAAAATTCAGAGCAACGGTTTAAGGGGAAAATAGCTGGTGAGGGGCAGTGGAGGTAGAGTATCACTAAGTATCTCTCGTGTGGTTCTGTTCCTCCTTTCCTCCTGCCCTGTTGTTTCCCGCTTTGGAAGGCCAATGAGCATGAAATTTCAGGCCAATTTCTAGCAAACCCGCAGAGCAGATAACACTCTTGTGCGTGCAGGTGCTTATGAGTATTTCTGCATTATATATGCCATCTTTTTCAATAATGTATGTTGCTATGATACAAATCGAATTTCATTCGTGACTCTGACCAAATTCTTTCGAGGTATTTTTCCCCTGGTTATTGATTTTCACATTTTCTGAGGTCCTCTTATGAACATGAAACGCGTAATTGCACAACTATGTATTTATTTAAAAACTGCTAACAGATCTATTTTTATGTAAAAAGTTTTGATTTATAAAACTCCTTTTTAAAAGGGAGGTTATATGTATTTCTGTCGGATTCGAATGAATGACGTCAGTCTTTGAATACTACATATCCCATCTTTGTTTCAGTGATAAAAGTTGAGAAAACTCCAGTAGAAGCCTGCTTTTCTTTGTTTTGCCGCCGAACACTCTCATGAATGGTACTGTAATCGAATCGCCGATTTTAAAGGTAACAAGAAGCCCAATTTAGAGTGATGTGAAGCTTTTCCTCCAATTTTGTTTCAGCCTGCTGACCGTCTAGAACTTCTGCTCTCATTATTGAACGCCTCAACCCACTTGAGATGTGCAATCTAAACGAAACTTCCTTTAAGTTAATCACAAAGTGAAATAAAAGGATTAGGTTCCCGGCTCTCTGCGGAAGCGTCGCGCATTCTATTCCATTCAGAATCGTGGTGGCAGGTAAATCCGATATGGCCTGTACGATGACTTTCGCCAGCTAATGAGCCAGAAATCAGCGCTTTTATCCTCCCAGACACTTTCGGTACCAGTCCGTCTACCTCGGAGGATTGGAAGGCTTGCTTGGCATAAGCTGGCATTGATGCGATATTTGATCGTGGCACCGTGTGAGTGGGATTGCACGCCACTTGTCACTACACCATCTCCGCCTTGATTAATGACAAAAGAATTCAAAGTCAAGTGCATATTCATCATTTTTATATTAATTATATTCCGAGCAACTCCATCAAAGACGCAGTACGCAGGACTGAAGTGATATGGGGAGTAGTGGTTTCTCTGCGTGAGTGTGAATCAATTAGGTAGAGCAATGCTTTGTTGGGTGCATGTGATGGTTGGGGTTCTTACCCCGCTCACACCTTCTGGAGAGAATTCCCCACATATATCCTGGGAGGGTGTGGTGCAGACAATCAGCTGATTCAGCGTCATTTCGTTTTACCGTCTGGAGGGGTACAGATAATATTACAATGAAATCACTTATACCGGTGGTGGTGTCCGCTCCTCCACGTGGTGCCCCTGGAAACTACCTAGTCAGGGTAGGCCGAACGCGGACGATACGATTCCGGCGACAGACCCTCGTGACAAGTCGGCCGAGGAACGCTCGAGTCACAACACAATGAACGATGGTCCCTTATGATGTAGATCCGAATAAGATGGCGTCATCGTTCAAGCAAAGCGGACCCTGCTGTGCGGCACAAACGCTAAGAAGAAGAAGAAGAAATCACTTATACCATTTATCCATTGCGTCCCATCACCTCGCGTTTTGATATGGATGACGAGGTGATTTTTACGCAAAACACTTGCCTTTTTTCCGTACAAGTTTGATGATTGACCTCATTAAGCGCTGGCGGCAGGCGCTTTGGCGCCGAGAGCATGTTCCGCCTCATTCGTGTTTTAAGGGTTGTACTCTTCAGAGTACGAGTTCTCGGCCAAATGACAACGCTTATTGTTAGCAAGAAATAATTCTTCAACCGCATTAAACTGTGAGGTGGTTGGATTTTTTGGATAAAAATACAAAATATTACGTGAACCTGAAAACGCTGCGTATTCAGTGACTGAGCCACCAGTCCTATGACTCGTGTCATACCCAAGTAGGGGACTATACTGGATGTGGATTGAGGAGCCAGTCCGGTTTCTCCCACCCCTCCCCCCCCCCCCCCCCAATTTAGACTCGATTTGAGTTCCACCGCAGAGTCATAGCGCTCGCGTAGCAGGATTTTTTTAAAAGCTAGAACGTTGTCACTCGGTTATGGAAATCCAAAGAACAAACTCAGTTTGTGTTTTGTCACGAAGTTTTTTGACGTTTCCGTCTGTATTCCACTACTAATCTCCGAACAACTGCTTTCGGATTTTTTCCCCTACCAAAAAAATCCCCCGTCAGTGTTAGTCTGTAGCCGTCCGTCGCCACTACGGCCGTTTTAGTGGTGGTGCTTGTTGATGTATAGTGGAGGCCGTTTGCACGATTTGCGTGCAAAAGCATGTAATCGTTGTGTCCTCGGTTGAGAAGCAAAACTTCGTGTGTTTTCACCTTCCATTGGATAATCGCGGGGATGTTATGGCACATGGTCATAACTTCTATGAGAAGACAGGCAAGAATTTCGTGCAAGGAGACCAGCGCTCCATGTGGCTCATTAAAATCGTCAATTTAATTTGTCGTTCACTCTTTGCTAGATCTCCGAAAACGTGCCCCTAGAGCAACTTCTTCTGCGCTTCAGAATCGGGAGAAGAAGCGGCTTGTAAGTGAACAGACCAGTTTCATCCATCATTATTTCTTGTACCTCCATGGATACGCCTTAATTGAGGTCTACGAATACATCTCAATAAAATCCACTCAGTCTTTCCAGTATGGACAGGCTCTCGCACAAGTTAATGACTTCACGCACATTGGATAGGTCTTTTTTGCGCTCCTTTCTTCTGGAAATATTGCTAATTCTTGTGCTCTTTGTGACAATTTTCTCTAGATAATGAAAATGATTATTAAAAATCATACCCATAATTTTGTCAAATATTTTTATCTTCTTTGCTCACTACAACTTGTTGAAGCAGAAGCTGCAACAGTTATGCATTAAAGACAGTGTTTGGGATAATGAGGGTGACAGGGAATCCCAAAAGGAGGCATTGACTGAAAAATTACTGGGCTGAAAGGCTCATGTATGGCGAAATCCCCCGCAAAAGGCGGCCCCTTGAGCAGTGGCGGAGGCGGCCTCATCGGGGAAAGCCGCCTTGGTTAGGGCAGCCCGCCTCCAGGCGATGTGATTAGTGGTTGGTCACGGCGAGGTTGGTAAAGGAGATCGGCAGGATTGAAAGTATCGCAGCGCGCTCTCTCACTTTTAGCCTGAAGCTCACCACATGAAAATAGATGCTGTCGCATTTCCGAACATCCCTTCATGTTTACGTCTTGGTGATGCCAATGGAAACCTATGCGGACTACCCGCCTCTTGACGGAAAGGTCGTCCGCGCCTAGAACCAACGGTGGGAAGGGGTCCTATTTCTTGGGTTTTTGACCATTTCCATCCGTTTTTTCTATACTGTCCTGTTACTAGGCATCTCGACTTACACATTCACTACTTCTTTTACTTTTCGTCTGACTTTCCTCTAATGCTGCCTTTAAGGTGAGCAAAGAGAAGGGATATTTTGTTGGAAGTATTGTACAGTAACTGTTGGAGGTCCCAGGTCTCTGCATGAGCTTGGTTTTGGTTCAACCTCATCAGCGCTTCCTCGTGGCTCCTCACTCACCTCTTTCATGTTTTCCCCGACATTTGCATAAGCGAAAGGGCTAAAAATGATATTGTTTGTTATACAAATTACGCGTGTTTATACAACTGCACTGTGCTGATCAGGTTTCCTTATTGTATCGTTCTGTCTGACTGAGGATTTGTTCGAGTCGTTATCTATTACAATCCAATAGGATTCGGAGCTAAAAGCTCATAGCTTGCCCCAGCTGACCGTTTTATTGTGCTAGGCTGGCTGTAGCCCTACGTGAAAGTATGAACCAATGAAAATGTTTTGACAAGGAGACCAGCACTACTATGTACGCGATGTCGTCCCCCTCCCCTTATATGAGGGGAATACTATTCTCCTTTGTCGCGTTCATACTTTGCGGTGAAAGAGCGTGGCTGCGTGTCTCTGCGTCTCCGCCTGTGCCACACTGTCTCGTTGCCGTCATCGACTCCGTATCTTCTCCGTTCTACTCTACCTCGCTGCATGTGAATGCAGTCATGCCATTCCGGCGAGAAATGTGAACGCAGCCTCAGGGTACTTCGTTTCTCGGCATAAAAAAACAAACCTTGCAGTACAGAAGACGTGATGTATGACGAAACTCGTATTAAAAAAAAACGGCTTAGAGTCTTATTACGATCCCGCAGCAGAGCCGCAGTCGTTCTGCCCTTTATCCGCCGGAACAGTTGCCGGCGAAGGTGGGACAACATCAGCCGTCGCCTGTTTTAGCCTCACGCCCGTCTTCATCTACCCCCGGCTAGTGACGCTGAAGATCTTTGTATTCCGTTCGTTCTCTACAGTTGCACTGCTGAGCACCTCTACTATTTTCTATTCCACAATCTGCCAGATTTACCCTTTCCAGTGTCTTCAAGGTTTCTCATGGTGAAGTAGCCCATTAGCTTTACCAGAGCTCTTGATTTCTACATGCCTAAAGACTCGTTCACTTGGAGCATTAAGACTTGCAAAAACGTCTCATCTCGATATTGAGTCATTCAGTACTCGTCCCCCTTTTCGTATTTTGTTAGTGAGGCGAACTGGTGTCGCATCTGGCTGAGAAGAGCATTGGGTTCCGTTTTCTCATAGAATTGACGAACAAGTCGTTCACTCCATTTCGTAAGTGGCAGTTGCTCGCCGTTCCGTATAATTCCAGTGGCTATAACAATGGATGCTTTTCTGACCGCTCCCCCAAAAACTGACTCACTTTACTGAAAGCATACTGCTGTTACTCTTAATGAAGGGACCATCTATTTTACATAAACTCATGAATCACTTTCTGGTTCCTATCAATATCAATTTATAGTGGGTTTAATAAATGGAATACGACTGGCTACTGGTGATACCTTTTATTGATGATTTGTTGTGCTTGAGGACCACGAGTCACGGCACGTTTATGGTAGTTGGTATCATTCATTACAAATGACAACTATGAGTAGTTCCATCAGTACTACTACTGTTGAAACCCAAGCCTAATTTTAGAAGTGTGCAAGTGTTCGCCGTAATTCTTGCATCAGGTATTGGGTAGCGGATGGTTTTAGGAGAGCACGGTATTAGAACCGTAGACTGTCTATCTATGACTCTGTTTGTCTAGCCTAGGAAAAGAGTAAAAGTGGTAGTTTTCTGTAGTAATATAATCGCCTCGTGAAGCAGACCCACTCATGGGTGACCTGATCCCGCATTAATCATCGGGACACTTGTAGCACACTGTTTAGAACTACCTCTTCTAGATTCAGGGCATTAGCTTCACATTTGTGTATGCAGTAATACTTTTAAGCGTGTATGTCTGACTTCCTTTATTCACTGTTAATTCCCTTCATGCCCAATCGAGAGAACACAATACGTGAGAAGAACCATTTTATTTGACGTGCGCCACGCATCTGACTTTTTCATGGTCCGTAGGAGCAGTTTTATTTGTATTTTTCTTATTCCATGTATCACAGTGTGAACCGGAGTCAGTTGTTTTCATCCTCCCTAATTGCTCGTCTACCTCACGTCCCCGTCTACATAAAAGTAACCTCTTATGAGGAATCGTAAAATTGTGAACGATGCCTTCAAACCATTGTGACGCCCTCGAGTGTCCTCAGTTTTTTCCTAGGCTTGCCTTATCGTTAGTCCGCCAGGATTATTCCTGAGGCCGCTGTCAGACTTTGCGATTTTGCGACGTTGCACTTTCGCACGCGATACTACTACCTTGAGATTGTGCAGTGTCGCAACATCGCGTGCGGAGCCGCGACACAGCAGTATCGCAAATTCGCAGCAAAGTCTGACGGCTGCCTAACTAAGTTCAGAAATACTACTTGCTCTTTATATTCACGTTCGCAATAAGCCAAGCCTCGTTCTTAAGAGCTATCTATTTTGAAAGACTAACACGGCTATTTCATGTGTCTTAAATAATAGTGTTTTGAATAAGGTTGAGCTACTGACCAAGTGACTTCAAAGCTACATTTCTGCAGATGAACTTATGAAATGTTTCGTGGTATTCTTGCATTCTGTAAAATTGAGGAATACGAAAAGCTACCTTTATAACCGTTTCGTTTTTAAAATTCAATCCATAGCCGAAAAATTTTCTTTTCCCGACAAATGCGATTACCTTGAATTATGCACGAGAATTAGGCTACGGAAAAACGTGTTGAAAGTGCAAAGTAACAACAGTAAACGAATTTTGGAGAAAGGGTGAAGTGCGTGACTTCAAGTGCTTTTTAGATTTGGAAAAAAAGTGAGGGTCATTGACATACATGGTATGAGAAATGTGGAGGGATCGGGATGCATAAATAGCATCTTCAGCAGGCATTCAATAATTAGTAGATTTTAGTTATTATTATATTTTAAAAATTACACGGGTAAGTTTACTTCATTTTAATTTTAATGATTATACGAACAGTTCTCCGTGTGTTTTTTCTCGAAGTTGGTCATTGTAAACACATAAACATAAATAACAGCTTCCAGAGTGCACTTTCTTGCGCAATGATGCTATATTCAAACATTTCTGAAAACGACGTTACTGGAGCATTGCGATTTTCCTAATATTTCAAAACCCCATTGGTAGGCATAAGCTGCTCACAAAAAGGAATTCTCATCAATATTTTTCTCATAGTCACCTTCCTTATATTAGCGTTTATAGTACCTGGGACCCTGGTTTATAGATGTAGAAATTTGGAGAAAAACTTCTGAACATTCTATCTCAAAATTTTTGAAGAACTTTTGAAGGAATCGTGCACGCAAAAATAATCTGTTGCCCTTATATTTATGTTGTGTTTGCTTATTAGGGGCCGCATGCACCATGTCGCGGGAAAAAGTGGGAATTCCGCCAAAATACAGCTCCTCAAACTGGTGGACAAGGGGGTGGGGCCTCCGTGTAAGTGCACTGTCCCATCGTGGCCGGAGACCCATAGTGGGAAGGAGAAATTACGTGAACATTCTCAGTCTCCGTCTTCAACCGCGGCGATGGCGGGAGAGGACACTCACCTGACATCGCGCCCCCTCGGCCGCCACTTTTAGGAGCGGTATCTCTGTCGGATTCTCACTTTTTCGCGTACTAGACCAAGGATTAATAATGAATCTAAAAATGGTTGTGCGACCCTTCAAAACAGATTCGAGAATGCCTCCGAAATTGTTCTCATGTTGGACTATTTTAAGCTTCAAAAATGTTGTTTCGTTGCTTTTCCTGATGATCATCTTGAAGATTTTTCTTGTAATCCACAGTACCTTCACTTCGTGTTATTTCCGATTCATTCCGCTTCCTTAGTGATTAAATTCAGTATAGAATAAATAATGAGATCGTCGTCTGATTTTGCCAGTGACCTCTTTGTCGTAGCCATTTTGGACACAGCGTGTTTGGATATCATTTTCTTGAAAGTTCCTCTTGCTTCCTCCGAAAACGGGCTATGCGTGAACGTCATCAAAATTGTATATGCATGTACACGCTGCATGTGTTATGGCAAAATTTGTTTTTCTTAGAGGTATTCCATGGTGTTGTTTTGGTGTAGTGATGGCTGTTAGAATTACTTTTTTTTGAGTTTGAATTATTGCTTCCGTTGAAGTATCGGAACTCAAAAAGAATGAGAGGTAAGATGCATAATGTGAGACCAACTGCTATCTAAAATCAAATATGATGACATATCCATCGTTGTTTTTCGCCCTTCCTCTTTGGAGATTCTTTTCCTTACAGAAAACTTCTCACTCTGGCAGATCGTGAGGATAATCAAAATATGAATAGCGATGAATATAAAAAAGACAAAAAATAAATCAAGGAGTCAAAATTCAAAAAATGGAATATAATTCGTCCTCCTCTATCCTACTTTTACCGTCGATCAGATTTCTCACGCTTAACATCGTTGACATATCGACCAGAGTCAAGTGATTCTGTGATGTGTGGCTGTCATGAACAATACGTGACGCGTTCATTTGTGAGAGTAGTCAGTGCAGTGGAAGGTGCGCAGGCCAATACAGAGCCTTGGTAGGCGCCGCTCATACTTTTCGGTGCTGACAGAAGGTCATGGCTGCGTGTTCCTGCGTCTTCGCCTGTGCCATCCTTTCTCGTAGTCTGTGTCATCTCTGCACCTCTCTCAAGCCACTTCGCCTTGCTACCTGTGAAACCGGTTACGTCCTACCGGCGCGAAGTATGAACGCGGCCATCACTGCGACTTGCCCATACAACGGCTCCTTGCACCCCTAACGTCTATTATAGTGTATTTATTCATTTTTGGCACCCAATTGCCTCAAATACTAGCTTTGAGCGGAACTCTTTAGGGATTTTCTTATACATAATGGTAGTGAGAAGCCTTGTGGGTCAATCATGTCATTGAATCGCACGGGACAAATTCCTTTAAATGCGGCCAGGATGCATAATCGTTTCCAGTCAACGATTTAGACGTGCAAGTAGAAAACAGTTACTTCAGCAGAGGTTGGCCCCTCGCTAGTGGCATAGGCTCGCCGGTAGACAGTCTGTCGGAAGTGTGAAAATTGAAATTTCTGGCTGGAGTCTCAGCAAAAAAGTTGGCTGTGATTGTAAGCTGAACCACTGTGAGAGGTTTGACCCATTACAATGAGCCTACGGATCTGTGCGAAGCGCTTAATCGGGATCTCTGCATAACTGGTATTGTCATAGTGATGAAACTCTGTAAGGAAGGACCACAATCCGAACCTATCCTTGAGGCAACACTCATTTCCCTTTTTCTGAATGCGGCCGTCTTTTTTGACTCAATTCATTACCCCAACCCTGCCCTTTCTATGAAAAAGTTCTCATTACGTTTTTTTCTATTCAGTATCCCCATCTCCAAGAAGAACTAATCTTTTTTTTATAAGGAAAGGCTCTAAGAAACCACTATTACCCAGAGCACAGCAATCTATTCTTTTGCTTTCGTCTAAATTGAAATATTGGTGTTTTGTACTAAATTTATGGATATTCGATACTCAGCATTTTATCGAAGTCTCTTTTCACCGTCTGAGAAGAGTGAAAAACCTTTTTCGCCACCCGCCTCCATCCTGTCGCTTTCATTGGATTTTTCGATTCTCAATGACATTTATACACATGCCATCCCACCAAATAGATCTATTGTTTTGTAAATTTCCAATGGCTTTGCTGCACCTAATCCCCATTGAGCTGTCAGTCGTTTATTGTTGCTACAGCTGCCCAAATTGTCATACGTCTGCTTTTTATACAGAATTGCTGCTCCCTTTACAAATTTGTCTCTGTTTCAGCTTCTCAACGGTTTTCAGGAGGGGCCAGCCAGGGCTGCATAAGATAAGTTATGAAAAACGAACGAATACTGACTAAGACCTCGTCGTTAGGTCGAGGAGTATATTCCCGCCGTTTTCCCTTTGTCTAAAAAAATTGATTTGAATTTTAATACAATCATTTTGAGGAATTAATACTACAGTGTGATGCAACTTCGCCAAAATTGATTGCCCGGGACTCTACAAAACTGTTACGTCTGCTTATCAAAGTTTCACAATTTTGGAAGAAAATATTTCCAGCTGCCAATCAGGCTTTTGTAGTACAGCCAATTTACGAACTCTAGACGGAATGAAGAAGTGATAGTTCTGGGTTGCTGGTCGGAGGTTTGATCTTCGGATCAAGTAAGGCGAAATGTGGTATCTGTCGGTGCACCGTTTGATTTCCTAAAACGATAGTAAATAATATTGCAAACGTCTTTGAGTCATATGCTATACGCTTTATGGCCAGTGGTTGATAACTTTCTCGAAACGGTGGCCATGTAGCAGCCTTCTTTTGAATCGTGGCTTACCTCGCCGCACTAAACGAGTTGGACGGTATTATATGACAGCTGAGAACATGGCAATCCTCTTTGCTACTTTTCCGTCTCAAGGGGAGGCGCGTGGAAAATGGGCTTCTCCATTACTCTTATAATCATGTTATATCTGCACAATAAGGGTCGCATGCAAAGTTTCACCCGAAAAAATGCGAATCTGGCTGAAACACAGCTCTCCAAAGTGTCGTACGACAGGGCAGGGCCTCTAGTGAATGCCCACCCCGTCATCCGCCGCGGATGGAGACGTACAAGGTGAACAGAAAGTTACGTAAACAATGCCAATCTGAGTCTCCTATCGCAGCAGAGACCGGGGTGCACCCACTCGAAGACTCCGCCCCGTCGTCCGGCAGTTCGAGGAACCGTTTCACAGCCGAATTCTCACTTTTTGGCGTGAAAAATTGTATGCGACCCTTATTATGCGAGTACGATATAAATATATCGGTAACAGAGAAACTCGTTCTTTCCGTGTACGATTTCTTTAAGACGCGTTGCGTAGAATATTGCATGTTACGAAAAAAGATTAATAGATCGCGAAGTAACAGAAATAGTCCGGTAGATCGCTATCGATAAGGTTCATATCGATCATTGTAGAGATGATCAGAGAATCGTTTGGTGGTACACCACAGCATTTGCGTCTTATCATTCTTCTAACACTTTCTTGTATTGTTCCATATAACGAAATTTGTTCAATGATTGCATTTTCTCCAGTAAGCAGCTCATCATTTATTGTCTTTACGTGAGCTCTTTACGATCGATTACCACTGCTGAAAGCTTGTAACTTACCCGAGGCAACCTTCATAGTGGTAGATATTTCTATTTATGGATTTTCTTTTTTATGGAATTATGGAAAATGGATAAAGACGTATTGGTCGGAAGAGATATGGAAAGCGTCTTCATTTCTCTAATTTTTTCGACTGGGTTGGGAATCCATACGTATTTGATCTTTTTCCGTAATTCGGCATTCCACAAAAACGCTAGGGGTCAAATAAAGTCGGGGAAGGGGTGAGGGGAGGGGGGAGACGCAAAATTTTTACCGACGTTAAAGCTTCTTTCCCTTCCTAGGTTTAGGATAAAGCAGATGAGACCTATGCTGTGACAAATGTTTTTTCATGTGGGAGGAGGGGATATCAATTTTAACCTAAGCCTAGGGAGGGAAAGGAGCTTCGACGTCGACGTAAACTTGCGTCTCCCCACCCCACCCCCGACTTTATTTGACCCCTAGCGTTTTTGTGGAATGCCGAGTTACGGAAAAAGATCAAATACGTAATAGTTTTGACGTCGACGTAAAGTTGCGTCTCCCCCTACTTTATTTCACCCAACGCACGTTGCACCACTGTGAACGTTTCCTTAAATATTGTTCAGAGTTTGCGATTCGAGCTTATGTATCATTCACCCCATCGATACGTGTCTTATCCTTTCCCCCTGAATCGCGCGAATCTCGCGATAGCCTAAATTGCTTGATCGATATGTATCTTTTTCTTTGTATCTGAATCGTACGATCGCCTGAATTGCGAAGTCGAAACAACGCCTTACTTATAGAACGCAAACGGCTTATGAGTTCTGAGCGCTTCTATCCAGTGCCGAACTTAAATATTGTTCAAAGTATACCATAGAGCTGAAAATGGAAGAAATACCCTTATATAACCTTTGAGGCTCGAACACTTTGTGCTAAAACACCTGAACATACAGTAGCGCTCAAAAGTCTTCGGCGAAATGGTCTTTCACTTGGGGTTTTTCACTTGTAACTTTTTTGCAACTGCACCGATCTAAGAGAAATTTAGTATGTTGTACTTGTAGTATGTAGTATACATTGCATACTTAATATACTGTTTTGGCGCTCAACGCTATAGGTCACGCGGTTATATGAAATTTTTTGTTTTTGGAGTGCCATCGCTATGCCGTCCCGCTGTGCCGCTGTCATCAAAAGTCGTGGTCTTTCACAATATATTAATGTTCTCTGAGGCTTGCTCGTTTTGTTTTTGTAAAGAAAGCCGTTCCCCTTGACCAAGCCTTCTACTTTTTTTGGGTGGTCTTGTAGTAAATTCTTGTAAAAAACCATGAAAAGTGTCAAGCGGCACTCAAGTAGAAGGAAATGTTGACAATAGGTTCAGGCATCACATATTAAAATTTTGTCGAATTTGGTCAAGTAGAAAAAAAGTTATGACAAAAGAGTTTTGGCCGAAGACTTTTGAGCGCTACTGTAATCGGTTAGTTGACCTTCCCTGCACTGCTCTTGAAGGATAAAGGGATAGGCTGAAAATCGATTTCATCAATCGATCACATTAAGGTATTCCGCACAACTGTCTTCGATTCCGAATCCTTAAAGCATCTGGGTGTATGTCCAACCTTCACAGTGGTGTCACAAGCCGAATTTTAAACGCTTCAAAAGCGGTGACATGATGAACGGAGCGGATTCAAAGAGAAGATCTGTTACACAACTAGCATAGGAAGGGGCGCACTAGGGTCCTTATCGTGGTTCTGACGTATCCGCTCGTGCAGCCGACCGAACAGCCGTGGTGGGCGGGCTAATGGTCACCGTTTGGCTTGGCTTGGCCTAGCCGTCGCCCTGAGGGATTAGGGAAGCCCCCATGCGGCTATCGTTATGTCCCCTCTGCTGACAACGTTTAGATCCATTCGAAATGATTTTTACGTTCGGGCCACATTTAGCCACGTCCACGAATATGTTGATATGTCCATTAGCTCAATCTTGGGTATGTTTTCAACAAATAAATTAGGTTACTTATCAAGATACTGTAGTGTTTTTCTGTATTTTTTCTTGTCCTTACAATACGCTTGCTCGCTATGTGCCTCAGCTACTCACTGGTTTCCTGGTGCTCCGTTGTGGGTGATTTATTTTATTGTGGTTATTTTACTATCTGGGCTTCACTCTCATTGCGTATTTTTGGAACTCGTTTTTGAAAATTACGCGTCATATTAGATCTTCGTGTTAAAAAGTAATTCTACCGATTCGTTTTTCAGAGTTTTTAAAATCAAATTCTGATCCATCATTCACACAATGTCGATCTCATGCTCACGCAGTTTGGCTGACATTCGTGCAGAACAGGTATTTTTTTTTTGATAAAGACGGCTTTGTTTCTGTTTTTAGAAGCTAGTTTGTTTTGTTGTTTGGAAAAAAAAATCCTGAAAAGGACGAGATGTTTCTTATCTTCAAATGGTTTTAGGCTGATAACTTGGATCGCCTACGATCAACGCTTGAGACAATGAATCTGAAGGATTTGGTGCCAATACTTGTTGCAAGGAATGTGCTCAAATCATATGAAATGGGAGCCGTATACGCTAAGGTAGGTAGGGTAGTAGGCCTTGCTGCTTGTATTTTTTGCTTCTCTTGGAACATACACAATTCACTCTGTAGAAAAGCATCTTTCGATAGGAATTTCAAGGCAGAGTTGAGTGTTTCGCTCAAAAGAGCATAAGCAGGTGGAGAATGTCGGAGAATCTTCCTGGGATGCTCCACGCGTTCAACCCCGTCAACTCGTAGTTAGCCAGTACATGTGAATGTTCTAACTCTATTTTTCTCTGCATCAAATGAGTCTTCAACAAATTGAGAGATTCTGCTGGCATGTGGGTGCTCCTAAAAGCTGTTACGTTCCCAAGTGCTTCCAAAAAAAAACAGTTGAGGAGCGCACCCACTTGCTGGAATGCCAGTAAGGTTTCCTGTACGATCGGCACTTTCCATTTCGTCAGGTTACCAAAAAAAAAGCACTAGTTGACTTTTACGGGTTAGAGGAAGCGGAAGGAGTCCGAAGAAAGAGGAAAATGCAAAGACATGATCATTTTGTAACGAACATTCAAGGTTAGAAGCGATAATCGGTGGAAAAACTCGGATCAAAAAGCGCGATGCTTGGTGTCTTCGCATCACATTCGCATCACTTCAAACTGCACATACTGACTTTCCGAGTTGTCCGCTGTAGAGATGTCTTTTGTTGTCTCGTAGAGTGTACTTCATTTATTCGTGATGATGTGAATTAAGTGAAACAACACACAGCAAAAAACAAGTAAAACAATTAACTGAAGAATAAGCGAAAGCGTAAGAAGAAGTGTGATCACGATTAAAACCTAATAATTCACTTAAGACGTCTTGGCAAGGGGTCGTGTGTGCATTGCGGCAACTGAAGCCATCGTAATCCCACACCGTGCATCTGAATTGTCCCCCTCCCAGTGTCTTCAAAGTGTTTCGCAAAGAGCGATGTGGTCCTCTAGACTACTGCAATTTCGCTTCACGGGACCCGCTTTTCAGGGCCTAACGGCGCACATGTTCGCCAAGTGTTGTAGCGGTGTTGGAAAACGAAAATGTAAACGAGAAAATCATCGTGATTTTGCTCAGCTCTGGAGTTTTGGAAGTGTTTGGTTATTATCATGACTGTGAGCATTCCAGGAATCTACTCAAGCTCAGGTAGATGCACTGATCTGCTTATTAAAGACGAAAAATCATTGGGTTGGACCGATGACTGATGCACTGATCAGGAATGGACAGGTGAGGAGGCTAAGAATTCATATGATATTCAGCTGGCCTAATCCTTCTCTATATAATAGGCTGAGTGTTCTGAGTTCAAATCTTGCATATGATATAGGGGGTGGTACGGGGACACTCATGGGTGGTTACCTGTCTCGATAACAGCTGATAGTGATGATAAAGAACGTCGGAATGCAGGTATAACCAAATGTATTGCGCTTTCAGATTAACGGTGGAGCCTTGACGGGTGTGCGTACTTACGACAAAAACGCGTAGCCGTCCGCGGCGAGCGGCGCGGCGGGGCGAGTACCAGTGGCAGGGCATGGCAGCCTTCAAGCGAGGCATTGGGGTATGGGAGCAGGAGGCAGTGTGGCGTGGGTAGAAGTGCAGAGATGATGCAGCCACGCTCTGCCGCGCTCCCAAGGGCAATCGATTCAGCAAGTCGTACTGGTGGCGCCGCGAGTGCGACGCCGAGAAGCGATTTTTTGTTGTAAGTACACACACGAGAATTGTAGGTGTTACGTAGGATAGAAAGGAGACATCAACTTGGAGGGATCTAAAATATAAAGGATGATAAGGGCTGATAAGGGCTGATAAGAAGTATCAGAAGGTATGTGTCATGTTGCTTGTTGCATTCGGGTTCATGATAGAGCGTTGACCCCCATAGCTGTTATGTGGAATGGAAAAGGGGAATTAACTGTGGGTGATCCAAAATGATAACAACTGATACTGGCTGATAAGGAGTGCTGGAAGACACGTACCACTGAATGTGTTACTCTCTTCGGGTAGGTGACAGAGCGTTGGCACTTATTGGTGATATATGGGATGGGAAGATAGAATTAACAATCGATGATCCAAAGTGATAATCGCTGCTGAGGGCTGACAAGGAACGCCAAAAGGTAAACGTCATCGAATCATCAAACTGTTCAAGGTAACAGTGTAGTGCTGACCCTTATTAGTGCTAGGTAGAGTGGTGCAGGCACATAGACAGTAGGTGACAGAAGCCAGAACTGGTAATAGCTGATGAAGGCTGATAAGAGATTATAACAGTCGAGTGTGACGAAATCCAGTGGAACGGTTTTTCTTGAACACGACCACGTCCGATGTATTAAATTATCAATGGATCAACAAATTTTGTCCCTAGTTCCTTGTCTAGACTTCCGGAAAGTGGTATTATATGCAAAGGATAAACGGCTGAATCGATTATCAGTTAGATCAGTGAGGCCTAAGCACTAGCTTTGCTTGACTGCGTGAACTACCAAATAGTAATAAATATTTGTAGATTCGCGCACTGCTGTGCGAATATCCAACTTTTCATCTGACAAACCATTTTCTTTAAGGGGATTAGAGCTTTTTTTCCAATATATTAAAAATCATCAACGCAAAATTTCACAAAAGATCGAATTTGCTTGGAAATGTTTTGTGACTGGCACGTTAGAGTTATGATCAAATTCCAATGTAGCACTTAATTTTTAACTTTTATCAAGAGGAACAGGTTAACGAATCTCTTCACTACAACTACAGGCCGTGACGATATTCCCTTCAGAAACGTCATTTCAGGCTCCTGTGGCAAAAATGCTCCTCCAAATGCAACAGGCAAGCTCGGCATGATGAACGTCTGTATCACGTTGTACAGTGTCTATTTTTTGTCATTTTTTGTTTTCATCTAAACAAATAATGGTTTGATTTTGTCGACAGATCATGTAATGTTCATCTCTTTTTACCCTAAATAAAAATGTTTTATGTCTGTATTTTACTTGCTTCTACGAAAATCCCGTAGTCTTCACTATGCCGAAGGCTGCATTCGTTCTTTTGTTGTTTTCACAAAATGGATTTTTCCCCCAAACTTTTCAACGGGGTGTGTACCCCTATGTCAGGATTGTCGCACCGCGGCATGTCGCAAGCGAAGCACGGCGGACGAGCTAAAGGCACCATGTTGTTGGGTCCCGGAGCGATTACAAATCAACTGCGTATCGCGCCCATAGAATTACCTTGTAATCGTTCTAAGACCTAATAACCGCGACGCGCCTAGCTCGCACACACTGCGTCGCACTCCGCTCGTTGTCGCGCGACAATCCTGACGTAAGGGTACACACCCGATGCATCATAATTGTGTATGCAACGACTTCTGGTACAAGCCAGTGTCCCGGCGGCTTGTGTGGTTGTATTTACAGGGAATCAATGAGTTTTCTTTTACTGCAAGGTACTAGGACGTTACAAGTACATAACCCGAAGATCTATCAATTGGATAAAAGAATGGTTTTCTTTAAGACCACGGGCTCATGCCCAATGTCAGTGGATTTTAAATAATTTTGAACTCCCCAAATTTCACAAAAAATCAACTTTGTCACTGAATTGTGATGAATTTTATAGAATTTAATTTAATACCATAATCTATTTTGAGCACATTCTATCGTGAAACATTGCCAATCGTATTTTGCACAGTTTTGTCCCTGATTGAAATGGGAACATGAATGGCTTTTAGTCTATGGTGACAGCTGCTTCTTGACTTCCACCTGCAGCTTCTGACTGATCTCTCAACATGGGTGCCCCATTCTCCTTATCACCTCGACTAGTCTTACCTACAGTAAGCAACGAATCTTTCTGCTTCACCTATCCCCTTTAGCTGGTGAACGCCTGCTGTAACTTTCACCTTTTTTGAGTTGTATTATCTCAAGGGTAATCAAACTCAAGTTTGAGGTAATAATATTTAATAATAATATTGTAATAATAATAATAATAATGAGTTGATGCACGATAATTTCATCTGTAGACTCAATTGTGATCACGATGACAAGGGTATCGTTTTCTTTACCAGGCCACCCGCAACCACCTATGGGTTGGCCTTTCGGCATTAGTGCATCGATCAGAGCCATCCCTGCGACAGCATTGGTAAAGCACTAAACGGGACTTATCTACACGAACAAGACAAAAATCATGTAGAGCACTGCCTTCCCTTCTTCTTAGCTGATTAAGGCATTCTTCAGAGTTCGCGATTCATATGATCGCACGAATCGTGCCACTCGCCCGATTTCCGCGATTCAGGCGTATTGTTCATCTAATCGATACGTATCTTATCTTTTCCACCTAAAACGCTTGATTGCCTGATTGCCTGAATCGATTGATTGACATGAATCCTTTGCTTTCCGCCTGAATCGCGCGAATCACAAACTCTGAACAATACCTAACCAGGAGCGAAAACATTCTTGGTGCGAGTATTATTTAAAATCTCACCTCCCCCCCCTTTTTTTTGCTAGCTTCTTTGGAGGCCTCTACCATTTTGATTCCCGCCTCAACATCGTAACCTCCCACTGCATCACAGCCTAATGCTTTCAGGTAACAATGGACATCATCTTACTGTGCAACATTTCAGAACAAACGGAGATTTGCACATCTGGGTTTCGGAAAGCAGAGCTTGTGCTTTATTCTGGTAAGCCAAGGGCATGGCTCCAATTTCACCTTACTTTTTTGGTATAAGCTCTTGGCGAAAACTTTCACCGGCTAAAGTGCACGAATTTTGCTGAACCTAGCCTGTTATCACACTAGCGATTACCAGGGCGTGGATGAAATACAGAGATCACCTTGGCGAAATTGGCAAAATAGCACTGCCTGTAGTAATTCGTAGAGGCAAATCTCAAAAACACCTGTGCATCGCCGCGATGTCGGGTTAGAGTAAAGGTTGCACTGTGCATCTTTCTGATGAAAAGGGGATCCACAAGACTTGTTGGCCCTAGGAATTATAGTAACGGACCGTAACCGGAGCTTGGACTATAACAAACAATAAAAGATATGAAAATCGCGATAACATTGCCAATTGAACGGTGGGGGAAAATATAGGGATATTCAACTTCAACTTCACGCTCAGTCATCAACACTTCGCCCTTTCACCAGTTATTTTTCGCATAAAAATATGGATTTTACATGACCGCAGGATGTGAAGGAGCTTTGTAGAAAAACCACCCCTGCTCTCCCCTGTCCTAGTATTGCGTTCATGACACTTGTGATTAGTCGACATTATCTCCAAGTTCAATGCAATCGATCAAATCCACACGGTCACTAGGCTCATTAAAGTGTCGCGAGAATTCAGCACATAAGAATATTTCGTGAGCTCTATAGCCCAAAACTTCACGATTCTACAAAGAGGTCATCATCGACGTGAACAGAGAAGTTCGTCAAGGCGATACCGTTTTGCTTGAACTTTTCAGCACCGCTCGTGCGAACGTCATGCGGCAGCTTGAACGGAAAGCCAAGGAAGAGAAGTGGTCGTAATTACATCACGTCCTTTTGCTGACGGTATCGTGCTCATAACGCCAACAATCCAGCAGGTGGAGCGAATGCTAGCTGATTTCGACTGCGAGTGTGGAAAAATCGAGTCGCAGCTGAACTCAATGAAGACGATATTCATGAGGAACGGATTTATGCCTGATGCCCCATCCACGCTCAACGGAACGAACATCAGTGAGTTCTCCAGCTATGTGTACATAGGTCGGGAAGTCAATATGATGAACGACATAGCACCAGAGCTGAGCAGGAGGAAAAGAAGGTGCCTTCAAGACCATCGAGGGAGTAGTGAAGAAGACGAAAGACATCCGGCTCCGCTCTCATCTCTTCGATTCCGTTGCCATTCTTGTCCTGATATAGGCTTCAAGAGTCTTGAACTCCACGTAAGCAGGCGGAGCATGCGGTCGGCGTCATCCAACGCGCCATCAAAAGACGCTGCTCGAGTGTACCGATACACACAAGTGCAAAAGGGAATCTGGCGCTCCAAACTCCGTCCACGGTTGAAGATCAGTGCCGCTGCCGTATTAGCCAAGGAATTGAAGATTAGATGGCCGGACACGTTATGCGATATCGCGATGACCGTTGGACCAGAGCAGCTACCGACTGGACCCTCGGGACTTCAAACGAATTCCTGAAGGACCGTCGGCCCGATGGCCAGACTTCCTCACGAAGTCTCTAGGCGAAGGGATCAAGAGGCTACGTGTCCCTGGAGCCAGGATGGTTCACTGGATTAGTTTGGGTCGCGACAAGCACGTAGGAGACAATGCTGGATCCGCTCGAGACTCTCTGTGAGCAACGAAAAGACAGGTGATACAGGTTATACTCTGAGTTATGGAAGAAATTGAATTTTTAGATATGAAAGGCTCGAATCTTTCATTTTGATCGCTGCAAGATTTTTGTTTCAAGAGTACCACGACTGATCAGTCATCCTATAAAAACATTCAGAAGCTTTGCTGGTTATTGGAGGTGAGCAATAATCTATTTTCTAGGTCCTCTCGGCATGGTGCTTTCCGTAATCGAACTGATGATGGTGTGCGTGTTCTGGACAGTGAATTTACGCGTCGATGGAAGCGACTTTACGAAGGCATATGCAACCACTCTTATGGTGCCGCTGAGCGGCTCAACAGTTACCAAATTTTGGAATGTGGTCAATTCTATCGCTGGTGTCCACTATGATTACACAGCATATGGGCAGATGTTAGTTCATAGTATTCTACAGAAGTTCAGCAGAAGCAAGAAGTCGTTGATTTTTTTGCTTCTCCGCCAATTATTTTAGCCACCTATGTTGCGCACGAAAAGTCGAATCTTTGTAACAAAACTTCATAATTTAGTCCTAACGTGACATAGAAATTGGGAGCAATGTGTATATATGAATAGTGTCCAAGCTATCTCGAATACCTGGAGTGAGCAGGGACCAGCCCACAATTGGCGAAATGTGCAAATATCAAATAATGCTCGAAGCAGAAATTGCAATTTGGTTCTAAAACAGAGCGGGAGAAAGTGGGATGGTCAGTGATGGCTGGTGCTATGTAAGGAAGACAAAACTCCACGGTGGGTGCAGTTTTGCGAGATAGCACGGTGCCTGGACCAGAAATTCGCAATGTGGTTCCGATAAAGTCTAGAGACGGGGAAAAAGAATACAAGTGAAAGGCAAGTGCAGTTTACGGGGACTGGGCCCGCAACGATGGGGGCAGGGCCAGAATCGAAAATGCGCATAAAGGTGTGAGATAATGTGGAGACTAACAACATTTTCCACATTATAGAATGGCTATGTAAGTGGAGGGAAACCGCTTATTGAACCGCACCGAAAGGTGAACAAAATTGCTCAGGGGATTCCTACAGATATCGTCATCGATTAGTATCGATCGAAATTAACGGTCTTGCGTAGAGGGCCGCACCACTCCAACGGATAAGTAACGTTGCAGGGATGAGAATGCCACAGCAGTAAGAGCCATCGATCGATATCGATCGACTTCTTCCGCTTTTGTGTAGGGGTGGGGAATGAGTAATAGCCACTCTACTGTTCTTCGTGTGCGAGGGTCACGAAGTAGATATAGATGTGATGTGGGATGGGTGCTGAGTAAAGTTGAAAGAAAAAAGCAGTTCTGATGGACCTACAGACGCCCATGGTGTTACGCGCATAGTACTGTGCGCCACTCAACTGGTCATATAATATGTTAACCCTCCCCAAGGTAATTTCCAATCAGTTGTTGGTCAAATTCTTAATAAAAAATATTATTTATAGCAGCTACTTTATTCAAAATTTGTACGGTACACTGGTCACCGCTACGGAGTTGTATGTGATGATGGGAACTGTGGGACTGATCCTTCTGCTGGTCGTAACAGCGTTGCAACAGAAACGACTTGATGACATAGACAGTACACGGTGAGAAAAAAGAGACATTATAAACGCTCTAGAAGTAACTGAAGACAGAAAGAGTTGAATTCATGAGGTCAATCCCCTCTCGTGTGAGAGAATCCCTCCAAGATTAGGAATGGCGCTTCTCTATAAGCAATAGTGAAATAAATAGTAATGTTCTGTGAAATCTAAAACTTCAGACCTTTTTTGCTCAGAGGGAATAGAAAATGCTTGAAGACTATCAAGCCTTAATGGCTACGTGTCATGCGTCGCGTATGACCGCCACCCGTCACAGGTCCACACAGCCCCTACCGATGAATCACTGATGCTGGGCAGGAAAACGCTCTCATCGCAAAACCAATGGATGGTATAGCTCACGAATGGTCTAGTCACTAAGCTAATGGATGATAATCGATGTAGGGACCTGGAAACGTCCCGATATTCCGAGCCATGGGTACCTATGCGTCACTCGAATCATACCCTACATATACCCTTATCGCTCGAGATTCCAGCTAAGGAGTCTGTCAAAACTGATCGAAAAGAAGTCTTCTTTAGAGATGTGAGGAAAAGATCTGATGATCTTCGAGGGGATCCAATTTTAAAAGCTGTCTTTTCTCGGTCTAATATTTCTCACATGCCCACCGCTTTGGAGGCTTTCAACTTTTTCAGGCTAGGTTTTATAACTATCTTGCTCGTAGCTATGACATTGGGATCACTGAATTACTTTGTGGATCCACCATATCGTGGTATTCCAAAGTTTCTAACTACTTTGGTTGTCATCTGTGCTTCTAGTGCTTTAGTCGTGGTTCTATTAACTGTGAGTTGTACTTTGCCTAATTATGCCTGCTCTAGTTCTTTGGTTTGAGGTGGAATTTTTCCCATCGAATTTTGTCTTTCTAATTATGTAAGTGCTAAACAACGTCCAGCAACTGTTTCATCCAAATTTTTATACGGAATTATCTAGGGCAGAGATGGTGTTGTGACAAATGGCGCGTACTCCCATGTGGGGGATCAAATCCTGCGTCAAAGTCCACCTACGCCAACCCAACCTCCCATCCTTTCGAAATAGGTGAATTGGTATCAGGCTCGTCTGGAAGAATAAAAGTACCGACTTGTTCATGCGCTAGCCCACGCAATTCATTGTGTAGGCTAAATGGCACTCACCTGCTACTACGATTCTGAGGGGACCTACAATGTGCGGCACATTCCCACAAAGGGACTGATTAACGCCAGCAATTTTGCCTTTATCCTTGGTTTTGTTTTCAGAATCCACTTAAGAATTCTGGTCGTTTTTGAGTTTTCAGTGCTCAGTGGCGGCGTACTTCTCGCAAAGAAAATGCTCTTCAAAGGACATCGTACTGAAAGATGCTTGGAATCGAATGGTATTTGCAAAAGCAGCATCCGCTTTGGCGTTGATTCCTTGCTGCTTCATTCTCTGTAAGTTGTTGCTTAAGCCATAACAGATTATTTTATGAAAGGCTTAAAGCTTCTACACGAGAAGCGCGGCAAGTCCAGCCCGTAAAGACAGTGATAGGGATAATGTGGAAGATGGGCTTTCAGCTTCAGCCGCCTTTCTTAGATAGGTTCGTCTTCGTCTTTCTCTAACGACGAGCATTCCTAATGGCTGGGATGGGAGGGGCCAAGGAGGTGCGGCAGGGTCGTAGCGAGTGCGGCGTGCTTTCGTAAAAAGGAATATCGCAGACCCTTTCCCAAACAGCTGATTACCTTTTTCATTGTTTTTGATTCTGATGCTTGCCCGCAAGGTTTTCTTTTTTCATTATATCTCACCTGTTGTCCTCGCTCGCCTGCAGTTAACGATGAGGTGCCTTTTAAGTTTTTGTGTAGCCCCACGCTACTTTTACACTTTGATATTTGACTAAATGCCGATGGAAGAGTCGTACGGACTACTCGCCTTTTGACGAAATGGTCGTCCGAGTCGAGAATTGATAGAGTGAAGGGGTTCCTATGTCTTGGGTTTCTGGCCATTTACTCCCGTTTTTTCTTCACTGTCGTATTACTGGTCATCTCTACCTCATCACTACTTTTTTCCACATTTCGTCCGAATTTACCCTACCACTGCCTTTGATGTACTACATGTCGTTGGAAGGACCCATTCAGTAAACCTATTAAACATTATGCTACTCGAATTTTTTTGTTTGATGAGCTCATATGTTGATGGAGATAGCACTGATAGTGTGGTCAAGGGAGTGAGCTCGGACTATGGCTGACAATAATAAGTGAAAGTAGATTTTCCAACTTGTAATGAAAGAAAAAGAATTATGTTTAGCAAAAATCCGAGAGATGCGTCTCTATGCTACTATCCGGTTTTACGTGTTTACAAGAGCGCGGCATCACTTGGATATTGATCGAGACAACACATTTTTCCCTGGTCTCAAGGCTGCGTTATGACCTCGTTATGAGTTTTTGTTGTAAGGACCGCCAACACTAGGCCCAGGCCTCTTTCACGACCTTCAAAAATTCTTTCAGTCTGAAGACGGAACACTCCACAGCACGCCCCGCCCACCGTGGGTGGAGCTCAGCTTGGTTTATGTGTGCTCTACTAATGGTCCTATGCCCGACTCATTCCGAACTTGTCCCCATTTCCACGGGTTGTTTTTAATGTAATGCTCAAGCTCAGCCCACCGTCACGGAGGGTCCGCCCACCATTGAGATTTCTTTCCCTTCCATAGCCCGACCCACTATCAACCACCTCCGTTTTTCTCCATGTCCCTAAACCATTCTCAAAACTACTTGCAATTTAACAGTGTGCCCCACACGATCAATTACATGCTCCGCCCACCGTGGGTGGGCTTCCATTAGTTGTAAATATGTTCGAGATAGCTTGGGCATAGGTCACTTCTGCCGATTTTTTCCTAGTCTTTAGGCTGCATTGGAACCGAGTTGTGAATTTTTGTTGCACGGACCGCCCACGGGGTGCGCTCCACCCACTGTGTCCAGGCCTCTTTCATAACTTTCAGAAACTCATGGCTGATCTTATTAATCTTTTCCCGACGTTTGAACCATTTTCGAACCGAGCGAACAATTTCGATTCGAGGACCGGACGTTTCCGAGCACGCTCCACCCACGGTAGGCGGAGCTCAACATGGTCCATGTGTGGTGTTTACTTCTTCTCCCATGCCCTACCCATCCCGAACTTGTCCCTATCTCCACAAGTCGTTTTTCATATAATATCTAATTTTGTGGCAGACGGACGGACGGTAGGACGGAGAGACGGACGAACGGACGTACAGACAGGCGAAGCGCTTTATGGGGTGTATATCGTTAGGGCTGAAGCTTCCCATCGCGTGGCCGTGTTCGGCACGCGATGGGATGGTGCGAGCTATGCGCGCCGTATTAGTTGAGTCGTGAAGCGATTACGCATAGAATGAGGCGTAGAGCACTGTCATCGCTTCAAGTCCCATCCAATACGGCGCGCATAGCTCGCACCATCCCGTCGCGTGCCGAACACGACCACGCGACGTTTTTGTCCTAACGATATACACCCCGCTTTATGTATACATAGTAGGGATTGTTTCACAAGCAACATGCTATTCGTTTCAGGGTTCTCCTCGCTGCACTATCTGACACCAGCAACGACATCTGACGACGATGCACGTGCTGAATGGCTTCTGCGTATCGTTCAATTCTTCACAGGACTGATTGTTTCCCCAACAATTTTCCTTTTTAAGCCGTACTGCAGCGCATGTGTGGTTATCATCAAAGAGAGGAAAGATAAAACGAGCATTTCACCGGCACTGATTCTGGCTCCATCTTTGCCGCCGCCACCACCACAGCTGACCTATGCGCCTGTGGCCCCGTTTGCGAAATTACGCAATCCTGAAAATGGTTCAGCTTGATATTACAGCTAAAGAGTCTGTCGAAGCATATTTGGATAGAAAAATTCCACAGACATTCCGAAAAAAAAAACTACAAAAAGCAAAAAATGAAAAGGAAGCTGAAAAATTGTTTGAATGGTTGAGATCGGCCAGCGTTGTGGTGCAACTCATAATTAAGCTCGAGCAGCATACATCTCTATCGCAATCTTATCCTTTGAACGAATAATTCTAAAAACTCGAATAGTGGAAGTGCAGCAATTCGACTGCTCAGACATTTTTTCCCCTTCAGAGCTTTAGAATCAAGATTATTCAAATTTAACATTTTTTCTCGTAGATTCATAAAGCGGTCCGGATTTGTCGAGGTTGTGCACTTTTCACGACTCAAGTATAAAGTAAATGTGTGCCATTAGGACAGGAAATCCGCGTTTGAGGCTATATGGCGCGACATAGGGGAGGGGTATAGTTGAGTCTTAAAGGGATCTAGGTTTAACCTCCGTCTAAGGGCCGGTGCGAAACGGAGGTTAAACTATTTCTTTGCTTTTTTCCCCCCTTAAATCTTTCTAAACATGGTTTCTTTGCTAACAATTATTCATTTATTGAATTAAACCGATGACGCCCTAGAATAACGTATAGGTCATCATTATCGCTTGAGACCCGTCTAATATAGCGCGCATAGCTCGCACCATCCAGCCGCATGCCGGACGCCACAACAAAAACAAAAAAACACAAAAATTTTCTTTCTTGATGGTACACACACAAGGGTAATTGTGTAAGCGTCAAGACATTCGGCTCGGAAGGTTGAGCACCGCCCTTTTCTCACCTCTTCCTCTTCTCAAGCACCTGCCCCCCGTTGAAAACTCGCACAATGGCGAAAATGAGGAGTCAGTAGGAGTGGGCAAGAGAATCAAGAGGATTCCCCTTGTTCCGCGTTCCTTCATAGAACTAGCAATTTTTCATCTTCTGGTATAACTCCTCTAGACATCGTATTACCTAAAAAATCAAAGCTGTGTTACCTAAAAATCAAAGTCAATTCTGTTCCGTTTACTATTATACGTATCATATTCACTATGTCCTGTGAATCACCTATTCAAATAAAAGGATTCTGTCGTGTTTTCTCAATACAGTGTTGTGCTATACTTCTACCTTGCCTAGTTTCAACCTGATTCCCAGAGAATTCATATGAATAGGCGGAAAGGACATGTTTTCATCGATCTCCTATTCGCCTATTTGCCTGATCACCTAATTGCCAACTCTAAGCGATCCCTGAAGTTATTGCTGTTCAAGCGATACATCGTGGTCGGTCGCCTCCCTTCTTTTCCCCGTCCACTATAAGCAAAACTCGTCTAAATTGTAATGAGGTGCACGAGCGCAGATTGTGCGGCGCCATTGCCCATTACGGAAATTTTATCACTGCCCCTGTGCCATACATTGACTGCTCAAGCAGGAAGTTTTCACCTACCCAATATATTTGCCCCATACATCATTTATTTGGGATATCAAGCGACTACCGTGTCCTACTGCTAAGTTACCATAGGCTCTTCTGCATATGACGCCCTTAGCTCACACGTATCGCGTCACATGCCGCCCGCTGCTGAGAGAAATCCTGACCTAATGGTATTCACCCACATAGTGGACTCGCCTTCCTGGTGCAAGATCCCTGGGTGACTATCCAGTTCACATCATTTTTGCCCGGCAGGTGCGTCATCATAGCGTCACACCCGCTCGAACCCACCAGAATTCATTGATCAACTGAGCCTAAAGGCCATGGATAGCGTGTGTTCGAGTAAATGTTGCACCGTGATGGTGCATCAGAAAGGGTATAATCTGAATCGTGGGAAGTCAACTGATTGATTATCGTAAGTTTAACCATCTGGGACAATGATGGGTGGGTCAAATCTAGAAAACATCAGTCCAAATACAAGTCCTTGGTAGGTATTCATATTAGACCAGAAGCCTGCAACTCCGATTGAATGCATGACTATTATACTCAGAAGTGGGAAAATGGTTCCTGGAGACATTTTCACTGACTTCGTGTTTGAAAATTGTTTAGTGATCAGTAAACTAGGGTAAGACCTCGGTGGTTCAATTCCCGGAATACCACTAGACAGGACACAAGTATGTAGCTTATCAGAGTGTGAGGGAAAATGCGTAAGTGGAGACTTGGCACTGAAAATTGTGCGAATATGTGCCACTCTCGGGTTCTTCACATTGATTCTGAGGTTTATAAAGTATCCACTTAACAGACTTTTTAATAGTTTTGATGTGAAACAACCAGTGATGGATGGAAGCAGAACAACTCGATCATAGTCTATCGCCATGGAAAACAAAAAACGGCAATCTACCATTTGTTTCACTCGCTGGCGAACTACATTTTGAATCAAAGAGACTGTTATCGCTGAAGCTGTTAATTCCTGAGACGTAGGTGAAGGGCGCTTTCACTCTCGTTGTCCGAGGATGAATTCCGAGCTTTTGTTGTGGTGGGCTGAGCTTGCACATTACATGAGAAATAACCTGTGGATATGGAGACAAGTTTGGGATGGGTAGAGCATGGTACAAGAAGTAAAGCGCACGCATGAGCCAAGTTAAGTTCCTCCTCATGGTGGGCGGAAAATGCACTGGAATGTTCCGTTGTCAGACCGAAAATTATCAGTTGGGTTCCAATATTTCCCAGACGTGGAGGAAAGACGGTTTAAGGTCAGAAAGAGTTTCTGAAAGTCATGAAAGAGGCCTGGGAGCAGTGGGCGCTGTGCTCTCAGAGAGGACGGCCCTTACAACGAAAACTTACAACTAGGTCACAATGCGCCCTTGAAATCAGGAAAAAGCTGGTAGAAATCACCAATGTCCATGCCATTTTGAACGCTTTTGAGTGAGCAAAAACCCGCCTATAGTGGGCGGAGCGTGATGTGATAATAGGCATTGGGTAAATTTCTAGAAAAAAGCGAATCTGTTGTACCCACTGACGCCCATGATGTTACGCGTGCACAAGTGTGCGCTAGTCCTACTGGTACACAACATAGCACACACTGCTCTAGCGTTCTCTGGGCAGCTAACGTAACGTCTCCTCCCTTCCAACTCGGTATTCATGGTCATACTCCTTGATCTATTACATTTGGCGGAAGGCCATCAGTATGATTTTTCATCCTTGCTATAGTAATGATGCACATCCACGGTGTAGTACTATCCTGTTGCATGCGTCTTTCCTTATTTTACCCTACCCTACCTTTACCGAAAAGTCTGCAGTGTGAGAATAGAAGTAGTATTTGCGTGCGAAGCAACTGAAGCAGATTGAATCACCTCTTACCCTTCCGATTCCTTTTCATGACCATGTTAGGTGCCTCGGCGTTCCCCACATTCTTTCTAGCCTACTGGGCCATGCGTTATCTAGTGACTCGGGGATTTTGGAAAAGCAGGCACAATGCTCCGAAGAATTAATCCTCAGGTTTGTCAAGTATTGGTTTCTAGGTCTATAATCGTTATATCTAATTGAATAAATGAGCATATGGAGAAAAATGGAAGCAGTTGAAGGTGCCATGGTCAATCAAAGCATGCTCAAGTTCCGCCTTCCACAATTTTTTGGAAGCATATCTTTGCCAAACGTTGACATTTTTGCTTGATCGTCGATTACAGGTAATGGAGAAAATGCAGTAAGTTATTAAATAATAAAGAGCGTAGATGGAATATGGAAAACGGACTGATGAACAACGGAGAGGCTCGATCCCGGTAATCAAAATTCTACAACGACATGATCGATTACCCTGTATACATACCTTTCTTAAACAAATAGTACAAAAGCGCAGGCAACCAAATCGCAGATGGCGAAGTTGAAATTAAGAATCGAGTAGGACGCAAGTGGTTTCGGAGTTTTTTCACAGCCAAAAATATGAGAATAGCATTGAACAAAATCCCGCATACGCCTCGAATATGGAGAACCATTAATATGATCCACAATGGGACTTCCATGGCTGAAAAAGGCATTTGAAAAGCCACAAAAACCTTTATATGTTTTACAACTTGCCTATTACCATACAGTGTCTCGCTGCTCCATCCGTTTTCGATTAGAAGATGTGTACTTTGTTGCCCACCCAGTTACAGTTGGTTCGACGCTGCTAACGAAAGCGTACCTTTGGAAGTCCGAAAGTGATTCGGAAGATAGGTACGCGATAGGCAACAGCAACACCTTGACAGACCCTTAAATGCTCACTGCCTCTAGAATCTGTACACAGCTTCGTGTTGTTACTCAGGTTTAGAAATGACTATCGCTTTTTGTTCCCCAATGCCCAATGAGAATCGTTTACAGATAGCTATTTACAACAGTGATTTCCTCGGATAACTGCATTGGTAGAAAATGATGAAAACTGAGAAGCCTTTTTTAGGAGTCGTTTTTCCTTCAAATAGAAATGGAAAGGAAACACTCTCCGCAGATACTGTAGTAAGCAATTTGTATCTTATTTTTTGCTTTATCGGTATTTTTGGGGCTGAATCGTTTCAGCATATTGTTGTGGACGTGCTGTTTAAGCGACTCACAGCATGTTCCCTCACAAACCCCTAAGCGATATCGAGTTCACACTCATTATGTCGCAGTTAAATGGAAAGGTGGGCAGGAATATCACTCCGTGAAAACAAGGAAACGGGTTATGGTATATTTCTATTGGGTATGTCCATAAGTTTCAAATCATCATGGCCAACTTCCCTTTCCTATATTTTCTTTCTTTCACCTTAACGCTCTCTGAACGAGATATGCACCTCGGCTATTCAGCTATTACTGAGACAGGGGCTGCTGTTGGGTTTCCCTCCTGTGGATCTCCACAGACATCTTTTCGATGGATCATCAGAAGTCGGTTTTCAGACCACCTTATATAACTTCTCCTTGCTCCCACAAAAAATTGTATTCAATCGAGCTTTTCAGTTCTACAAATAACATTTGATTTTTGAATTCGTTGATTGATTAATATTCATAGAGCTTGGGAATGGAGTGAGCAGGAAACGAGAATTCTCACTTTCAGCACCTCATCTTCGCCTACTAATGAGGCCGAATAGTGAAATCGATGAAGTTTTCTCAGCTCCGCAAAACCCTCTTTTGTGAACCAGTTCACCTGTTTAATATTTATAAGGGTCAGGAATGGATACTTAAATGGCAAAGATTCTTTTCTTCTTAGCTAATAATCAAGGTTTTATCAAACAACTTTACTATACCAAAAAAAGCCCATAATTATAACAACGTATTGATCAACGATGTATTGTTCTCCTCATATAATTCGGTGGAGTGGAGGAGATCAGCTTTGTGAACCTCGATGGCAACCAAGGAAGAGCAGGTGCCTAAAATGCCTTTCAGTTCGCTTTTTGCGTACTCTATTTCTGAGCTTCGAAAATTCTAAATAGGTAAATGAACCAATAGACAGATAGTATTTATTGAATGGCTAAAAAACCGAGAGAGATTTTTGACCTCGATGGAATGCGAAAGAGAAATGAAGAAAAAGAGTGCGGATTTTTGCCTCTTGATTACCCCACCCCATTTATATGACTCATTAATATTAAGCGATGAAAGGGCTCAAAAACGACTGGCGGTCGAAGAGCAGCAAAAGCTCTATCGAATGCTCATATGGATACAATTCGTCAAAAGACCAAGACAATGTTGTGAAACAGAGATAAAAAATCGGATCAAATTCATCTCACAAGCCAGTATTTCGTCAAATTGTCTCGAAATATGTGTGTACCTATGGTGCTCTATCACAATGTGCGCACGTATTACCAAAAAAACGATCTCGCCCACACATGCCAAAGGCAAGAAGCAATAGCCAAGAGGCGGGAAACTTTTGCCTATTACGATTATCTGATAGCCGATTAGAGACAGAGGGCTTATTTAGTGCTGCTTATCAGTTGACCACTGTAAAGCATTGAGGAGAGCGTTGAAGGTTGGTTTGGTTGAGAAAAGTTCGTGTAATAGCGAGGTTTTGATGACGACAAAAATAGTTAACCTCCAATGCTTCCAGAGATGAGTGCAGTTAACTGTTGAGATGACACTAATTGCCTTAGATTTTTATGGACCACTCGTTTCACCATGGAAGCAGGCAACGATCAAATGATAAATTAGGATCACATGTTATATTGCTCGAATCTGCTTACGCCTGCTTACAGCAAGGTACATACATTCCGTTAAGCAAGTCTGCCTTTGTATATATGTGTAGTGCCCCGTCACGAAATTCATTGATAAGCAGTTTTTAAAAGCGCGTAACTAAGTCTGTTGCAGAGTTCGTGTTGACAGTAGAACTTTGAAACTCATGAGTGTGTGACAGAAACATTGGTATGAGGCAACAGCAAGTGAGAACTTCGGATAAAAAGTGATAACAGTTGATAACAAGCTCATATGACCTGATCTAATTCCTCTATCTCAAGATCACTATAGTCCTGAAGTAGCTTAACGTCAGTGAGGTGCAATTTTTGTACCTGTCTCTGTGTCTCCTTCCGTGCCACGGTGTCTCGTTGCCTGAGTCGTCTCTGCAGCCTCCGTCCCACTCTGACGGGCTGCCTGTGAACGCAACCACCCCCTGCCGGCGTGAAGTGTGAACATAGCCTTACAGAGTTACCAGCTCGGCTAGCATCCACAGTTGCACGCAATATACTGTAGGTTGTGATTTATTTTTTGTGCATTATGGTTTTATTCGGCTGATTAGGTATCGAGCAACTGCGCAAAGTGTTATGAGCGCAGTACCGTGCGATGGACGAATTGGTTAGAAATAAACTTGTGATACTCCCGAGCGTTGCCGATTCAGAGCAATAGAGGCTACTTATAATTCTCTCTGCTATGCCAACGACGTTGTTAGATGAAACTCTTTATTGACGGCCTGACGTTTCGACCAGATTGTCTCTCTCAAAGGCTTGCTCAAAACCTATGATTTCCCACAAAACCACCAAACGTCTCACCTGGCGGTTCTCACGGAATTAGGAAAACAGCTGAAGAAAATTCGTAGAGAGAAAAACATGAAATCAACATCGATGCATAGTTTCTAGAAAGAGAGAATTTCAAAATCTAATAAGAATAAATTTTGTGCGTGCGAGCCCTAGACGACGTACATTCAGATAAAGTACGATGAGCTCAAAAAAAATGGAGCTGTGATGCAGGCAAAAAAGAGCAACACAGAAGAAGAATTGAACGGTGAGAGAATTTCAGTAGAAGTTGGAGTTTAGTCCGAAGATAAGTGCCGACATCTGGAAAACAAATTTAATCACAGCTGTGAGGACCGCACATTTCAAAAAAAGAAGGCTAAAAGCTAGACTTACTCATTCTTTTCAAAAAGCAAGAGAAAATCTTTATCATACTCTTCTAGTCAAACAGGCTCACACGGCTTTTACTTAAATGAGTCTCAGAGACATGTTTTATCTACTTCCAAGTTACTCATATAGGTCTCAGAGACATGTTTTCGCATATTTTCCAGTGTTCTGTCATGAGATAAATTATTTCATTCACTGTGGCTGGTAATTGTTGTCTACGGCAACTCTTGTCATCTGTCTTTAGTGCTCTGTTTACTCTCCACACGACAGGTCTTCATTGGATTTAGGTTGTAAATGGTCAGCTACTCTCATCAAACGCGGTACCACTGCATACAGCAGTAGCGGTTATTCTTAGCAATCGCCAGCCCACACATGCGATAAAAAGCGGGAGTGAAGACAACTTTACTTTGGAAGAACCGTGAAAGGAGCCTGTTTGTTTGTTCCTCCTTTCTACAGAGGTTATCTCAACAGTAGAGTTTTGCTTCTTAGAATCAAAGCATTCACGTGTGATGAGATGAGACTAGAGCTGCATGAAAACCAAACTTGTGATTACAGGTGCATGTATGAACATAGTGCTGCGAGAGATATTTGTGAAGTCCAGTCAGTAATATGTATGACAGAAAATCTAACGTGGCACAAAGCTAAGCTGCGTTTAAAAAGAAGATTTGAATCCAAGTGAAGATTCCTTCCCAGACGTTATCATGCTGAAGAACGTAAAACCGTAGCGACTAGCGTGAAATTATAAGGATGTATGAATTGTATGAGAAAAAAAAACTATGATTTTCCGCCTTCATAAGATCACTGTAATCTTGAAAGCACGTTAATTCAGACTGACTTATATACTGCGTTACGCAGTTAAATGGAAATACCTTTCGAATATGTGCTTCGAAATTCCTCAATGTTTTCAAACAGAGACAGTCGGAAAAGTGGCGGCAGTGGGGTGGATGGGATATTTTGGCTCTTGTTTTTTGACCACCACCGAATAAGGTTGATTTACTCGAAATTTCAGTAGATCAGGACACAAGCTTCAATCAAAACAGCAAAGAGTGATAGATGTTCATGTTTAGAGCAGATATCTGAAAGTGTAATGCATTCCCGAATCCTTCATATGTGGGCGACAATTTCAAATATGTTGAATTCGTCAGAATCTGAGGATTGGATGCCGTACCTTCACGCAGCCGTAGTGGCTACATTTTCACATAGGGTAGTCCTGAATCTGGATTAGAAAGTGTTGAAGCCTTCTCTCCTTATCGAATTTACTAGGCCTTGCGTTAACCAAACCATTTTACAGACATCTGCGCAGCCTTCATTGGCTGTCTACCTTTCACGACATCGCGCATAGCAGGTTGTAAGTGTTCCATCGAAGTGTAATAATGGAAAGGAATTATGGTATTCATAGTGTAGCCAATTAAATGATGTTTACTATACAGCAAAGAACGCAGTGTGAGCTGAGTCATGGTCCTTGGAAAACAAAAATGGAGAGTCTGAGAAAAGTCTCCTTGCATTCTAACATATTGAAAGACGAGGTAGGTTCATCTCCAACCAAACAAACCTTTTCTTCACAAGAATGGGTGAAATATTGCAGATTCACATTCTTCTTTAATGAAAAAAGAGTGGCTTGATTATGAGCTGATTTGTATGGCAACAACAAGCCCCAATGCAATACAACTCTGAGTACAGGTCCAATGTGAGGTACTTCCCAAGAAGTCATCAATACCTCTTTGATTTTTCATAAAATGGCAGACGTGTGAGATGATGACTGTGTTTACTGCAACTTTTTAAATATGAGCGAAGCACAGAGGAAACGTGTTGGTGTATTTTTCGATCGTCCTTCTGGCTTTCCAATAGTCGTGGTCTGAGAGCTTTCCTCTGCTGATCCATGAAGCATAGAGCGTTTTTCACCATTTTATCTCTTGCATTGTGATCAGTGGCCTATTTCACGTATAACATGAATATAATTATTCTTAATTTCTTCACTACTAGTTCCAGAATCAATGCTATACTTGGCACCTTTTTCTGAGTAAATTTCTAGGACAGACTGCTCCAGTTATATCGAAGTTTTCTACAACTACATGATTCTCCAAATTCGTGACTGATGTTATATTTGGTCATGGCACTCTCACAAATACATATAATAGGTTGTATCAAAAGTCTCGTAGGATTTGTTCTCGATCATCACTTTTTATCACTATTTCTTACAATAAACGGCAAATGATCAACATCGTATTCACGACTGTTATCGACAATACTCGGTCACTACATAGGTAGATCATTGATCCCCTCCTCCCGAAACTGTGGGTTCTGAGAGTCGAAGAAGATAGCGATCACCTTTACATGCAAGTCATAGTCAAAGAATTTTCTCTCGGCTAGGAAGGATTTCAGGGGATGGAAAAGGTGGCACTCGGAAGGTGCAGTATATGAAGGGTATGGTGGGTGGGGCCAGACATCCCAGTCGAACTCCTGTAGCTCGGCCCTGTAGCTGAATTTCGGACATACACACACACACAGACAGACAGACATACTAAGCGAATTATATAGAGTAGGATATTGGAAAGAGACAACACAACTCTTCACTCTTGAAAAAGTAGCAAAGAGAATGAAATGCTTCAAACGGATTTTTCGATTGAACAAGTTGCTGTATGTGCTGCATTTGAGTACACATTCTATCAGAGAAAACTGGTGATTGAATGTGGGACGTTGCATCGGTGCCATCCCCTTCCTTCTCACCTCTCCTTCTCGGACTCGAAATGGATAAGAGTACATGTGTACAAGTTGTCAACTGCACAACGAAAAGCATAAAAATGATATCCACAAAATTTTATTGAATAAAATACAAATAATTATTGAGAAAGCTTGTTTCTAGGAGGAACGCATGTATTTTGGTAGGCAAGATCTTAGCCGTCCATGCTTTATGCGCCAACCCTTGTTACTCCCATATACTCCAATCGCGGGTAAATCAGTTTTTCAATATCAAATCGGCCACTTCGAAGTGGTGCATGAAGCAATTGCTGGTGTCTGGATCGGATCCATAATGTCGCTGCTAACTTTTCACCTTCCCACACTGCACAACCACCGTGAATACTATTGATAGCCTGCAAAATTCCGTAAGGAAACGGTAATGGAAATAGAATACTTATGATAGAAAGTGGTATTTGTTATAATTACTGATTCTGTATGATATATACGCGTCCTTCATTTGAAGACAGCATTAGGGGTAATGTGGCAATGGAGAAATCCCTACAGGAAGTCACTCACATGGTAGTCCTGGGCTTAAGGAGGCTACCTGTAGCGGAATCCCAGTGAAAGCGCCCCTCCAAGCTGTAGAAACGCCACAAAACTCTGCAACCGCCCATCTGTCCCGCCTCCTGATAAGTCGATCCCGCCTTCGGATGACGTATTTCCCGATTGACAGGGGTGGGAGCAGCCAAGGAGATGCGGCAGTATCGAAGGTTTTGCGGCGCACTTTCGCAGTTTTGACATGAAGCTCACTCCAAAAAAATAGCTGCTGTCGTTTTTCCAAACAGTCCCTTGTGTTTACTTGGCAACATGCCAATGGAAAACTAAATCAGACTACCCGCCTCTTGACGGACAGGTCGTCCGCGTCGAGAATCAACAGTGGAAAGGGGGTACTCTACTTCTCGGGTTTTTGGCCAATTCCAACCGTTATTTCTCCATTGTCCTGTTACTGGCATCTCGACTTCCACATTCACTACTTATTTTACTTTTTGTCCGACTTTCCCCTAATGCTGCCTTTAAGCAGTAGAATATTCGTCTTTTACACTTTTAGCATAGCATGTGACGAGAACCACTTGGCGAAGAGCCGCTTGAATTGAACCAAGTCACGCTGGAAGGCTCCTTAGCGCGACCAACCCATGACAGAGGCAGCAAGGCACTTGTCGTGCGCGGTGACCCACTTCGAGTGTCTTAGACCAACTATCAATAGTTGAAGTCAGTCCAAGCTTTAAAGACATGTCGGTTATGTGGAGACTGTTCGCCTTGCAGCTGCCCCTCCCTCACCTCACTCCTTGCGTGGCAACGCTTGGCTACCAATTACGGTTTACTCGGCCTCGAATAACGTGCGATGATTGCGTTTTTTGTTACATATGAAATGGTGGTAGACATATGATTAACTTATAGGGGTTTTGAGTTGCCACATTTTCAAATTGCAAGTTTATGGGAACATAAGGTTTCTCAATTTTAGCAGATTTTTTCATTTACCTTACTTTCAGTTGCATCCATGTTAGTCCAGAAAACTGCATCACCAGCCGACGGTTTTACAGATACATTCAATTTTGGAAAAACCGTTCCTGTAGTGGTTGAGTTACAATGTGGTTTTGGATGGTTACATTTAAATCGCATCTCTTTTGTTTTTTCTCGATGATATTGTTGCAAAATTTCTAGTAAAGCTGAGAAAGTCGTGATCCTTGTTCTACCCCTTCTCTAAGCATAGATGCACAGGAGGGTGGGTATAGTTTGTGAATATATCTTCAGGTATTAAAGTCCAGCTTCTCTCTTCGTGAAACCTCGGCATTGGGCTTGTTTACTTTTCACTGTTTTGCCAACGAGGTTGTTAGGTGGACTCTTTATTAACGGCCTAACGTTTCGACCAAATCGTCTTCCTCAAAGGCCTAAACGTGGCTCAAGATTTGGATTCTATCCACTACACCATCAAACGCCTCATTCCTCTAGCGGTTCTGACGAAACATCAGGAAACCGCCGGAGGAGCCCCGTACGAAAGAGATAACTCACCAATCCACCACCGCGAGAGTGGAACGCCGCCACTCCGTGTTAGTTGTCGTCAGTGAATGAGGGATGCCATGCTGTCCTTATACATATAGTGTAATGGGGACATGCATGTCTCCCTCCTCATATCAGTAGCTCGCAATGTGGCGCAAATGGCAAGAGATCATTCGTTATGGATAAGCACTCATTTCGGTTGTTCATACTTGGATTTCTTGCGGAAATCCAAAACGCTTCAAGCACTTTCCTGGCAGAAATCTCAGTCTCGCATGCCAGAATACTGCACTTCACATCAAAGTCGTTTCCGCCATGCTCCTCGGTCATGTGCTTTCCCAGAGGTGTTCTTGTGTTACCTAGTCTTTTCCCAGCAAGATGTTCTTTGATACGTATTGCTAGCCTTCTTCCAGTTTCCCCAATGTACGTTGCGTTACATGTTTGACATTCAATTCTATAGATTACGCCAATTTTGGCGCAATCCCCAGTTGTACCATACGGACATGTAACACAATTCTCTGACACGCAACGTTTATCGTAGAACCTATTTCGCACAAGTTGGCTTTTGATGTTGCCATTAGGGACACTCACTAAGACAACATCATCATTCAGCTGTGCTTGAGCAAGGGATCTTTGGATTGCAGCAGTTACTCTGTCGGAGATGAAAGGTATACATAAGGGAACCTTTTCGAGACGCGGTATGTTACGGTGCTCAGTGCGTATTCTCCTACGACGTTCTGGTACAACATAGCCGTTTGATGCAGCTATGTCAGAAGCTAAACGTATAGACTCCCGCCGCTCTATCGGACCTGTGCAGACATTTGCAGCCGTCTTGAACATGTTCTTGACAACTGCATGTTTTACAGCCGTGGGATGTGCAGATGTGGCGTGAATCAAAATATTCTTAGAGCTGGCTTTTCTGTATCTTCAGGTATGTTTGCTGCCAGAAGGAAATTCTTCTTCATTAATTTCAACCCATTTATTGTTGAGGTCTGCGTTAGGGACAATGAGATAAATCCGAATTAGGAAACGTGTTCTCTGTATGAAGGAAAAAACTCCGCGTAGCTCTGCTCCGTGGTGATAGTCGTATTGAATAGCGCGCATTAATGTTGTCGCGGCCTAGTTTGTGTGCGTTCGGTGGTACCGCTTTGGTGGCCGAGCAACAGGACGGAGCAACAGTCACGGTCGGTTGTCTGCATCACCCCTTCGTTAACGCATAACGCCCAAAAGCACATTTTCGATCATGGGAGAAGGTCCTTTTCTTGGGCTTCCAACCGATTCTTTTCGTTCTTTTTTTACTAATGTGGTCCTTGGCACTTCTCCGTTCATATTCCATAATCGCCTAGGATTATTCTCAAGAGTGTTTTCAAAAAATCATTAACGGGAATTTTCTTTCACCTTAAGGTCAATATATCAGGTACCGTACTGAAAGAAAAATTGAAAAATCCGAAAAATACTGCCACCTGTTCGGATTTCCACTAATCAATACTCGAACTATTGGCCATGAGGAAACAATTTTCTGAGTAATCCGGGTTTTTAAGCTGCACCGCGTCGCTGATCTCGTTGTCGTTGCTTTGCTTCCAAAGTCCTCTCTGCCCGCCCACGTTACCCGCAAGCCCGTGAAGACATTCAGTACATGAAGCTTTGCCTGGTCTCGCTCCTCAGTGCGACCAACACATAAAATGGATACGAGGCATGGGGGGAAGAAAAACTCAAATTGCCGTGATCACTTCGGATAGCAACCCACACTGCCGAGATGCTCTCCCTCCCTCTATTTACATACAATTATAGAGTAACACCATCCCTCACCTCCGAGCTCTTTTGAACGCTGTGTTAGATGAATATGAATGTTAGGAGTCACGTCTCATGAATTTACCTACCTCCCCCTCTGGTTGCAGGCTGAAGCATTAAAAAGAACGTGGCGAATCTATATCCAGTAAGTTCATACCACGGATCCCACTGCTTCGATGATTTGTAATCAAGATAGTCATAATGAGGTGCGTAGTGTCCGCCAGGAAAATAGGAAAGAACCTAAATTGTTGTCTGTTACTTTCAGTTAAGAGCTCGAAGTTTATTATTCGACTAGCTCATTTCTCTAGTTGAACTCCTACCTGCCATTTCTCACAGTCTTGGAAGTCGATAACAGGAAGCATCATCCTCGCTCTTCTGAACATTTTTGCCACCGCGACGGTCTCTTCATGAGCCATCCACGTACCATTAGCTATTCGGGCCTCCATTTTATTAAGATCAAGTACCCTCTAAAAGTAAAAGGCAGTCCGTTTGCAGGGCTCTGCCACTCCAAGCAAGCACGAAGCATCAGAGATACAAGTTGTTGTTCTAGCATTTTACCAAGAAAGAGTTAATGAACAAACTGCTACAAGGAAATTGAATAGACATCTTGCACGGTTGTATTTTTACAAGTTAAACATTACTCCTGAAATGGTGAAAACAATTAAAAAATCTGAAAGAAATAAATTAGCGCATTGGTATTACTTGCGGCTGATCTATGCAAAGTTGTTGGTCTTTCTGTCAACTACCTATTTCGGACAAAGCTATAGAAATTTTGGAACGTCTAATTCGTGAGGCTCAGAAGATCTTGGTGCATTTTGCATCGACTCTAAATAGTATAGTAAGTGTAGATCTGGTGCCTATCAGGAAAAAAATGGTTGCTCTGCTGGGGTAATGTGCCCCTGATAAGCTCAAAGAGGAGCGTTCTAGCTGTATTTGAAAATCTCTATGACAGATTACGTTCCTTCCATTAGCCTAGCTCTCCTCGGTGAATGCGCCACGTGGTGCGCATGACCGTCTGACGTCACAGATCCTTGAGTACTCGATCGATACGTTTGTGAGGGATACGCCGTAAAACAAGTTTAAAACACATGCCAACAAGGGAAGCAAACCCGCTATCCCTCGAATTCTTGACCATTTCACTTCGTCTTTCTCTGCGCCACTTATAAGTTACACTTTTCTTTCTAGCACTAACTAAATTTTATCATCTGCCGCAAAATTGGGGGTAACTACGTATGCGGGAGCTCCATGTAACTGTACAGGGACGGCGCAATGTTTCATGGAGAAATGTTCAAAACGTATTTATTCCTCTAATAGATAATACCTGTGATTGCAAATGTCTTTGTCTAGCATCCGCTAGAAAGTCGGCAACGAAATTTTCTGGGGCAAAATCTCGATATATAATAAGAATGGGATCTTCGCTCAGCACTTCAACATTTAACCACTGGTAGTTGATAACATGACTGTAGCAGAAAAGTGCTGTAACAATATTATCAGTGCTGTGGAAATATTATCCAAGTTCTCTACGGTCCACTCTGTTATCGGTTAAAAGCTTGCTGTAGCAGATAGTACAAAGAATCTCGATCATTACATTCTGCATGGATCACAAATTAAAGACAGCATTAGGGGTAATGCGGTAATGGAGAAATCCCTACAGGAAGTCACTCACATGGTAGTCCTGGGCCTAAAAAGGCTACCTGTGGCGAAATCCCGGTGAAAAAGCGCCCCTCCGAGCTGTAGAAACCCTGCAAAACGCCGCAACTATGCAGCGGTTCCGTCTCTTGGACTCAGCGGTCCCGCCTCCCGATGACGTAATTCCCGATTGACAGGGGTGAGAGCGGCCAATGAAATGCGGCAGGATCGGAGGCTTTGCGGCGCGCTTTCGCAGTTTCAGCTTGAAACTCACTCAGAAAAATAGATGTTGTCGTATTTCCAAACATTCCCCTGTGTTTACTTGGCAACATGCCAATGGAATACTAGATCAGACTACTCCCCTTTTGACGGTAAGGTCGTCCGTGTCGGGAATCAACAGTGGAAAGTGGGTCCATTCTCTCGGGTTTTGAGCCATTTCCATCCGTTTTTTCTCCACTATCCTGTTACTAGGCATCTCGACTTTCATATGCACTATTTCTTTTACTTGTCGTCCGACTTTCCCCTTATGCTTCCTTTAAGCCCGCGTACACAGCTGTGAAATTAGTGGCATGCCCGATAGAAGGGTATAAAAATACGCATCGCCTGTAAAGGCATGGAAACAGTCGATAAGCAGAATCGTGGAATTTGGAGGAAGAGAGGGCAGACCAAATACTCGCGCCTGCTCACTCAGCACGATGAGTGCCTTGCTGCTCGGACTTCGAATTTTAAAACCGCGAAAAATGGTGGCCAGCCATGGTCACACAAATAGCACCAGAGCCCGACCTTCGAAGTGCCCTGCATATATGAGTGTGCACCCTCATGTCAGGATTTCGCACCGCGGCGTGTCGCAAGCGAAGTGAAGTGCATGCGCTAAAGGCGCGGTGTTGTTGGGTCCCAAAACGATGACAACTCAAATGTGCACGGCGCCCCGAGCGTTACCGTGTGATCGCTTAACGACCCAACTTTAGCACCGCGCTTAACTCCCCACACCGTGTCTCATGCCTCTTATCATTGTACGAAATCCTGACATAAGGATGCATACCCAAATCCCACGATTCCGCTAATTACACAGTTATCCAATCCATGCGGTCCTCTTCCTATTCCACGATTCCCACGAATCCCAACAATTTTTCGATTTTGCTGACCTCTTGTCTCCTGTATGATTAGCTATCTGATTCCGTTAGGTATCTGATTTCACATCTCCATTAGAGGCACACTCTAGGATTATTGGATTATAGCAACCCTCGCCATGGTCAGGTAGTTCCACCCAAAGCCAGTAGGCTGCACCTTTGCCCGTGGCGTAAGCGTCAATTTCTGAAGCGTGCAGAGCTAAGGGAGCAAGAAGAAGGAGAAGCAAGCGCGATTCCATCAAGCAGCCCAGGCTCGCCCATATCAGACGTGACGGTGGCAACGGTGGCAACAACGTGGCAAGTGAGGCCTATGATTTGTGTGATAACATAAGATAAGGAGGGGATTTCAGTGATAAAGGAGACGTTGACATGAGGAAACAGATGATATCCTAGAGATCCTTTTGAGCCAGCGTGAACTGATTCAAAGGCTCGTGTTCACGCGGTAATGCGTCTAAAGCCAGATGTCAGGAGGCCCCATTTTGCCATTTTCGGGGACTTTTTTCAGATGTTTTTTTGTCAACGTGTGTCTTTCAGATTATTGATTTCATAAGTAAGAACGGGGCGCAGACTCTTCTTCACTTACAATCGTTCAGTCGTCCCATGTTCTCGCATAAATCCATATTATTCGCTTCCCAGTACTTTTCACCAACAAAGGATGGATGTTTGGGAGTTGCTGAATCTTCGGCTGTGATCACCGTTACTGAGTGAAATAGTAGAACAACAAACAGGACTGTGAATCTCATAGAGTTACACCTGCAAACAAAAAGTATGTCGCGTTCTGTAGATCGAAGCTGGTGAAAGTTTGAGGTTCAGAACATATCCAAAACGAGTTTCATTCGCAATGGAATGCTGTGAGCTTGTTCCTTCGGAACTGTAAGCCTGAGATCATAACTCGTGCGATCGCATCCCCTTTATACGCTAATTACGCTCCACAATAATCTGTTGCCAGTCAGGGTTCATGCATTGAGGAGAGAACATAGCGCGCTCAATGTACGGTGGCACGATAGTGCAAATCGCAGTTTCCTAAGGTATGACCGCGATCCGTTGAAGACGTCGCGTTTCGAAAGAAGCGTCGATTCAACGGCAAGATCTGAATAGAATCAGTTCAATTGCACTGTGCTTTGAGTGTCTTGGAGGGGAATAAGGGCAGGTATAAATGGACTAATAGTGTATCTTCTCATTATCGAGTGAGCAAATTGCCAATACCGCCATTCTCAGGACTTTGCTGATCCGTTGCGTGTTTTCCATCAGGCTAAACCATCTACAAACCCTGGTCTTGGTTACGAACGCAGAACCAACAGTTTATTACTGAAACGTCTTGTCAATTGAAAGTGAAGGGCACGACCGCTCTCGTAACTGGCAGTTACCGATTCTGAATCCTTGTCCTCACGTTTCATAGTCAGCAATACTGCCACTACACTACGTGGTACTTATGCAAATAATGTGAATCTCCTTCATAAGAGTAGTATAAGTGGCTGCTCAGCTTGCCTCAGCTTGCGTCAACAGGGTCAACATCTGTCAACGTGATCGACGTGTCAAAGACCTGTCATACTTCCACTAGTATCATTCCTACGCCACAGCATTGGAGTTTGCCATATTATATCTTGAATCTTGTCATATCACCCTACTACGCCCTGCCACGTCTTCCTACTGCCTCGCACTCTCTCCATACACGCGCTCCCTCTTCTTCCATGCCGCTCAGCCTCTCTCCCTTTTCCATTCTACTTCTACAGAGTTCCAGCATTCCATGTGGCAATCCTTCCATTATCTACCGGAAACCCCTTACGACAACTACTTTACTACTAGTTCCAAGAAGTTCAGAGACTTATATGGAGGTAGCTAAAGAGGTGGGAAGATCATGTGGATGCAGAGGCGCAGAATGGTTTAGTTACCTGCAGCAGAAAGTCCCCCCCCCCCGAGAACTTTCTGCTGCAGGTAACTAAACTAGTCTGCGTCTCTGCATTTACTCTATATTTCGTCACTCGTGGTTTAGTCATTGCGAACGACGAATAAGCTAGCAGTTCTTTTTCTCATCGCTATACTGAAGTGACTTTGTAGCGACTTCAAGCTCAATTGTACTTTACTCAATCTCATTTGGTAGGAGAGCTTGTTAAGCCGCTTTAACTCGTTTTACGAATTTTACAGCTAACGTGGAAGTAGATGTATTCTCATGACTGCCTGTTTCGGTAATTCACTATCGTCCCAGATAAATCGAAAGAGTTTGTGAAATGTGTGAGGCTCACTATTCCTGAGTTGGCAGGTTCATTTAAACGAGCACGAAAACAGGGAAACAAGCAAATTGCTCTTCAGCATCGTGGGTTGAAATCAGTAAATTGCACCTTAGTTGCGTGTTGATGGTTTATCAACAAAGGAATAAGAAAAGTGACGTCAGATCTACGTGACTACGATTGCCCGTACCACAAAGTTATCACTAATCATACGAAAGTGAGCTGGGGTATAACTCACCGATTTTCACGATGAACAATGAAAAATGCGGATGGAGTAGCATTCTTGAGCTCGGCACGTCAGAGCACGAAACGGTCGTCCAGACATGTTCAACCTACATTCCGAATGCCGTAGAGAGGTTCATGTTCGAATCACAGGGCTGCAAGCGTGCAGACGGAAAAGCTATGTGTGTGTCCGCGAGCCTTTGTAGAGAAGAAAGATGGCGCAAGCGCAGTGACTGTGTGCAGGCAGAGAACACAAACAGCATGACAAACTGCTCACCATGTGCCACCCAACCCGCTTTCGACAGCTGCAGATGAGACAAAGTAGGGTGTGTATGATAATCAGTCGAAAGAAAGAACAGATGGTCAAAATAGCTATGAGAATTCATTTCACTGTGTCATTGTCGATTGCAATGGAAGTACACCGTTCACAATCTCAGGATGTCAATGTTCATAAGCTCACGAATATCGAGTCGATTGCTGGCTGATTGAAAAATGTGCTGCCCTTTCATCCGAATCCACAGAGTTGCCACGATTTTCTCTCCTTTATACACTGGACATCCACCATGAGATGATCTTCTCTCCTGCAATCATCACAACAGATCACGGATTTTATCCGAGCTCCTAGTTTTCCCTAAAATTCGATAAATAATGAAATGTGGTAAAAATAGTACACGCAAAAATAGAGGTATAAAAATAGGAGGAACAATGGAGGATAAATATGAGTTCAAATAGAATAAAACATTTCAAGGAAACCGGAACGGGTCCGAGGAAAGAAAAAGATGCAAAGAAATGGTCATTTTGTAACGAACATTCAATGTTAAAAGCGATAATCGGTGGAAATAACCCGGATTCAAAAGCGCGGCGCTATGGAGTGTTTTGCATCATATTCTCATCAATACACTGACTTTCCTGTTGTCCGCGCAGAGTTGTCCTTAGTTGTCAGTAAAGTGTATTTCATTCATTGGTGATGATGTGAAACAAATGAAACAACACACAGCTACAAACAAGTAAAACAATTAAGTGGAGAATAAGCGACAGCGTAAGAAGAAGTATAATTTCAACTAAAACCTAATTAATTCACTTTCGACGTCTCGGCAAGGTGCCATGTGTTAATTGCGGCCACGTTCTCCTATACCGTAAACCAAAATTGCCCTCCTACTGGTGTTTTTGAAATCAAGTACTCATTGCTCAGTACTTCTCGCCTTTCTTGGAAATGCAACCCACTCGGAATTTAGTTCTTTGATGCTGCGGGGACTCAGATGCATTTTGTTGTGCACAGGAAACATTTCGTACATTGAGTTCCTTAGGACAGTTAAAGCTGGTCTCAAAAATTTTAGCTTACGGGTTGGTACTTGATGTACTTCAGCTGAGGAGTAATTTGATAAGATTTAGCTTAGGGCTGAGCAAATGTACTTGGTAAGCGGCAACGGACGAAAACCCTTTTCCTACCCAGTTTGTCTTCAAAAGCAGTCGAGTAGCTTCCCTTCCGCTCAACCATGCGGAAATAATCACGCTCAGTTTTTGTCTTTTTTTTTGCACTCGACACAAGACTAGAGAGTTATAGTGACTTCTGGTCGTATATTGATTGGAAGAATAGTCCACGGAGATTTCGTGTTTCTAGTTCCTTTTACAATTACTCTACATCCTCATTCTGGAGACAGTGCGTGAACGGAAACACAAAAAAACTGGAAATTTTCATTGTTCCGAAGCAACAATCGAAATACTGAAAGAAGAGGGACTTGTTCAAATTTTCTCGAAGCAATGTTCGAATAGCTGACGTCGGGAAAGAGCGCAATTCAAGTCTTCGCAAAATTTCTTTCAATTAGTAATTTTTGATTTGCTTCCTACCCATCGTCATTAAACACATCACAGTCGACTTTTTGCCCCTAGACCCCTTGCTTGCATGCATCGCCTTTTTAAACTTTACATTAAGGAGGCTATATCTCAACCGGATTCTTGTTTAATCATGTTGTAGCATTTGAATGCGGTCGAGATAAATTAACATACAGGTGACAGAAAAACACAAATTTCGTTAGACGATTCCTTTAAAGAAGTCGTGCTCGGGATGATGGGTTTTTCTGTGACCCTTATATTTATGCTGTGATTGCTTAATAAGGTCCGCATGAGAACGTATACAATGTTTCATGCGAAGAAATGAGGATCCGACTAAGATACAGCTTTTCGAAGTGTTGGCCGAGGAGGCGGAGCTCCAGAGTAGATGTGCGCCGCGGTCGGAGACGAAGAGTGTGACTGTTCACGTAACTTTCTTTGCGCACTATGCGTCTCCGACCGCGGCGGACGACTGGGAGAGCATCTGGTCTGAGGTCCTTCTCCTCTCCCCCACCCCGGCTTCCACAGCTGTATCTTAGCTGCATTCTAACTTTTTCGCGTGAAACTTTGCATGCGGCCCTTAACGGAGAAATGCAACAGAAATACATGAGTAATAGAGAAACTTTTTTCTGCGCATAACTCCTTCAGCTGAGAATGGGACGATATCTGATTGAGTTGTGCTCATCTATGAAAAGGAGAGAAAAACTGGCATGCCTTCTCCATAACTCATCTTGATTGACGAATAGTCGTTTGTGACAGCAACAATCTTTTCATTCCCACGAAGAACTTACGTGAGTTTTCACGTTCGATGACAAATTTATGTTGGTAAATAGAATATCATAGTGGTAGACTTTCAAGAAAAAGATCTTATGTAAACACCTATGAAGGGGAATCGTGAGGTAGGGGAATACCACAATCTAGGACATACCTTTTCTCCAGTGTAGTTAACATTGATCCAAAAGACAACATCACCTCTTGAAGGATGAGCGGCTTTGTGTAGCTCTGGGAACACCGTGCCTAAAGTGTTCTTCAACGTAAAAAATGGTGATATAATGAATCCTTTGCAGAGGATTGATTTATCATCTAAGGCTGAACACATTGTGAAGATCTGATAACTGTATGATGGTTTTCCAAACTATTTGATATCATACCTCCACCCTCTTGAGCAGGCTGTAGGACCAGAAAAAAGGTAGCCATGCGATTACCGTAGTTTTTCATCCAAAAGTCATACGTCTCGGGTCTCGAATATAGATGTAATCATGATGAGGTGCATAATGTCCTCCAGCACAGTATTTGAGCACCTTCAATAAGAAGCTTCGCTGCGCAAAGGTTGCGAAGTGAACTAGGGCACAAGCAGAGATAAACAAAAGGAATGAGAATTAGTGAACATTCCAAGAACAAAAGTAAACATGACTCATCGCTTCTTTTTGACACTGCTTTTTTTGCTTGATTATGATTCATGCTTTCTAGGACCCGTTTGCTGTTCCGTTCTTACCGAAAGTTTTCCACTACAAGCTCTCATAAGTTCTGCCCCCAGCCTAAGTGGTTGGGGTCGATCTATCTGACCACGGGGAATGTTATACTCCAATAATTCTGGAGTGTCCCTTTAAAGACACCAGGAGGGGGTAATTTTGGCTTACTGTAGAACAGACGTAGTGTGAACGAGTTTGAGTAGCCGCCATTGCACAAACTCGCCAATTTGACGCCTTGGCATGGTCCCAAAAGAAGATGGTTCTATTATAGATTTGTTCTTTCCTTTTAGTTTTTACTTTGTTCTTTCTTATATTGTTTCTGGATGTACTTACGGGTCAAATAAAGTCGGGGGGGGGGGGGGAGGGAAGACGCAAAATTTTCACCCACGTCAAAGCTTCTTTCCCTTCCTAGGGTAAGGCTAAAGCAGATGAGACCTATGCTTTGACAGATGCTTTAAATGTGGGAGGAGGGGATATCAATTTCAGCCCAAACTTAGTAAGGGAGAGGAGCTTCGACGTCGACGCAAAGTTGCGTCTCCCACCCCCCCCCCCCCCGACCTTATTTGACCCTTCTGAGATTTTCAGGTATAGAAATGCACAATTAAGAAGATCCACAAGTGAACAAGTAAAATATGTCACTAGATAACAGTCTAAAGAGGAAATAATTCAAAAATAAGGTTACATCAGGCCGAAGACAAGCTTTGAAATGAGCGAAGCGTGGCTCGGCCATGGAAGCTTGCAGTTCAGACGGAGGCGCGCTCTGGGGGCAAATAGCGCCCTATGGCGCGTTTTTCAACGCCGGCTTCGTTACACATTGTATCTACTGAGCCCATATGTTTGTTTTCAGACGCCATTGTTTTTGTAAACGTTATTCCGCCCTTGCCCCCTCCCGGTGCCTTTAAGTTGTGCAAAGACGATCACACAATGGATGTTGTATGCAATCAATCAGGTGAATATCACTGCAAAGATTGCAAGTCGGTTCTAAAATAGCCTACAGAGGGATGAAAGGAGATAGAAATGTCCAGTAATGGCTAGGGCTATGAAAGGGAGACAAAATTCCATGGTAGGTGGAGCTTTTGCGCTAGTGTGAGGAGCTTGAAATAGAAATTCCTAAAGTGGTTCCGGAGGCTCAGGAGTCTGGGAATAATGAATAAAGTGAAAGGCAAGGGCAGCTAGCTGTTGCCGAGACTAGCTGCTCTCGAAAGGCAGTCAGGAACAGTGGTAGAACTTGATTACGTCTAATGTCGAGAAAAATGCTAGTGCGAAACTAATAGGTTGTAAGGAAAGTTCTGGCCGGTTTTTTAGCGTACACAAGATAAATTCGAATCTCAGAGCACGTCAACATGAATCAGCTTTACATATTGTGCCTCTTGGATAGACAAAAAGTTGCTCTTTCTGAATATATGTTTTATTAGTGATTTGAAGTTCTCGAATTATCAGGGAAATTTCAAAGTACGGCGAAAATGGCACTTTTCAGATGACTTCACTTCACGAGCTCTTGCTCAGTCAAGTCTCAGCGAAGGTGACCACAAATGTGAATGCTGCCAGAAGTGTAGAAATGAGAACGAGTTGCTCGAATTTTCAATCAAACAAATCGCTTTAACTAAAACGGCAGAAAGCGGAGAGCGCCCATATTTACAGGGATGTCCGAATGTATTGGTCTTCAACACATAAATTTGGTAAACCACCTCAACTAACCTTGATTTGGAAAAATCTAAAAAAATGGATGCCGCGGGACCCTTCTGAGCAGCAATACGCAAACTCATTTTCCAAAAATCCTCTTCCAGCGTTTGGAGCAGTTGCAGGCTGAAGCCTTTTCTCGTCCATCATATTCACCAGATCTAGCGTTAGTAAGCCCCACACTCCCAAACATTTGGACAGCTTCTTCAGCAGCAGCGTGTTCAGAAAGCATGGTGATTTGAAAACGACTTTTTTTGATTCCACGCTATATGAATCATCAGCCCTTGATCAAAATGAGATATGCAAATATTTATGATATTGTCAAAAGTACAGCGAATCAAATGGTGCTTTTTCTGTGAGAAAAGATGCAGTCAGAGCTGAGTTACGATCTTCTGAAGTTGAAGTTGCGAAAACCGGCCAAAACTTTCCTTACAACCTACTATTACAAAGAAGTTGAAAAGGCTCATAATTTAGAGGGGCGTTGTCTTCCATAGATCGTCACATACAGCTTACTACTGATACATTTGCAATCATTATGGTTTTTCTTATCTGCATGATGACGATATTTTCAAATATTGTAAAACACAATAAGGTTGCCAGTTCACCAGCCATTGCTCACTGGACGAAAAGTTAACAAAAGGCAAGAATGAGACTGCTCTTCTGAAAACTCTCGCCACTCCGTCCGATGCGCTGTGGTCAATCCAGGTGCCATTTGCCCGCCTTGACGGCCTTGACTCAGAAACATTTTCCTGACCAGCTTTTACGACTTTCTGGAATAATCAGATTCAATTCTACAACAATGACGAGTCGGAGGTATGGAAGTATACGTAGTTGTTGGAATATGGAGAAAAAATGAAAAGGGAAGATCTCAATTTCTATGTAAGCAATAATGTTGAAATGATGGTAAGTGACTTTAGCGTTACCTGCTCAACCATTTTTAGTTCGCCAACGTCTTCAAGAAAATTTCCGATATAATGCTCTGGAGCAAAGTCACGAAAAATGACAAGCATAGGATCCTCGCTTAGAACCTCCACATTTATAAACTGATAATTCCGAATGAACGCATGACAGACGAGAGCTGTGAAATTACAATCAGTATTTGGAAAAAAATTATTCCTACAGCCCTCACCCGAATGGATGGTGTGAGTAACAGTAATGAGATGCGCGGTCCAAAATGCAGGCGGTTCTCGATTTTTGACTATACTTAGGAGACTTTTACACATCAACATCAATTTCTGATCGTATTCTGGACGTGACTCAATGCAACCTACAAGGGACGCCTTTCAGTGAGAATAGAGCAGCTTTTGAAAACGGTTTTCTGCGTCATATGGGAGTACATACAAGTAACATATAACTGACCTTCATTTTTCTCAAGCGGTCTTACGAATGCCAAAAAAGGGATAAAAAATATGTCTCCAAAGCGGCGCCTTCAAAGCACCTATTGTAACGCGCACTACTTGTAGCGCTGCGTATGTGCAGATATACTATCCAATCTTCTACTCCAAGTAGAAAAAGTAGGAATTTGAGTAGAGAAGAAAACTCTTATCTTTAGCATGCACTAAAAAGCATAGGACGCTTATTGTATTTCCCAAAAACAGGCTTTCGCAACGACGGGATAATGTGGTAGGTTCCCATTCGAATGTTAGACAGTGGCTTTGATTCGGACCCCGACCCTATCAAACCTTGTAATTTTTTTTTTTGATTTTTACTTTTTCATTCTCATACCTTTCTCGGTGGATCGACTCTTCTAACTCGCCTCCAAGCTGCACTCTTCTGTTTTAGTTTTATAGTTGCAATCAGTATTCGACACCCGATCAATCCACCTAGTTCCCATTTTATGGGGAATGAATTTCTTCCAGAGATGAGACTCCCAGTTCTCAACTTTTAGGTCCATGGCAGACTTGGTCCCATAGCTGTTTCAGAATTTTGACGTGATTATATGTGAACGTTCAATGTCTAACAAGTTGGCCAGTTCAGTCATGCTGACTGTCAGAAATTTCAGCAAGAGTCTCACCTCTTTCTTGCATTACTACCACTTGTACTTACATTTTCCCTCTGCTGTTATAATGTTTAAGTCAACGAACACGAAAGAGATCTCGTCATTTTTGTTGGTCACGCTTTTTGCTGCTTCTCTCTATTTTCAGAAGATGAACGAAAGATCAAATGGGATTACCTTCTTTGCTTGTGTTTTTCGTGTGCTTTTCGTTACACAACTTCAACCACTCCTCTTTCCAATAACTGGCACCAATAAAATCCGTGTCGTTTAGATGAGAAGAGCTCAGAATTCCGTGAGGGAACACGATGTATAAGCACAATATCACAAAGCTCATCGCGGTAAAGAACGCGTGGAGGTCTGGCGTGTTTGAACTCAAGCTCTAAAATCAAAGTTGGTAACAAGACAGAATGCTAAGCGACAACATGCAGGGCAACTATAAGTAAAGCAGGATTTGAGATGTACACCATGAGGCAATAGCACTGAACGCCCAAAAAAGTCTTACAGTTCTAACTAGAGCGAAGGTATCGACATGAATCTCACTCAAATTGTAGATGATTAGCAAACATTTCATGATGTAACCCTACAGCTTCATAAGATTGCCTTTGGCATCTATCCCTCATACACACTGACGAAGACACCGTAGAAGAGCTTGTGTCGTTGGGTGCAGGCGACCTTCGCACTAATCGTCCTAAACTCCCGTCAAAGTAGACGTAAGGTAAATGAATTGTGGAAAACGCTATGGGCTTCGTCCTCAGGGATATTCCAGAAAAATTACTGGGTGATTCGACAATAACCCTGTTTGGTACATCGCTTCGATGTAGAGGAGTCTTGGAGGTAGATTCGAGACCACTACTAATCACACCTTGCGGGTCGGGACTACTTTCTTCTGAAAGTTATCCGAACTGCGTCCAAGGTGAGATAATACCTTGGCGATGTATGTTTTGCCTGAGTAATTGTTGATTTGGCTTTGCAGATCGATTGACTTTAACTTGAATATTGTCAAATTTGCGGGGTTTCGATACTTTGCCTCACCATCTCTCGGTAAGGACCCTTCAGACCGCTCTGAAGTCAAGCTACTTGACCATTCCATTTTGAGTATTTTGGAGCGCAAAGCCCTTACGCACTACTCCTCACAGTTCAGTAGGCTATTCCTGCGATAGCATGGTAGGAGAACGACTTGTGACCCAAGTCAAACGCTTTTCGTCGCACTCTTCATTGCGCCCAATGTGTCGCAGCACTCCAGCAAGTGAGATCTCCCTGTCGTGGCGAAGACACGAGACGGTCCGAACACGAACCCATGTGTTCCCTGGGTATTCGACATTGCCGAGCGCGCAGGAATTACAGAAATCAAGAGGGAAAATCAAGAGGGGGAGGCACGGTTTTTGGGTTTCGTTGTTTTTGAGCGGGATCCGAAAAACCGTCTACTGCTACTATCTTTTCGTCATTGTAGAAGCCACTGACCCGAGCGTCAGTCATTTCTGAATCTCTCAATCTTTGCCAGTAGCCGAGGGATTGGAATAAGCCTCAAGCATTGTTATTGTTACTACCCATATTGTTCCGTTACCCCTTCACTGCAGCAGAACTTACGAAAAAGCCTCCTATCTACTATTATTCGCTAGTTGTTTGTTATTTACGTCTCGATCCGTGAAGGACAAGCCACGAACGATATCGGAAGACTTGGAATTCGAAACCCGAGTATTCCTGTAGTCTGACATACTTCTTGCCGTCAGAAGCAATCGCCTTCTCCTCAGAGTACTTAGGTTGGTGATGTATGGTATTGCAGAAGACGCGCTGACCTTCTTCTGACGTGAAATCATTTCCACCCGCCACTTAATCACACTTTGACGCTCAGTAGAACGTCATTACACCCATGCCGAGGGCGGTGCTATCGAGTTCGAGTGTATAGTATGATATGTTAGATAGAACTGCTTGTTTATCACATATACCAGCTAAACCAAAAATTTAGTGCGCGGAAATTTTTCTGTTCTTCGAGATAAATAGATATATTGTAAAAATACGCATCTCCCAGGACTTATTTTTTGCCATGTCGAACGCACATTTCCATCAACCTGATCATGCTGGTGACTTATGAATATCTGAAGTTCATGTGAGGCTACACCTTCGTCGTTTGCATTACCCCTTCAGTAACGGAGAGAGCAAAAACACGTCCTCGCGTTGAAGGGAGGGTGTTATCAAGAAATGTCGGCACGTGCCGTGCGCAGTATCTCTGACATGCTCCCAGCACTGGCTGTATTCCAATGCGCGCGTTTTCAATATTTCTGGTTGGGTTGCTGTATGGCATACTGCTGCCAATAACAGCTTTGAATTGTTGTATGCATTGTTTCCGCGATAATCGCACCAGCAATTTATCCTGCCGCAACCGACAGTCTCCCGGGTTACTGTCGAGGCTGTACCCTTTAAGTAGCGCCACGAAGCTTCCTGGCACTCAGCCCTTGGGAATCAACTGCGACTCAGCTCATCAACTGCGGCCGCACCTGGCATCAGACGAAGCTTTTTCCAACGTGGCATTTATGTGGGTCCGTGATTCCGTGATAAAAAAAGATGAAGAAGAGGTTGCAGTAGCGGAGGAAACCTTTACATGGGGAAAACAGGTAATGGATCACATAGGGAGTTTTCACACTTCACTTTGGCCATTTTTCGGAGGTTCTTTCGGCTTTTTCTTCTTCGGCGTATTCCATAGCACCTCTAATTTCATGATTAAGCGCTTCCACCCACTCAAGGTAATCGCGGAAAGTACAAGCACCGGCAGGGGTGAGGAGAAAGTGAGGACTGGAAATGCATGTTCTCTCAAAGCAAACTTTTTTTCCTTCAGAAGAGTGATTTGTAGCGAAACTCGCATTGAAAAAGCACAGCTTGGGGCTTATCACGATCCCGCAGCACGGCCTGTCGTTCTGCAGTTCATCAGCCGCGTGAGTTGACGGCAAGGGCAGAACAACATTTGCGGCCGGATGACTTAGCATCTCCACTCGTCTGCAGTCTATACCGTTCGGAATAGTAAATCGTTTCACACGTCGAAATTACTTATTGCACTAGGAACTTGTTTTACCAATACCAAAGCTCCTTTCTCGCCCCTCATCGTAAGTTGAGAACACATGTTCCCTTGCAGTAGTGGCTTTTACCATGTAGAGGGAAGGAGACGTAAATTGCTTCTAGTGAGTGAAACAATATAATTGTGCATGGGGGTTTGCTTCGTGGATAGTGGCTATAGGAGATTTCTTCAGATTTCAGGCTCAGACTATCACTCACATCCTTCAACCTGGATGAGATATTTCTTTCGAAACACAGGAAATCCTCTGTGCGTGACATAAGATAATGTTTAGCTGCTAGTGAAGTTGTAAGGGGGGGGAGGAGGGAAGAAGGGATTCACCCATTTTCGCGGAGTCGTGCCAGTGTGTCCCTTTACCTAAACCTTAGTGAACCGGTAGTGGTTCCTCCCCCAACTAAGGTCTAGTTAAAATCGTAGGCAAAAAAAAAGCGCCGGGTGCTCAGCACAGTTGATAGATGGAGCTCGGCATGTTCTTCGTAAATCAAGGTCAAATAATACCGCTCAAAGCTTGTTTCTCGCTTCAGTGAAGATACAGCGCGTTGTCGTGCTAATAGAAGGTGCGAGCGATACTAGCCGCGCCTCAGATTTCTGACTTTGTTGCAACTTAGTAATAGTCAAACGGTGCGAAACGCTTTGTAGTACCGCTCGATAATGTAGTGAATTAATATTGTAAGTACGAGGGTGTATCGTGGAATCAATAAGTTACTATAAAACGAGATCAATGATGGTCAAACTATCCATAACTGTATAAGAGCCATCACTAATTAATAGCCATGGCGAGTAATAATAATTAGAAATAGAGTGATCATAATTAAATTTTGAAGATTTCTATCGAGCTGATTATGAACAATAAAACTTCCAGAATTTATACGAGTAGAAGATATTCAGGAAAGTGTCTGAAAAAAGCTGATCCTAGATGCTCAGAAGGCATTCTCTCCTGCATGGAGAGCAAGATGCGCGTAGAACCCTTCCAAAGTGGTAGCTTCTGCAGTTGTTGCAAGCAAAGCAAAAAATCCACCACACGTTCTCCCAAAATGGATATGCTTTATTTGAACTGTATTCTGGTGACTTTTTTTCTCAGGATTGTTGTCTTTTTTCATCCCCTATCTTTTTACCAGCCGGGCGGTTGTGAAATTCTCATCATTGTTATAGATTTCATTGAAAAGTGCAACAGCTGCACTTTTTTGTGAGAAAGAGCTTCCATCACTGGTGCGATACAGGAATTTTTCAAACAATGGTGCCTGCCACGACGGTCATTTGCAATCCGAACCCACATTGCACCCCACTGAAGATTGTCATGTCATGGCGCAAATTTAACACCAAGTCACCTGTAATTTCACCCTAAGCTACGGAAGAGAGGTTGATTTACCCAGTTTCTACTGCAATCACTCTGCACAGTGCAGCCGCAAGCGTGCTTGCTTGCCACGCTGGCCGTTTGAGAGAGGAAATAATTAAAAGCGCAGTGATCGTGTGTAGATGGAAGAGCGCAGACGTCGTGACAAAATATTGACACCAGACGGTCACCTTGAAGCCAATTGTGATGTCATTGAGGTTGCGGCACGACGTCGAATTCAATCTGAACATAGACGCAAATTTCCGCGATGGTGTCACTTTTGCTGTCTGCTCTCGTTACTGAAGTTAATGGAGCTGTGTATGATAGTCAAGTGAGGCAGTACATAACAAATATGGTGATAGGAATTCATTAATTATAAATTACAGTGGTTCGAGGAGCGCTCTCTTTTTGTGCATCTCATCGCTTCATAAGGTCATGAATGTTGAGTCGATTGTTCGCTGTTTGAAAAACATTCTGTCCTTTCATTCGTATCCATAGAGTTGCTGCAATTTTCTCTCCTTCATAAACTGGACACCCACCATGGAAGGAGTATATCTCCTGAAATCATTAGAGCAAATCAGAAATTGCTCCCTCCAACGAACTTTCTACAGGCGAAATAATTGAATAATATCAGTTTTATTACAACTACTGTAATGTACTTCAGTTACAAAATAGGTAAAATTGATGGTACTGTAGCCTAGCACAGAGTCATGTGGGTGGTGTTTATCAATTTTCATCATAATAAGAAGACAGAAAGAGAAATTAGCTATTGGCTATCCTCTTATATCACATAATCATGCAAAAAAGACAACCTGTTCCATATTCAAAGCACGTGGTTAAAGGAATCGCCCACATGATCATGGAGCCTCACGGCCGCATCCCCTGCAAGCCGCAACCAGTCAGACGTTACTTTCAGGGGCTCTATCTCAGCTAGACTCCTGATTTTCTCGCATAAAACTTTGTATGTGGTTAGTAGTAAGCAAGTGCAAATAAGCATTAGGTTAGTGCATAGGTCTTACGGCACATGCAATTTCCTTCCGCAACGTTATGGCTGAAATTTCCAGAACAAAATCTGTTACACTTCTCGCACTTTAGTTTCTTCAACACTACTAGGCCCAACACTGGTTGATTTGTTGAGCTGTGTCGACTGCGGATTAACCGAGCCAGTTGAAGAAGTTAGTCGTAGCTAAAGAAAACACCGTCTGAAATTGTTCTTTTGACATGCTTCAAAGTCAAAGTCTCAAGGAAAGGGGTTTCCCAAGCAGTGGTGAAATGGGAGTTATACCATCAGATGAAGGGATTTTCTTCAGGGTGTACTGTATTGAAACGCAAGGAAGAACAAATTTCAGCTGAGCAATAAAAAAAACAAGAAATAAGAATACAAATGGTGAGAACTTTCCGGACAACATGATAGCATTCGAAGCGCCCCAGGATAAAGATGGGATCGAGCGAAGTTCTAAACCTTGGCTCTTTCTTATTCTCGCCTCACCTTTGCAACATGTTGGAACACACAGGCATGTTGGAAGGCAAATCAGCTGATTTTGGAAAAAAAGTGTAAGCAAGTGCTAGCTAGTTTCTGTACGTGTTCACTATAATGTGCAGCCCCAACAGTAATGCTGTTTGGTACAACCTGAAAAAAATCTGGAGCAAGTAGATATGTATTGAAATCCAACTATTGTTAATAAGCAGAGGCGACCCTCAATTACTCTTCCACTATTGCGCTTCCCCATCGTTAATGGAGAGCACCTACTTACTTGTCTGAATATGAGATTTTTAATTTGAGCCGTTGTTATAAAGCTGAGTGAGGGTCAGCTGTAAAAGCTGTATAGTTATAAAGCTGAGTTAGAGTCAGCTGTAAAAGCTGTAGAGTCAGCTCATATGCATGATGAGTTAATCATCGGAGTATGCTAATAGTTCCCTTGGTAATTAGCGCTAGGTAAAGTTCAGAAACAGCGAAAACAAAAGAAATTTCAGAAGTGTCGCAAGACTTACGCATTAACCTAACATATGCAGAAGAGCCAAAGCTTCTGTGGGTGATTCCTTCAACTTCCTTCGCTCGGCGATGCTTTCTGTGAATAACGTTATGGTGACAGTCTTTCGGAAGGGATGGGTCACAATGACGCAATTTTGAGATATTTCTTATATGGCTCAACAAGTTCCTCCTACTGAATGCTTGACTCTGACCCTGAATACAAAATGTATACCGTAGGAAATACCATTTCTCCAGTGTAGTTGACATTAGTCCAGAAGATCACATCACCTGATGAAGGATGCACTACTTTGTGTAGCATAGGGAACACTGTGCCTGAAATTTTTCAAAATAGTGGAGAAACTGAAAAACCAAATTCGAGAAATCTAATAGAAATTGGAGCCACACCTCCACCTTTGCGAGCAGTCTTCAGAACCAGCAGGAAGGTAGCCATACGATTACCATAGTTTTTCATCCACCAGTCGTCGTACGTCTCGGGGCTTGAATATGGGAAGTAATCATGATGGGGTGCATAATGTCCTCCAGAACGATATTTGATCACCTTCAATAAGAAGCTTCGCTGCGCAAAGGCTGTGAAGTGAACTAGGGCACAAGCAGGATTAAACGAAAGGAATGAGAATCAGCGAAAACTCAAAGATCAAAGGTAAATATGACTCATCGCTTCTTTTTGACACTACTTCGTTTTACCATCTCCTCTATATTCCACTGGTCAGATGGGGAATATTCGATTTTGCAGATACTATCAATATAAAACGCTGATAATTTGTTTTTTGTTGCATGATCATGATTCCATGCTTTCTAGGTAGCCGTTATTACCGAAAGCCTTCCACTACAAGTTCTCATAAGTTCTGCCCCCAGCGTAAGTGGTTGGGGTCGATCATTGACCACGAGGAAGGTTGTTATACTCCAATAATCCTGGAGGGTCCCTTTAAAGTGTGCAAAGACGATCATACAATGGATATTGCATGTACTTGATCATGTGATTATCACTGCAAGCAGAAAAGTTCTAAAATGGCTTAGAGAGGGAGAAAAGGTGATGGAAATGGCCTGTAATGACTGGGGTTATGAAAGGGAGACGTTAAGAAGAGGTAATAAACTGGTTATTGGCTAACTGTAACATTATTTCGAATTTCCTACAACCAGTTTTTTGACACTTTTATTATCGCTAGCTTTACTACTATTTGTCTACTACGTAGCGAATAAACTTAGTTTCGTATAGACATTTAACAATATTAATAATTGCAAGTTCTTCCTTGTTCCATTATGCTTCAGTACGCCTTTTATTTTTACAATTTCCTCTAAGAAGTTTTCATAGATTGAACACTTATGGCGATCTTAAGTACCTCCGTATATAAACTTTCTATGGACTGAAATCACCTCCTTGTGGCACACCTACTATACCGCTACTAATTCTTGGTCAATCGGCACGAGAAAACAGGAACCTCATGACTTCTCCGTCTTTTTGCCATAACTTTCCTCAAAATTCTCCATATTAAGGCGGATGTAAAAGCCTGTGGAACTTCCACTTTTCTTCTCTCATTCGGCACAATTTTCGAGATTTTCGCAAAATTCGCCTCAAAGTGCCACGGGCGATTCTCGTCGACACAGTGGAGTCGCAAACACTCCACTTCAACTGTGGCTTTCATATCAATACCTTCACAGCCAAAATTACCTTCGTATTAGAGAAGAGCATCTGCCCGTGTTCATTTAGATATCTCTCGTGTTAGGATTCAGGAGCGGTGAAGTGAAAATTGTGTTTAAGAAGTTTTTTCAAGTTTGGAATGTGTCCATAGCTCTGCATTTCGAGGAGAACACGATGCTACAAATGCATAAGGAAGCAGTGTTGGCATATTCTGCTAGTTTTCGGGATGCCTTTTCTTGGTGAGTAGTATGGTTGTTTTTTCCCGATCCAGCTGATCGACCATGGACTGTATTCAAGAACATAATCTCGTCAAAGTTCAGCTCCGACCACTTGTGACTACCAGTATAGACAAACTCTATGAAAGGAAAGGTCTCGTTAATGCTCCATGCGCTGAGGATAACATTCAAATTTTGTCGTTTGAAAGTAAGGGAATGCAAATGGTTCACAATGGAAATGGATGTCGCTGAATCGAAATTTTACAAATCATGCCCAACAGCCCACATGCTGCCATCAAATATGGTAGAGTGGCCAACCAAGTGTGTGACGCTCGGTTTTCATGATCATCATATTGTTTCGACTCGATTCCCGTGCTAATTGTCTGCCAACCTTAGTCGACCCCTCACTACGATCTCATTAGCTCACCACGTGTAGACCGGCTGCGAACCTCACACCAGAGATATGCTAAAGATATGTTGCCTGCATAAGGAAAATTATGGAGCGCGTTGTAGAGCAAGTGGAAAGAAATGTTGTTGAAGGTAGGTTAACTGATATGACCGAGTAAGATTGTATTTAACTCTAGAGTTTTTGGATGGGAGACGGTCGTTTGGCGCGGCTTCTTGAAGCTAATTTGCCAATAGGGCACATGGACCGTAGTTGCCACCCCAACGTCGACCACTCGCGCATCTTCTGCGTCGGGCAACTCGTCCACAGCACCGAATCCTCAGATTTACGTCAGCCATAATTACCACACAAAACTTTATAAAAGAAGCACTGCAAATTACTAAGAGGAAGCTCGCATTACAACTTCTAAATGATTGTAATACAACTACCCCGGAGTAAACAAGCAGTGTTCTCATTGTTGAAAATGTAGTAGATACAAAAAAAGCCGGAAGCGGGAGAAAATTGCCAGAATCCACGCTTATTTCGCCAGTGTAATAGAATGGAGGTTTGTAAAAGTCAGTAATTTGCAGTTTCTGTTTAACGAAGTCTTCTGTATGGCAATTATCAACTACGAACATCTGAGAGTTCGGTGATGTGAACGAGTTATCCGTCGCAGAAGATGCGTCGAATAGCCGGCGTTAGCGTGGCAGCAACGCTCTATGGGCCCCATTGGCAAATTAGCTACAAGGGGCCACGCCAAAAGACATACACCCGTTCTTGGATGACGGTAACGTATTCCTCCGGTAAGATGTGATCTGTGGCAACAATTATTCGGTTGTTGTTACTCTTTGTATTTATGTGTCTAGTCCCATTAACTTAAAGTGGCGGGGTGGTGCAAACTCATTTGAAGCTGCTTTCCGTTGTTGCCGGAACAATGACGTGTCGAGTGAGGCTGATAACAGCCCCCTGTTGGACGATTTTACTTCCGGCTGTGGTGCTACCGCCAGGTTTGGCTAGGCGGTGAGGGGTAAGTCCACGCCATCAACATCCATGTATAAAGTTCAAAAAGCAGTACCCTCAGTCCCGTCCGGCCAACGCCCCTCCTGACAGAGGGGGCAACGGAAGACGGGGAGAAATCTCACGGCAAGCGATCCGCCGACCTGTTTTTTGAATATCGGCACTGTCAACACTCGAGGTCTCAACAACGACGCCAGAATTGATCAGCTAATTTCTGAGTTGGACAGGTGTGCGATAAGCGTGGCATGCATCCAGGCGAGGGATGCATGCCCTCGCCTGGATGCATGCCGCGAAGGCGAGAAGCGGGGAGGTGGAAATGGCACATGGGTCACGAAGTCGTACTAGGAGCTGGTTCAAGGGAAGGCAAAGTTGGTGGCGTCGGTTTCATCGTATCACCGCAGCTGGCGGCTTGTGTCGCATATTGTGAAGTCCTAACAGAGAGGATCGCAATGCTTGTGCTCGATATCGGCAAAACGGTAACGCTAAAGGTTCTGTCTGAGTATGCGCCCATGTGCGCTTATGACGATGGCGCTGTTGAGCAGTTCTACGACGCGCTTGAAAGAGCAATCAGCACCTGCCCAAAAGGAAACTTTGTTATTTGTGCTGGCGATTTCAATGCTTATCTGGGCGTAGGCGAGCCCGGGGAGAGCTTTGTGGGTCCCTGTGGGAGACCTGGACAAAATTCTCGAGGTGATGTCCTGGCTTTATCCGCTAAACGATGTCGACTATGAGTGGCGAACTCATTTTTTAGAAAAGTGTCAGGCACGTCGATGGACGTGGCATACTTCTAACAGACAAGCGTTTCATGAGATCGATTTCATTATGACAAACTGTCTGCGCCTGTGCCACAACGCCACAGTCATCGGAAGCTCGTATTTCAACATCGGTTCCGATCACCGTCCAGTCAGAGCGACCATTGCGATGAATCTCAATAAAGAAAGAAGACGGCTTGCTGCGAGTTACTCACAAAGAGCTCGATTTGAGTTGCGCGAGAACTCTCCGGTGGTGATGGAAGCGTTCATGCCAGATATGGGAAGATGATCTCTGTCATCCTAAGCAAGCCGCATTCTAAGCAAGCCACGCTTGCGACTCTCGAAAGAAGTTGATAAGTTCTCTAGACCCAGTGGCTCGCACGGTGCTGAACAAGGTCATTTGCTCTAGAGTGGAGAGCGACTATCGTGAATACGCCGTACGGAGAGAAGGAAAGCGGTGCAAAAATCGATCAGTATCAAAAGAACTATCATCAGCACTCGCCTCAAGGCTGTCTCTCCTGAGTATTTGACAAGATTAAGTGGCTCTTGCCCGAAGTCGCAGATATGGAGGTGATTCGAGGTTTCTTCCGGAGTCTGTTCTCCACCAAAGTGCAAGTTGAGCCGCATGCTATCTCATGTGATGATGCAGCTGAAAGGCAGCTGAAAGGAGTGGCGAGTTTTGGAGTTGGAAGTGGCCCATGCTATTCGTCTGACAAAGATAGGCATCACGTAGATTAGACCACGTGCGAGCAGAGCATTTAAAGTGTCTGGAGGAGTTCCTCACCCGTCCGCTCGCTGACGTATCATGGAAATTCTCGCGACGGGGACGGTTCCCCAAGACTGGCTCGGATCTAACGCCATCCTGGTGTACAAAAAGGGACCGCGTGATAACTTGACCAATTATCGTCCGATCCCTCTCCTGCCTGTGGTGCTCGAGCTCTTTTCTCGCCTTATTCTCAGTCACATTTGCTGCACTCTCACTATGAATACGCGCAGGGAGCAAGCCGATTTTCTTGAAGGATATTCGACCATTGGTCACATTCATATCGTCTCACAAACGCTGTAGAGAGTACCGGCTCCCGTTATGCTTCCTCTTCATCGATTTCAAGAAAGCATTCGATAATCGAACATCAGGCGGTGCTCAGTGCTCCCATTACGTTCGGAGTTCCTAACCGATACATTGGCGTAATACGCCAGTGCAACACTGGCTGTTTCACTGATATCAAATTGCTGAACAGTCCAATTCGTGTGGAGATCCAACGAGGAGTGCGACAGGGCGAAGTTATCTCTCCGGTGCTACTTCCCGCTGCTCTCGAAATTATGATGAGAAGCGTCGAGCTATTTTGTAGCATTGATATAGATGGTGAGAAACTCCAGTTTCTGCTCTTTGCGGACGACATCATCCTTATCGGTACTGAACCATGTGCTCTTGAGGAATCGTTGCGAATACTGTGCGAAGCCGCTTGTCTTACCGGGCTCCAAATCCATCCAGGCAAAACTCAGTGGATGAAAAACAGTCTTGTGGAGGACAACAGTTTGCACCTGGAAGGCTCGGTGATCGAAGAAGTCTCCTCGTACGTTCATCTTGGTCAGGCAATCACCATAAATAACGACCTCTCGGCTGAGATAAGGAGACGCCGTAAGACAGGTTGGGCCGCGTTCAACAAGTCGCGATGTTCCCACCGACAAGCGGCAAGTCGCCCAGGCCCGAGAACAAGTGTACAATACCCATGTCCTCCCAGCATTATTACGGATGTGAGACATGGAATACAACTCGAGCTGAGGAGGAAAAACTGGCAGTGACGCAGAGGGCTATGGAACGGACTATGTGTGGTGTGTCGGTTATTCAACACCACACATAGTCCGTTCCATAGTCGCTAGATCCGAAGGCGTTCCTGTGTTAGAGACGTCATCAAAATCATCTACGATTCGAAGAAGCGATGGGCCGGCCATGTTGCCCGCCTCAGCGATAATCGATGGACGTGTCGTGTGACCGAGGGTGTATATCGTTAGGACAGAAACGTCGCGTGGTCGTGTTCGGCACGCGACGGGATGGTGCGAGCTATGCGCGCCGTATTAGTTGAGTCTTGAAGCGATTACGCCTAGAATGAGGCGAAGAGCACCGTCATCGCTTCAAGACCCATCCGATACGGCGCGCATAGTTCGCACCTTCTCGTCGCGCGCCAAACACGGCCACGCGACGTTTCTGTCCTAGCGATATACACCCGTGTGACCGATTGGTATCCTCGTGGGGTGAAGGCCATTGAGAAGACCAACAACCGGATGGAGTGACCCAATGAGGAAGTTCCTTGGTCACAGATGGCGGCAAGTGGCAAGGAACCGTGACGCTTGGCATGGATGTGTCCGGCACGGATGGCGCGACCACCCTTAAGAGCGGACTTCAAGGTATTCAAGGCAAGGTACTTGTGTGTACTCATTTTCGTCGATGCCACTGTAAATGAAACATTTGACCATTATGACGTGATCTAACACGAAATGAATAGATTCATGAGACAGCAGGCGATCATGGATCGGCAGCCGTCTCTGCGGTTATCGTAAGGGTCGTCGATTCGTCTTGATATTCAGCCGGTCGAATAGTGTAGAGGGAGTGGTTGCGTTTCACGTCCGCTCTTGCTACGGGGATGTGTAAGGGTTCGGATCCTCTGTCACGTTCAACGTTTGCAAATACAGCGTTGGTCGCTCTGTGCTATTCCACCAGTTTCTAATAAACTCAGCCCCACGGTCGCGAACCGGGAGCAATAATACGCGGTTTTAGTGAAAATGAACATGAGTGAAAATGATTGTCGAGGTACTCGAAAGTGCCTCGTCAATAACAACCATAATAGCTCTTCGTTAGAGCTTACTTATATACATTCAAAACAAAATGTACCGTGGAACCTATTCGTAGATGGTTCGTGGCCGGTCCACACGTGGTGGACCAGGGGTCGACTTAAGTCGGCCGTCAATTAGCATGGGAATCGTGTCGAAACAATGCGATGATCATAAAAACCGAGACTTACACAATTAGTTGGCCACTGCACAATAATTAATTGCAGCGTGTTCGCGTTGCGAATGAAATAAGAAATTTTGATTCGGCAGCATTCATTTTCATTTCTAACCACATTTTCTTACCTTGAAACATACAAAAAAGCAATTTCGATGTTATGCGCGTAGTATTGTGCACTAGCCCAACTGGTCTATAGATAAATTGCTCTATATGGTACGCTTCCCTTATTTGTTTCCTAAATACTAGTAGATACTACTTTTCACATATTATCTCATAGCAGTAACTAGGTTTGTCCAGGAGACATGCAAATCAAATTTTCTTGTGTTTTATAGATAGTGAGTGGGAAAAGGTTTTTCAGCCTCAAAAGTGATAGTGCCTGTACTGTAACAGTGTTTCAGTTTCTGGTGAAAAAAATTCTATGATAGAGTATTCAATACTAGCTTATCAGCACTCACACGTATAACGTGAAATAATCTATGATAGGAATAAATTCCTGAATGTCTACCTGATATCTATTTTGATAGAAATTTTTTATTTTACGCATAACAAGATTATACTTATTCTCAATTTCTTTTCTACTGCTCTCAAATCAATTCTATACTTGGCCCCTTTTTTGAGTAAATTCCTGAGACAGACTGCTTCAATTAAACCGAATTTAACTTCAACTGCATGATTCTCGAGATTCTTGACTGATGTAATCTTTGGCCAGACCACTATCACAGATACTTTTACATGTAATGATTCAACTTTGTGCTAGCAGACTGCTTATAAATAGGAAGTCCTATTACAACCATAACCCGGTTTTAGATTTATAGACCAGCACCATTCGCGCAGTTTCTCCATGAGCTTTCCATTTCCTTTATCATTTCCTATCATAATATCATAGCTCGGAGGGACAGACATTACCAGTTGAGCTAGCGCCACTACTGCCCGCTCAATATCATGGGCGTCAGCAGGTCGAGCGGAATTGCTTTTTTTCAATGAATTTGCTCAGCACCATATCACATAACCCCTTGTTTAGGTTATATTTGGAACCCAGTGAATGATTTTCGGTCTGAAAACACGTTCCAGTGCACGCTCCACCGAGCGTGGGCGGGGCGTAACCTGGTCCATGTATGCTAAATTCTTCCTGTCCCATGCCCTACCCATCCCAAACTTGTCCCCATCTCCACAGGTTATTTTCATGTAGCGTCCAAGCTTCGCCAACCACCACAAATGCACCGCCCATTTTCTTCCTCTTAAGCCGTTACTGACCACTCCTATTTCTCTGCCGGTCTCTTAACAATTCTATGAATAAATTGCTATTTTTACACTGCTACCATCCGACTAATATCATGCTCCGCCCATCACAGGCGGTTCTCCACTTATTTTGGATGTGATCGAGATAGCCTGAACATTGATCACTTCTACCGATTTTTTTCCTGGTTTCAAGGCTGGTTGAGACCTACTTATGAGTTTTTCTGGTAAAGACCACCCACCTGGAGTGCGCTTCGCCCACGTCCACTCCCCTTTCATGTCTTTCAGAAACTCATATTTGACCCTAATCCGTCTTTCCCCCACGTTGGGTCACAATGGACCTATGTACTGAAAGTGCAACACTTGAGTGCACGCTTTGTCAAGAGGGACGGGCAGACAGGCGAAGAGTTTTACGGTATAGCTTTATAGTAGATAATGATAGAAGGATGACTGCCAGAACACTGTAATCAATTTTCCTCAATGATAGAATGCTATACTTTCCTCACACACACAGAATATAAGTATTCTTAGAATAATGCGAATTGCAGGGATTCTGACAACTACCTGCCATGGCTCGCTGTTCACAAAGTTAATGAATGGCAGTAAAGTCACTGCTCTGTTGAACATTCTGGCTACCCCATACGATGCGGTGTGATCAATCCAGGATCCATTAGCACGCCTGAAGGTGGTCCCCTCATAGGTCTTGTCTTCAGCATATGTTCCGACTCCCTAAAAAATGCCCCGGTACTTTCACGGAGCTGGTACTAAAGTGAGAATATCGAGAAAGTGAAGAAAGAAAAATGTTTTTAGGTCGTCTTCATTCACAAACCTCTTAATCAGTAGCCAACAGCCTAATATGGAAGTACACCACCTTGCTCATTCACATCGCCTTGTGCATGTGCTACTGTGAAGAGAAAGATGAGCTTGCTGACAGGAGCCATCACAAGAGTACACCGCGGTATTAAGTGGGTCCATAAGGTCCACTCCCACTGCAGGGTATGTATGTTTGGTGAAAATCTGTCCCTTACGTGTAAGGAAGCTGTGGGAAGCCCATACGTAGTGTGCAAGCCACATTATTGTAGCATTTTCGTACTTTTCGGTAATTGTGTTATGATTTATTCTGCTTTCCAGTGACAGCGAAATCAAAGATGCTCTTGGGCTGAGACAATAAGATTATTGTGATAAAGATAGATTATGTCCAACTAACGCTTCTGTGAAGCGCCTTTTTCGGAATCTGATGAAAATGTGAAGGTGTAAACGAGCACCCAGATGCTTTTTCTGTATTTTTCTCGAAGCTTCCGAAGTGGGCGACTTAGCAAAAGCTCAGCCGGATAACAAGTATCACCAAAAACAAGGTGGCTCGGCCCAAGAAAATCACTGAAAAAAAAATGCCGGGATTAATGGACAGCTGGACGTGCTAAACAATGCCGGGATTAATGGACAGCCGTAAATTTTTCCTAGACCGTGATCCAATAGAACTAGTGCTTTTCACGTACATCGTAGTTTTTGATGGAGAGATTACATTCAATGATTACAAGTAATCCGTTGTTACCAGCTGCTCTAAATTTGCCTTCCGAACGTCCTCGAGGAAGTCGTCCACGTAGTGTGACGGTGCAAAATTGCGAAAAATGGCAAGTAGTGGATCTTCGCTCAGAACCTCTACATCTACAAAGTGGTAGTTTCTAATAAACGTGTGGCAGAAGAGCGCTGAAAAAAATGAGGATTGATTCTCAGAAAACAACTTCCATCAAAGGATTGTTAACATTTTCATTTTCATTTTTTCGACCACTTATATTTGCAGATCAGTGCACATAAGTTCTCACGAAAGTTCTTCCACTCAACAGTCATGCACAAAATCAGAGTAATAAATCGCTTAGCTAAGGCCCATAACTCTTAAACTTCCAATAATTTAGCCAGGTGATTAAGCTAAATAACAAAATAATTAGAACAGTAAATATTTTAGGGCTATATGGTCATAAACCGCAGCGGATGATCTCGTGATGGTGTGATGCTCGGAAAAAAGACTGTTGATGTCTCCGAAGTTAACAGAAGTGATGAAAAGTGTACTTCGAACTGCACAACCAGGTCTCTATTCCTGTGGGTGTTCTCGAGGGTTTTTGCAAGATCGAACACAGATTGAGGTATTCTACTGTATGAAAAACCAACACTCAGTGGATGACGTCCCACCTCTGAAGTGCTCGTGCGGGTGGTACGAAATAAAATTTGGGAGGCACGTGTATCTATGGTAGAAAATCTCTGAACTAAAGTAGAAAATTTAAGGTAGGTGCCTTCTCTAAATTATTTCCCCACACAGATGACCCTTTCCCCTTTCCCATATCGAATTTTTCGTCGTTCAAACTATTCGATAATCACCGTAATTTACAAGTACATCTTGTCATGTGGCTGTGGCAGCCTGCGGGACGCAGCCTGACTCTAAAATGGGAGCACAGCTTTATATTAGGTTGGCAACTAAGTAATTGCGAATTTTTAAATACTGCTTTCTCCTTCAAAACTGCTTTCCACAAAATTTCTTCTGTACATATATATGTAGTACAAGTCCACACGCATCTATAGGTATTGTTGTCTTCCATCTTCCGGATAACCCTTTTCGGCAAAATAAAAATATCAAAAGTCACCTCATGTTCAATTTCAATTTTGTTTTTCTTTGGAAGGCGTCAGACAGGGGAAGGGAAAGGTGATAATCCGATGGAGAAAGATCAGAACTATAAGGCAGCAATTTATCCAAGCCCAAGAATTTTTTGAAAAAAAAAATTTAAAAATTTTTTTACCACTATTGAAAAAATGACTCGCCAAAAATTTCTCGAGCTTGGATAAAAATTGCTGCCCCATCCACCTTATAGCCCTGATCTTGCTCCATCGGATTATCATCTTTTCCTTTCCCTGTCTAACGCCATTCAAAGAAAAATCTTTTTATAATTTTGTATTGAAAATGAGGTTGACCGTTGATAAGTTTATTTTGCCGAAAAGGGTTATCCGGGAGATGGAAGACAATAATACCTGTAGATGCGTGTGGACTTGTACTACATCTGTATGTACAGTAGAGATTGCTGGAAAGCAGTTTGGAGGGGAAAAGCAGTATTTAAAAATCCGCAATTTCTTAGTTGCAACCTAATAGATTGCTTTCAACTCGTGGCTTCGGCTGTTTTCGAAGTTCGGCGAGAGCCAGTGGAGTGTCCAAGTCATCCCTTCAGACTTTCAATGGAAATACTGTTGCCGGCCTGCCATCAATAGCACCAATGAACCAAGCACGCTATCTCACTGCAGCTATGCAGCTACACTTCGCAAATTCTCTCTTCGCCGAACGCTTCCTAAAAAATCTTTCCACAATTTTTGTTTTATACTGTTTTTGTTTTGTTTCAATTCTTGTGTCACTAGTACTACGTTTTCAAAAAATACACCTTACAAGAGAGAGCTGATCTGATGAAAAAGACGGAAAAATGCTCACATTACCACTTGTTTTCGTCTACCTGTTAACAATGGATAGGGATATGCTGTTCTTCCAGTCAATTTTCTCAATTTCCTTATGGGGTTTCCTTAGCCTGCGTTACGAAAATTACAGCGAATTACCTTTTTCTGTTGTATCTCTTTCATACTTTCCATTACACAAGTTCAACCAGTCTTTTTCCCAGTAATGGGCACCATCAAAATCTGAGTCCTTCAAGTTAATAGATACCAGATTTCCTTTCTGGGTGACGATGAAGTATAGGCTCAGTAATAATAACACAAATGCCATTGTGGCATAGAATACGTAGTGAAACCTGATTGCGACCGCTCCTTTGCCGACTTCTGAAATCAAACTGCCGACTTACATGGAAGTGACATAATGTTTATGAAATCGTAGCAATGTAAAACAGAAGGCACGGATCTTTCGCAAGGTAACTTTGCAAGCCCAGCTGAATGTTTTCGCTTTTCGTTGCATTTTTATTTTATTAGTTACTGTATAAAATAATGCGCATTAAAAACGGATGAGGCATTCGACACATAACATTTTATTCTGGAATGCGTCACGCATTCTATTTCCATCCGAAATGGTTTCTAATTGTATGTATTTGGTTGTAAGGAAAGTTCTGACCGTTTTTGGTTCACAAGATGAATACAAATATCAAAGGACGTTATTAAATCCGCTAACATATTGTGTACCTTAGATAAACAAAAAGTTGCTCTTTCTGATTATATGTATCAGTTGGGATGCCACTAGGTTTGCGAATTATTAGGGAAATTTCAAATACTGCGAAAATGGCACTTTTTGATTGACGTTACATGAGTTTTTGTTCAATCGAGTCCCAGCAAAGGCAACCACAAATGTGAATACTGCAAGAGGAGGGTGTGCAGCATTGGATGGAACACTTCACTTTGTTCCTGGTTTCAGAAGTGCAGAAATGTGGTTTCAGAACTGCAGAAATGAGAACGAGTTTCTCGAATTTTCAAGTAATCAAATCGCTTCAACTAAAACGGCAGAAAGCGATGAGCGTCCGTACTCGCAGGGGATATTCACAAGTATTGGCCCTCAACAAGCAAACTTGGTTGCACCTGAAGTAGCCTCGATTTGAAAAAAAAATCCAAAAAAATGAGTGCCGCGCGACAGCTCGGAGCAGCCATACCCAAGCCCATTTCCCACAAATCCACTTCCAGTGATTGAAGCAGCTGCAGGCTGAAGCCCTTAGTTATGCATCATATTGAACATACCTAGCGCTAACTAAGCCCCACTTTTCCAAACATCTAGACATCTCCTTCAGTAGCAGTGTGTTCAGAAAAAATGGCGATTTTGAGTTGACTTTTTTCATTTCGCAAATATGAATCATAGCCCTTCAATAAATTGAGATATGTAGGTATGCATAATGTTGACAAGGGTGGGGCGAATAGAATGGTGCTTATTCTGTGAGGTCAGATGCACTCGGAGCCGAGTTATGATCTATCAAAGTTGAAATTGCAGAAACCGTTCAGAACTTTCCTTACAACCTGATATTAGGTGTGTGTAGAATAAATGGCCAAAACGGACCATTTTTTTCGAAACGCCATAACTTCGCTCAGACACATCTTTATCTGTCCAGATAGAAACCTTCAAATCTACACATCCTTGACAACGATCTGGTCAAGAATGTATGCAATAATGGTAAAAGTCTAGATTGCGAAATTTAATAAAGTCAACGATAGCATTTTCAACGTGCTTCGTATCGACGAACTCCCTCTGACGCAGGTTTGCATCGAAAACCCGGAAAAAGGGGTAATCCGTCAGGGTCAGGTCTGGGAAATAAGGAGGATGAGGGAGAGTCTCGATGCCTAACTGCATCAGTTCCTGCCGGGTGATTTGCAGAGTGTGGGGTTTTGCGTTGTTTTGCGCACCCAGCAAAAACTGATGCAGTTAGGCATCGAGACTCTCCCCTCTTATTCCTCAGACCTATCCCCAACGGATTACCACTTTTTCCGGATTCTCGATGCAAACCTGCGTCAGAAGGAATTCGCCGATACCGTGCAGGGTAAAAATGCCATTCTTGACTTTATTAATTCTCGCAATCCAGAATTTGATCATGATGGCATATTTTCTTTACCTGACCGTTGACAAAATTCTGTAGATTTGAATGGTTTTTATTTCGACAATTAAAGTTGTGTCTGAGCGAAGTTATGGCCAGTTATGTTTTGGCCATTTATTCTGCACCTACCTAATATATGTATAGTGAGGATTCATTTACACACCGACTTAGCTGAACAGCTCTAGTACAATTTAGTTTTGTACCCTTGCAAACGAGGATGGTACCAAATCACAACTCTTGCAAGGACGAAGGACGAAAGATTGCATTGGACGGAAGAACACCAAATCAAAGTTTAATCTTCGGACCGTGCGTCTGTATCACTTCGCCTCTTACATCACATGAATTGGATAATCGGACCGCCCCACATAAACTGCCTCGCACCTCAAAAGGTCAATTTTACACTTTTCTCGATAATGAAAATGATATGGCTGAGGCAATTGAACACGTTAGACATAGACAGCAACTAAACTGGATTTTTATGCTAACTTTGCTGCAATCGTAGCAAAACGACCGATCGCAGCAGATTTCTCTGCTGCTGACTGTCAATAATTACGAAATTATGGGCGGTAATACAATTTCCTCGAGTACATAGAAAGGTGCCAGATTACGGATACCGAAATAATTGAGTATTTCTATACTGTCAGGATATAATCCCCTTCTGAAAGGTATCCGTCTTAAAATCATCTTCACAGGTCACCCCAAATCGTAGAAGATATGGTGGCAAAAAAAAGGAAAAAAACATGTAAGATAGCTTGCAAAATGTGATTCCACACGATATATAAAATTACTATGTTTGTCCAAGTTTTCGATGCATTGTGCTCAGTGGATCCTAGCAGGTGCAAAACCGTCAATATTTTTGCCACCATAGATGACCATATCGTCCAGGAAACCGATTATTTTAGGGGGATCTTGTTTATCAGTCGCCAAAACAAACATCACGGCTTTCGTGTACTTCGAAATTACTTTAAACAATCACTAAAATGAGCAATCAACGTAACATGGTTATATCACATGGTGACATGGTTATACAGTAGCGCTCAAAAGTCTTCAACGAAACACTTTTTTGTCATAACTTTTTCTACTTGTCCAAATTTGACAAAATTTTAATATGTGGTGCCTGAACCTATTTTCACCATTTCCTTCTACTTGAGTGCCGCTTGACTCTTTTCATGGTTTTTTACAAGAATTTACTACAAAACCACCGGAGAAAAAGAAAGGGCTTAGTCAAGGAAAATTGGCTTTCTTTACAAAAATAGAACTAGCAAGCCTTATAAAACATCAATATTCTGTAGAAACACCACGACTTTTGAAGACAGCGGCACAGCGGGACGGCATAGGGATGGCACTCTAAAAACAAAACAATTGCATTTAACCGCGTAACTTACACGGTTGAGCGCCAAAATAGTATATTTGGTATGCAGTGTCTCCAAGCACAACATATTAAAATTTCTCTTAGATCGGTCCAGTCACAAAAAAGTTACAAGTGAAAAACCCAAGTGAAAAACCATTTGGCCGAAGACTTTTGAGCCTTCTGTACGTGACATGGCTATCCGCCGTCCATGTTAGGGATGATAAAAATTGTGGTATTTCAGGTAAGTATGATAATCATTGTAAGAAAACCAACAATAGGGAAACTGCGCATAAATGTCTCGATGCGTTATCGCAAAGAAGACCCGTGATCGAACATGCATATCAATTCTATTGAATATTTCATGAGCTAAAAGCGCATCCACTTCCTATCAGCATAGCTATTCAATTGTCGATAACTGCTAAAAGGGTCTGGTTTGGGGCGCAGTTTGCGATGCATCTCGTCAAAGTCCTCACAGTACTTTTCAGTGGGAATAGTCTTACCGGGATCCATGAACCTATGGTGCATTAGAGTGGTAGCAGACCACCAGTCCACCACCATGCCTAAGAGGCTAACAACTTTGAGCATGTCTTATGCCCAGCCACTGCGCAGATCCTCCTCTATTATCCCACAGAACCCGCTCCTCACCAAATGTCACGATTCCTTCAGAGGAACTAGGCGAGATAGGCAGCTTCCATTGCTTGACGTTGTGGTCAAAAGCGTGAGTTGTTCGCAATAGGATGTCATTTGTTGTCTCGTAGGGTGTTTTTCGTTTATTCATGATGATGTGAAATAAGTGAAATAACAAACAACAGCAAACAAGTAAAACAGTGAACGGAAGAATATGCGAATGGGTAAAAAATGTGTTCGTGGTAACAAAAACATTCATTGAATTCACACTCGTCGTGTAGCAAGGTGTCTTATGTGCAATGTCTGCATCCTAACGAGCTGCAAGCGTTACGGTAGGTCTCAACGTTTGCTAAAATTGTCACCTCCCGGTGTTTCTAAGAAGTGTGTCGTTCTTGTTTGGAGAACATGAGTGTAAAGGGAAAATGGTGCCCATCTACCGCTTCCACATTTTTTTCTGGAGACTCCAGAAAAGAAAAAAGACTTTACTTTAAGGTAAAAGCGTTACAATGGTGGGTTAGAATCAGAAGCGTGCTTCGATAAGGTCTGAGCAACCTTCGCGACAATTCAAAAAAACATTTGAGAATAGGGAAACTGGAAACTGCAAAGGTTTTCTGACCAATCATTTATATATTTTTGTGGTCCCAATTGTTTCACAATCACTAGAGACAGGGTCACATGACGCTTTTGACAGAAAAGTGCGACTACTATTAGCAGGGTGTGTACCCTAATGTCAGGACGCCGCGCAGCACAAAGAGGCGAGCGACGTTTTCGCACGAGTTCATTGCCTCGGTGGAAATCGCGTGTAATTGCACCAGAAGGGCGGCGACCGTATCGACGCCCACTTTTATTTATGTTGGCGGTGATACTGAATTTGCTTTTGAATTTGTTATACTTTAATAGTCGGGATTCGCATGAATTAGTTCATCTTGCATGGTTTCAATTTATTTCTAGTTGATGATAGTGTTTTGCATGCAGTTATTCCAATTTCTATGCTGTGTTACCTATTATTTCCATCATTTTTGCTATCCGGATCATTTTCTTTCCATCATTTTCTTTTGCTACCTATGTCGCACTATAGTTAAATTAAGTGAGTTATTGTATTATTTTGTCATTATTGTATTGTTCGAATTGTATCAAGTTGTATCAGTGCGCTTCTTGCGGGTCATGTAAACTGGGGGGGGGGGGGGGGGAGACGCGAAATTTTCACCCACGTCAAAGCTTCTTTCCCCCAGGCTCAGTAAAACAGATGAAACCTATGCTTTGACTGATGCTTTTTATGTGGGAGGAGAGGATATCAATTTTAGCCTAAGCCTTGAGAGGGAAAGGAGCTTCGACATCGACGCAAAGTAGCGTCTCCCCCCCCCCCCCCCCCCCCGACTTTATTTGACCCAAGTACAGTAGACTAGCACAATCCTTCTATGCGGTAAAGAAGTAATAAGGAGATGGTCTCAGTATAGTACTCCGGGTGGGGAACGTCATGTGACAAACCGAGCGGGGTTGTAGGACTACCTACTACTTCTTGTGTGAACACTGAAACAACAAGTGAGCTAAATTTATACATATCTAAATGAAAAAATACAAAAACAAGTCCAATATAGCGGCAAAGTGAATAGAAATAGGCGTCGATACGGTCGCCGCCCTTTTGCAATTACACGCGATTCCTGCCGAGGGCAGACTACTCGCGCGTCAACGTCGCGCGGAGAACGTCGTGATGCGGCGTCCTGACATTAGGATACACACCCCTATTAGCAACGTTGGGGGAGCTTCCATCGCTTTGTTTAGGGATAACTTTTAAGATAGCACTGTCCTGTAGTGGTTCGTCTAATTCGTGTGCGCAAAAAACTCTACTTTTAGATGCATCCCCTAACTTTATCCCAGTTAATTGCTTCTATAGCGCAAGTAGTGATGGGAACTATGAATTCCGAATAAGAGACGCATAAAATCGTTTTCATACCTTGAGGAGGATTCTTTGCCTCCGCCTTTACTTAGGATCAAACTCGTGAGAGAAAGATAGAATTACGTAGTTTTTACACTGACCTCCTAAATAGAGCTTTTCACCTCAGCAATCAACGTCTTTTTTTTTGAAAACTATTTGACTTTCCAGGACATATGTTAGCTCACCTGCAATTCTGCATTGGATAGTCACAATTGTTTGTGGACCCTCAACGTGTGCAACTAATTCGCGTACGGTTTATTACCAGTTCCACTATAACGTTGCCTCAGATTGTACGCGCGGCTACTATTTGAGGGTTTAGGCTGCCTCAAAAGAAAAGCCAGCTGACCGCACATGCTAATTGCCACTTTTGCCGTTGCTTTGTAGGAGAGTGATTTGCAGCTCATGAAGTAGCTCTATAATGGTTGTTACTGTATGAAATTGAGCGAAAAATTCCTGCAAATAGCATCCGTAGAGTATCCGTGAGCCCACATACGCTTTTGGTTTCGATTTAGTTTGCATTGTCCCAGACGCATCGGCAGAATGATAAACACCATTCATTAAATTTCAGCCACTCAAACAAAGAAGTTACAGTGCATAATGGCTGAATATAGTGTTATTGTGAAATTGTAAAAAATGTGAACTGCATGCAAAAAAAATGATGTACTACTTTTAGGCGCTAAAAGAACGTTATTCTGACTGCCATTCAAACGCTTCAATGCATTCTATCATTCGAATGAAAATGGCTAGTAAATAGTGCTCTGCAATGTGTAATGTAACTGTTGCTTTGTGTTGCTGAAAGTACTTTGTAATTTGGGGTATCATCATAATTGAAATTTGATTAATCACGCCATCAAAACTCATTATGAAAGAAAATGCATAGAAAAAGACTGAGGATAAAGATAAGGCTTTCGGCATGATTGACCACTTTTTGGCATGAGCCACGCAGTTCAATCCCATTCAAAATCGTAGTGGTATTTTAATTCGATTAGGTCAATGACTAGAGGAGATAAGCCGATGGCTAGTGCTTTCACCCCACGGGACGTGTTTGACACCAATCTATTAAGTCTCGAAAAAAAAGGCGGTTTTTTTGGATGGTAATCGACCAAGGTTTCGTATCCTAAACCACACAAGAGAAATCAGGACTACGCGTTTAACGCGTTATCTTTGGTCCCTTTTTGATATTTGGGGACATGCGCTGCTCGAGTTTATGATCGTAAAGGTAGAAATTTCGAGAAATTCACAGTGGTTCGGAAAAGACACTAAAGAAGTACAAGATAGATGTGATATAAAAGAAATAATAAACGCATTTACGCGAATGATAGAATTCGGTCGGTCTATAAAATATTTAGAGCAAAAATTTTGGTTGAATGAAATAAAACCAAACGACAGTGGTTCAAGCTCAAACAAATAGCAGATGGTGCGAAAATGACTGCGTCGCTTTGCAAACCCGAATAAGTCCTGAAAGAGTCCGATATAGCCCAGCTGCAAACTGTCCGGTTCTACAGTCTTAAAACTCCTCCCCGATATCGTTTGAGGGAGGGGGGTCTTCAGAATTTCAATGCCTCCACCATTCTCTTCTCCACTAGATCGTTGTGCTCTTGTGGATTAGTCATACTAAGTACTACGATATTAGGGTACTGCGCATGGGTACCACGCTTGCCTGTGTGAAGAGCATCAAGAACCATGCCTTTGCCCTTGTATCGGGTTGTCTTGACGCTAGCTGGTTTTCACGATTGCCTATATGTTCATCTAACTTTTTGTGGACTTTCGTCCGCTTTACGTTCTCCATGCGACAGGTTGCTTCATAGAATACGTAATATGTAATATTGCTACACCAAAAGCAACTACTCTCTTCCAATGAGGAGCAGTGTCACATCTCGACAACAGCTCCTTGAAGTGAAGAGCTTGAAGCCGGAAATAATTTTTGAATCGGTGAAGACATAGCGTGAAATCCTATGCACGTCCATTCCCACACTCTAAAATGCTGTTTGATTTTTTCCAGTGGATTTCTCCCCGATACAGGGCATGTTGACAACGATACAACAATCAGGACAAAGTCTTGCCACCATACGCTTGCACACTTGTGTTTTATAAAAAGAAAAAGCAGAAGCGCAGTGACTGTGTTGGTTTGTAGCTAGTAGAGCGCAAGCTAAACAGCAAAAGTTGGGCCATCGCTTTCACGGTTACTCTGACAGCATTCACAGTGACTTCGAAGTTATGGCGCCATGCTGAATATAAATTTTACATAAAATCACATAACTATGCAACTAGCTTGCTTCTGTGGTTTGCTGTAATTTTCGAAAACAACACGGCTGTGGTATCCTCTCAAAGGAACACACGGCCATCATGACTGCAAAGATGTATTCAGAAAATATGTATTATCCTCGGAAATTACAGGGGTTTGAGGGCTGCGCTTTTGTGGATGTCATCGCTCCATAAGTTCGCGAATGTTGAGTTGATTGCTTGCTGATCGGAAAAGATCCTGTCCCTTCATCCGAATCCATAAGGTTGCTGCAATTTTCTCTCCTTCATATACAGGACATCCACCATGGAGAGCGTCTACCTCCTGCAATCATTACGGTGGATTGTACGACGAATTTCAAAAAATATTTGTAGTCAAAATCGAAAAGCAAAATGAAATAAACAAACAAACAACGATCCAAACAGAAAGCTGTCATACTGTATGACATACTATCTCCCCAGTGTAGTTGACGTTGGTCCAGAAAACCACATCGCCCGCTTCAGGATGCGCTGCCTTGTGCATTTTCGGAAACACCGTGCCTCAAAATAAAAAAAATCCAAAAGGAAATATGAAAAGCGATACAGCAATTCCCTTCCAAGTCATACGGGAGAGAAAATGTCGAAGTCACTGCAAAACGTAAGATGTCTAAGCACACGCTATGAAATCGAGGTGTTACATGTGCTTTTAGCTGTTTGCCGGAGCTTGGAATAAAGGAACTTCGATAGATGAACCATCACCAACATATTGTAGAATCCAATCTTTGTACATGAGCGGATTACTTCTGAGCCCGAACACTCATTCCCCTAAGCCTTGGACCATAACGCCTGCCTTGAGTTGTTTCCTTCCTCATTCATATAGTCACGGATTTCACGGAACCACTCGAGAAACGGCCTTTAGAGCATGGACTAGCTGACAATTCGCTTGATTCTATTGATTGCTTCTTGTTCAACGCCCGGAGCATAGTGAAGAAAATCCATCATTTACACGTATTTTTGAATAAATTTAAGCCCGATGTTCTAGTGATAACTGAAACATGGCTGAACTCAAGGATACTCAATACCGAATTGATTGCATGTTTCCCATATACTATCCATAGATTGGACAGTAAAGGTAGAAGAGGGGGCGGGATCTGCTGTTTGGTCAGTTCTCTCCTAATTTCCAAAGAGATAAAAGTTAGTGCCGCTTTCCGTCCTGATGTGATCTGCTTTGAAATTCTTAATTCCGTTTACTCATCAACACTACGATTTGTGGCTGCCTACCGTCCTCTTAATATACGTGCCCTGTGGATGATGCTTCGTTCATAGAGCTCCTTGCCGATCTTACTTCTGCTCGCTGCCGTACTTTGCTGGTTGGTGACTTCAACCTCAATGTGAATTGGCACACAAAATAACCTCGAAATCATTCCTCAGCGCGATATCTCCAGTTCTTTAGCAATTGCGCTTCACACAATACGTGATCGAACCTACTTTAGGTGACAATACTTTGGATCTCATTCTGTCCTCTTCACCAGTGGTTGACTGTATTTCGGTTCTCCCTCCTTTTGCTAATGCCGATCACAAGGTAGTCTTTTTCAAGGTAGCTGTAAAATGTGCACCCCTTCCTGCAATACCTTCACCAGATTTCATCAAACTTGATTATCGAATGTTGGATTCTTTCTTCTTCAGTATTGACTGGTGGGCCGTTTTTGACGAATACACCTCCATTAATGATATCTACAGAAGATTTTGCTTGGTGGTTTATTCGGCTTTCTCCCATTTCGTCCCGTTTAAGTTTCCAGTTCAGCCGCGTTTGAGGTATCCTGCTCACATTGAAAATCTGATGTCCCAAAAATTCCGCCTTTTCCACTCGTGTTCTAATCCTCTATCCAACGCTCTTTACAGAAAAGTATGCAAAGATCTCGACATCCATATCAAAAAGTTCATGGAGAATCGTGAAAGGCGGATGTCGGCTAGCTCTAATTTTAATATGCTCTTCCGATTTATTAAGCTGACGACAAAAGGCTCACCAGCTTTACCTATGCTTTCCGACTCGGCCGGCTCCCTCTTCATCTCTGATGATGAGAAAGCTGAGGCCCTAGCTCGGTTCTTTGCCAGTGTGTTTTTCTCGAATAGCATCGCAGATGAGATGAGCAGCAATCCAGGCTTTATTGAGCACCGTCTTACTCAAATAATCTTCCATCCACAAGACGTTTTCAGAATTCTTTCCACTCTTAAGCCATCAATTGCAGAACCGTATGACGGGATCCCTCAGATAGTTTTCCGTAAGTGTGCTCACTCGCTATGCAAACCTTTGGCGCTTGTTTTCAATTTGTCTATACTTCTTGAACAACTACCTGACATTTGGAAGGAATCCATTGTGTCCGCTATTCCTAAGAAATCCAATAGCCGGCTAGTGTCCGACTATCGTCCTATTAGTATCACGCCAACGGCTGGTAAGGTTATGGAGAAATTAATTAGAAACAAAATTCTGGCTTGGCTTCATAGATTCGGTATTATTCCTGAGGAGCAACATGGATTTTTGAGCGGGGCTTCCACCGCTTCCAACCTTCTTGATGCCCTCTTTGATTGGACCACCGCTCTGAATGATGGCAGATCGGTCGACGTTGTTTTTATAGATCTATCCAAAGCTTTTGATAAAGTCCACCACTTGAAGCTCCTTAAGAAGCTGGATAGCCTCGGCATCGGCGGGCAGCTTTTGGGCAGGTTCAAATCTTACTTCAGTGGCAGGCATATGACAGTTAAGGTGGGACGCAGTTTCTCCGAACGTTATAGCTGCTACAGCGGAGTCCCTAAGGGAAGTGTGTTATCACCCCTGCTAATCCTTGTTTATTCTATCGACCTTCCTGCTTTTACAAAGACCTCAACTCATGTCAAAGTACTAATGTACGCTGATGACATTAAAATTTACACATCATACAACAGTGACGATCGTGAGGTAGCGCAACTCTCTCTCAAACAATCTATTGAACGTATGACAGAGTGGGCCGCTTTATGGGAAATACCTGTGAACCTTGATAAGTGTTCCATTTTGCATTTGGGAGGAGGGCCCCTACCTAATTATGAAATTTATGATACTAAGCTTACGTGTTGTTCTTCTGCGAAGGACCTAGGAGTACTTTTTGGCTCTGATCTCAAGTTCTCTACTCATATTGACGTTGTGGTTAATAAAGCTTTTGCTGCTCTGTTCCCCATTCTGCGCAATGTGCTTAGTAAGGATCATAGAGTCCTGGTGCGATTATACAAGGCCTATGTTCTCCCGCATCTTGAGTATTGTTCTCAAGTGTGGAACCCCATGCTGAAAACATTATCCTGGTGAAGGTGCAGCAAACCTTCACCAGGATAATGTTTCTTAGACTATTTCCCGGCACTGATTACAATCTGATTCCCAGCTACGGAGAACGCTTGAAAATGTTTGGCCTCAAGCACAGACGAGTTATCAAAGATCTCACATACTGTTTCCGTATTATTAGCAGTGAGGTCAGGCTTAAGCCTAACAGATGCTGGATATTTCGACCTAGTAGCTCGAGATCGAATGGTTTTACTCTGCAAAGTAAGAATGTACGGAGAGTGAAACACTCTACAACTTTCAACTCGTTCTTCCTCCGAAGTACTAGGTGGTTGGGGAAGCTTCCACGAGAGCTTCTGCTGTCTAGTAACGGTAAGGTATTTCAAGACAAATTGCAGAAGTGTGACTTATCTCAGCTTCTTGGTATATAAAGTTCATTCCATCTCATGCTACAGATTTACAGGTCAGCCTAGATGTCTATCTATGTTGAAAGAGGGTGTCACTATGTGTAGCTTATGTGCGATGGATTGCTTCAGCGTGGCTTGGAGAAGGATCTATTTCGGATATTACGGCTCATTTACCATGGTTAAAGCCGGATGGAACCGCTGCAATTGATCTTCATCTGCTATCAAAATGGATCTTCTCCAGTTTCGTCAATTACCAGTCTATGCGTTTTGAATCTTATCCTCCTCAGTATCTTACTGTTGTCTTCGCTAAGGCCTGAATTCCGTTATATTCTTACCCTCTTGCTATATATAATCCTCTGTTGTCGAAGTGCGGTACATTACTTACCTGGGAGCGATAAGGTATAATATCTCGAGGCTCTTTGCTGCGATCGTGTGTTACGTGCTCTAGTTGTTTGAGGGACTTAAGGTTTGATGAACCCCTCGCTTGAGATCCCCCTAGTTTGATCGCCTGGGGTCCCGGACGAATTCGTTCGTAATAGGTTAAGTTGCTAGCAAGCCCCAGTACTGCCGTCTACCTGCGTTCGGAACTGGGGACCAGGATCTCGCGGGGGACTTCTTCATCCACCAGCGGGGAAAACAACCTTCTCGCACGACCACATGGTTTACCGGTAGCATGTGCTTGGTTGCGTTACTCACCCATATCCGCTGACCTTTTTTTGCTTCTGGTTTTTTTCATTGGTGGTTTAGTATCTTCCTCACATGGTCTCGATCACTCTTGATTTTTGTTTTTGTTTTAGGAATGAGTGTATTGATAATTTGTTTCTCTAACATATGGCGCACCTCCGTGTGTATCAATAAATAAAATAAAAAAATAAAAAATATAGCTTCAAAATCTGTGTCTCACCTCCACCCTCCTGAGCAGCCTGGAGAAGCAAAAAGAAGGTAGCCATTCGATTACCGTAGTCTCTCATCCATGAGTCATATGTATCTGGACTCGTGTAGGTGATATAATCATCATGGGGTGCATAATGTCCTCCAGGACGGTATGAAAGGACCTTTAACGACTTGCATTATCAACACACAGATTATTATTCGCTATCACTAATCCAAACGTACAAAAGCCAAAACACAAAATACAATAAGAATACATATATGTAGAGCATGTAGCGTTCTAAAGCAGCAAACATGCTGAGCACATGCTTGGAGCTGAGGGGGTCCTCTGATCTCATTTTATTTTTATGACGAGTGGCTGCGTAAGCAATAGATCTGAGTGTTCCATGACCTTTCGGTTTTTCGTGAGTATATAAAAAAGCATTGGATTTTTCTCGAGAACAAAATATTGATATTTTCGAAGCATTTCAAATTTTCAAAATTGCTGTCAGTTCACCTGCCAGTGCTCACTGCTCGCAAAGTTAATAAACGGCAATAAGGAAGATGCTCTTTGAAACATTCGAGCCATTCCGTACGATGCGGTATGCCTTAAAAAGGTTCCATTCGCACGCCTTGCCGGATCCGATACAGTAGTATTTTCTTGACCCCTTTTGACGACTTTCTAAAAAATATTTGGCATTTATTCACAGCAATGGTTACTAGAAAATTGAGAATAGGAACATCATGAAATCAGAAACTGTCGTCTTTATTCATAGGAATCTTGGCAGATAGTGAGGATGTGCCTAACCAGTATACCTCCTCCCATATACCACTGACTGGACGATTGTTACATAGAGAAATATCAACTGGACGAATGCACGCATAGAGAAAGAGGACCACATCAACGCTAAGAATAAACACAGGGGCACTTCGTCATAATTCTAGTCGGTCCAAATGACCATCAGAATAACATTCTCCTTGCTTGGTCTGTATAGTAAGAGAATTTATGTCCATTATCGGAGAAATGCCCCTATCCTCCCAGAAAACCTTCGTTTTTAATTTTTTTGCCTATAAGCTACCCATAGCCATCTGCCTTTACCAATTAGAGATAGATCGAAGCGTAAAATTTACAGCACTTTCGAAATTTTACGCGACTATGTCAGAACTTTCTGGCAATAGGCTCTGGGAGAACCCTCTATTTACGATCACGTGCTTGTCATCCTGTCTGTGTGGGCCAATAAAGAAAGAAGAAGGGACAACAGGCAGTTGTACGTCACTGTCATGGGCACTCTCAGTCTTAGATATCATCCGGTGGAATCGGGGATCAGAGTACATCAAACTCTTCTTGCCCCATGCAACGAGCGGACAACAGCGGTCATCCCACATAAACTTTGGGAAGGCGATGCAATCCTAAAAGTTCTTACCTAACAGAGTCAGAGCTGTCAGTACATCAGTCACAATATCCAGTAGCTTTCATTAAGTCCGCAATTACCTGCTCAACCAGATTCTCCTTCCGAACGTCCTCAAGAAAGTCTTTGATGTAGTGCGAAGGTGCAAAATTACGAAAAATGACGAGAGTAGGACTTTCATTCAGAATTTCCACATTTACGAGCTCGTAATTTCGAGTGAATGCATGGCAAATGAGTGCTGGAAAACGAGTTTTAGAAAAGAAGTCTTATTAGCACTTTCCTTCTCCTCACTCACAACTGCAAGGAACCCTCCTACGATTCACGCTCAATCAAACGCAGCAAACAGCAAGCCATCCTAGACGCGTACATCTTTTCGAATGGAAAGATCAACGGCTCTATAAAGCTATCCGGCTTCCGAGCTCTCCATTTTAGGCATTACTTAATCTTTTCAGAGGTTTGTAACGAGATGACAGAAAGCAGCTCATTTAGTAGACAGAATATAAATGCTACGACTTCCACGATATGTAACTATTACTATCAATCTCTTCTTTTGCTTATCATTTTGAGACCCGTGAAGAGGTGCTCTTTCGGTACTCATTTTCTTCTCTGTAAATGGTTCACTAGCCCTGGATGTCTCAATGCTCTCCCACGGTCTTAGGCCTGTGGTAACTTAGCCGTTGCCCTTCATTCGGCTGCCCTCTCGAAAGCCTGGTAAAGGTTTTCATACAATGAAATACAAATGACTCCGTACCATTTTTAAAGGACGATGGAAGAGAGTAACGGATGAAGATACAGTGTGGTGTGATAAATGCTCTACAAGAAAGACCTCAGAATTCTTGGGCTCATTTTCATCGTGTCTTCCCTTTTTTCCTTCTGGAAGAGAAAACAAAGTTTGCGTCACATCACCTGGTCCTGTTGTGTTTTTTGTATACTTTTTGTCACACAAGTCCAACCAATCTTTGTGCCATCGATCGGCTCCCACAAAATCTGAGCCACTTGGAGTAGTAGATCCCAGAACAATTCTGTGGATAAAAATAAAGCACAAGATCAGTAATGCGAATATCATTGTAGCACAAAATACGAAGAGCTACTAGCTTCGTTGGATGAAATTCCTGCAATCACTAGAATTTGGGAGTGTTCGCGAAAGGCCGACAGCGTGGTGAGATGCATGGTGTTACAAAATGTGAAGCACCAACTCGAGTCCCGCCTGAGACCGATCACTTTGCCGACAACTTACGATCCCACTCTCGTGTACTATTCGGTGAACTGTATTGAATTGCAGAGAAAAACAACGGCATCATCATCGGTTAATCGACGAAGCTTCACCATTTTTCTACCATTTTCGAATATTCCTCAATTTGAAATAGGATTTGTTTAGAATATTCAAGGTAGTAAATGAATATTCTCAAATATTTCCTCAAATGTTTTCCAAAGTTATAAATAACTTGGTGTGAGCGATAGACTCAACGGATAGGGAAAAAATAGAAATACACGTAACTATAAAAATAATGACTATATTCCTATACTGTAAAGGTAAAATCATATCAACACGCTCGATTATTTGATTTTTGCGAAAAACTATTGATTTTTGAAGAAATCTTGTCTATTATGGGGGAAGGTGATCGTTTCAAATTATTATGGGTGCAGACATTTGGAAATGAAATGAAATTTTTTGTAGTAAGACAGTAAACCGATTCAGAGCTCGGGTTGCAAGTCTATCAATATTAGGTGAATTTGTATTTGCTTCATATGTAATCCTATCACATAATGAAAAATAATAAAAAATCAGGTGCTGTTATCAGAAGCGAGAAAGGTGTGCCATGAATGACGAAAGGTTATCATCAATGACTAATCGTGATTAAACACACACTTATCAGTTCTATCGTTGATGAGTAATGGAGCGTTTCGACTTTTCTATCAGGAAAACCTATTCAATCGTCGGAAGTTGCGTGGAGAAACAGAAGAACAGGAGGAGGATGATGGCACACATTACTGTGACAACTACGATCATCGTCGCCGTTCTGTAGGAGACAGCATATCGAGTACGTGCACATACAGTGGTCCTACACGAGTTGCTCAGCAGACTGCGAGATGAACAACACAACTGCCTACGTACTGTAGCCGAGCAGCTTGCTGCGGAGAGGTACATCCCATTTCAAATTGGTTACGATCCGCGATTTCAATGAAATGTTGCTGTGCGCTTGGAACTATGATCTGCCCTTTTGCTCGAAAACAAAATCGACACACAAGTGCAGTGCGACCCTGGACAAAACCATACAATAAAACCGCTGTCTACGCTTTGCTTTTTCCAGCAGAGGAGGGCATGATGATGGAATGATTATAGTCATTGCGTAATTTCGCGTTCGTTCGGAAGGATTAATCTGCCTTTCGAAGGAATCTTCTAGTTTTATTATTCACACATGCTGAAGTTGTTCTAAATTTGCCGAAAGAAGGGAAGTAGCTGGATTGCTACTGTTAGTATAAGAGTATGGCAACTCCTCCTTGACGCACTGAAAGGGTTCACAGTGGCATGCAAAGCCTCCTCATCGTTAGTCAAAATGACTGAGAGATCCAAAGCTTGAGTGGTTCGAGGCATCAGCGATCAGATTTTTCGGACCTTGCGCTGCCCTTGAATACTTTATTTACCACTACACTACCATTTCGAGGGTAACTGTAAAGTGGCGCACTTTCTAACCACGCGGCGTACTCACCACCGTTTATCACGCAAAAAAAGAAGCAAAGTCACCGTTCCGTTGTAGCACTTCCCCGTAGCGGTTCGCTGCGCTGAAGTTGATAGTCAGTATCATAGCAGAATTAAGGTCATAAATCTCTAAGTTACCTTCTCCCTCTGTGGAATGGCCTTTTTTATTTCTTTTCCAAATTTTCATAAGCTAATAATATATTTATTCACTTAGTAACTTGCTTACGTGCACCCTAGATATTTTAATCAACAGTGCGAACATCGAGAGTGAAAGCAATTCATATTTGGATTAGCGGTGAGCATTTCATACGTAGTGAACTTATGGGCTATCCAGTTACTTCATGGCATTATAATGGTGCAAATTTGTCCATGATATGAAGAGTGAATCCTGGTGCTTTACCCTCCTCGCATCACTAAATAATAAGAGGATTTTCCACATGATTCACCTGAGTCAACAGATTGAAGGTGTAGGTAAGTCGAGGATCACTTATGCTGGCACTTTCCCAGAACCACGTACACTAGTATCCATTTAAATTTTGATTTAATGCGTATGAGCCCACTACAAAAGTTCATTGTATTGTCAGCCGGCAGCACTCGATTTGAATTTTCAGGCATCTCTATTGTTACCAGAGTTAATTGAATATTGTGAAGTACAAACGGCGCTTCAGCTGTATTAACCGCGACATCGAGCGATGACGGAATTTTATCCGTAGAACGTCTATTCTGATTCCACGTTGTTGACCCAAAATAAAATAAGCTACCACGAATTGGTGGCATTCAAAAGAGTAACGATTTTCAATTCCTCAAAGCATCTGTAAAGTTTATTTTTGCCCCGGACTAATAACTTGTATACAAGTGTATCGGGCCCACATTTTACGGTTTTCATGACAGACATTTTCTCAGAAACTTGCAAGAGCAGAAGAATAAAGAGATCTATAAGAAGATATAACCTTTTACAAGAAACATCCCAGAGGCTGTGAACGCGATGCATTTTCCAGTTCGGAAACGTTGAAACAATTGCTTGCTGCTCGGAATACCATCTGCCTTTTCACCCAATTTCACACTCTTCTCTCCTTTGTATACTGAGCACTCAACGTAAAGATAGTTTACCTTCTGCAATCATTGCGGTATATCACGGATCTTTTCGGGATATACTGAGAGTCAAAAGTTGGAAACTATAGAAGAAAAATGCAATACAACTTTTTTTACTCATTATTTCTCAGACGTGTGGAGGTTGAGCCTCTTTCGGTCCTCGATTTCCGCTCTGCAGATGCTTCCTTCCTCCTGAGGCCTCTAACTCGCTCTCATTACCGTCTAATTTTTGGTTGGCTGTTGTCCTTTGTTTGTCGGCGTTTTGAAACGCTTGGTAGATCTTCAGACTGCGGAATTCAAATGGACCGTACAAATCCTAAAGGAAGATGTAAAAGAATTTGAAGTTGACTGACTGCGGTAGATACCGAGACTATCTTGGTAATTGAATCTTCCCTTTCTTATTCATATTGCGGCAAAAATTTTCTCAGGAACATTCACTATAATTTTTGTCACGGTTTTTCTTCTTATGACATAGCCTGCATAGATTCTTTTCAATAAAAATATCAGGAGTTCTTTGACCTGATTTTTGTGTCTTCTCTTATTCTGCGCTCTTGGATAAAATCGACTTTTTCGATAAATAACTTTATTTTGTTGTATTCGTTTCATATTTCTTGTTGCACAATTTCAACCAATCTTCCTGCTAAAAAATCACGAAAATCGGCAAAAACCGACAGCCGACAAAGTTTGATCTGTCCGATTTGTGAGAAACCAGAATCCAAAAATAAAATTCAGCCTTGGAAATGCCAATACCATCGTGGTAAAGGATGCGCAGAAAGACCTGCTTTTTTGATGAAATTAGAGATTCTTCAATCAGTGAAGTAAGCGAATGTTTGCGAAGTCTCGACAGTCTTATGGCTAGAATAACGGCAGTGCAGATGAAGTTATTTCACCACTGTATTTTTACACGATTTACAGAAGACTACTGCTTCTTCTCAAAAAATTTGCCCGTTACATGATCTGGTGACAATATCACCATCATAAGTACATACGATTTGAAATTGAATCGAAGTTTTTCACTAGCACAAAGAACCAATCCAAAGTGACCAGATCGTAAGTGTATCGATATTTATAAAATTTATTCCACTCATATGTGACGTAGGGAAGAAAAATCAGGGAGCCGATCTCAAAAAAAGGGAAGAGCTCTCCACAAACATCGACAAGTTATCATCGATGAATAACGGTGGTACACGCAACACTTTGAATAGCAGATGAATAATGGAGCACTTCGTTTTTCTTCGAAGAAAACCTATTCATGCGGGGACTGCGTTGAAGTGCAGAGGAGCTGCGAGATATGCTGGTACAGACGACTACGATCACAATGATTATTTTCGCCATTCTGTGGGTGAAATTATTTCGAGCACGTGCATATGTAATCGTCCTACATTGGTTACTCAAGAGAACAATCGAAGTAGTCCGAAAACTAACTAATAGATGCACCTACGGGCTGCAAGTAAGCCCAATCATTTTTACATTTGATTCTACAATTGTACAGCAGTTAGAGGATTGTGCTATACAGTGGAAGAACCATAAAGCGAAATGATTACCGCTGGCCTATGACACCTTTTATTGAATGGTACGTCTGTTATACAGCTTGTTTTGCCACGGAGATGAACGTCCATTGTCGAAATTGTTCAAGGAGCGAGATTTTGCTAGAAAATGCCGGCTGGCTGAAGCGCCATTCTGAATCTGCCTTTTTACTTAGAAATAACACCAGCTTTCAAGTGTAGTGCAACCCCTGGCTATAGGTTGTCTAAGCTACCAAGACCGCTTTCACGCTTTCATTTATCTAGCAGATCATACATATACTGTTGAAACGCGAGTGTTCGCAGAGCGTTCTCCTTACACTAGGTAATCACAGCAGGATAATGAAGAGAAAACGAAAGATAATTCGAATGTCAAGAATAAGATATGTATACTCATAGCAGATCGCCAGTTCCTCTCAAAAAGCACCGCTAAACATAACTGAGCACCTTCACTTGGCAATCACTGTGCTACCGATGGGACTTGTTGAAGCTTTCCTGATTGATGAGTATGGCTTCCAGACACACTAAGGCCGCGTTCATACCCAACGCCGGCAGGGCGTGGCTGCGTTCACAAGCACGGGTGAGGTGCAGAGACTACGCCGGCAACGAGACAGGGTGGCACAGGCGGAGACGCAGAGACACGCAGCCATACCCTCCCGTCCGCACCGCGAAGTATGAACGCTGCCTAACATGGCTCAGACCGATGCGCAGTGAGACATTGGGCAGGATACCAAGTTCGCGTTGGAATCAACGCGACAATAGAGTCTCCACTTCAGCTCTCTATTTATAATTCTTCTCTCTTTCGTTGCTATTGCCCTTCCCAGCCACTTTCATTCTATGACCTGCTGTTTTACCTAACCGCAAGTGTTTCAGGTGGTATAAAGTTTAAGGACTCGGTTGAGACTAACTCGCACCGGTGTTTTCTACTATCTATGATAATCCTGTCATGACCCGCGACTTGAGTGAAGCAGTTTCGTCCGAGTGAATGAGTGACAAAGAAGTGCATGCCGATGTCTGAGAGATGACGAAGTAAGCGAGTAAGCGATACGGTAAAACGAGTGATTGTGATTGAGGAAAGGGATACGCTTTTTCATTACACCAATTTTTTCTATTATGTACAAAAAAAGGTTTACTAAATGATGAGCACAAGTAGTACTCAAGTACTAAGAACTTGGAAAGCTGCATGAAGTAAACTGGGAACCGCTATCGTAGAAGATTGTACTATCTGCCTAAAGATGAAACGATACGCATACAAAAAATGACGATGAAAGCGAAGATGATTCTGATGGCTGTTCAGTTAGGACGGCATGACAGAAACAGAAACCTTCTAAATTTCTGGCGCGCACAAGTAGGAACTCGCGTTCTAGATCCTTCTGAAAGGCTCCATATCGAGAGGTAGTTTGAAAGCGTATGCGACTAATGGAGTTCGCATCTACGTACTGCGTTGTGCCTGCATTAGCATTTGAGCAGCTTTGCTTGAATTGGTACTAAAGTCACGAGTAATCTAGACTTCTCAAAGCTTATAAATTACCGCTCAAAAATTTTTCCACCAGCATCTCTGATCTAGATAGTTCCCGGGAAGAAGTAACAATAACACATAAAGTATTATAATTCTTTAGCTTTGCTTTTTTTACTTTTATTCACATTCGAATTTCAGATTAGCTTTCACGATGAAGCTGATACAACTTGATGCCAACAAATAACAATACAATCTGCAACAGACACATACAATTGAATGCACATCAAATATCTCCAGCTTCATCTGCTTCTTATTCACACTTCCATTACATTGCTTCGAGCTTCAGCCGGCGAAGAACAGATCAGGACGGATGAGTAAGCCGCCATCATAGAGACTAGCATGAATAGGGCTCTTTTTTGAGAGCTGTTCATTAGCGCGAATTCTCAACGAGGCCGTCACTTTCTGCCCAGATCCTACAGAAGAGCCAACCGTTAAAAGCAGCTATGGACTGTAAATAAGCAGAATTGACGAACAAGCTACAGCGATAAAAGAGGAAAATCTAGAAAAATCATTTTCACTGCTCGATAAAGCTTGTTTCTCTTCCTTAGCATTCACGATTGTCCAAAACACGGCATCCCGCTCCTCCAGTACCACAGTTATTTTACAACCCGGGAAGATAGTGTCTAAACGTTCACCAACGAAAATAAAAATTCTTGTTTTGCATTGATTATTATCAAATGTATCGTTGAGTGTATGCACGGAATCGCCTAGGCAAATCCTTCCTCATCAGTGCATGCGTGGCATTCTCACTATAGGCGCGGCAAGGATTCAAGGCAGAGAATTGCGCGGAGCAATGCCGCATCGGCTCCTTCTACACCACACCCGTACCAGACTAGATCGCCAATGCTCTCAAAAAGAATATAATTCCAAATATAATGCTGTCGCTCACATCCCTCTGTGTCCGCCTTTTTCAGCAGTACCATAAACGTGGCAAAATGATTTCCGTACTTTCTATCTACCTTGTTCGTAAGCTTTTCGATAAAATCGTAACGCGGAGGGATGCTATCCCCAGATTTATACGAAAGAATCTTGAGAAGTATGCAGTTATTCAAAAAAAGCATCCATCAACTGTGAAACAGGCTGATTACTTGGGCATCCTCACAAATTTGACATCTACTCAGGTTTCATAGGTGATGAAATGCTTCGAGATGCTTCGTTTACCTACTTATGGGAACAGATATACGGAGCCAATCAATTTTTCGGTTGCATCTGGTGTCATCCTGAAACCGCGGAGCTTACGTAACAGCGAGGATTCTTAAAGTGAGCTCGGCCCCTTTCATACCTTGCGACAGCTGCGACGACGGCGGCAGAGTCATGTGCTCGCCATCCACTTCGGCACCACTCTGGCGACGCTCTCTGTTTATTACGCTCGATCGAACCATACCACCGTGAAATGATCGTGACGAGAGCCGGCGCAAATTGCAATCTTGCCACTTCGGCAGTATGCCAAGACACTATTCCGGAAAGATCCAAATCTCGCCATGATCATCACAGTGTAGTGTGATTTGGTCGAACGTTATAGAGGGAGTGCATCGCCAGAGTGCCGTTGCGGTCGGCGTCAAATTGCCGCCGCCGGCGCGGATGGCCTAAAGTATGAACTTATAGTTGTGTGTCGTTCGCACACCAACATTTGCGGCTGTACCCTGCCATATTCAAAAAACTCGGACGGTGCTGTTAGTCGAAAAGCACCGTACTGCTGACAAACGGCTTGACTAGCTTGGCAGATATGGGATTTGGCTGCTGAGCCAAGTTAAGACCAGTTAAATCTTATCGGGGGGACAATAGCTCACGTTACTCTATCCTCGCAACATACAGAAGAAAGAAACGACATACAGAAGGGTTGAGATGGGAACATTCACTTTGGGACAATTATTAAGTGTGGACGTATAGCGTGAAACGGTCGAAATTCTAAAAAAAATCTTGTAAAAATAGAATCGGAGCACCCAAATTCTTGAAAGCGGGTATACCACCGTTTTCTGGTATGCCGAATCTAATAGCATACATTGCAGAGTTGACCTGGAGCCTTCAGGACTGATTCCGCTAAAATAAGGGGTGGACGTATAGTGGTGAAACGCACTGTATAGGATCGCCAATTTCACGACAGGATGTGCATGCGGATTGATTTTTTTGCACCGTGCTTTGAGCGCTTTCAAAGAAGGATCAGGAAAGTGGTAAATGAAAAATTTGCATGAAATCACCGATACCGCCATTCTCAGGTCTGTGCTAATTCGCTCTGTCTTTCCCATCAGGCTAAACCATCTATGGCTCTGGTCTAAGCTATGAACAGAAAACCGTTAGTTGATTACTAAAACCTTTTGTTAATTGACAGTGACGGGCACATCTGCCGCTGTTTTAAGCGTATACTACGAGACATCAAGAAATAATATACGCGGCATATCTCCTTCAAAATGCTCACCGACCCTAAGTTCGACAGCTGCAGACGAGACAAAATAGGCTGTGTGTGATAATCAGTCAAAAAAGTAGATGGTCAACATGGCTATGGGAATTTATTTCATTATATCATTGTCGATTGCGATGGAAGTACACCATTCACATTCTCAGGATGTCAACGTTCCATAAGCTCACGAATATCGAGTCGGTTGCTAGCTGAATGGAAAATGTGCTGCCCTTTCATACGGATCCATAGAGTTGCAACTATTTTTTCTCCTTCATACACTGGACATCCGCCATGAGATGATTTTCTCTCCTGCAACCATCACAGCAGATTACAGATTTAATCCGAGCTCCTAACTTCCTCTAAAACTGACTAATTAATGATTATGTGATCGAAATAATAGAAGCAAAAAAAATTAGAATAAAAAGGATAAAAAATAAATCTAAATAGAATAAAAAATTTCAAGATGAATAGCACTCATTGTTCAAGGCTCCCCTCCTTTCGTGAAAATGCGACCCGTCTGGGATTTAAATTTTTAGATACTGCGGAAACGGAAACCCAGATCGCATAAAAATTTTAGCTGTCGGGTTAGTAGTGGATGTACTTCGACTGAAAAAGTATTCGAAAACATCTGGCTTTCGGCTTACCAAATATGCTTGGTAGGCGGTAACATTAATGGACCCTTCCCCCACCATTTTGCTTTCATGAACGCAGCTTCCTTTCCGAAATTTCAACCACGCGAATTTTTGACTACGCTTCATTTTTGTTATTTTTCTCGCACTCGACACAGGATCGAGCGCTAGTTGAGGGAGTGCTAGTGACGATTGGCCGTAAATTGGTTGAAAGAATAGTCTACGAAGATTCTGTGTTTCAATTCCTCTCAAAATCTTTCCACATCTTTATTCTGGAGACAGTACGTGAACGGAAATACGGTAAAAGCCGAGAAATTTCCTTTGTTCCAGAGCAGAAATCGAAATACTGGAAGAAGAAGACTTGTCTGTATCCCCTCGCAGCAACATTTGAACAGCTGTCGTGGGGAGAACGCACTTCAAGTCTTCGCAAATTTCTTTTCAATCACTAGTTTTTGATTTGCTTCCCACCCGTCGTCCTTGATTACATCGCAATCGACTTTTGCTCCTAGACCCCTTGCGGGCATGCATCGCCTTTTTAAACTTCACGTTGAGGAGGCTGTATCTCAACCGGATTTTTGTTTAATGTTGTAGTCTTTGTATGGGCCCGAGATAGATAAACATATAGGTGACAGAAAAACAAAAATTTCGTTAGAAGATTGCTACAGAAGGATCGTGCACGAAAAAGTGGCTTTCTTTATTAGCCATATCTTTATGTTGTATTTGCTCAAAGGCATATTCCAGGTTTATTGGAATATTATAGATCCTGCCGTGATCAGATTATTTGACCCACAGCCAGAACGCTGCACCTTTACCGAGAAGTGAGTGTCAGTTCCTGGAGCGTTCAGAGTCATAGAAACAAGCGCTACTCCATCAAACAGTCCGGGCCCTCCCACCCACACGGATTTTGGCAATCACGGTAGCAGCGGTGGCAACAACGCAGCAAACGAAGCCCACGATCTGTGTGATAATATAAGGAAGGGACGCCAATGATAAAGCAGACGTTGGCATGAGGAAACACGTGATATTCCGGAGTTCCTTATGATACTGTCCAGCGGGGGCTGATTCAAAAGCTTGATTTCACGCGTTCGTCTCGGTCAAGGCCAGATGTCAGAAGGCCTTATTTTCGCCATTTTTGGAGACTTCCTTCGGAATTTTCTTTGTTGACGCACCCCTCAGCACCTCCGATTTCATAATTAAGCGCTTTAACCCGCATAAGGTGATCCTGCAGTGTACCTTTAACAAGGTACGCTGCATGATACCGTGTTCGAAGTTTCACGCAAAGTGAGAATCCGGCTAAGATACAACTCCCCAAAGTGGTGGGAAAGGGCAGACTGAATGAGCGCTTCGACGCCCACCGCGGTCGGAGACTAAGAATGGGACTGTTCACGTAACTTTCTGTGCGCATGTGCGTCTTCGACCACGACGGGGAGGGCATTAACTCGGAGGCCCCCAGGAGATCACTTTGAGAAGCTGTATGTCAGCCGGATTCTCACTTTTTCGTGTAAAACTTTGGCGGCCATTTCTAGGCAAATGCAATTTGAATACATGGGTGACAGAGAATTTCATCTTCCCGTGCACGATTTCTTTGGCTGAGAATGGTGACCGTATTTGATTGAGTTGGGTTTATTTATTGACAGGTGGGAAAGACAGGCACGCGTTCGCCGTAACTCATTGACGAACAGTCGTTCATAACAGCAACATTTTTCTTATTTCCACAAAGCACTCCCCAAGTCTCCACGTTTTATGATAGCTTGTTATGGAGAAATAGAGAGTCATAGTGGTAAACATTCAAGGAAGAGGTCGTATGTACACACCCATGAAGGGGGTCGTGCGATAGGGGAATACTGCAATAAAGGAGATACCTTTTCTGCAATGTAGTCAACATTGATCCAGAAGACAACATCACCTTGTGAAGGATGAGCGGCTTTGTGTAGCTCTGAGGACACCGTGCCTAAGATGTTTTTCAAAGTAAATAAAGGGCGATATACTGAATCCTTTGTTGAGAATTAATTTATGATCTATAACTGGACAAAGTGTGAAGGCCTGATTGACTTTTCCTAATCTGAAGAAGGTAATCGATATCATAAATCCACCCTCTTGAGCAGGCTGTAGGACCAGAAAAAAGGTAGCCATGCGATTACCGTAGTTTTTCATCCAAAAGTCTACGTCTCGGGGCTCGAATATGATATGTAATTATGATGCGGAGCATAATGTCCTCCAGGACGATATTTCAGCACCTTCAATAAAGAGCTTCGCTGGCAAAAGGTTGAGAAGTGAACTAGGGCTTAAACAGACATAAACAAGAGAAATGAGAATCAGTAAAAATTTATAGAATGAAAGTAAATCTGACTTGCGCTTCTTTTTGACACTGCTTCGTTTTACCATCTTCTTATGATTTTCACGGGTCGAATGCGGGATATTTCAGATAATATCTCTATAAAATGCTGCTAGTTTGTGTTTTTTGCATGATCATGATTCCATGATTCCTAAGTAGCCGTTCTTCTCGAAGATCTTCCACCACTAGCTCTCATATATTTTACTCCCAGCCTACGTGGTTAGGGTCGATCTATGTGGCCACGGAGAGGGTTGTTATACTCCAATAATCCTGGAATGTGGCTTCAAAGTGTGCGGAGACGAAATGGACAGTAGTGGCTAGGACTAAGAAAAGAAACAAAATTCCATGACGAGCGGAGCTTTGCGTTACCGTGAGGAGCTTGAACCAGAAATGCGTTATGTGGTTCCGGGAGGGTCTGGAGACTGAAAAAAAGATGAATAAAGGTGAGAGGCAAGTGCTTCTAGCTGCGGCGGCGAGTAGCAGCCCTCAAAAGGCAGTCAGAAACAGTGGGAGATTTCGATTATGCCTGATGTCAGAAAAAATTCAAGTGCGAAACTTTTACAAAGAAGTTGAAGAGGCGCATAATTCCTAAGGGCGATGTCTTCCAAAGGTCATGACATGCAGCTTGTTATTGATAAATATTAGAACATTATGGTTTTTCTTATCTGCATGATGATGATAATTTCAAATATTGTAAAATACAATTATGCTTCCAACTCACCAGCCATTGCTCACTCATCGAAAAGTTGACAAAAGGCAAAAATGATACCGCTCTTCTGAAAATTCTCGCCACTCCGTCCGATGCCGTGTGGTCAGTCCAAGTGCCATTTGCCCGCCTTGACGGCCTTGACTCAGAGTCGTTTTCCTGACCCTCTTTTACAAATTCCTGAACTGTGGAAGTATATGAAGATGATGGAAATATGGAGAAAGTATGAAAACGGAAGATCACATTTTCCATGTGAGCAATAATGTCGAAATGATAGATAGGAATTTTAGCGTTACCTGCTCCACCATTTTCAGTTCCCCAACGTCCTCAAGAAAGTTTTCGATATAGTGTTCTGGAGCAAAGTCACGGAAAATGACAAGCATAGGATCCTCACTCAGAACCTCCACATTAATGGGCTGATAACTTCGAATGAAGACATGGCACACGGAAACTGGAGAATTATAACCAGTTTCCGAGGGAAATTTACCTCAGTGCATTGGATGACGATTTTTATTTCATCACCTAGTCGTTTTTAGTTGTTTCAATGATAGAAGTTACTATGGCCTTCACTGTAAAATCTTAACGCTCTTGCCCTGATGAATAGCGTGAGCTACAGTAGTGAGGTGTACCGCAGTAGGAAAAATTTCACATTTGGGTCGGGTTCGGCGTACTTGTATACATAAAGTAGCTGTCAAAAAAATTAGGTTGTGCCAAAAGTCTTGTGAGATTTTTTTCGGAAACATCAATGACTCTTGCTTACTTCAAGACAGATCTGGAAAGTTCAGGAATATAGTAGAACAATCTCTTAGATTTTTAACAAAGTATTCTGACTTTCACCTTTTTCCATCCTCTGAAATTTTCCTGGTCAAGCGAAAAAATCATTGATTATTACTAGCTTGCATAGGCGATCGCTGACTTCTTCTACTCTCAGAACCCAGGGTTCTGGGAGGAAGTAATCAACGATCGAGGTGGCAGAGTGTTGTCGATAACAGTGGTAAATACGATGCGGCCAAATTGTTGCTTGTTGGAAGAAATAGTAATAAAAAGTGATGATCAAATAAAATCCTACAAGACTTTTGGTACAACCTACAATGATATATGCGGTTTTTGATTTTTGACTATAGCGACTTTTTGAGGTTGCTTGGTGGAACTTTCGAGGCATGCCTTCTAGGGGATGGAGAGCTTTCCGAGAACGGTTTTTTGCATCACATTGGAGTAAATTCATGCAACATTTTACTGACTTTCATTTTCCTCAACGGTTCTACGAAAGCCAAAAAATGGATGAAGAAAAAGTTCCTAAAACGGTGACTTCGATAGACTTATTGCATCGCGTACTATTTGTAGCTCTGCGCATGTGAAGATTCAGACGCGCCCTGCGATTCCACGTATAAAATAAGCAAATTGAGTAGGGAAGAGGAGTTTTAACCTTGGCTCTAAAAAGCGTACGACTCTTATACGCATTTTTCATGAAGGATTTTGCAACGACCGGATTTCAGTAAAGCACCACTCATCTCACCATGGAGTGGTTTTGAATAAGCGAGCTAGGAGGAGATAAATTTGCTTGCAGTCGGACACTCATAGCGGGAGCAGAAAGTTACACAAGCAGTCCCGTTCTTCGTCCGCGACTGCAGAGGACGACGGGGCGGGCATTCACTCCGGCCCCTCGGCCGCCTCTTTGAAAAGCTGTATCCTACATGGATTCTCACTTTTTCGCGTCAAACCCTGCATGCGGCCCCTATTAGGCAAGTACAACAAAAACATATGGGTAATAGGAAAAGTCGTTTCTCGTGCGCGATTCTTTCAAGAGAATTACATCACCGATGAGTGAACGCATTCAAACTTTTGATTCTTCTAGTTCGCTTGCAGACATTGGTCCCATATCCCTGTTCAACAATTTTGTCAAGTGAGTGATGCTGACTTCTAGAAACCTTTGGTGAAATACTCATCTCTATATTAGATGAGTATCATTTTTATTTCCATTTTTCTTCTGCTGTTTTGCGTTCAAATAAATGATTTACCGAAGATCTCGTCAGTTCTGGTGACTACGCTTCTTGCTTCTACTCTCTTTTTATAGGAGGTAAACAAGAGATCGAATAAGATTACCTTCTTCTGTTGTGTTCCTTGTATGCTTTTTGTTACACAACTTCAATTAGTTCTCTTTCCAATAAGTGGCACCCATAAAATCTGTGTCGTTTAAATGAGTAGGACTCAGAATTCCTTTGTGAGTGAATACGATGTATAAGGTTAATATCACAAATCTCATCGCAGCAAAGAATGCGTGGAAATCTAGCCTGTTCGAACTCAAGCTCTGAAATCAGAGTTGCTAGCAAGACAAAATGCTAAGTGATAACATGCAATGGGCGGCAACTAAAGCAGGATTTGAGCTGTACAGGGTGAGGCAATAGCGCTGAACGCTTCACAAAGTCTTACCGTTCTGACTAGAGCGAAGGTATCAGCATGAATTTCACTCAAAGTGTACATGATTAACAAACTTTCATAAAGTAACCTTACAGTTCGATGAGATCGCCTTTGGCACCTATCCCCATAAAGCGACGAAGACAACATGGAAGAGTATATGTCGTTGAGTGCAGCCGATATTCGTGCAAATCGTCCTGAACATCCGCCAAAGTAGACCGTCTGGTATTGAATTAACAGTGGGGAGTGCTGTGGGCCTCGTCCTCAGGAATACTTCAAAAATAACTGGGTAATCCATAATCACGTTGTTTCGTAGTCATTACTTAGCAGTGGAGAAGTCTTGGAGGTAGTTCGGAGACCACTACAAAACACGTCTTGTGGATTTGGACTGCTTCGTGGTGGAAGTTGTACGGGTTGCGTCCAAGATAAGATAGTATCTCCGGGATGTATGTCTCTCCTAACGATATCATTGATGTGACTCTGCAGATTCATTGGATTTTGACTCGAATATCGTCAAATTTGCGGGTTTTCGGTACTCTGTCGCACCGACTCGCGACAGCGCCGCTAGACCGCTCTGATGTCAAGCTACTTAACCATTCCATTTTGAGTATTTTGAAGCGCAGAGCCTTTTCTCACAGTTCAACTACTCCTCACAGTTCAGTAGCTGCTCTTGAGACTATTCCTACGAGAGCAAGGGACTTTTACCCAAGTCAAATGCTTTTCGCCGCGCTCTTCAGAGCGCTCAGGCCGAGGGCGATGCTATCAGGCTTTGGGGCATATTATGATAGGTTAGAAAGGTTGGAGGTGGTGTAGTGACAGGTGGCGCGCACCCCACTCTCACGGTGCGGGGATCAAATCCCGCTTCAACGCCCGCCCAGGCCAACCAAGCCTTCCATTCCTCCGGGGTCGGTAAATTGGTACCAGACTCGTCTGGGAGGATGAAAGCACTGCTTGTACATCTGCTGGCCACCGCAAGACATTGTAGAGGCGGCCACATCACATTCACCAGCCATCACGATTCTGAATGGAACTAGAATGTGCGGCGCATCCCACAGAAGGGATTGATTAACGCCAAAAACTTTATCCTTTATCCTTTATGATAGGTAAGACACTCAATGCCACAGCAATGTGTACACTCTGTGCACAAAGGAGAAAATTTGATTAGCTTAAGAAACAAACGAAATAGCAATAGTTTAGGCTCAAAATTCTTGAAAATTTCAGGAGAAAATCAGCTGTAGCAAAAATTTTCTCTTTTTGAAGGTTTCTTTCTTAATATAGCGCTTGAGCGGTGAAATTGATGAGCAGCTATTTCCTTGAACGCAAAGATACAAGTAAAAATTTTAGTAAACGAATTTTTCCTATACTTCCGAGATAAAGGATAGATGGATGTATTGTAAAATACGCATCTCCCAGAAATAATTTTTTAGCCATGATTTCCATCAACCTGGAACTCACGCTGGTAACTTCTTCATATTCGCAATCCATGGAAATCACACCCCTCAATGATGGAGAGCGCAGAACTGCACGTCCTCGCGTTTGAGAGAGGGTGTTATCCAGAAATGTCGGCGTTCGCGCAGTGCGCGGCGCATGCCGCGCGCAGTATCTCTGGCATGCTGCCATCACTGGCTATAGGTTGAGTAGCTAGCTATATGACGAATTGCTGCCTTCGAGACCATTCGAACTGTCACATGTATCGTTAAAGGCACCAGGAGGGATAAGGAGAAAGTGAGGACTGGGAGTGCATGTTCTCTTAAACAAACCTTTCACTTCGAAGGAGTGATGTGTAGCGAAACTCGCATTGAACAAGCAGGGCTTGGAGCTGATCATAATCGCGCAGCACGGCTTTTCGATCTGCAGTTTATTTGGCAGTAAGACCACGACAACAGCCTCTCCGTTCTTTTGCAGATTACACCCGTCTAGTGACGCAGAGGAGAGCTAAAAAGAAGGAAGGTCCGCAAATCCCTATTGCTCGATTTTTTCGCCGTTTTATTTTATTTTTTCTCTACTGTTACGCTGCTGAGCACCCTCACTTTCATATTCCACAATGTGTCGATTGACCCTTCCGGTGTCTTGAAGATCAATTCGAAAAGCATAGGAAGGTTATGGGGTTACGAGATGGATTAATCACGTCGAAACGAACACGTCGAAAATTACTCCTTGCCCAGAGCTTGTTTTACCCACTTGCAGTAGGAACTTGTTTTACCTGGTCCGAAGCCTTTCCCCATCCCTGATCGTAAGTTGAGAATGCACGTCATTTCGCGGAAGTGGCTTTTATCGAGTGAAAGGAAGGAGACGTGCATTTCAGCTCGAGCCTAGAGAGGAGGAAGTGCTAAGTATGAGTGAAGCAATATCACTGTGAATGAACTCGTATCCTTCAGTCTAGAGGAGGTGAAACGATGTTCCTTTCAAAACACAGGTGAATTATCCTCTGTGTGTGCCGTGACTCGTGCACGACTTCTTTATCCCCGTTAGGCCGTGCGTGAGATATACGCGCATTTGTCATCGTCTAGGCCTTGCCGTCTAAAGGGGATAAGCGGACTCACGCACTGGGGTCCTATCGCGCATCAACCGTAACCATGGAATGTTCTGGACCGCGCCGGCTTCAGGCCCAAAATCACTCCTCGTCAAGTAGTCTCTGCTCGTCCTGCGTTCCGAGCGGTTGGTTACGACGCCGCTCTCCACTGTCCGCAGTGTCATCCAGCGCACCGTCGTCTCCGAAAACATCCCTGCGCAGCTGCTTCCCCAAGCAGCCCCTGGTGCGCAGTCGTCATCGACCATCGAGGAACATCGTCGCGAGGATGTGGCATGGAGGAAGCAGGAACTTCCGTCCTCTGCTGGTGAGCGCCCGGACGTACCGACGAAACCCTGGTCGACGCCGCCAAGCGAGACGGAAGGGTTGGTGGTTAACACGCAAGGTCCGTCCTGGGGTTAGACGGGGTACACCGACACCAAGCGCAGTAGACGAGGCGCAGTCGGTGGGCCGAGAGGTCGTGGTGCAGTAGAAGTCGTATGAGTGGGGCATCCAGGGTAGGACCGCTCGTCATCGCGTGGCAGGCGAGGTATTGGGCGTAATTCCCTGGCATACTCTCTCGGCGCACGGCGCGGACGGCTTCACACTAATCCTTGTGTGCCACAACCTTTTGCCCCGTGGAGCCGCCCCGCGTCGCGACAGTGTGTAACATAAGATAATGTTTGGGTGCTAATGCAGTTGCAGGGGTGAGGGGATTCACTTATTTTGGCGGTGTCTTCGCACACATGAAACCATCCTGAAATTATTTTGTACATTCCAGTGTGTTCCTTTACCTTAACCTTACCGAAACGGTAGTGGTTTTTCCCCCAACTAAGGCATAGGTAAAATCGTAGGCGGAAAAAAGCGCCGGACACCAAGCTCAGGGGAAAGATAGATAGCAGAATGTTTCTCGTGAATCAATGTCAAATAATACCGTTTGAAGTATTGGATGCTTCTCAATTCTGAAAATACAACGCGCTGGCGTGCCAATAGAAGGTGCGAGCGATACGCGCCGCGCAAGCGCCGATATTTATCTCAGCGATCGGAAGGAAATCATGTGTATCGGGTTTCTAACTTCGTTGCAACTTACAGTTATAGCTGTCAAACGATGCAAAATCCTTTGAATTTCCGCTCGGTAATGTAGGGAATCGATATGACAAGTACGAGGGTGTATGATGGTATCAATAAGTTACTATAAAAACTAGATTAATGATTGATAGTCTATCCATAACTGTAATAAGAATCATCATTGATTTATAGCCATGACTGATAATAGTTAGTTATAGAATGATCATGAATAATTTTGATAGTTTTAATTTTTGATAACTGCTTTTATCGCCGCAGCTCGCGATGCGAAAGTTACTACAAGGATGCTGAGTTATGGGCAAAAGCTTCGGTGTCGGAAAATCAAAAATTAAAACTATCAAAATCATTACTAAAGCTTTCAGCTTCACGGTTCGATGCCGATATTGACCAACCGGCTCAACACGTTATACGTGTGAGTGCTGATAAGCTATGGTAAATATACCATTCAAAAGCTGAGTTAAGGTGAAGGTGGTGTCGGTAGTGTAATGGATTAGCACATATCCCCGGAAAGGATGAAGTGCGGGTTCGAGTCCTGTCCGACACCGAAGCTTTTGCCCATAACTCAGCATCCTTGTAGTAACTTTCGCATCGCGAGCTGCGGCGATAAGCAGCAGTTATCAAAAATTAAAACTATTAAAATCATTACTAAAGCTTTCAGCTTCACGGTTCGATGCCGATATTGGCCAACCGGCTCAACACGTTATTCGTGTAAGTGCTGATAAGCTATGGTAAATATACCATTCAAAAGCTGAGTTAAGGTGAAGGTGGTGTCGGTAGTGTAATGGATTAGCACATATCTCCGGAAAGGATGAAGTGCGGGTTCGAGTCCCGTCCGACACCGAAGGTTTTGCCCATCACTCAGCATCCTTGTAGATCATGAATAAATTTTTAAGATTTCTACGAGCTGATAATAAACAATAGAACTTCCATGATTTCTATGAGTAGAAGATATTCATGAAAAAGTTGATCTGCTAGAAGGAGCTGATCTCAGGTGCTCGAAAGGCATCCTCTCATCCATAAAGCACAAGAGTGCGCTTGGAACCCTTTTGATGTGGTTGCTCTTGCGATTGTTGTAGCAAAGCAAAAAATCCACAACACGTTTTCCCAAAATGGATATGCTGTATTTGAATTGCATTCCGGTCACTTTTTTCTAAGGATTGTGATTTTGTCTGTTTTCAGTCCCTATCTTTTTACCAGCTGCAGGACGATTGTGACATTTTCATAATTGTTATTAGATCCCATTGGGAGGTGCTACGGCTGCACTTTTTCTATCAAAAAAAGCCTACATCATTCAAATTCGTGCGATACAGGATTTTTTCAAACAATGGTGCTTGTCACGACGATCACTCGCAATCCGAGCCCGCATTGCACCCCGCTGAAGATTGCCATGTCATGCAGCGAATTTGACGCCAAATCACGTGTAATTTGACACCCCAAGCTGTAGAAGGAGGGTTGATTTGCCCGGTTACTACAGCAATCACTCTGCACAGTGCAGCCCGAAGCGTGCTTGCTTGCCGCTCTGGCCGTTTGAGAAAGGAAATAAAACAAAAGCGCAGTGATCGTGTGAAGGTAGAAGAGCGCAGAGATCGCCACAAATTACTGATACGAGACCGTCACCTTGAAGCCAATCGAGATATCATTATGGTCATGACACCACGTCAAATTTGACCTGCACATAGACGCAAAGATCCACGATGGTGTCACTTTTGCAGTCCGCTCTCGCTATTGAAGTTAATGGAGCTGTGTCTGGTAGTCAACGGAGGCAATACATAACAAATATGGTGATAGGAATTCATTTGTCACAAATTACAATAGTTCGAAGAGCTTTCGCTTTTTGTGGATTTCATCGCTTCATAAGGTCATGAATGTTGAGCCGATTGCTCGCTGATTGAAAAAGATTCTGTCCTTTCATTCCTATCCATAGCGTTGCTGCAATTTTCTCTCCTTCATAGACTGGACACCCCCCATGGACAGAGTTTACCTCCTGAAATCACTATAGCAGATCACAAACTGCTTCCTATAACGTGTTTTCCTACAGGCAAACTAATTGAATGATGGCAGTTTTATTGCAAATACCGGGATGTGTTTCACTTTGGAATTGAGTAAAATCAATGGTACTGTGGCTTAGCACAGAGTCACGTGGGTGGTAGTTATAAATTTTCACCATGATAACAAGACAAAAAAGAAATTAGCCCTCGGCTGGCCTCTTATATCACAGAGTCATGCGAAAAAAACAACCTGCTCCATTTTTCAAAGCACGTGGGTAAAGGAATCGTCCACATGACCATGGAGCCTCATGGCCGCACCCTTTGCAAGCCCCATCCAGTCAGACGTTACCTTTGGGAGCTCTATCTCAGCTGAACTCCTGCTTTTCGCATAAAACTTTGTATGCGGCTCTTAGTAAGCAAGTATAAATAAACATTAGGTTGGTGCATAGGTCTTGCGGCACATGCAACCTTTTTTCCAAAAAAGTTATGGCTGCATTTCCCAAACTGGGATCAGTTGAACCATTGTCGCACGGTGCTTCCTCCAACACTGTTGGGCCAACACACCTGGGTAATTTGTTGAGGTGTCTCTACTGCGGTTTGACACAATTGGTTGTTGAAGAAAAATATTGCCTGAAGTTGCTCTTTTGACATGCTCCGAAAAGTCTCGGGAAAAGGGGGATATGAAGCAATGGTGAAACGGCAGTTATGTCATCAGATATGAAAATTCGCTTCAGGATGTACTATTGAGACGCAAGGGGGAGTGACTTTTCACTCAACAATGAAATAAACAAAGAATAGTAACACAAAGCGCCGAGGACATTCCAGACAACTTAATACTATTTGGAATACTGCAGAATAGAAGTGAGATCAAGCGAAACTCTGGAGCTTAGCTCTTCCTTATTCTTCGCGTCACCTTTGCAACATGCTGGAATACAAAATTATGTTGGAAGGCAAATCAGCTGTTTTTGGAAAATAATGAAAGCAAGTGTTAGCTAGTTTCTGTACATGTTAAGCATAATGTGCAGCCTCTGCTCTGTCATACAGCCTGAAAATAACCTGGAGCAAATGGATATGAACTGAAATTCAACTATTGCTAATAAGTAGAGGCGACTTCCAACTACTCTTCCACTAGTGCGCCTTCCCATCGTTAACAGAGAGTACCCAAATTTCATGTTCAGTCATGCTGTCTGATTACGATGTCACAGGCTTTTCAGGCCATTCATAGTGCTGCCTTGTTTGACTGACACACTTGGCAAGGCACCCAAACTGCCTACAGTTTCTGGAAGACATGAGTATTTGCGGGGTTGCCGATTGTCACATAATCACAGAAAGCTTTGCTGCTGCTTTAGACATGCCTATCTACTCTCGAACATCCAAGGATATCATTCTTTTCATTGTACATGGAAACACCGCAGACACAGTGGGATAGTAATTCATCTCTGAAAGAATGCCAACTATTCCATCGGTAACAGATAGCATTCTCACTCGATTACTTGTCTGAATATGGGATTTTCAATTTGAGCCGATTCTTGCATTAACTGAGTGAAACCACCTCATATATATTCGGAGTAAATCATCGGAGTATGCTCTTAGTAATTCGCACTAGGTAAAGTTCAAAAATAGCGGAAACTAAAGAAATTTTAGAAGTGTTGCAAAATTCACTCATTAACCTAATATATGGGTAATAGAAGAGCTGAAACTTCTGTGGATGATTCCTTCAACTTTCTTCACTCGGCGATAATTTTTGTGAATGGCACCATGGTGACAGTCTTTTGAAAGGGAGGGTCACAATGGCGCCATTTTCAGATATTTTTAGGGCCCAACGAGTTCCTCCAACTAAATGCTTGACCCCGACTCTGAATACAAAATGTATACTGTAGAAAATACCAATTCTCCAGTGTAGTTGACATTTGTCCAGAAGACCAGATCACCTGATGAAGGATGCGCTACTTTGTGTAGGAAAGGGAACACTGTGCCTGAGATTTTTCAAAATATTGGAAAAACTGAAAAATCTAAGATGAAAAATCTAATAGAATTTAGAGCCATACCTCCACCTCTGCGAGCAGTCTTTAGAATCAACAGGAAGGTAGCCATACGACCATTGATCTCATATTCCGAATGATCGGCATGGGGAGCGAAATGCCCTCCGGGATGGTATGAGAGAACCTTCAATAGATTATAGCTTGTACTATCTACATACCAATTCCAGGGCCGCCCACCCCTTACTTATTGAGCAACGAAGTAAGGATATTACAAAGAGGTAGTAAACTATTGGGTTGGGGAATAAGTCCTTGCGGTCACGTGAAATTTTGCATGAGGCCAACATCAGGCAAATACAACATAAATATATGGGTAACACAAAAACTCATTTTCCGTGGACGATTCCTTTATTAGTATTTTGGTAACCGTACTGTATACAAAACGCTTCATCTGTCTGTCCGTTCTTCCCTCCGTCCCTCTGTCTGTCATTAAATTGGGCATAACATGGAAAGCAATCCGTTCTGATGGAAATACGTCTGAGATGGGTAGGGTATGGGACAAGAAGCAAATAGCACACATGGACCAAGATAAACTCCGGCAACGGTGGGGGGCACTCTAATGTTCATAACAAAAACCGTTAAATGGGTTGCAATATGACTCAAACGTGGGGGAAGGATGAACTAAGGTCAGCGATGAGTTTCTAAAAGTCATGAAAGAAGCTTGGACGGAGCGCACCCCAAGTGGGCTGCCCCTACAACAAAAACCCATACTAGGATAAAAATGGGGGTAGTTAACAGTGGCTAGAGCTTTGAGAGGAAGAAAAGGTTCACGGTGCGCTGAATATTCGTGGTGGTGGCCGGAGCTTAGACTTTGCATGAAAAACAACCTATGGAAATAGGGACAAGTTTGGGATGGGTAGGGCATGATACGAGCAGTAAAGAACACACATGGACCAAGTTAAGCCTACAGTGGTCGTAAAGTGCACTGGAATAGGCCCTCATATCGAGAATCGTTTGTTCGGTTCGAAAATGGTCCAAACGTCTGGAAAATATGGGCTTAGGCGAGGCATGTGTATCTGAATGTCATGAGAAAGGCCTGAGCACAGTGGGCGGAGTGCACTCTCAGTGGGGGGTCGTACAACAGAAATACATAGCTCGGTTTCTGCGCAGCCTTCAGACCACAAAAAAATCGGCACCAATGACCAATGCCCAGGCTATCTTACACACGCTTGGAATGAGAGGAAGCTAGCCCACAGTAGGCGGAGCGTGATGTGGTAAAGAGTGGTGAGGAAATTCATCCAAAAAAGCAAATTCGACGCCCATGATATTGCGTGTGTACATAGTAGTGTGCGCTAGTCTAACTGATCTATAAATAACTTGCTCCATATCGTACGTTATTTTCATTTATGCCTTAAGTACAAGTGGATACTATTTTTTTACATATTATATCATAATTAGCTTTGTCCAAGAGATATGCAAAACAAATTTCCTTGATATGTTTCGTGGATAGTGTGTAGGAAAACGTTTCTCAGCTTCAAAAGTGATAGTGCCTGTCCTGTGACAGGATTTCATTTTCTAAACGAAAACTTCTATGGTGAGACTGAAGACTAATTTTCTGAATGTCTGTTTGATATCTACAGGGCGTGCCAGAAAAAAGTAATTTTGCCCACGACTCACATCCACCAATTATACAAAACATAGGAAAACGAGAGAGATAAAAGTATTGGGACAAAATATTCCCGAAATGTTCCTCTGAAAGCAGAAACAAGCTGTGGCTCCCTACATTCACCTTTATGAAAATATGGAGCTTTCATTCGGCGCAGTCGGGCTCCAGAGTACCTACAGTATCAAGGTGCGCTTAAAACAGTGAAGCCAGGTTCCGTGGTAAGTCTTTTGTGAGAAGCTTCCTAAGGATTGGTCCTTCGGTTCATGGAAGTCACAGAGCCCTTGCTGCTCGGACAACGCTGCTACGATCCGAAGTATCACTTTCCATGCCTCAAACCTGCCTCTGGAGGGGTTTCAGTGATAATGGTACATCGTGGTTCTTTGAAACGGAGGGCGCTGGAAACCCGGAAAAACGGAGTAATTAAGAACACCACCCAGTATGAATTCCCTTAGGTACCTAGAGTGAACGGACCTTAGCAAGGTTGTGAACGAACGCGACGAAATTTCGGATTTTGCCCAGATGAGGTGACACATCTTGTTCACTCTTTCTTCGCTCCCGTTCCTGCTCGTGCAGAAGGCTGCCACGGAGCACAGTGATAGAGTGATGTCTCTTGAATGTGGGGATGATAATACCTCAACAAAATTTGCTCAGCTTGACTAAAGTGGGGTTGAAAATGAAGGAGAGAAAATTACTTTTTCTGGCACCTCCTGTATTTTCATATAAATAATTATTATCAATTTCTTTCCTACTAGTTTTGATTCAATTCTATACGGAGCATCTTTTCTGAGTAAATTTCTCAGACAGACTGCTTCAGTTATGTTGGAGTTTCCTACAAGCAAATGATATCGAAATTCTTGACTGATGTAATCTTTGACCAGACCACTATCACGAATAGATTTACGTGTAATGATTCAACTCTGTGCTAATAGGCGGCATATCAGCAGCAAACACAACGATGATCTGGCTCCAGATTGATAGTCCAGCACCGTTTTCGCAGTTTCTCTATGAGCTCTCTATTTTGTCTGTCATACTCTATCACAACCCGGACGGGCAGACATCTAGAACGACAAACAAGCACAAAGTAAGTTCTACATATTATACCACTTGGGCTATCGGCACTACTGCGCGCTTCACATCATGGGCGTCAGTGGGATTGCTTTTTACAATGAATTCGCTCAGCACCACATCGCATTACCTCACGTTAGGGTAATAGTGGAACCCAAAGAGTAATTTTTGGCCTGGAAAAAGGACACACCAGAGCACGCCCCGCCCACCGCGGGCGCGGCGTAACTCGGTCCATGTATACTCCATTACTCCTGTCCCATGTCTTACCCATCCCAAACTTGTTTCCATCTCCACAGATCATTCTCATGTAACGCCCAGGATTCGCCCACCACCACAAATGCACCGCCCACCGTTGAATCTTTTCCTCCTCTCAAACCACTACAGACCACTCCTGCTATTTTTGCATTGCGTGTCATCCTACTAACAACACGCTCCGTCCATTGTAGGCGGTTCTCCACTTATTTTGAATGTGGTCAAGATAGCCTGGACACTGGTCATTACTACTAATATTCTTCCTGGTCTCAAGGCTAGTTGAGACCTACTTATGAGTTTTTGTGGTAAGGCTCACCCACTCCGCCCACTGTGCCCACGCCTCTTTCGTGTCCTTCAGAAACGCATACCGGACCTTAACCCATCTTCCCCCACGTTGTGTCATGTTGAACCTAAATAACAATTTTTGGTCTCAAATTGCAACATTTGAGTTCATGCTCCGCCAGGAGAGACGAACACACAGACGAAAAGTTTTGTAGTATAGTTTTATAGTAAATAACAGAGGGATGAATGCCAGAACATTGAAATTGATTTTCCTTACCGGAAGAATGTATACTTTTCTCACACACACAGAATATCATTATTCTCAGAATGATGCGAATTGCAGGAATGCTGTCAGATTACCTGCCATGGCTCGCTGTTCGCAAAGTTAATAAATGGCAGTAAAGCCACTGCTCTTTTAAACATTCTGGCCACCCCATATGATGCGTGTGATCAATCCAGGATCCATTTGCACGCCTGACGGTGGACACCTCATAGGTTATGTCTCCATCATATTTACCGATTCCCTAAAAATTACTTCCACGGAGCTGGTACTAAAGTGAGAATATCGAAAAAGTGAAGAAAGAAAAATGTTTTGTTGGTCATCTACTTTCATAAACCTCTTAATTAGTAGTCAACAGCCTAGACTGGAGCTAAACCACCTTGCTCATTCTCATCTCTCTTTGCTTGTGCTACTGCGAAGAGAAAGATGATCTTGCTGGCAATGAGGAGCCATTACAAAAGTATATCGTGGTAGAGTGGGTCTATAAGACTCCCACTGCATGGTATGTTTACTGAAAATCCCTACCTTTCGGGGAAACTTAGAGAAGCCCTTACTTAGTGCGCAATCCACTTCGCTGTAGCACTTTCGTACTCTTCGGTAGTCGTGCTATGATTGATTCTGCTTTTTAGCAACAGCGGAATCAAAGATACTCTTGGGCTGAGGCAACGAGATTATTGTGATGAAGATATATTATTATAGTAGAGAGCCTTTTTCGGAACCCGAAGATAATGTGAAGCTGTAAAAGAGCATCCAGATGCGTTTTCCATATTTTCTTCTAAGGCTCCGAAATGGGCGACTTAGCGAAACTTTATCCGGATGATGAATGTCATTAAAATCTCAGTGGCTCAGTCCAAGAATATCATTATTTCTGCAAAAAAAAAACGCCGAGATTAATAGACAACCGTGAATTTTCTCTGTGATAGGCTGTGACCCAACTGAAGAAGTGCTTTTCTCCTACACCGTAGCTTTTGAAGGGGCTGAAGATTACTTCACGAACACATAATATTCAGTGATCACAGGTATTCCATAGTTACCAGCTGCTCTAAATTTTCCTTCCAAACGTCCTCGAGAAAGTCGTCCACGTAGCGTGCCGGTGCAAAATTGCGAAAAATGACAAGTATCGGATCTTCGCTCAGAACCTCTACATTTACAAAGTGATAGTTTTTAATAAACGTGTGGCAGAAGAGCTCTGAAAAAAATAGAAGTAATTTCCGAAAATAATCTCCATCAAAGGATTTTCATTTTCTACTACTTATTTTTTCGCCCACATATGTACAACTGCAAATCAGTGTGCATAGCCTCTCACGAAATTCATCCCACTCAACAGTCACGCACAGCTAGGTAATCAAGCTAAATAATAAAGTAATTAGTATAGTAAATAATTTGGAGCTCATGAAACCGCAGCGGATGATCTCGCGATGGTGTGATGCTTTGAAAAGAGACTGCTGATGTCGATCGAAGTTATCAGAAGTGATGAAAAGTATTCCTCGAACTGCTGAACCACGTCTCTATTTCTGTGGGTGCATTCGATGGTCTTTGCAAGATCGAATCAATAGATTGAGAGAATTCTACTGTATGAAAAACCAACACTAGGTGAATGACGTCCCATCTCTGAGGTGCTCGTGCGTAGGGAACAAAATAAATTTGGGAGACACGTGTATCTATGGTAGAAAATCTCTGAACTAAAGTAGAAAATTTAAGGTAGGTGCCTTCTCTAAATTATTTCCCCACACTAATGACCCTTTCCCCTTTCCCTTATCGAATTTTTCGTCGTTCAAACTATTCGATAAACACCGTAATTTACAAGTACATCTTGTCATGTGGCTGTGGCAGCCTGCGGGATGCAGCCTGGCTCTAAAATGGGAGCACAGCTTTATGAGACTGCCCTCAACTCGTGGCTTCGGCTGTTTTCGAAGTTCGGCGAGAGCCAGTGGAGTGTCCAAGTCATCCCTCCAGATTTTCAATGGAAATACTATTGCCGGCCTGCTATCAATAGCACCAATGAACCAAGCACACTATCTCACTGCAGCTATGCAGCTACACTTTACAAATTCTCTTTCCGCAGAATGCCTTCCAAAAGATCTTCCCACAATTCTCGTTCTTATCATATTGTTTTTGCTTTGTTTCAATTTTTGTGTGACTATTACTAAGCTCTCAAAACTGACACCTTACAAAAGAGAGCCGATGAAAAAGACGAAAAATGCTGTCATAAACACTTGTTCTCGTCTACCTGTTAGCAGTGGATAGGGATGTGCTGTTCTTCGAGTCAATTTTCTTGGTTTCCTTCCGGGGTTTCCTTACTCTGCATTTCCGAAAATTACAGTAACTTACCTTTTTCTGCTGTAACTCTTTCATACTTGCTATTACACAAGTTCAACCAGTCTTTCTCCCAGTGCTCGGCACCATCAAAATCTGAGTCGTTCAGGTTATTCGACCCAGATTTCCTTTCTGGGTGACGATGAAGTATAGGCTCAGTAATAATAATACAAATGCCATTGTGTTACAGAATACGTAGAGAAACTGGTTATGACCGATCTTTGCCGACTTCTGAAACCAAAGTGCCGACTTACATGGAAGTGGGAGAATGTTCATGAAATCTTAACAGTGTAAAACAAAGGGCACCGGTCTTACGCGAAAGAAACATGGCATGTCCAGCTGAGTATCGTCGCTTTTCGTCTTATTTTTGTTTTATTAACTACTGTATGAAATAATAAAACGAACATCAAGAACGGATCGACACGTAGCACTCTATTCTGCGATGGTCACGCATTCTATTTCCAACCGAAATCCTTTTTAATTATATTTATATAGTGAGGATTCGCCTATACATTAACTAGGCTGAACAGCTATTGTATATTTTAGTTTCTTACCCTTACAAACGAGGATGGTACCAAATCACAAGTCTTCAAACAATGCGCCTGACAGTTGCGCGGGTTGCACTTTGCCACCTCGCCTCTAACATCACATGAAGAGGAATCATTGGACCGCTTCACATAAACTGCCTCGCACCTCGGAGATCAATTTTACATTTTTTTCTCGAGAATGAAAATGATATGGCTGAGGAAAGTGAGCACGTTAGATATAAGCAGCAGTTGAACTGGATTTTCGCGTTAACTCTGCGGCAGTTATAACAAAACGACCGATTGCAGCCGATTTTTCCGCTGCTGACTGTCAATAATGATGAAATTATGGTATGGTGCGATATTGTAGTTTTCTCAAGTACATAGAAAGATGCCAGAGTACCGATACCGAGATGATTGTGTATTTCTATACTGTCAAGGATAATCCCTTATCAGAAGTATCCGTCTTGACAGCATCTTCGCGGGTGACCCAGAATCGTAGATGAAATTGTGGCAAAAAAACTGGAAAAACGTGAACGTAGCTCAAAAATGTGCTTCCGAACAATACTATATTTGCATAAGTTTTCAATGAATTATGGAATCAGTGGACATAGCGGGTGCGAAAACGGTCACTATTTTCGCCACGACGTAATAGATGACCATATCGTCCAGAAAACCATTTATTTCCGGGGAATCTTAATCATCAGTCAGCAGAACAAACATCTCGGCTTTTGAGTACTTCGGAATTACTTGGAACCTTCCAATAAATTAACCATTCCACCTGACATGGCCATAACATACGTTGCTCATGTTGAAAAAGATAAAATTGTGGTATTTCAAGTAAATATGATGGTCATCATAAGGAATGAACCATAGGGGAGCAGCCATCAGAAAAGTAAAATGTGTGACATACATGACTCAATACGTTATCGCGAATATGAACCATGATTGAACATGTATATCAATTCTCGTGAATATTTCATGAGCTTTGAAGCGCATTCACCTTCTCTCAGCATAGCTATTCTATTGTCGATAACTGCTTCAGGGGTCAGGGGAGCTGGTTTGCGCTGCAGTTTGCGATGCATCTCGTCAAGGTCCTCCCATTACTTTTCAGTGACGATAGTTTTACCGGGATCTATGAACCCATGGTGCATTAGAGTGGCAGCAGACCACCATAGCATCATCATGCCAGAGAGGCTGACAGCCATGAGCATGTCTTATGCCCAACCATTGCGCAAATCCTCTTCTATTGTCTTACATAGTCCGCTTCTCACCCCATGTCACGATGCCTCCAAGGGAGCTGGGAGAGACAAGGAGCTTCCATTTCTTGACGTTGTGGTCAAAAGTTGAGTTATTCGCAATAGGAGATGTCATTTTTTTGTTTTGTAGGGTGTATTTCTCATTCATGATGATGTGAAGTAAGTGAAACAACAAACAGCTCGCAATCAAGTTAAAATGAATTGGAGAATAAGGGAAAGGGTAGAAAAGGTGTTCGTGGTAGAAAAATTTCATTGAATTTATACTCAGCATCCTAGCAGGTGTTTCGTGGTCAATGGCTGCATCCTGACGAACTGCAAGCGCCACGGTAGGTCTTACCGTATGCCAAAATTATCACCTCCGGGTGTCCCTAAGTAGTGGGTCGCTCTTGTTCGGAGAACATGAGTGTTCGGGGGAAATGGTGCCAATCTACCGCTTGTACATTTTATACTAGAGACTTTAGAAAACAAAAAGATTGTATTTCAAGGCAAAAAGCGTCACAACGGTGGGATGGAATCAGAAGCGTGCTTCAATAAGGTCTAGGCGACATTAGCGAAGAATTAAATAAGAAGTTATGTAGAAAAGAAAATAAGAAACTGCAAAATTCTCCGATCTAACCATTATATATTCTTTTGTGGTTCCTATTGTTTCAGAGCAGCCAAAGACAGGGTCATATGAGGCCTCTGACAGAAAAGTACGTTTGCCACAGATCAGCAACTTTGGGGGAGCTTCCATTGCTTTGTTTCGGGATAACATTTGAGACAGCACTGACCTGGAGCGGTCCGTCTACCTCGTGTATGCGAAAAAATCAATTTCTAAGTGCACTGCATCCCCTAGCTGTACGTTAATTTAATTGCTCACGTCGCACAAATAGTGATGGAAACAGTATTTCGAATAAAAGACGCATGAAATCATTTCAGACCTCGAAGAGGATTTTTCATCCCTTCATCATCCCCTTTTTTCATCAATTGGATCAATTTCGTGAAGAAAGGTAGTATTATATGGTTTCCACACTGACTTTCTTGAAAAAGCTTTTCAGCTCAGCGATCAACGGTTTTTTTTTTCAAAAACTGAATTCACTTCTCAAGACATATGTTTGCTCACCTGCAGTTCTGCAATGAATGGCTTGTCACGGTTGTCTGTGGATCCGTCAACGTGCTCACGTACGGCTTATCACCTTTTTCACTATAGTAGCGTTATCTCATATTATGCGCGTAGTTGAGAGCACACGGCTTTGCAAGTGAAGCCATCTTAGGGCTGCGGGCCGCTCTGAAGGAAAAGGAATCTGGCCGCACGAGTGGTTTTGCAGCTCATGAAGTAGTTCGAATCATTGCTACTGTACGAAATTGTGCGAAAAAAGTCCAGCAAATAGCATCCATAGAGTATGTGTGAGCCTACAGTACGCTTCCAGCTTCGATTTACTTTGCATTATCCCATACGTATCGGCAAATGACAAATACCATTCATTAAATTCCAGCCACTCGAACAAAAAAAAACAGGCACAGTGCATAATGGGTAAATATGGTGCTATCGTCAAACTTCCAAGGAGAGAAACGTGAATTGAATGCAAAAAAAAATGATGTTTTTCGATCGCTCAAAGAACATTGCTGTGGCTGTCATTTCGCTTCAATGTATTCGATTATTCGAATGAAAATGACTGGAAAAAGGGCGGCTTGTCTGGGGTATCATCACAATCGAAATTTTGTTATTCACGCGATCAAAATTTCATTTTAAGACCTAATGCATAGATAGAGACTGGTTGGCCACTTTTTGGCATGCGTCACGCAATACATACAATTCTATTTAAAGTTGCATTTTAATCCGTTTAGGTCAATGACTAGAGGTGATCAGCCAATGGGTAGTGCTTGAACCCTGACCACAACGGACGAGTTTGTCACCAATTCATCAGTCTGGAAAGGAGGGAGGCTTGTTTTTGGATGATAGTTGACCAAGGTGTCGAATCTTGGATCATACAAGAGGAGCGGTGCCACTTGTCACTAAACCATTTCCTTGTTCAACGCGTTAAACATCAACGTAAATGAACAAACACAGTCACGCGAAACATAGAGTTCGGTCGATTGATAAAATTTTGGAGCAGAAATGTTAGTTTCGTCAAATGAAAGCCAAAGAGCAGTGGTCCGAGCAGAAACTAATAGTAGGTGAGGATGCGAAAAGGATTGTATAGCCCTGAAAACCCGGAAAAGTCCTGAAGAGTCCGATCCATCTCAGCCGTAAATCGCCCGGTTCTACAGACTCTAAGTTCCTTCCCATTATTATTAGAGGGGAGGCTTCAAAATTTCAATGCCTTCACCATTCTCTTCTCCACTAGGTCATTGTGCTCCTGTGGATTAGGCATACTTAATACTACGGTGCTGCGCTTAGGGTATACCGCTTGAAAACTCTAAAAATCATGCCTTTGTCTTTGTGTCAGGTTGTCTTGACAGCTAGCTGGATTTCACGCCAACCTCACATGTTCATCGAACTTTTTGTGAGATTTTCGTCCGCTTCCTGTTTTCCATGCGACACAACGAGGCTGCTTAATAGAACACATACTTTGTGCTACACACCGAAAGCATCTATCCTCTTCCAGTGACGAAGCGATCAGATCACCTCGAAACAGCTTCTTAAAATGAGGAGCCTGAAGCCGGAAATATTTGTTAACTCCGTGAGGTCATAGCGTGGATTCTCATTCATTTGATTTTTTCCGTGTACAAGGCCCTAGTCAAAAACGTTGCGAAAGTCCGGGCAAAGCCGTGCCCACCATAGGCTTGCCCACTGGTGTTTTATAAAAGGAAAAAACAGAAGCGGAGTAACCGTGTGTGTGTGTGGTTAGGAGTGGGCAGGCGGAACGGCAAAATGCTGAGCCTTGACGCTCACTCTGAGAGCATTTACCGTAACTGCGGTTATGACACCACGTTGAATATAATTCACACATACACACACCTATGGGAATGGCTCGCTCTTGTGGTTTACTTTCATTTGCAAAGAGAACACGTCTTTAGTGGTCTTTTGAAGGAATACATGGCCAACATGATGGCAAAGATGTATTCAGAAAAAATGTATTATCTTCGCAAATTACAGGTGTTCGAGGAGCATCCGCTTTTGTGGATAACATCGTTCCATAAGCTCGCGAATGTTGAGTCGATTGCTTGCTGATCGGAAAACATCCTGTCCCTTCATCCGAATGCATAAGGTTGCTGCAATTTTCTCTCCTCCATATACTGGACATCCACCATGGAGAGCGTATACCTCCTGTAATCATCACAGTGGATCGTAAATTTCGAAAAATATCTGTGGTCAAAACTGAGAAGCAAAATGGAATGAAGCTAAAATGAAATAAAGACAGGAAACAAACATACTATCTCCCCAGTGTAGTTGACATTGGTCCAAAAAACCACATCACCCGCTTTAGAGTGCGCTGCTTTGTGCATGTTCGGAAACACAGTGCTTGAAATTCAAAAAAGAAAAAGAAAATATGAGAAACGATACTAAATCGCTTCCGATTCATACGGAAAAGAAAATGTCGAGGGCAGAGCAAAACGTAGGCTGTCTAAGCACACTCTGTGAAATCGAGATGTTACATGTGCTTGTAGCAGTTTGCCAGAGCTTGGAATGAAGGGAATGCGAGGTAGATGAACGTATTATGGAATCCACTTCTTGTATATAAGAGGATTACTTCTGGATGCGGAAGCTCTTCTCCTGAGCCTTGGACCATAACCTCCGCCCCGAATTTTTCTTCCCTATTCACATAGTTCCAAAATCAGTGCCTTACCTCCGCCCTTTTGAGCAGACTGGAGAAGCAAAAAGACGGTTCGATTACCGTAGTCTCTCATCCATGAGTCGTATGTATCTGGACTCGAGTATGTGATATAATCATCATGGGGTGCATAATGTCCTCCGGGACGGTATGAAAGGATCTTCAACAACTTGCATCTCATCAACACACAGATTATTAACCGTTGCATTACATCAACATTATGTTAACATTATTAATCGCTATCACTAATCAACACTATCGAACGAGGTTACAAGAGTCAAAATTCAAAATGCAATGAAAATACATCTAAATAGAGCTTGTAGCGGTCTAAATAGCAAACATGCTGAGCACATGAGTCGAGCAAGGGAGCCTGTGATTCATTTTTATTTGCATGCGTAAGCAATAGATCTGAATGTTCCCCGAGCTTTTCGTGAATATACAACTAGGTACTGAATTTTGTCGAGAACAAAATATTAACATTTTTCAAGCATTTCTAATTGTGAAAAAGTGCTGTCAGTTCACCTGCCAAAGCACGCTGCTCGCTAAGTTAATAAACGGCAATAAGGAAGATGCTCTTTGAAACATTCGAGCCATTCCGTACGATGCGGTATGCCTTAGAAAGGTTCCATTCGCACGCCTTGCCGGATCCGGTACAGTAGTATTTTCTTGACCCCTTTTGACGACTTTCTAGAAAATAACTGGTAATAATTAACAGCAATGGTTACTAGAAATTGAGAATAGGAATATCATGGAAGCAGAAACTATTTATAGGAATTTTGGCAGGTTGTGAGGGGGCCAGGTACCGGCCTAACCGGTATAACTTCTCCCATGTACCACTAACTGGACGATTGTTACATAGAAAAATACTAACTGGACGAATGTATACATAGAGAAAGAAGGCCGCATTAACGTGAAGAATAACCACAGGGGCACTCTGTCATACTTCTAGTCGGTCCTTATAGCCATCAGAGTAACATTCTCCTTGCTTGATCTGTATAGAAAGAAAATTGTATAGAAAGAAAATTTATGTCCATTGTCAGAGAAATGCCCTTACCCTCACAGAAAACCTTCGTTTTTGAGTATTACCACATTTTTTTGCTTATAAGCTATCCATTGCCATCTGCCTTTACCCATTAGAGATAGGTCAAAGCGTAAAATTTACAACATTTCCGAAATTTTCGGTGATTATGTCAGAACCTTCTAGCAGTCGATTCTCAGAGAGCCTTCTATTCACGATCACGTATTTGTCATCCTGTGTATGGGGGCCAACCAAGGAAGAAAGAAGGGACAACAGGCAGTTGTACGTCACTGTCACGGGCACTCTCAGTCCTTGATATCATCCGGTGGAATCGGGGATCAGAGTACAGAAACCTCTTCTCGCCCATGCAATGGGCGGACAAGAGCGGTCATCCCACATCAAATGCCAAAATCTTTCTAAGAAAGCGATGCAATCCTAAAAGTTCTGATCTAACATAGTCAGATCTGTTGGCCCATTAACCACAATGTCCAATAGGCTTCATTAAGTCCGCATTGACTTGCGCGACCAGAATCTCCTTCCGAACGTCCTCAAGAAAGTCTCTGATGTAGTGCGGAGGTGCAAAATTACTAAAAATGACGAGAGTACGACTTTCATTCAAAATTTCCACATTATATCAGCTCGTTGCAAACCTCTGAAAATATCAAGCAATGCCCAAAAAGAGATTTCGGGAACAGGAGAACCCTATGAGCGTAAATCATGGGAGGGGTCCTTGCAGCAATGAGTGTGAAGAAGGGAAGAGCTGTGAAGCTTTTGTCTGATACTCAATTTTTCAGCACTTATCTTCTATGCCTTCACTCGAAATTACGAATTCGTAAATGTGGAAATTTTGAGAAAGTCGTACTCTCGTCATTTTTCGTAATTTTGCACCTCCGCACTACATCAGAGACTTTCTTGAGGACGTTCGGAAGGAGAATCTGGTCGCGCAAGTCAATGCGGACTCAATGAAGCTTATTGGACATTGTGGTTAATGGGCCAACAGATCTGACTATGTTAGATCAGAACTTTTAGGATTGCATCGCTTTCTTAGAAAGATTTTGGCATTTGATGTGGGATGACCGCTCTTGTTCGCCCATTGCATGGGCGAGAAGAGGTTGCTGTACTCTGATCCCCGATTCCACCGGATGATATCAAGGACTGAGAGTGCCCGTGACAGTGACGTACAACTGCCTGTTGTCCCTTCTTTCTTCCTTGGTTGGCCCCCATACACAGGATGACAAATACGTGATCGTGAATAGAAGGCTCTCTGAGAATCGATTGCTAGAAGGTTCTGACATAATCACCGAAAATTTCGGAAATGTTGTAAATTTTACGCTTTGACCTATCTCTAATGGGTAAAGGCAGATGGCAATGGATAGCTTATAAGCAAAAAAATGTGGTAATACTCAAAAACGAAGGTTTTCTGTGAGGGTAAGGGCATTTCTCTGACAATGGGCATAAATTTTCTTTCTAGACAATTTTCTTTCTATACAGATCAAGCAAGGAGAATGTTACTCTGATGGCTATAAGGACCGACTAGAAGTATGACAGAGTGCCCCTGTGGTTATTCTTCACGTTAATGCGGCCTTCTTTCTCTGTATACATTCGTCCAGTTAGTATTTTTCTATGTAACAATCGTCCAGTTAGTGGTACATGGGAGAAGGTATACCGGTTAGGCCGGTACCTGGCCCCCTCACAACCTGCCAAAATTCCTATAAATAGTTTCTGCTTCCATGATATTCCTATTCTCAATTTCTAGTAACCATTGCTGTTAATTATTACCAGACACACAAGCACAGTGCGACCCTGGACAAAGCTGTATAATAAAACCGCTATCTACACTTTTTTTCAGCAGAGGAGGGCATGATGATGGAATCATTATAATTATGTATGGCTTAATTCCGCCTTTGTTTGGAATGATGAGTCTGCCTCTCGAAGGAATCTTTTATTTATGTTATTCATACATGCTGAAGTCGTTCTAACATTACTGAAAGAAGGGCTTTTGACGGATCGTTACTGGTAGTAACGCACTCCCTCCTTGACGCACTGAAAGGGTTCACAGTGACGTACAAAGCCTCCTCATCGTCAGCCAGAAATGAATAAGAGATCCAAAGTCAGAATCCATACTGCCGAACTAGACTGATGCCGTATTGTGCACCCGTAAGAAGCTAGTGCTTGAGTGGCTCGAAGCATCGGCCATTAGGTTTTCTTACCTTGCGCGCCCCTGAATACTTTATTTACCATTACACCACTATTTCGATTTTTCTACACTACTGTTTTACCCATAGAGTGACCCACTCCTTAGCCACGCGGCGTACTCACCAGCGTACACGCAAAAAAGAGGCAAAGTCACCGTTCCCCGTCAGGGTTCACTGCGCTGAAGTTGATGGCCAGTATCATAGCAGAATTAAGGTCGTAAGTCTTTAAGCTACCTTTCCCCTCTGTGACATGGCCATTTTTTAATTTCTTTTTTCAAATTTCCATAAGCACATTATATGATTGTTTACTTAGTAACTTGTTTGTCTGCAATCTTGATATTATAATGAACAGTGCAAACATCCAAAGTGAAAGCGCATTCATATTTGGATTAGTGGTGAGCACTTCATACTTGATGAGCTAATTGGCTATCCAGCTACTTCATGGCGTTATAATGGTGCAAATTTGTTCAAAATAAGTGAGTGAATCCTGATGCTTTACCCTCCTCGTATCACGAAACAATAATACATAAAATGTTGTAGGTGATTCACCTGACTCAGTAGGCAATAGGTTGGAAATGTAGGCAACTGAAGAATCACTCACGCTGGAGTTTTTCTAAAACTGCATACACTAGCATCCATTTAATTTCGATGTGATGCGTATAGATCCATTACAAAAGCTTATTTTGTTGCCAGTCGGCACACTCTATTTGAATTTTCAGGCATTTCTATTGTTACTAGTGTTAATCGAATATTGTGAAGTACAATCGACGCTGTAGCTGCGTTAACCGCGACATCGAGCGATGACGGGATTTTACCCATACGACGCTCTGTTTATTCTGATTCCACTTCGTTGACCTAAAATAAAATGAGCTACAACGAATTTGTGGCATTCAAATACTCAACAGATTTCAAATCATAGAAACATCTGCAAAGTTTATTTTTTGCCACCAGATGTCATGACTTGATTACAAGTTTATCAAACCTACATTTTACGTTTTTATGACTGACATTTTTCTCATAAACTTGCAAAAGCAGAAGAACAATGAGGTTTGTTATGAAGATATCATCTTTTACAGGCAATATCTTCCGCCCTTTCATTCGATTTTGCAATTTTTCCTCCATCGTATACTGGGCACCCAAAGTTTTAGAGAAAGGAGTTTACCTTCTGCAATTATTGCGGTAGATCACAGACCTTTCCGGAAAATATCAAGAGTCCAAGGTGGAAAACTAAAGAATGAAACTGCAATGTAACTTTTATATTTTTGCTCACTTGTTTTGCATCAGCGCAATAAATATTCCACGTAAAATCCTCGTGGCAAAAGCATCAAAACAAGAACTACCAGCAATGCCGAGGTTCTACGATGAGAGAATTTGGACCTTTTTTTGCTCACTTTTTCTCAAATTTGTGAAGGGTGTGCCTTTTGCGGTCCTCGTCATCCGCTCTGTAGGTGCCTAGCTATGGTAAATATACCATTCAAAAAGCTGAGTTAAGGTGCTTGGTGGACCTTTAGACTGCGCAATCAAATAGACCATACCATGCTTATGGGAGGATGTAAAAGAGGGTTCACATTTCGCTACGTTGTATCAGTGGTTCGAGAGACCGGTTGCCGAGTATGAACGCTGCCTTAGAGGTCTGATGCCATCACTGAAAGCATTTCGGCAGCTACATTTACAGCGCGATTTGCCACTTGACCACCATCGCCATAGGCTCCACATCCTTTGGTTCCTTACAGTGTCTCCCTTTTTTACTGTCTACCTACATTTCCTCACGCTTATTTATATCAACACTAAATTACAAAAATGGCTTTATTGTACTTAAAATAAAAAGTTCTTTATTCCAGTCAAAAAGCCAACAAAAATTAATAATTCTGTAAACACCTTTCGAGAAAAAGCATGAGGGCATCAAAGCGAGAGAGTTCACGAAAATGCGCTGATGAGTGTACATTTTAACAAAATACGCCGACATATTGGAGTTACAAAGAAGGATACTTCGACGAACATTTTGAAGACATTGAAAAGGCATTCATTTTTTAAAAACAAAATTCGACGTGCAAAAAAATCTGTAAGGTCACACGCGGTACACCGCCGCTTTATAGTGGTTACTGTAACCCTGAGCATACTATACTGTAGTGTTGCTGCAATTGCGCAAATCATCTTCGACTGCTCTCCAGATGTTCTCCTCCTTTTACCAATGCCCTTCCAAATCTATTCCCTTCGCAAACTCTTGAAGCGTTTCCCACATTGTCCGTTAGTCGCTCTTCTACTCTTCCTTAGCAGAGCGTGCATACGAACTCGGTGGGAGGAGTTACTGTAGTTGCGGTAAAGTGGAGATGAACCACGCAATAAAAATTTGTACGAAAAATGGATGTGCGACAGAACACTCGATTTGAGTCAGATTATGCGAGGGGGCGAGGGCCGGGCCTAGCGAGTGATCAGTCACAGCGGGACCAGCAAAATACTTTCTGTCGCTATAACCTAGTTAGGGTGTCTTGACACACAAACAAAAAGGAGCTCACTTTATGTGGAGCAGTCGTACAGTATTCGTGCTCAATATTCACTTATATTGACCGTGTCGTCATCGTACTCTGCGAAACCATTCTCTATTAAACGAGTCATTCGACGTTTTGTCAAGTGTGGACGGAAAAGCATTTCATAATCGAAAAATCCGCCTGGGAACGTTGATGCCAACAGATATTGGCCATGTTCACGAAGTCGAAGATTCGCCACAATCTTTTCACCCTTAAGTACTGGGCAGTCACCATGAAGTGCGGACGTATCCTGAAATAAGTAACAAGAAAAAAACAAAAATATGATTAAATCAGTCAGATTAAACCAACGAAAATGAAAGATTTTCGCCAGGTAAATTACAGCATGAGATAGGAATATCGCTTAAGTGACTGCGTGAGCTCCTCATCTCTCAAACGAGGGTGTCATTCGATCGGACGAATCATTCACGGAAAAATAAGATTCCCTACAACCCACATACTTATGCCGAAAATGAGAGTCCCGCCACGATACAGCTCTTCAAAGGGAAGGATAAATGCCTTGCCCCGTCGCCCGTCGCGATTGGAAAGGGGGTTGTTTGATAACTTTCTTTCCTCACTCTGTGTGTTCGACCGCAGCCGACGGCGGGACAGAGCACCCACTCGGAGACTCCGCCCTGTCGTCCACCGCTTTGAGGAACTTTATCTCATCCACATTCTCACTCTTTCGTGGGTACTTTGCATGCAGCCCTTATCAAGCAAATACAAATAAATATTTGGGTAACAGAGAAACTTTTTTTTGTGTACGATTCCTTTGAGTATCACTGCCGCGTGTCATGATCCGCGTCGTCCTGATAGATATTCGGTGATGCAAAACTCGGTGCAAAGGAAAGATTACAGCTGCAATTCCTCAGACTTTTGGCCATTGACTCATTTTTCTTCTGAGTACTACGTCTTTTTTCAGAAGGGAAGGAACAATCAGACGAACTTCCTGTCGTGCTGAGTCCATATTTGTCCACATCATTATATCTCCTGGTTGAAGGTAATACGTATTTCTTGTCATAGGAAAAACCATCCCTACAATTAAAGCAGTGAGTAAGTCACCCAGTAACACAACTACGGATCGATTGGTTTGATTGCTTACCTCCTCCTTGCTCAGCGTTTTTCAATGCTACACGAAATGTGGCGAAACGGTTCCCAAATTTCGTGATGGATGAAGATTCAGCCATCGTGGGTTCGGATCTGATATAATCGGAGCGAGGAGGATAGTGATCACCCCTGTTGAAGACAAGAATCTGAATAGAAAATATACAACACGGTAACCATCTCGTAAGGACTGATCCATGGTTAGGTGATATACCCACGATAATCAGACTAGCCATCTTACCTTCTTGAAACAGTACATCTTAGGGTAACTAGTTAGGCTGAACCTTTTCCGCGTCGCCACGGTGCGCTATCACGGCGCTACATCTGCTCGAACCCACTCCGCAACACCCACTTGGGCTCTCCTATTGGTCCACTGAGCAAAGTGGGTGGCGACGGAGTGGGTTCTAGCAGGTGTAGCGCCCTGTTAGCACACCTGATAACGCGAAAAGGTGCAGGTTGATTAGTCACACAAGGATCTATTGTTCCAAGAAGGTAAATCGACTCATCTGGTTGTGCCGTTGATAGTGTCGTGCGAATTTTCAAGAATTTGCAGAAAGTAGAGTTTAATATTCCGGATGAGCCTCTAGTGGAAGCTGACTGATAATAATGCCGCTGATAATGAATTGAAGGACACTTAAAACTCAGTATGACATCCACGAGTCTTTCCAATATTCAATCTAATCTGAAAGTGCAGTAACTTCATTCCTCTCTTCTTCGGTGTGTACCCCGCTCTTACCATAGGCGGCGTACATAGTCATTTCTTCTACGGCATGGCTGTATTCAAAGGCAGCGAGGAACGGAGAAGGTGCAGAGACGAAGCAGGCAACAAGGCAGGATGGCAAAGGCAGAGACGCTGAGACACACAGCTACGCCCTATCGTCGGCACCGCAAAGTATGAACGCTGTCTTGCCTATGCGTTCATTGCATACTTCCTTCGCAACCATGCTGGGTGAGTCAGTGTCCAGGTTTACCTAGTAGGCAGTGTAGGAATCTTTTGTAAAGAAAATTAGTTTGAACTACTTCGATGATTCCTTGCAAAGAAATTTGCTGCATGCTCAGGTCTTCAAGGTCTTTGAGAGCAGTAAGCGCATTAGCGGATATACTTGTAAATGTGTCTTTTATAGAAATTCAGCCCTATTAAAATGGCTGGATTAACATACATATGTAATACTTCCTCAATTTGAGAACATGCCTCACCTGCCACGGATCACTTCCTTCAAAATTCATGGATGGAATGAAATTTTTCAGCTTGTTATAAAGATTCCCCACTGCAATCTTTCTGTTGTCTAGAGTGATTTCAGTAGCTTGAAATTGGTCAGAAGATCTGCGTATTCTTCCCTACAAAATGTCATCTATGTGAAGCATAACCTTTGCCATTTTTAAGTAATCAAAATGAAGATCTTATGTGCTTATGAAAGACAAAAAATCTGGTCTCAACAACGATCTATTTATTATCAAGGCACATCGCAACGGCCTCTTTTCTTACAAAACTCCCCAAAATAAACTAGCAGTGTCATACCTTTACAGTTTTTATGTCGTTGAGAAAGTTGTTCACGTATTTTTCCGAGACAAAGCCACGATACACCAGGATAGGAGGAAATGAGCGTACCATTTCCATGTTCACCAACTCGTAATTCCATAAGTAGGATGTACAAGCGAATTCTTCTGGAAGAGCTTAATTTAGTAGGAGATACTAAATGCAGGTTGTAAGAAAAGTTCTGACCGGTTTTTCGCGTTTACAAGATAAATCCGAATATCAGAACGCGTAAACATGAATCAGGTTGCATATTGTGCTCCTTAGATAGACAAATAGTTTCTTTTTCAGAATATATGTTTTGTTTGCAATACCACAGGGTTTTCAATTATTAGAGAAATTTTGAAGCACTTCAAAAACGGCTTTTTTTAGATGACTTCACTTCACGAATTCTTGTAGCCGTGTCCCAGCGAAGGTGACCACAAACGCGATTGCTGCAAGTGGAGGGGGTGAAGCATTAAATTGAACGCTTTGTGTCTGGTTTCAGAGTGCAGAAATGAGAACGAGTCGCTCGAATTTCAATTGATCAAATCGCTTTAACTCAAACGGCAGAAAGCGATGAGCGTGCCTACTTGCAGGAGATATCCACAAGTATTGGCCCTCAACAAACGAACTTAGATAACTACCTCAAGTAGCCTCGACTTGAAAAAAAAAACAAAAAATGGGTGCCGCGCGACTCCTCGGAGCAGCCATACCCAAGCGCATTTCCCACAAATCCTCTTCCAGTGATTGCAGGCTGAAGCCCCTACTCGTGCATCATATTCACGATATCTAGCGCTATCTAAGCCCCACTTTCCCAAGCATCTCAACAGCTTCTTCAGCAGCAGTGTGTTCGGAAAGAATGGTGATTTTGAACTCGACTTCTTTTGATTTCGAGCTATATAAATCATCAGCCCTCCATCGAAGTGAGATATGTATACATGTATGTATATGTATGTATGTATATGTATGTATATGTATGTATATGTATACATACATACATGTATACATGTATATATATAAATACAGTAGCGGTCAAAAATATATGCGGTTTGGGATTTTGACCGTAACTTTGTTCGGTGTTTGCATATCTCGCTCAATTTTTTTTGTGTTCTGAAGGCAACTGTTACTCAATGAAATAAATTATCTCAGCCGAGTAGGATGCAGTGTGAAGGTTGAAAAAATTATTTAACTGAAACCACTGAAAATGGTCAACTCCGTGCCTCAGTGCTGTTAGGATTTGAAATAGCGTGCAACAAAGTCCCAGCCTCATTCCGTAATATTTTCTGCCCACCTGCCCGTTTCGATAAGTTATAAGCTTTTTATGGCCAATTGAATTTTTGAAAAGGTTTGGTATTTTTAGAGTTTCTAGTTAAGTAAATTTTCCAATCTCAACACTATACCCTACTTTGCTTCACTGAGTACCAGTTGCCTTCAAAAAACAAAAAAAATTGAATAAGAAATGTAAACTTTGACCAAAGTTATGGTTAGAATCCAAAACCGCATATATTTTTGACCGCTACTGTATGCATAATGTTACCAAAAGTGCAGCGAATGGAGTGGTGCTCACTATGTGAAAAAAGATGCAGTCTGAGTCGAGTTATGATCTCCCGAAGTTGAAATTGCAAAAACAACTTTCCGGCCAACACTTTCCTTGCAGCCTAATAATTCGGGATGTGCTGCTTTCGGAATTGTTGTGCGTCGCTTCTACCCTGACTTTCTTATGAAGTTCAATTTTCATTTTACGAGACAACTTCTCATTACTTCTGATACTTTCTGAGTGATTAGACAAATTCTCTTGTTGTTAGTGGCCTGAAAGCTTGAAAACAAAATTTAAGGAGGGCAAGGAACACTTCAAACACTACCATCTTCGTAGTCGAGGTCATAGTGGCTCGAATCACTTGGAATGTCGCAAGCGTCTAGATCTTCCTTATTCCATTGTTCATAGTCGCCATAGTTGAGCCGTGACTGCTTGTCCAGGAAGTATACAACTGACACCAAAAGCACCAGAATCGTTGTGATCACGGTAATCATATCCTGGAAAAAGGTTCCTTTGCTACTAGATCATCTCATTTCACAACGGGGAGTTCGGAGATCAAAGTCGTAGTATTTGAGGAAGTCAAAGCAGAGAAACGATCCACCACGAGATAGTGTGGCAATGGATACAGGGCGCTCCCATGTGTCGTCGAGGAAAATAGCCGCTCCACCATGACCCTTTTCCACAGCGACCAAATGCAAGCCCCCCCCCCCTCCCCCCATTATTCTTGACCTTACATACCATTAACTGTTACCGGAAATTATAGTTACAATGTGTTCCATTACTACGTACTCGTTATCTTACCTGAAGTCAAAAGATATTTATTTCAAATTTCCTCATATGAAAATGCCCTTCGGATCTCATTTCCTTATCAGATTCTAACGCTCATTGCTAACCTCTGCAGGTACGACTCCCCTCCTGTTCGATCAAATAGGACCCCCCCCCCCGCCGAAAAATCCTCGACTCCCGGTGCACTCTGCATGGGCACGGGCTTTCTCGACTGTTGCTCCACATAATGCATAAATGGTTAGGTGTCGAGTAACAAAATACAGTAGGAAGAGATTTAGTTGGCTTTCTCTTATATTGATCCGAAATTGGTCTACGGATATCGGGGCGGTTGTGGCGCCTCTTGCTTCAACTCCATTTCCGTTCTGAAGATAATGATTCATCTACGTAGTCATTCTTAGGAATATGTGGCCCTTCAAAAGTTGTCTTCCTGGTAGCGTGTGAACAAAAAGTGAAAAAATCCAAAAAACAATAAAATTAGTAGATTAAAAGTAAGAAGGTTAAATTTGTTGAAAGCCATAAAAATAGACACAACAGAAACAGATTGAAAAAAAGAATTCCAATGACAGTTGAGCCGTGTGTAGCTTTGGAAGCGAGTGTAGCCTTAGATCACAATTACGCGCCGCGGCGTGTCGCGTGCATCTCTACGTGTGCGAGTCAGAGGTGCCGTTATATTTGAGAAAGCTATTACACTGCAATCATATATAGCCTCCCAAGCATCGAAGTGGTAGAATCGAATTACAGTGGCGCTCATAGCTCACACGCATCGTGTTGCAGGCCGCGGCACGAAGTTTTGACTTAAGAGTATACACACGCTACTATCCTAGAAGCCACGGGTTCCATTTTAGTGCTAGTATCAAAAAGGAGACACATTTTCAACAGCACATCATGTAGATGGAAAATAGAAGTGGTAATACGCTTCTGAAAATTTGAAAAATGTGCAGCAGCAGTAGCGCGATTTTTGGAAAATTGCAATCAATTGTTGCACTCTACAAAAGAGACTTTGCCTGTGGCATGCAAAAACCTGTGATGGGCAATAAATGGATGATGTTACAGACTACGACGGCTCAATCCATGAACTCTTGACAGCCTCGAAAGGCTCTCTTTCTGCCAATGAGCGACGTTTTTACAGAGCTGGCTTGAAGTTCATTAGTCGACTAGTTAAATTCTACAGATGAACACCTACCCGCCATTATTCACCGTCTTGGAAATCCATAAAAGGAATCATCATCTTCGCTCTTCTGAACATTTTTGCCACCGCAGTGGTCTCTTCATGAGCCATCCACGTGTCACTAACCATTCGGGACGAGGAAGTTTTGTTAACTTTCTGCCTCCACTTTAACAGGATCAATCACCCTCTTAAACTAAAATGTAGTCCGCTTACAGCGCCCTGTCACGCATAGCAGACACGAAGCATTTTGACAGACATGAAAATGTTGTTTTTTCAAATACTTAATTTGGACGAAGCTATGGAATTTCTACATCTGACTCGTGGGATGGGCAGACTGAAAATTTTAGTGCATTCTGCATCGATTCTTAGGTAAGTATAGTTCTAGTGCCTATCAAAAGAAAATATGGTTACTGTAAACAGGCTAGGAGTCTACTGGGATGATCTTTCCCCAAAAAGCTTTGGAAGGAGTGTTCTAGCTTTTTTTTTGAAAATCTCTATGAAAGATTACCTTGCTCCCGTTGCCTAGGTCTTTTCGGAGATGGCGTAACGTGTTACGTAGTATATGACCGCCTGACGTCACAGATCCTCGAGTGCTCGATCAATGCGTTTGTGAGGGATACAGCGGAAAACACATCCGGAACACATGTCAACGAAGAGAACAGACCCGCCACCCCTTGAGTTTTTAAGCATTTCATTTCGTCTTTCCCTGCGGCACTTGTTAGTTACACTTTTCTTTCCATCACTTACCAAATCATATCATCTGCCGCAAAAGGTGGTCATTGCGTATACAGGAGCTCCAAACTGTACGGGCGCGGCGCAATGTTTCATGGAGAAACATTTAAATTGTACTTAATCTATGATAGACACCACCAGTGATTTCAAATTTCTTTGTCTAGCATCCGCTAGAAAGTTCGCAACGAATTTTTCTGGAAGTCTCGATGTATAACAAGAATGGGGTCTTCGCTCAGCTCTTCGACATTAAACCATTGGATAGTGATAATGTGACTGTATCAGAACAGTGCTGTAACTATATTATCGGTGCTGTGAAAATGTTATCCGAGTTCTTTTTAGATGAATCTGTTCCCGGTTAAGGACATGCTGGATCAGATAGTTCAAAGCATCTTAATTTTCACATTCTCTCTGGAAAAACTGAGGCCGCGTACACAGTTGTGAAATAAGTGGGGTGTTCCGATAGAAGGGCATAAAACTACTATCGACTGTGAAAGCATGGAAAAACTAGATTAGCAAAATCGCGAAATTCGGCAGAAAACACTATGCGCGATGAGTGCCTTGTTGCTTGGGCTGAATTTCCCAAGTGTGGAAAAGGGTGGCCAGCCAAGGCTAGAGAAATACCGGAGTCTGACTCTCTAATATAAATATGTACCCTTATGTCAGGATTTAGCACCACGGAGTGCCACAAGCGATGCGATGTGGGCGAGCTGAAGGCACCCTGTTGTTGGGTTACGAAACTATTATAAGTCAAATGTGTATGGCGCCCCTAACGTTACCGTGTACTCGCTCAAACCCAATCCTGGCACCGCGCTCAGCTCCCACACACCGCGTAGCATGCGGCTCGTCGTGGTGTTAAATCCTGACATAGCGATACACACTCCAAATCTCACGATTTCGCTAATTCAAAAGTTTTTCAGTCTACGCGATCCTCCTCCTACTCAGCGATTCTCACAAATCCCATGATTTTGCAGATTTCGCTGATCTCTGATATCTTCTATGACCAGGTATCTGATTCTTATGCCCCATTCCGCAATTTAGTTGAAGGAACATTCCAGGATTTTGGAGTGTCACAGCTCCGTCCGTGGTCAGATGTTCTACCCACAACCAGTGGGCTGTACCTTTATCATGACGTGAGCGTCAGTTCCAGGAGTGTGCAGAGCCAAAGAGGCAAGCGCGACTCCACCAAGCAGCCCAGGCCCCACCTCATACATGATTGTTGGCAATGATGGTGCCAACGGTGGCAACAACGTGGCAAATGAGGCCTACGATTTGTGTGATAATATAAGATAAGGAAGTGATGCCAGTGATAAAGGAGACATTGACACCAGGAAACAGGTGATACTCCGAAGTTCCTTATGATACCATCGAGCGTGAACTGATTCAAAGGCTCGTTTCCACGCGATAATCTCGTCCAATGCCAGACATCAGGAGACCTTATTTCTGCCATTTTCGGGGTTTTCTTGAAGATTTTTCTTGTCAGCCTCAGCACCTCCAATTTCATAATTAAGTGCTTTAACCAACTCAAGGTAATCCTGGAATGTTTCTTCAAATTCATTGATGTCATGACTAGGAACGGGGTGGAGACTCGTCTTCACTCACAATAGTTTAATCGTCCCATGTTCTCCCATAAATCCACATTATTCGCTTCCCAGTACTTCTCACCAACAAAAGATGGATGTTTGGAAGTTGCTGACACTTCGGCTGTGTTCTTTTTTACTGAGTTAAATAGTAGTATAACAAACAGGACTGTGGCACTCATGGAGTTACACCTGCAAGCACAGTCTTTGTCATCTTCTGTAGATCAAAACTGGTGAAATATTGAGGTTTGAGTCTTACCCAATACGAGTTCCTCTTGCGATGAAATTCTAGAGAACTTGTTCGTATGGAACGGTAAGTCCGAGACCGTTACTCCGTTACTCGCGCGATTGCATGCACTTACTTGAGTGCGCTATTTACCCTTCGAAACGCTAATCTTTCCCCAGTCAAAGGTCCTGCCTTGCTGAAGGAACATAGCACGCTCAAATGAGAGCGCGCACGACGACATTTACGGTCGCACGATAGTGCGAATTGTAGTCTTTAAGGTATAACCGCAACCTGCGGTGAAAACGTGACGTCGGCGTCGTCACTTGAGAGAGAATCGTCTATTCAACGACAAGATTTGAATATGAGTCGATCCAATAGCACCGTGCTTTGAGCGTCTTGGTAGAGGAATCAGGGCAGGTTCAAATGAAAAAATTGTATCTTCTCCTTGTCGCCGAGTGATCATATCGCCGATACCGCCATTCTCAGGACTCTGCTGATCCGCTGCGTCTTTCACATTAGGTCAAACCATTTATGGCCCTGGTCTTAGTTATGAATGCAAAACCAACAGTTGATTACTAAAACCTTTTTTTAATTGAAATTGATGGCCACGACCGCTGTCGTTTCAGATGTATACGATGTGACATCAAGAAGTGATGTATGCGGCATGTATCCTCATCAAAGAAACCACATAAATTGAACGAGCTTTTGAAATGTGTGAGGATCACCATTTCTGAGGGGCAGATTCATTTAAAGACACAATCCACGATAAATTTCGTGCCTTGCCGCGCTTTATGAAGACTCTCGGTGCGTTGAGGACTACATAAACCAAGAAAGAGTCGAAGGAAACTTTCAGAAACCTTGAAAGTAAGGCGATATTGACGTTCGAATTTGACGAGTATGCAAACTAGAGAGAGGCATCTCAGCAAGTTTTCATGTGACAATAAATGTGAATGAAGTTGTTTTTACATAAGAAGCTCCGTTCCTATCTATCGCAGTCGTTATCATGCCTCTCATCCACGTAGGCGTGACCGCTGCCTCGCTGCCCGATCCATAGATGGGTGTCAAATATCTTCAGAAGGTGGCCGCCATCTCACTTACGGGTTCTTTACGCGTTTAACATTCACCCTCGCACCAACTGATGACACACGCTTCGCCGTTGTGGAAGGGTCTATCTACTCGTGTATAAAAATGAGATACTCATATTATCGTGAATTGTGCCTTTAAACAAGCACGAATACAGGATAATAAATAAACTGGTCTCCAACATTGTTGCTTCGAACTAGAAATGCACCTTAGCAGAATGGGTTCATCCAACAATGGAATAAGAAAAATGACGTCAGATGTACACGACTACGATTGCCTGTACCGCAGCACGCTGGAGCTCTGCACGTCAGAGCGCGAAATTGTCGTCCGGACATGTTCAATCCTACATTCCAAAATGCCGCGGAGAGGTTGGTTTTTCCGATTGCAGGATTGCAAGAGTGCAGACGGAAAAGCCATGTGTATGCGCGCGGGCTTTTGAGAAGAAGGAAGAGAGCGGAAGCGCAGTGACCGTGTGTAGGCAGAGAGCACAGACAGCACGACAAAATGCTCATCATGTGCACCGAGCCCCACGTTCGACAGCTGCTCTAATAGTACCATTTATCATGACTTTGAGGTGATTACAGATGAGGCAATAATATTGTTGTTTGCGATAATCAGTGGAAAGAAAGAACAGATGGCCAACATGATTCCTGAATTTATTTCAATAAATCGTTGTCAATGGAAGTACACCGTTTACATTTTCAGTATGTCAACGTTGCATGAGCTCACGAATATCTAGTCGACTGCTGGCTGATTGAAAAATGTGTTGCCCTTTCATCCGAATCCATAGAGTTGCTGCTATCTTTTCTCCTTCATATACTGGACATCCGCCATGAGATGATTTTTCCTCCTGCAATTATCACATTAGATCAGATTTAATCTGAGGCCCTAATTTTTCCTCGCATTTTATTATATTATAAGCAAGTGATCTAAATAATCGAGGCAAAAAACAATTAAAATAAAAGCTAAGAAAAGTAATTCAAGTAGAATAAAATATTTCAAAATGAATAGTACTTATTGCTCACAACTCGCTTCCGTGGAAATGCGACCCGTTTGGGAATCAGCTTCTTTGATACTGTGGGAATCCCGATGGCATTTTGTTGTTGTGGAAAACATTCCTGAGGATTATAAAAGCTAGTCTGCTTATAAATTTTAGCTTGCGGGTTAGTACTGGATGTACTTTGATCGAAGGACTAATTTGAAGAGATTTGGCTCGAACCTTAGCAAATATACTTGGCAGGCGGCAATGGAAAAAGACCCTTCCCCCACCATTTTGTCTCCTGAACAGAAGAACTTTCCGCTCAACCATGCGAAGATTTCAATTACACTCCATTTTTGTCATTTTTTTTCTTCAAAGTAAAAAATGATGATATACTGAACCCTTTGTTGAGGATTAACTCATGATCTATGACTGGGAAAGTAGTGTAGGTCTGATAATTGACTTTTCCAAATTGTCAAAAAAAGGTAATCGTTATCATACCTCCACCCTCTTGAGCAGGCTGTAGGACCAGAAAAAAGGTAGCCACGCGATTGCCGTAGGTTTCCATCCAAAAGTCGTATGTCTCGGGGCTCGAATAAGAGATATAATCATGATGGGGTGCATAATGTCCTCCAGGACGGTATTTGAGCACCTTCAATAAAAAGCTTCTCTGCGCAAGGGTTGTGAAGTGAAGTAGGGCACAAACAGAGATGAACAAAAGGAATGAGAATCAGTGAAATTTCATAAAATGAATGTAAATACGACTCATCGCTTCTATTCAACACTATTTCGTTTCACCATCTTCTTATGAATTTCACTGGTTAAATGGGAAATATTTAATTTCGCATATAATAACAATATAAAAAGCTGCTAATTAGTGTCTGAGGCTAGAACATGTGAGAGTCACAAGCTCCATGTTCTAGCCCCAGTCTATGTGGCTGAGATTGATCTATCTGACCACGGGGAGGGTTGCTATACTCCAATATTCCCTGAAATTGTCTTTAAAGTGTGCAAAAACGAGCACACAATGGATGTTGCATGTAACTAATCAGCTGATTATTACAGCAAGAATAGCTTGGGTTCTTAAATGGCCTAGAGAGGGAGAATAATGGTGGAAATGGTCAGCTGTGGCTAGGGCTATGTAAGAGAGACTGAATCCCGTGGTGGGCGGAGCTTTTGCGCTAGTGTGAGGAGCTCGAACCAGTAATCCGTAAAGCGGTTTCAAAAGGGTCTGGAGACTGGAAAAGATGAATCAAAGTGAGAGGCAAGAATCACCCACCAAGGTGCGACTAGCTGCTCTTAGGAGGCATTCGGAAAGAATTGGAGATCTTGATTACCCAGGAAAAATTCAAGTGCAAAACTATTTCATAAAAGTTGAAATGGTGCATAATTTCCGATGGAGAGCGAAATGTTTCAGAGGTCGAGACTTGTAACTTATAACTTGTTATTACCAAATTTTAGAAAATCAAGCTTTTTATTATCTTTTTAGGATGATGATGTTTTAAAATATTGCAAAATACAATAACGCTGCTCTCTCACCAGCCTGTTTAAAAAGTTAATAAAAGGCAAGAATAACATTGCTCTTCTGAACATTCTCGCCACTCCGTCCGATGCAGTGTGGTCAATCCAGGTGCCATTTGCCTGCCTTGACGGGCTCGACTCAGAGACGTTTTCCTGACCATTTTTTACGACTTTCTAAAACTGACAGATTAAATCCTGCAACGATGACAATTTAGAGGTATGAAAGTACATGAAGATGTTGGAAATATGGAGAAGGTATGATAAGAGAAGATCACATCTTCTATGTGAGCGATAACGTTCAATTGATAGATAGAGAAGTTAGCCTTACCTGCTCCATCATTTTCAGTTCCCCAACATCCTCAAGAAAATTTTTGACGTAGTGCTCGGGAGCAAAATCACGGAAAATGACAAGCATAGGATCCTCGCTCAGAACCTCCACCTTTATGAACTGATAACTTCGAATGAACGCATGGCAGACGAAAGCTGGAAAATTATAAGCAGCTCTTAGAAGAATACAAGGGGTGCCAAAAAAAAATTCTGTCTCGTCCACTTTCACCCCACTTTAGTCGAACCATAGCAAATTCTATTGAGATATTCACATTCCCAGATTCAAGAGCAGACCTCACTCTATCACTATACTCCGTGGCAGCCTTCTGCACGAGCAGGAACGGGAGCGAGGAAATAGTACAAGATGTGTCACCTCAACTGGGCAAAATCCGAAATTTCGTCGCCCTCGTTCACAACCTTGCTGAGGTCCGTTCACTCAGGGTACCTAAGGGGATTCATACTGGGTGGTGTTCTTTGGGATCCTTTTTCCGGGTTCCCAGCACCCTTCGTTTCCAAGAGCCAAAACGTGCACTTACCACTGAAACCCCTCCGGAGGCGGATTTGGGCATGAAAATGATACTTCGGATCATAGCAGCCTTGTCCAAGCAACAGGGGCTCTGTGACTTCCATGAACCGAAGGGGCAATCCTTAGGAAGCTTCCCACAAATGACCTACCATGGAACCCGGCTCCACTGTTTTAAGGGGACCTTGATACCGTGGGTGCTCCAAAGCCCGACTGCGCCGCTTAAAGGTTCTATATTTTTATGAAAATGAAACTAGTGAGTCTCAGCTTGTTCCTGCTTTTAGAGGAACATTTCGGGAATATTTTGCCCCAATACTTTCATTTCTTTCGTTTCCCTATGTTTTGTATAATTGGGAGATGTGAGCCGTGGGCAAAATTACTTTTTCTTGGCACCTCCTGTACATAGGATTACCAAATTTATTTTATCACCTAGTCCTTTTTGATTGTTTCCATGATTACAGCCTTCATCGGGATGTATAGCACGAGCTAATTAGTGAGATGTACCGCAGTAAGAAAAATTTCACATTTGGGTCGGCTCCCACGACCTGTATACATGCAGTAGCCTTCAAAAATATATGTGGTTTTTGATTTCTGACTATATCGCTGGGACACATTTAAACCTTCTTTATGTTTTTCTTCGTGTTCTGGACGTTGCGCAGTGGAATCTACAAGGGAGACCTTTCAGGGAATGAGCGCTTCTTAGAAACGGTTTTTGTAACAATGGGAATACATGCATGCAACATATAACTAACCCTCCCTTTTTTGAGCGGTCCTACGAATGCCAAATAAGGGATGAAGAGAAAATGGTTTTAGAATGGCCACTTTAATGCGCTCATTGAAGTGCATACTACTTGTAACACTGCATTTGTGCAGAGAGAGAGACGCACTCTTCGACTCCACAAAGAAAAAGAAGCAAATCGAGTAGTGAAAAGTCTTATTCATAGCATACACTAGGAAGCATAGTACACTTATAAGCATTTTCCATGAGAAAAGGTTTTTGCAAGGATTGCCTCCTCATACATGGCTCTTTATGTCAAACCAAGATACTACGGTTACATCACTATGCCTTACACATATCCAGCTAAAAATGATGTCTAGTCAAATTTCAACTCTAACTCGAAAAAATGGAGTGGCCATGGACACATGGTCTCTCTTTTTTTTTCTGTGAAAGTTAATATCTAAGATATAGCATGACAATCAATGGAATATGCACAGAATGATTGCCTGGCGCTACATATATCTTCACCTACCAAACATTGAACACCAAAAAATGACCAGTGACGCCGTCGTCTCCTACGTCGAACGTGTTGTCGAAGGTGTAGTCCCAGCTCAATTTTTCGAGTTTGGGTCAAGAACTCGATTGAGCTGGAAAATTAGCTCTGGTAGCAGCTTGTCCCCTGACTAGGTGACCAAATTCGTTCGTGCAAAAATGCCACGCTCGTGCTATGAGCGCTACAGGCTCAAAAAATTGGTCCGCCAAACTTGCTGAAATCTGGTAGCAGGGTGATCTGAAATACCAAAGGTGATTGCTGCACTTAACTCTCATATTCAGCTTTTACGAAAACAAAAAAAATCCAAATCTTGCGAAAATTTCTTCTGAGGGGAGTCAAACCATTGTCTCCCCTTTCGGCATTCGTAGGTCCCCTCAGGGGAAGCGAAAAAAACTTTTATCGTGATATGATTCGTCGTGGTACCATAGTTCAAATATGCTCTTTACAAGAATGGAATTCCAAAGGAGACCTGACAATTGTGACGGTGAAAATCGCTAGGTGGCCTCCAAGATTGTGTATTTCGAAAAATATTTGGCAGCTGGACATACTTGATGATAGGCATACATTTTAATTTTTTGGTACATTTGGTCAAGGCGACGAGCAGTTATGGTCAAGAATCAAGAACCACAAATATTTTCGACCGCTTTTCTAGATACATAAACTACGCTTGTGGCCTGATTCATTTCTATCATTGATCACAATTAACCACGAAATCTCAGTAGAGCAGCACCCATGGGGAGAAAAGCTTCCAAATGGATAGCACTTTGACTCCAACACTCACCAGGAAATGGTTTTGAATTGTCATGGAACTTTGAAATGAGACCTACGTGGATCGTTGAGATTACGAATGCTGATCACAAAAATGAGAATCCAAATTGCAAAGGTCGTTCCCAAGCGATTAAGGAGGAAATAGAATTGCTTGCAATGGCCCACTGACCGGGTACTTTGGTTGGCGCCATCAGAAGGTGTAGTTGAGAGCTGTTGCTGTATACGGTTCCTCATTGATGCGTTACTTTGAAGGAACTTTGAAGGAACCGTGCACGGGAAAATGGGTTCCTTTGTTACCCTTATGTTCATGTTGTGTTTGCTTAATAAGGACCGCATGCATAGTTCCATGCGAAAAGTGAGAAACTGTTCAATATATGTATGACTCCTCAAGGTGGCGGCCACTCTGAGGCACTACGTCTTAGCCGTATTCTCACTTTTCCTTGTGAAACTTCGCATGTGGCGTACAACAACATTTGGTAATAGAGGAAGTCTTTTTTTCGTACGCGATTCCTTTAAGAAAATCACACCATCGATGAGTTGACGCACTCTGCTGCTTCACACACAAACTTTTGACTTTTTAACTCGCTTTCTAACTGCACTCTGCTGTTTAAGTTTTCATGGTTGCAATTAGCATTCGAGCCTAGATCGATCCGCCTAGGTCCATTTCAGAGTTCCATTGGAAGTAGGAATTCTTTCGCGAATGAGGCTCAATTCTCAACTCTTAGATCCATAGCAGACATTGGCCTCATGACTATTTTCAGAACTTTGACGTGATTATGTGATTGTTTAATGTCTAACAACTTTGCCAAATCAGGCAATCTAACTGTCAGACATCTTCGACGAGATGCTCACCCCCTCCATTATATAAGCATCATTTTCGTTCCTATTTTTCCTCTGTGATACTAAGTTTGAATCAATAATTTACCAGAGAGATCTTGCCAGTTCTGTTGATTACGCTTCTCACTACTACTCTCTTTTTTCAAAAGACAAACGAGAGATCGAATGAAGTTACCTTTTTCTGTTGGGTTTTTTAAGTGCTTCTTGTTACACAAATCCAACCAGTCCTCTTTCCAGTGACTGGCACCAATAAAATCTGTGTGGTTTGGACGAGTAGAACTCAAAATTCCTTTGTGAGTGAATACGATATATAAGCTTAATATCACAAAGCCCATCGCGGTAAAGGACGCGTGGAGATCTGGCCTGTTCAAACTCAAGCTCTGAAATCAAAGTTGCTAGAAAAATAGAATAAAACAGCCTAGTGATAACACGCAATGCGCCGACAACTAAAGCAGGATTTGAGATGTCAGGGTGAGACAACAGCACTACACGCTTGACAAATTAATGCCGTTCTAAGTAGAGCGAAGACATCAACATGAATTCCATTCGAAGTGTAGAAGATTAACAAACATTTCATAATGTAACCCTACAAATTGATAAGATCGCATTTGGCACCTATCCCCCCCCCTCATACGTGCTGACGAAGACACCGTGGAAGAGCTTATGTCGTCGGATGCGGGCGATCTTCGCGCAAGTCGTCCTAAACTTCCGCCGAAGTAGACGTCAAGTATTTGATAAATTGTGGGGAGTGCTGTGGCTCCCCCCCCCCCCCAAAAAAAAATACTTCACAAAATAAGTGGATAAATCGAAATTCCCGCTGTTCGGTAGTCACTGCATTGAAGCGGGGAGTCGTGAAGGCAGTCTGAAATCACCACTAACCACGACTTGTGGGTCGGAACTGCTTTTAGCCGAAACATATCCGAATTGCGTCCCGAAGTTAGATATTACCTAAGGGATGTATATCTCTCCTCCTGATGATATCGTTGATTTGGCTCTGCCGATTGATTTTGTCTCGAATATCGTCAAATTTTTGTGATTTTGTACTCATGCAGCAACACCCCTCCAGATCGCTCTGAAACTAAGCTACTTATCCATTCCATTTTGAGCATTCGAAGCGCAAAGCCTGTGCGCACTGCTTTTCACAGTTCAATAGCTGCTTTTTGAGACTACTCCTGCGAGAGCATGTAACGAGAGCGACACATACCCAAGTAAAATGCTTTGCTTTGCCCTCTTCATTGCACCCAAGCCGGAGGCGATGCTGTCCAGTGCTAGAGTATATTGCGTTATGTTAGCTAAAACTGCTTGCTGATCACATATATCAGTGGAACTCATTTTGATAACTCTTTTTAATTGAAATGGTAAGGCTTTGTCAGGCGAACGCTTTTATGCACCGCAAATTGCAAGTTGTGTAGTGGATAAACACACAATGCTGCAGCAATGTGTTTCAATAACAGCTTCTCCAAATATCATACAAGGGAACATGCCCATGCAACCCTCCCCTCCCCCCACACTCGTTATTAAAGTACTGCACCGCCCGATAGGTAATCCTTTAGAAAGGAAAATACTGGACGCCCTTGAAATAAAGCGGATATCACCAGAAATAAATAGTAAGGACGAACTACGTGACATTCTACATATCTTCACTTGATCACAGTGATCATTCTTGGTTACTGCGTGATCTTTCTCCCATCAAGTGTTGAGCCACTCACATAGCGTCCCAGACTACTCAAGGGTGCTGCCGGGTAAGTTGATCATTGTCTGCACCATACTTCTTCGCAGGGTGGGTCACGTCAAAATTTTGCGAGACGAGATCGTAAGCTATCAATACAGTGCGTTTCATAATTATAAGGTCACCTCCGAATATCAGGTTTTCTCAACAGCGCCCCATTAAGGAATCTTTTCAGTCTCATAAACGGATTCCTAACCCAAAATAACCCCCGTATCCGATTTCTCGTTGCAGTCTCGTTTACCTTATGTTTTTAAAATTATTTTCCGTTTTTCGCACCGTTTCATAATTATAAGGTCACCTTGAAAAAAAAGGAAAAAGTTGAGACCCCAGCAAGTCTTTGAAGGTGCATATGTCTTCCAAATGTATCTTCGAGATACATGCTCAATCGTCTTGTGGCTAGCTGTTATGTTCCGGGACAAAAGCCTAGATTTGGGACTTTCGTTGTGCCAAGCTCAGTTTGAGAGCCATTCCAATAAAAATCGGAAGATTCCTGTGCTCAGTCGGATATCATTTGAGTAATTCGGTGTCCTCAGATGTTCTTCAGGCTTTGGACTCCCACGTGAGATCACTGTCATTAACGAGGGAAGGATTGTGGAAGCCACTTTCTACAGCACCTCCTCCATGGACCAGATTTGTTTGCAGTTAAACCATTCTTTGTGTGGAACTACAGCGTGTACAGTAGCGAGGAAGAGCACAGATATCATTGTAGAACTAGTAAAGTAGTTTCCGAGGCCTACAGCACACCATAAGGTGGCACGACTTCAATTCATAGAATTGTTCATGAGAACAGATTGAACGGATTTGAGCATGCATAGCAGTTGCACCCTCCATGCGAGTAATTCCATCCAAGTTGTATTTTTGAGTCTAAACATATCCTATTTGAACGGTGCTGACGGGTGGAGGTAGTACTAGCTCGTTTTAAGAAGTGCATCGATCTACCGGAGCTTTTGCAATTTCTGTGGGAGAAGAGTGATGGCCTAAATCGTTTTCGGCAATGAGGTTGCATCGAACCTAGCCTTCGAAACCTGTGGATTGGACTCCAGAGACTGCTAGAAGATCTTACGAAGAAATCAGTTGCCTTTTGGAGCCAACCGGCTCTTTATAATTGTGTCTCAAAGTATGGCAATGCTGTTGTTCACGTGGGTCGTTCAACGAAATTGCATTGAAATTCCGAAATACGGACGTCCGGCCATAGATAAGATGTCGTCTGGGTCTCAGCTCTATAGGGGGATCTAGAAGACATCGCCTCGAATATTTACCCCAATAATCGCCAATTCCGGGAAGCAAATCTGCTGAAACAGGCAATCGTTGAAGACTGGAACGTTATCTGGGGTGAGGTTCTTCAAATTTCGTTTCTACTTCACCTAATCTGCTAGTTAATGTTCTTCTTGAACGGGAGGAAGCCATAGACTTCAAGCGCCTTCGCATGCGCTGTTAACTCTATCAAATTTTCTGTTTCTTTGGGGTGACCTTATAATTATGAAACGGCACTAAAATCAGAAAATATTCCTAAAAATGTCGGGCTAAAAGGTAGTGTTATCAAAACTAGTATAGGAGGGTTTTCTGTAGTGAGGAATCTATAAAAATTACTTGAAAAAATTTTTGGTTGGCTATCTCTCCTAAAAACCGAAAATTCGAGGGTGACCTTATAATTATGAAACGCACTGTATAGGTGTATCATATAATTGTGCTGACCTCCACAGTTACAGGCCTGAAGAAAGCGTTAAACGCCGAAATATCGCGAAAACATTCCAAAAAACTTTCGAAACTTTTGAGGGGCCTTTTTAGTTTTTGAATAAATTTCTTCTGAATAGCTTGCATGACTATTAAGCCTGCTCATTTGTCATCAGAGGATGGGAACATTACCCATGGTCGGCAATGCTTTCGTTTCGGAATAGAAGTCTTGAATTTTATAAGGTTATTATTTTCTTCGACGCTTTTTTTCGGAATATAAGTGCTGAGTTTTGTCAGATTCTTATTTCTCTTATTGTGTCAGGAGTTCTTCGTTTTTTTACCATAGGCTCTTAATTTCTTTGATGCATTGGGTCGCATTGGCTGGGTAAAAGCCAGACATAGCCGAGCATGAAGAATTGGGGGGGGGGGTCGTATGAAGCCCACCTTTTGGGGCGGGAGGTGATCGTATTTTTTGAAAATTTTCCTCGAAGCCACGCTTGACCCTGAGACAGCTATGAGCATGACTTTTGCCCAACGATTGCGCAGATCCTCGTCTTTCGGCTAACAGAATTTGCTTCTCATCACATGTCACCATGCGTTTAGGAAGTAGGTCACTCTTATTCGGAGAGCATGAGTGTTCGAAGTAAACGGTGCCAATCTACCGCACGCCCACCTTATTCGAGAGAGTTTGGAGCAGAGTCAGTTCATTCTAGGGTAAAAGTGTGACAATGGTACGATTAAGCCAGGAGCGTGCTTTAATGAGGCTTGGGCAACTCTAGCAAAGATTTTAGAAAACTATTCAGGGAAGGGAAATTACTGCGTAATTTTTCCCACCCAGCTATCACAAATTCTTTTGTGGTCCCTATCGTTTCACAACCGCCAGAGAAAAATGTGACTGATATTAGAGCGTCGGAGGAGCTTCCATTGCTTCGTTTCGGGAATAACTTTCAAGATAGCCTTGTCCTGTAGCGGTTCGTCTACCTTGTGTGCGCGAAACACTGGATTCCCAGGTGCATGCATACCCTGGTTAAGTGCTTCCGCTCCACAAGTAGAGATGGGAACTGTGAATTTCGAATATAAGACGCATAATTTTAAGACCCTGAAGAGAATTCTTCAAAGCCGTCTCTATCTCGGATCAATATCGTGAGTGAAGATAGAATTACATGGATTTTACATTGACTTTTGTTGAGCTTTTCAGCTCAGCAATCGAAGGCTTTCTAGCAAGTGATTTCACTTTCCAGGCATATGTTTGCTCACCTGCAATTCTGCATTTGAAGGATCGTCACGATTGTCTGCGGATCCCTCAGCGTGCGCCGTTAGATTCACCTACGGCTTATCACCATTTTCACTATAGCGTTATCTCAGATTGTACGTGTAGCTGCGAACAAACGCATTTGTAAAAGGAAACCATTCGAGGGTTGTGGGCTGCCCTAAAGGAAATGGGATCCGGCAGCACATCCTCATTTGGTAACTGCCTTTTCGCCATCGCTCTGTAAGAGAGTGGATTTGCAGCTCATGAATTAGTTTGATTGGTTGTTACTGTATGAAGTTGTTCAAAAAAGTCCAGCAAATAGCATCCGTAGATTGAATTCGAGACACTTTAACAAGGAAACAGGTGCAATGCATAATGGCTTAATATAGTCTTATCGTGAAATTTCAGAAAAAAAAAACGCGAGATGCATGCAAAAATGATGTCCCACTTTTGAGCGCTCAAAGAAATTACTGTGGCTGCCACCTGGACGCCACAATGTATTCGATTATTCGAATGAAAATGGCTGGGAAAAAGCTATTCTTGGCATCATGACAATCGAAATTTTATTATTCACGCGATCAAATTTCCATTTTGAAATCCAATGCAGAGATAAAGACGAAAGATAAAGATGAAACTTTTGACAGTGTGTGGCTAGTAGAGTACAGGCAAAACAGTGAGATGTTGAGCTGTCGCTTTGACGGTTACTCTGAAAGCAAGTGGCTTCGAAGCTATGCTGCCATGTTAAATATTATTTTTATATAAAATCACACATGTATGCGGATTGCTCTCTTTTGTGGTTTGCTGTACTTTTCGAAAACAACACGGCTGTGGTAATCACTGAAAGAACACAAGGCCATTATGAAAGATGTATTCAGAAAAATGTATTATCTTTTTAAATTACAATGGTTCGAGGAGCAATCGCTTTTGTGGATATCATCGTTCCATAAGTTCGCGAATGTTGAGTCGATTGCTTGCTGATCGGAAAAGATCCTGTCGCTGTGCTGCAAATTTTCTCCCTCATATGCTGGACATCCACCATGGAAAGCCTCTACCTTCTGCAATCATTACAGTGGATCACGAATTCCAGAAAATATCTGTGGTCCAAATTAAAAAGCAAAATGAAAAAGCCGAAATACGTAAATAAATAAATAAGTAAATAGTAAATAAATATTAAATAATGTAATAATAAATAAATAATAAATAAATATTAGTGGCAGCTTCAGGGGAAATTCGGACGAAAAGTGAAAGAAGTAGTGAATATGAAAGCCGAGATGCCTAGTAACAGGAAAGTGGAGAAAAAACGCATGGAAATGGCGAAAAACCCGAGGAATAGGACCCCTTCCCACCGTTGGTTCGAGACGCGGACGACCTTTCCGTCAAGAGGCGAATAGTCCGCATAGGTTTCCATTGGCATTACCAAGACGTAAACATGGAGGGATGTTCGAAAATGCGACAGCATCTATTTTCATGTGGTGAGCTTCAAGCTAAAAGTGAGGAACCGCGCTGCGATACTTTCAATCCTGCCGATCTCCTTGACCAACCTCACCGTGACCAACCACTAATCACGTCGCCTGGAGGCGGGCTGCCCTAAACCAAGGCGGCTTGTCCTGACGAGGCCGCCTCCGCCACAGCTCAAGGAGGCGCCTTCCGCGGGGGATTTCGCCATGCATAGACTTTTCAGACCCGTAGTTTTTCACTAAATGACTCCTTTTGGGATTTCTTATCACCCACATATCCCTAACACTGTCTTCAAATAATATAACAATAAATGAATAAATAATAAATAAATATTCAAACAGAAAGCAATCATATTGCATTACACAGAATCTCCCCAGTGTAGTTGATATTGGTCCAGAAAACCCTGGTACTCGTTTCAGAAGGCGCTGCTTCTCGGAAAATCCCTTTGGATCGATTTTGTCACAAAAGATAGAATTACATTTTTTACATTGACTTTTCAATTAGAGCTTTTAGCTCAGGGATCCACGGTTCTTTTCAAAAACCGATTTCACTTTCCAGGACATATGTTTGCTCATTTGCAATTCTGCATTCAAAGGATGGTCACAATTGTCTTCGAATCCCTCATCGCCATTAGATTCATGTACGGCTTATCACCTTTTTCACCATAGCATTATCTCAGATTGCGCGGATGACTGAGAGCACAAGGCTCTCTAAACGGAAACTATTTAAGTGTTGCAGGCTGCCTCAAAAGAATAGGGATCCTGCCGCACACGCTCATGAGGTAAATGCCACTTTCGCCATCGCTCTGTAGGAGAGTGGACTTGCAGCTCATGAAGCAGTTCGAATGGTTGCTATTGTAAGAAATGTGAGAAAAAGAAACCAGTAAGCATCCGTAGAAAGCGTGCATGTAAGCCTACAGTACGCTTTTAGTTTCGATTCAGTTTCCATTGTCCCAGACGTATCGACCGGATGATAAACACCGTTCATGGAATTCCAGCCACCCAAAGAAAGAAAGAGGTACAGTCAGGGCACTCCCAGGTGTCGAGGAAAATGGCCGCTTCAGTGCGACCCCCCCTCTTCGGGTCTCAAATGCGACCCCCCCTACTGGCTTCCACAGCACCGCAAGATTGTATGATTGCTATATTTCATGTTTTGTGCAGTTGTATTGATTTCTTTTGTAATAAATGTTACAGTACAAATATTGCGAACATTTATTTTTCCCTCAGGCACAGTAAAAGGTAATCGAAGAAGTACAAACCAAAAAAATTACAATTTCACACGTTAAATCCTATTAAATCGAACACGAAATATAAAGAAAACAAAAAATCTTTCTTTCTGAAACTTCTCTCGTTTTACTCGGGTACTTCTTCAACGGACCTAAAAAAAAGCAAAACCAAACATATATAGATAAAGTAAAAGACGAAAATGTATAAAAAGAGAATTACAAGAATAAGTGAACAATATTAAACATGAAGAATGAAAAGAAAACAACAAACCTCGTTTCCTGAACGCCTTCCCTCGATTTAATCGGCCACTTCTTCAACGGACCTGAAAAAAGCAAAATCAAACATATATAGGTAAAGCAAAACGCGAAAATGTAAGAAAAAGAGTAACATAAGAATAAGTGAACAATATTAAACATGAAGAATGAAAAGGAAACAACAGACCTCATTTTCTGAAAAAAAAAAGCAACATACCTTCCTGCGGGCGGCGTCGGACTTCACTATCAAAAAATACCTGAAAAAAAGTACATTAAATAAGCATTAAAGACATTGAAACATTAAGTACAACGTAAATATTACGACTAATTATGAAAAACAGTCAAAGAACAATTGCAAGTTCTGAAAAAAAGCAACATACCTTCCTACGGGAGGCGTTTGGATTTCACGATGAAGAATACCTGAAAAAAGGACATGGAATGAGCATTAGAAACATTTAAACATAAAGCATAATGGAAACTATACGACTATATATGAAAAATATTCAATACACATAACAAATTCTGAAAAAAAAGCAACATACCTTGATGCGGCGCGCGTCCGAACTTCGACCATGAACGATACCTGAAAAAAGGACATGAAATAAGCATTAGAAACATTTAAACATAAAGCATAATGGAAACTATACGACTATATATGAAAAATATTCAATACACATAACAAATTCTGAAAAAAAAGCAACATACCTTGATGCGGCGCGCGTCCGAACTTCGACCATGAACGATACCTGAAAAAAGGACATGAAATAAGCATTAGAAACATTTAAACATAAAGCATAATGGAAACTATACGACTATATATGAAAAATGTTCAATATACATAACAAATTCTGAAAAAAAGCAACATACCTTGATGCGATCAACGGGACGGCTTCGACTATTGACGAAATCTGAAAAAAAACACATGTAAACAAACATTAAACACATTTAAACATAAGGCACATCGAAACATGAGCATAAAAACATAAAAACATAAAACATAACAGAGCAAAACATGAAAAATACCTATTAAAAATTCAAAAACTTGAAATTCGCGGTAACATTAGAAGCGCTGCGGTTGCGTCGCGGCGTGCGATCCTGGAGCGCGCTAATCGACAAAAATGGCTGAAAATCGCGAAAGTAGACCTTGTTTGAACGACCATAACTTTCCTCATATTCTATGATTTGGGACTTCAGGTGTTTTTTAGAAAGAGCTAGGTTTGCTCTTTCTAATGACTACTTTAGTTGCTTCAAATGTTCAGAAATGAGAGAGGAATGCGAGTCGAGGATTAGTCGAGGAAAATGAAAATTGCATGCGGGTTTTTTGGCTTCTAACAGTTATAACTTTTTTTGTGCTGCATGTTTTGCAATCCCAGTTGTTTTTCTGAAACTAGAGACTTCGTTCTTTCCAACGCGCCCTCAAACTCCTTTGTACGTTGCCTAGTTCTTGAGAAACGTGAGTCGAGGAAATGTCGAGGAAAATTTTTTTGCCATCAAGAGCGTGACAGCGTGGCACAGAGAGCGTTCAAAACCTCCTCAAAAGCAGCCTCATACTTTCTAAACAATTTTGCTGGTAGCAGTGCAGTAAAACCAACACCTTAGCGTTCTCCATCCTTGCTCTGGGCATGCGCCATGCCTCCTGCTTTCGCAGTAGATGTGATTGGAAGGGCAGTAGATGTAACTAGAAGGGTGGTTGGCCTAGTAAGATGATCTCGTGCGGCTATCAGATAGGACATACACTTATGGCTTCGCTTAAGGGATCCGCCATGCACTGGGCTCCTGCTACGAGTTGCAGATAACATTGAAAGGGTGTTTCACGGTGCGAGTGATCAGTGAATACTCTTTGAACGTTCAATGTTCTAGTGAACAGCGAATACATAAGTGCACTTCCCTGTGAACACAGTAGCGTTCTCCTCTCCACATTTCGCCTTTTTTTCGCCGATGACAAAGTGCATGAACAGCGCAGCGCTGCATTGTCCCTGCACTTTATCATCGATAGCCGCCATTCCCTCATATAAAAGGGCTCGCATATAAAAGAGCTCGCTCTGTCATATGCTCAGTGTGGCCGTATTCTTACTTGCTTTCTTTCTCTTTGGTCTTTGTTAACTTGATAAAGACATCTAGTGAAACCAGCTTATGTTGATGTCATAAGTTACTGCCTTATCCATCAACTTATCAATTTACTTCATTTGCAGATCCCATTGCAAAGAATTGTTACAAATGCTTGGAAATTGCTACAAAGAATGGCCATTTTGGCGGGCCAAACGCTGCTCGACAACGGAGACGCATTGAGGATACCTCACGTGGTTATTCAGGTAAAATAATATTCACTATTAATAATTTCGGAGACTGATTTCCTTCTTTGCAGGCCATCAAGTGTATACTTGTCATCCCTGCCAGCAATGCCGATCCTGAACGCAGTTTTTTAACAGCCATTAGGCTCAGAAGAGGTGAAAGGAGCAGATTAGGAGCTGAAACCTCAGATAGGCTGATGAGGTGAGCTTTACCAAAGCCTAATGAGGTCAGCTTTACCAAATTTTAGCGCTCCATATAGTTTAATTTAAAACTGCCAATACTCATCTCCATATCAAAAATCTACTGCGGAGTTCAACACGATGAACTTACCATACTTATCGTTACGCCCGAAACTCTGGCCAAGCAGTGGGCTAACCCCCTTCCTGGTCCAGGATTTTCGGCTCACATGCCATCGACATTTAAAATTTCTGAATGGTTTATGAAGCATGAGGGAAAGCCAATTGTTTCAGGTACTTTTCTACTACATGCCTCTCCGATCATGGTTGACTCAGGATTTCAGGTGCTGCACAAGATCTTGTAAAACATCTGCCCAGCATTCCATGACCTCGCACAAGTTCATGAGCAGACCAGATGCACACGTCATACGACTGTCAAAAGAGATTGATGAAAAGCGAAAGCAATGATCTTTTCTTCTGGTGCTCTTCGTGATGATGATATGATAGAGACATTTCATAGAGCTTTACTTTTTATTTGAACAATGTGCATTAAACAATTTACATGCACCACTGCAACCAAATTACAACAATTCAACAACGTGAACAACAAGCATGCTTTGCTGGACTGCTTGTCTCCATTAAACGCCGTTCATAGTATGACTGGTGTAGCCTAAAATAAAAATGTATTTTTCTTCTCCTAAATGGATACCGACATGTCGTTCCTGCACGCAACAATGAACTCTATGGTAGCAATGCAATAACATAAACGTATAGTTTACGGTAATGTGAGTATATTGGTTCTATCCGCTACTAGATAGGCCCTTCCATAACGATGAGGTGTGTGTCATCATGGCAGCGCGATGGTGAGTGCTAAACGCGTAACGAGTCCATAAATGATGGCGGTCACCTTTTCAAGATGGTCTACACCCATCTGCGATACAGACAGCGAGGTAGCGGTGGCTCTTTTCGTGTATGAGGGGCAGATATCGACTGTACGATGGGCTAGAGGAAATTCCCATAAAATTTCGCTTAGCTGCAGATGCGACCCCCCCCCCTCCTGTCCGGTCGAGTGCGACCCCCCCCCGTCGAGGAATCCTCGACTCCCGGAGTGCCCTGGGTACAGTGCATAACGGCTAAATATAGCATTATCGTGAAATTTTCAGGAAAAAAAACTTGAAATGCACGCAAAAAATGATGTCCTACTTTTAAGCGCTCATAGAACATTTCTATGGCTGCCACTTACTTCAATTTCGATTATTCCAATGAAAATTTTTTGAGAAATGTTAGTTTGGAGTATCATCACGATGAAATTTTATTGTTACCGCAATCATAATTCCATTTTGAGAGCTAATGCATAGATAAAGACGAAAGATAAAGACAAAGCTCTCGGCGTTGATTGACCTTTTTGACAAGCGCCATGAAATTCGATTCCTTTTAAAATCGCGTGGCATTCAAATTCGATTAGGTCAATGACTAGAAGTGATCATCCGATGCTTTATTTCTAACCTTTCATTGTTGGCTTTTGTTTCTGACCTTTAATTCTGTTTTTATTATTTTTTGACCTCTTCTAACAATGCATTTGTTTTCACCAACACCTTACTCACTAATGAGCCTCCCGGTGTTGATGAAAACACAAGCTTGGCCGGCTCGTCTGAGTTAGGAAGCGAAAAGAGCGACCTGATTGTTTTTTTACTTCGAATTGCACTATAGAAACTTTCTTTCCTTCCTCTTTCCTTAGTCAATCGTTTTATAGGTTAAAATAGAGATGCTCATCGATTACACAGTGGAAACGAAATTAAACGGTGAAAGACCTAGAAAATATACACCTGTGTATGTTGCGTCTTGATTCCTACGGCAAACGCTTTTTTCGCGTCCTCCTCACTGATATACTGATCACGACCACGTGAATCTGTGATGTGTGGCGTAATATGGATCATGCAGCGCTTGTTGCAGGAGAAGCACGGTTTTGATGAGCTCGCCTAGTATAAGACCCTTTCGTGAAGCTAGTACGGATTGTGAGTTTTATTTACCGTGACCATATTTATACTTTCCAGACAACTGAATCATCCCTCATGCTGCCCTAAAATGCGATGATGGTGCATGAACAAATGGCAAATCTTTATTTATTAAACACAATTCAAAACAATTTCAAATCTGTAAGTCAAATGCATCATCGAACAGACATTTCACCTATGACTGCTCTAACAATAACAGTTTTAAAAATAGTAAAATTACTCGTGGTGCACTAAATTTGGGTCAATCAACTTTGCAATGTCCATGTGACCCTTAGAAGTCATCGTTTCAAGTAGTTCCTGATCATAGGATCGAATCCATAACGTTGCTATCACCTTTTCACCCTCCCATACAGGGCAACCACCGTGAAGGCTCTTGCCGTTCTGGAAACTTCTGATTGATGGTAAAAAATTTTTAGTAGGCCTGCACTATGATTCTTCTCCAAATAGAGGAGCTATTGCTCAAGCCACGATATATCATATTCGGTGGTTTTTTCTTTCCCCTTTCACTATAAGCAAAACTCGTACAAATAATAGGGGGCAGGAGCGTAGCATGAAAGGCGTCATTGCCCATTACGTGAATTCGATCTCTGTACAAATGCCATACATTGACTGTTCGACAGGAAAACTTTACCTATCCAAGAAATTTGCCCCCTACATCATTTGGTTGAAAAATCGAGCGATTACCGTGCCTAATCGTGGAATAAGATAGTTAATTCGGGTCCCTACTGCATATGGCTCCCTATCTCACACATATTGTCTCACATGTCACCCGCTGCTGAGTGAAATCCTGACGTATAGGTATTTATCTTAGATTGAAGACTTGCTTCTTGATGCAAGATTCCTGGCTAACCATCCAGTTCGCATCATTTTTGCCCAGCCACGGTGCGTCATTATAGCCTACACCCGCCCGGACCGAGCAGACGTCCTCATTGTTCACTTGAGCCAGAAGGCCATGGTTAGAGTGTGCTCGAGCAAATGTAGCACCCTGATGGTGCATCAAAAAGGGTGTGATCTGATTCGTTGCCAAGGATCGCTGTTATATGACGGTAAGTTAAACTGATCTGATTATCGCAAGTTTTACCGTTGAGAACAATGAAATGGGTGGGTAAAATCTAGAAAACATCAATGCAAATACCAGTCCTTGGTAGATATTCATATTAGTCCAGAAGACTGCATCTCCAATTGAAGGCATGACTGTTATATTCAGAAGTGGAAAAGTGGTTCCTGGAAACATCCATAGACTATGTATATATAAAATCAACCAGTGATTAGTAAACTAAGGTAAGACCGCGGTAGTTAGTTTCCCGTAGACAAATAAGACAATGACTTCCCAACCAACCTCCTCCACTTGTAGGTGGTTGAAGCATCAAATGTAGAGTTGCGAAGCGATTTCCGTGTTCACGCCTCCGTGAATCATAATCTTTTGGCGATTTGTAGTTAATATAGTCGAAATGGGGAGCATAATGTCCTCCAGGATTATACGAAACAACCTGTATTGATCAAATTTCGCTCTCTTTTCGGTAGCTGTATGCTGGGTGTGTCAAAATCGAGCCCTTCGTTCATGATGCTGTTGATCCCTGTTTACAAATCTCCGGCGACGCACGTAAGTTCCCGTAGTGCACTTCAGAATTCTGTTTCCTTTAGGTATACGAAGCCCATCGTTTCTGAGGCGTTATCACAGCACGTTTGTGACCTCTTGCAATGGGAGGGCAATGTCATGAAGGGATGATATGCGCATCGCAGCGGCTTTGGTCCAGACGCAAGCGTGTGAGTCTTCCGGAGCCGGAGCGATGCTCTCCAGGAAAGCTAGACCAAAAAATAAGCAGCTGATCTGCACCGGCGCTGATGCAAAAGGATGCCTGGAGTCGATGGGAACGGTGAGAATCCACCCTCCTGTGACGAAGAAGGTACAGTAGCGCTCAAAAGTCTTCGGCGAAATGGTCTTTTACTTGGGCTTTTTACTTGTAACTTTTTTTAACTGCACCGATCTAAGAGAAATTTTAGTATGTTGTACTTGGAGACACTGTATACTGAATATACTATTTTGGCGCTCAACGGTGTAGGTTACGTGGTTATATGAACATTTTTGTTTTTGGAGTGCCATCGCTATGCCCTCCCGCTGTGCAGCTGTCATCAAAAGTCGTGGTCTTTCTACAAAATATCAATGTTCTCTGAGGCCTGCTAGTTTTGTTTTTGTAGAGAAAGCCGTTTTTCTTGACCAAGCCTTTTTCTTTTTTTAGGTGGTCTTGTAGTAAATTCTTGTAAAAAACCATGAAAAGTGTCAAGCGGCACTCAAGTATGATGAAATGTTGGCAATAGGTTCAGGCACCACATATCAAAATTTTGTCAAATTTGGTCAAGTAGAAAAAAATGTTATGACAAAAGAGTTTTGGCCGAAGACTTTTGAGCGCTACTGTATGTCCTGTATATGCGACTGTGATCCTGGGGAACAGTGCGGCTACGCACTGTACTGATATCTTGCCCTATTTCGCATATACCATCAGCCAAGTGCATGGTCGATGAGTATGCTATGCCTATGCTGGCGCGCATAGTGCCGGCTGGCACGCATGCCGGCATGTCCCCGAGGAGCTCAAATTTTGCCCCTGGGACCAGCAGCCCACGTACCTTCGAGGCGAGGGTAACCGTCTTACATGGTCGTCTTTGGCAGTCGAAGTGTAGAGCTTGTGAACGCATGACAGCTCACGGGACCTTTCCGCCGTATGCGGTAAGTGCCTTGCCGTTCTATGACGAACTGAGCGTGCGCTTTGGGGTGCGACCACGATTCTTCCAGCGAGCCATATGCAGTGGGCCGACGTCCGGCCCAGAGCTCTCCCGCCATCATACCTGGACGGTGCGAAAAGGGCTTCACGTAGACTTTGAGGCCCAGACCGTAGCATGTTCGGGCAGGAAATGCGCCAGTGGCCCAACCATGGTGATTGGCTGCGGGATAACCTCAAAATCTGGGCAGTGGTGAGCACTTGCTGCTCAGTCCTGTCCAGGATACGGCAAAAAATGAGCGCGGGAGGAAAATCAAAATGTTTTACCTTCCATTCCACATTACATATTTCTTACAATTAGATGCTATGTTATGACTTTTGTTTTATTTGCAGCAAGATTTTGTGTCAGGCCAGGCACGGCGGCGACGGTCGTGCCTACCTGGGTATCCACAGCGGGAGTGGTGATGCACCTGTCGCTCGCGGCAACACAATTTTCCTGTAGCGGTGACCCAGTTCGAGTGTTCTGATGCAGACTGTGCAAAGTAAATTTGACGGGTGTGAACCGTGAGTGAAATCAATCTTTGGTATCCCTCTAAATTCAGGGTTGCTGAGATGGATATCAATATGCATACCTGCCATCCTGCACTGCGTCGGAAATCAACAGCGGGTATCAACGCTTCTACCCTTCGGTACAATTTGGCAAATCCGCTGGACTCCTCATGAGCAGCCTGTGTACCATTGGCCACTCTTATTTTACGTAGTATTTCGTTCATTGTTCCTCCATGTACATCTATGACCCTCTGTAAATGGAGGTTTTAAATTACGTCTAGTGACAACTGAAATATGATAAATGAGGGTAAATGAAAGCGGAGGTGGTGTGGTGACAGGTGGCGCACATCCCACTCCCATTGTGCGTGGATCAAATCACGCATCACCGCTCGTCCAAGCCAACCAAGCCTTTCATCACTCCGGGGTAGGTGAACTTGCACCAGACTAGTCTGGAAGGATATAAGCATGACTTGTACATCGGCTGGTTTTCGCAAAACGTTGTATAGGCGAAATCGCATTCACCTGCCACCACGATTCGAACTGGATCTGGAATGGGCAGCGCATCCCACAAAAATGATCGATTAACGCCAAAAACTTTATTCTCTCATGCGATAATTTTTAAAATGCAATTAGTTGACCACACAGCGAATCGATCCGTTTTGTGCCAAAAGTCACCAATCGCGTTCATCGCGCCAAGAATGATTACGCACGTAGGCAGAGACATAACTATCCATTATCAGCCGTGAACATGCCGCACGTTATGCGCCTCGCCAGGGCTGGTTTCTCCTGACCCAACGTACTCCCATCCAAGCCATGAGGGCTTTAGGGTTGCACATTATTCTGTGAACTACATAGTTGAAGTGAAGCGAAGAAGATATGCGCTGTCTTAAAAGCAGTGTACACGATAATCAGTGATTTTTCTGGCGCGCCGTACTATCTGTGTATGTCGATCACTGTAATGAGTATATGGATCACAGTCGTGTACGCTGCACATGACACGCTTGCTTGGATTCTGCCCCATAGATGTTGGCGGAGTGTGAAGGGCCTTCCTAGGCCTCGTCAGGCATGCGCTACACCTCCAGCGCGCTACATGCCTTCTAGACAGACTCCAAGCGTTTTTCTGCTGCAAGTATCCTGGGCATCAATGCTCTATGGGACCAGAAAATCGATAAAGTACATACACTCAGTTACTATTAATTTTACCTGCACTCTTAATGATTTTTTTCTGGCATCTGTGAGAAAATCGTCAACGAATTTTTTTGGTGCAAAGTGCTTATATATAATGAGAATAGGATCTTCGCTCAACACTTCAACATTCAACCTCTCATAGTGGAAAATACGAGTATAGCAGAATAGAGCTGTAACAGTGGTATTCTTTTTTGAAACATGTTCATCGGATGGGGGCAAATGGAGCCTATGCGGCGTTGCATCGCACTCCTTTTGACACATTCCCCACCATACACATCGTAAGAAGGCCGCGTGTGTCGCGCATGCGACGCCGCGCAAAGCCTCTCCTCCCTACCTCCACATTTTCTACATTTACAGTGGGGAAAAATAACCTTGCAAAATGACCTAATTATTCTATTGGTGCTTTCATTACGAATGCATTATGGTGGGGTGCAATCCCGGTGAGAATAGGGAAGCATCTCATACAACCTTAGAAATTTTGAGGGATCCTTATGTGGTCAATCTGCACACTCGAGCGTGTATTTTGGTGGAGAGGAGGAGGAGTCCCTTTCCCTTCCTAAGCTTAGGTAAAAATGGCGTTCGCAGTGGGATGCACCCCTTTTGTTGCGATAGCACCTGTGGTACTTACATTCATCCAGCTTCCCTGTGGATTCGCATAGCTTCAGATGAGATTTATCCCAATATTCTTCACCAACAAACGGAAATTTGGAACTTGCTGCCGATTGCACCAATGATTTCTCCATCAAAAGTGAGAGCAGCGATAAAGGAAGAAATATGAAGACCATGACGTAGTGTCTAGAATGCAATAAAATCTGCCAAATATCCGCGCGTGTACATCGGGGTCCAGTGAGCGGGGTCATCTGTACACAAAGAACTGACTGTGAGCATGCAGATAGCCCCGCCCATCCGACGTGTTGAGATGGCGCGCGCTCGTGGTCTTTATTATGTTTACTAGCTAATTTCGCCATACATTAACAAAATTTTCATCAACTACATTTGGTACCGCTAATCAACGGTATGGGCTAATACGCATATGATTCTGCTCCGGTCTTACTCCAAGCGATGAGTGGATACTTCCAGAGGTGAACTGAGCCCATCGAGTGCCGGAAACTGAAGCCATGTGGAGGTATTCCGCCGAAAGCGCGTTGCTCCTCGGAATCCGTAATCACACACCTCTGCAAGTTCTCTACAGTGCTGCTTGAAGGACAAAAAAACTGTGCGCCCACACGCTTGCGCAAAGTGTTTCTCCTGCACTCGATCCCCCGTATCCCACCGAACCGTATTACATTCTGAGTTACGGATGAAGCCAGCTACCCTCTAGCAGCTTCGGGTCCGGATGACTGCTCGATATGTAGAAGGCGCAAAATGCATACAAGCTTTCTTTGGACTGTATCTCACTAAGTTATTATTCACATCAAGCTGGAAAGGGTCCGAAGAAAAAGGAAGATGCAAAGAAATGATTATTTTGTTACGAACATTAAAGGCTAGAAGCGATAATCGGTGGAGAAATCCGGATTCAAAAGCGCGACGCTGTGGTGTGTATTCGCATCACATTCGCATCACTTCGAACTGCACACACTGAGTTTCCGAGTTGTCCGCAGCAGGAATGTCATTTGTGTCTCGTAGAGTGTATTTCATTTATTCGTGATGATGTGAAATAAGTGAAACAACATACAGTATTAAACAAGAAAAACAATCAAATGAAGAATAGGCGAAGGCGTGTGAAAAAAGTGCGATTACAAGTAAAACCTGATGGATTCACTTTCGACGTCTGGGCAAGGTGTCGTGTATGCATTGCGGCAACTGCAAGCCACCATCCCACACCGTAAGCCAAACTTGCCCCTCTCCCGGTGTCTCCAAAGGGATCGTGCACGGAAAATATTTATGTTGTATTTGCTTACTGAAGGCCACATGCGAAGTTTCACGTAATGAATATATTACTGAGATACAGCTCCTCAAGGTGGCGCAGCGTTGAACGGGTGGGTGCGGACGCCAGAGAGCTGAGGAGCAAAGGCGCGATCGGAGACGCAGAGTGGGAATGGAAGCATACGTAAACAGTCCTACCCCGCCTCCGACCGAGGCTGACGACGGGGTGGGAACCACATGGATTGCCCTCCTCTCCGTCCATAACTTTGAGAAGCTGTAACTTAGCCGGGTTCTCACCTATCGCGTGAGTCTTTCATATGGCCCTTATTAAGCATACCGTATAAACATATTCGTAACGGACAAGCTCACTCTCCGTGCACGATTCCTTAAACAAGTTTTATATGTCAGTGATACATGTTAACTAATATTCTATAAAATGCCCCCTCTCATAGAAACAGCATCAATGTGAATTCAGGCTTAGAGTGAGAAAGAGAAAAAAGCTCTGGAAAGCTATATGGGAATCTGTGCAAAGAAAGGTTGCGATTCATACATATCGGTGCTCCTTCCGTTTCCACCCTTCCCCTTTTTCTTAATCCCTCACACACCGACACGAACTCGCTGTGGGTGAGGAGGACAGGAAAGGGGGAGGAAAAGAGGAGCTTTCTAGTCGCTCAAGGTGATAAGACGTAAAGACTCTCACCTATGAAAGGTAATAAGAGTGAGATCAACACTATTCACCACTCACGGAAAAAGTAGCAATGAGAATGAAACTCTCCAAACGGATTTTTTGATTAAACAAGTTGCTGTATGTGCTATCAGTTGAGTACACTTTCTATCAGTGAGAACTGGTGATTGACAGTGGAAGCCTATTTCGATGCCATCGCCTTTTTCCTCTCTATCTCATTCTCTTTCCTTCTCTCCCCTACCAGGAATAGGGAAGTTCGGACCCGAAAAGAAAGCGAATTCATACATGTTGCCAAATGCACAATGAAGAGCATACAAGTGATATCCACAAAATTTTATAGAATAAAATACAAATAAATATTAAGAAAGCTCGTTGTCAGGAAGAAAGCATGCACATTTGAAGGCAAGATCGCAACCGTCCTTGCTCCATGCGCTAACTCTTGCTACTCCCATATACTCCAATCGCGGGTGAATCAGTTTTTCAATATCAAATCGGCCACTTTGAAGTGGTGCATGGAGCAATGCTGATGTTTGGATCGGATCCATAAAGTCGCCGCTAACTTTTGACCTTCCCACACAGTGCAACGGTAAGGCTAATTACAGAATGTTCATGATAGAAAATGATAGAGACTAGTGACTGTTATAAATATTGATACTTTATGATATATTATTTATTCAAATTGTGGAATATTTGTGCTGCTGTCCACTTTCAGCATAGCATGTGACGAGAAATAGCAGGCGACAAGCCAATTGAATTTGGCACAGTCACGCTGGGAAGCTGGACCATGCTCCTCAGCGCGACCAGCCCATGACAGAGGCAGCGAGACTTATGTGGTACGCAGTGACCCACTTCGAGTGTCCTAGACTAACTATCAGTCAGAGCCATTCTGAGCTTCATTGATATGTCGGTCGTGTAGAGACTGTTCGCGCTGCAGCTGCCCCTCCCTCACCTCACTCCTTGCGTGGCAAGGCTTTACCACCAATTACGGTTTATGCGGTTTCAAATAAGTTGTGATGATAGCGTTTTTTGTTAAATATCAATTGTTGATTGACATGTAAGTAATATGTAGTCGTTTTGAGTAGCCATATTTTTAAATTACAAGTTTATGGTAACAAAAAGTTTTTCAATCTTTTTGCAGATTTTTTCATTTACCTTACTTTCAGATGGATCCATATTAGTCCAGAAGACTACATCACCAGCTGACGGTTTTACTGCTACATTCAGTTTCGGAAAAACCGTTCCTGTAATGGTTGAATCACGATATGGTTTCAGATGGGGTTATTGAAATCGACCTCTCCAGTGTCTTACTTCATTGAACACATTGTTGCAAAGTTTCTAGAAAAAAACGAGAAAACCATGATTTTTTATCTCGTATCGCAGCGTAGCAGCACAGGAGGGTGAGCATAGTTTGTAAAATGTATTCGGGTATTTTTGCTACCGAAAAAAAAAATTTGAATAATAGTGTGTAACAGCGCGCCTTAAGGTTTTTGTCGCGGCTTAGTTCGGATGCGTATGCTCGTACCGCTCCCGGTGGCAGAGCAGCTATGGAGGGCGGGGCAGCAACAACAGCCGGCTGTCTGTGCCCCTTCAAAGATGCAAAAGGCCCGAAAGCATATTTTCCATCATGGAAAGAGGTCCTTTTCTTGGGCTTCTAACCGTTCCTTTTCGTTCACTCTTTAGTTTTGTAGTACATGGCAGTTCTCCGTCAATTCCATTATCGCCCAGAATTATTCCCAAGAGTGTCTTCAAAAATCATGAACGGGAATTTCGTTTAAATTCCTCTCAATATCAATATATGATATCAGGCACAGTATTTATAAAAAAATTGAAAAACCCGAAAAATACTGCGACCTGTCAGAATCTCCACTCAACAATATTTGAACTATTGGCGATGGGGATACAATTTCTCTAGTATTCGGGTTTGTATGCTATACGGCGTCATTGATCACGTAATCGTTGCCGCTTTACTTGCAACGCCCTCTCTGCCCGACCACGTTACCCGCGTGCCCGTGAAGACTTTCAGAGGAAGTGTGCCGTACTGTGGTTGTTTCGCATGAAGCTTTGCCTGATTAAGCTGTGAATGGATACGAGACATGTGGGGAGAAAAACTCAAATTGCCGTGAACAATTTGTTCGAATAGTGATCCACACTGTCGAGATGCTCTCCCTCTCTCTATTTATATATAGTAACACCCTGAAATATAGAGTAACTCGATTCCTCACTTCCGAGCTTTTTTGGACGCTAAGTTAGATATATATTGGGTGTATGCAGAATAAATGGCCATAATTTCGCTCAGACACAACTGCATTTGTCGAAATAAAAACCATTCGAATCCACAGAACTTTGCCAACGATCTGGTAAAGAAAATATGCCATCACGGTCAAAATCTGGATTGCGAGAATTAATAATGCCAAGAATGGCTTTTTTACCGTGCATAGTATCGGCGAATTTCTTCTGACGTAGGTTTGCATAGAGAACCCGGAAAAAGTGGTAATCTGTCAGGGATAGATCTGGGGAATAAGGGGGTGAGGGAGAGTTTCAATACTTAACTGCATCAGTTTTTGCCGGGTGACTCGCGGTGTGTGGGGTTTTGCGTTGTTCGCGCACCCAGCAAAAACTGATGCAGTTAGGCATCGAGACTCTCCCTCACCCCCTTATTCCCCAGATCTATCCCTGACGAACTACCACTTTTTCCGGGTTCTCGATGCAAACCTGCATCAGAAAAAATTCGCCGATACTATGCATGTTGAACATCGTTGACTTTACTAATGTTCGCAATCCAGAATTTCATCATGATGGCATATTTTCTTTACCAGATCGTTGACAAGGTTGTGTAGATTCGAGTGGTTTTTATTTCATCAAATAGAGTTGTGTCTGTGCGAAGTTACGGCGTTTTGAAAAAGTGGTCTGTTTTGGCCATCTATTCTGTATACACGTAATATACTATTATAGGTTGAACGAAAAGGTTTGATAGGGTTGAGATTTTTTCAGTTTTGTTTTACAACTCAGCAAACAATGCAAGCTAATCAACAATATAATAGTCATCGTTAGTTATAACATTGTCGCACCTAACGGGCAGGTCAGCGATTCCCTTCTCTCAGAACTGGGAAGATTGGGAGTCAAAGAAGTCACCGACCACTTGTTCAAGGTGGTCATAGTTGACCAGAACAAGTAGTAATCTGAGGGGGCAATACATATCAGGTGAATAGGGTGGATGTGGAACCGTGTATCAGCCTAGCTTCTCCAATTTTGCGGAGGGACTACGCTAGGCCTCACATAGGTAAAGAGACCCGTGCAAAATTGGAGGGGCTAGGCTGGGACACGATTCCACATCCACCCTATTCACCTGATATTGCCCTCTCAGATTACTGCTTGATCCGGCCCTCAGGGCTTTCTAGCAAAAAAACAATTCGTCAACTATGATCACCTTGAACAAGTGGTCGGTGATTCTTTGACTCCCAATTTTCCCATTTCTGGGAGAAGGGAATCGCTGACCTGCCCGTTAGGTGGGACAATATTATAACTGATAATGGTTATTATATCGTTGATTAGCTTGCATGGTTTGCTGAGTTGTAAAATAGAGCAGGAAAGAATCTCAACCCTATCAAAACTTTTCGATCAACCTAATATATATGAATGTTGGGAGTCACACCTCATCAATTTACTCACCTCCTCCTCTAGTTGCTGTCTGAAGCATTAGAAAAAACGTGGCGAATCTATCTCTACCATTTTTATACCATGGATCCCACTGCTTCGATGATTTGTAATCAAGATAGTCATAGTGAGGTGCATAGTGTCCGCCAGGAAAATAGGAAAGAATCCAAACCGTTGTCTGTCACTTTCAGTTCAGAGGTTGAAGTTCATTACTCGACTAGCTCATTTCTCTAGTTGAACTCCTACCTGCCATTTCTCACAATCTTGGAAGTCGATAACAGGCAGCATCATCTTCGCTCTTCTAAACATTTTTGCCACCGCAGTGGTCTCTTCATGAGCCATCCGCGTGCCATTAGCTATTCGGACTGAGGAAGTTTCGTAACTTTCTGCCTCCATTTTATCAAGATTAATTACCCTCTGAAAGTGAAAGGCAGACCGTTCGCAGCGCTCTGCCACGCACAGCAAACATGAAGCACCAGAAATGAAAGTTGTTGTTCTCTCTTTCAACTACCTATTTCGGACGAAGCTATAGAATTTTCGGAACGTCTGATCCCTGAGATAAGCATACTGAATATTTTAGTGCATTCTGCATCGACCCTCAATAGTATAGTAAGTATATATAGTTCTGGTGCCTATCAAGAAAAAAATGGCTGCTCTATTGGGATAAACTGCCCCCGATAAGCTTTAAAAGGAGCGTTCTAGCTGTTTTTAAAAACTCTATGACGGATTACTTTCCTCTCGTTAGCCTAGCTCTTCTCGGTGAATGCGCCACGTAGTGCGTATGACCGCCTGACGTCATAGATTCTCAACTCCTCGATCGATAGGTTTGTTAGGGATACGCCGGGAAACACGTTCGAAACACATATAAACGAAGAGAACCGACCCGCCACTCCTTGAATTTTTGACCATTTCACTTCGTCTTGCCCTGCGGCACATATTAGTTACCTTTTCTTATCAGCTTTCTTTTCTGGGGCAAAATATATAATAAGAATGGGTTCTTCGCTCAGCACTTCAACATCTAACCATTGGTAGTTGATAACATGACTGTAGCAGAAAAGAGCTGTAACACTATTATCAGTGCTGTGAAAAATTATTCAAGTTCTCTCCATTTGAAACTGTTCTAGGTTGAAGACATGCTGGAGCAGATAGCACAAGAAATCTCAATTGTTGCGTTCTGTCTGGACCAAAAACTAGGGCCGCGTACACAGTTGTAAAATTAGTGGGATGTTCCGATAGAAGGGCACAAAAATACGTATCGACTGTGAGCAGGAAATAGTCGATTAGCAGAGCCGTGAAATTTGGCAAAGAAGGGCGTAGACCAAGGCACTCGAGCCTGGTCACTACGCACGGTGAGTGCCTTGTTGCTCAAGCTGTGAATTTTGCAACCGTGAAAAAGAGTGACCAGACAGGGCTATACAAAAACCAGAGCCCGACTCGCCGAAATGACCTAAGGATATGGGTGTGTGCCCATATGTCAGGATTTCGCACCGCGGTGTTCGCAAGCGAAACGATGTGAACGAGCTTAAGGCGCCGTGTTGTTGGGCCCCGAAAGGTTTAAGTCAAATGTGCATGGTGCTTCTAGCGTTACCGTGTAATCGCTCAAAGACCCAACTGTAGCACCGCGCTTACCTTCTACACACCGCGTCGCATGTCGCTCGTCGTGGTGCGAAATCCTGACCTAAGAATGCACTTCCGGAATCCCGCGATTCCGCCAATTCCTCATTTGTCCAATCCATGCGGTCCTCCTCCTATTTCGTGACTTCCTTGAATTTCACCGATTTTTCGATTTCGCTGATTTCCTGATTCCCTCTATGATTAAGTATCTGATTTCATAACTTCATTAAAGGCACATTCCAAGATCACCTTAGTATTGCAGCCCCCACCATGATCAGATAGTTCGACCCACAGTCAGTAGGCTGCACCTTTACCGAGGATTGGCTGTTAGTTCTTGGAGCGTGCTGAGCCAAAGAAGCAAGCGCCACTCCATCACGCAGCCCAGGCTACCCATCTTAGACGTGATTGTTGACATTGACGGTGGCAACGGTGGCAACAACGGGGCAAATGAGGCCTACGATTTGTGTGATAATATAAGTCAAAGAAGTAATGCCAATGATAAAGGAGACATTGTTATGAGGAAATAGGTGATATCCCAGAGTTCTTCATTATACCATCCAGCGTGAACTGATTCAAAGGCTCGTGTTCACGCAGTGATTCTTCTTAAAGACAGCTTTAGGGGAAATTCGGACGAAGAGTAAAAGAAGTAGTGTATATGAAAGCCGAGATGCCTAGTAACAGAACAGTGGAGAAAGAACGGATGGAAATGGCCAAAAACCCGAGAAATAGGACCCCTTCCCACCGATGGTTCTAGACGCGGACGACCTTTCCGTCAAGAGGCGAATATCCGCATAGGTTTTCCCATTGGCATTACCAAGACGTAAACATGAAGGGATGTTCGAAAATGCGACAGCAACTATTTCCATGTGGTGAGCTTCAACCTGAAAGTGCGAAAGTCCGGTGCGATACTTTCAATCCTGTCGATCTCCTTGACCAACCTCACCGTGACCAACCACTAATCACGTCGCTTGGAGGCGAGCTGCCCTAAACCAAGGCGGCTTGCCCTGACGAGGCCGCCTCCGCCGCAGCACAAGGGGCCGCCTTGCGCGGGGGATTTCGCCATGCAAAGGCCTTTCAGACCCGTAGTTTTTCACCAAATGACTCCTTTTGGGATTTCTTATCACCCCCATTATCCCTAACACTGTCTTTAACCCAGATGTTAGGAGGCCTTATTTTTGCCATTTTCGGGGACCTCTTTCGGATTTTTCTTTGTCGGCGTGTGTCTTTAGAATCATTGATTTCATAACGGGGCGGGGACTCGTCTTCACTTATAATCGTTCAATCGTCCCATGTGCTCGCATGAATTCATATTATTCGCATCCCAGTACTTTTCACCAACAAAGAATGGATGTTTGGAAGTTGCTGAATCTTCGGTTCTATTCTTCTCTACTGAGTGGAAGAGTAGTAGAAGAAATAGGCTTGTGAAACTGGTGTAGTTACACCTGGAAACAGGAAGTCTTTGTCTTGTTCTGTAGATCAGAACTGGCAAAATGTTAACTTCAAAACATACCTAAAACGAGTTTCACTCGCAGAAGAATACTAGAGAATTTGTTTGCTTGGAAGGGTAAGACTGAGATCATGATTAGCGCGATCGTATGCGTTCATTTGAGCGTGTTATTTCCCCTCTGGAACGCTAATCTGTAACCAGTCAAGGTGCGTTGTGGAGGAAACATAGCGTTCCGCACACCGCAATCCGCGTTAAAGACGTCGTGTCGGCGTCGTCACGTTTTGATTCCTATCTACCGAAAACCTCTTACGACTGCTACTTCACTACTAGTTCAAAGACTCACATGGAGATAGTTAAAGAGGTGGAAAGACAATGTGGATGCAGAGACGCATACTGGTTCAGTCACCTGCAATAAAAAGTCCTCTCTAGGAATTTCTGGTGCGGGTAACCAAACTAGTGTGCGTCTCTACATTTACTCTATATTTCGTCGCTCGAGGTTTAGAACGAATTAGCAATCAGTTCTTCTTCTCATCACTATGCTGATGTGACTTTGTAGTGACTTCTAGCTCACTTGTGCTTTATTCATTCTCATTTAAGAGGAAGGCTTCTTGAGCCGCTTTAACTCGTTTTACGAATTTTACGGCTTACTTGGGAATGAATGTATTCTCACAACTACCTGTTTCGTCTACTTTACTACCCTCCCAGATAAATCGAACGAGTTTGTGAAATGTGCGGTGCTTACTATTCCTGAGTTGGCAGATTCATTTAAACAAACACGAAAACAAGGAAACAAGCAATTTGCTACTTTTGCAACTTTTTTTTTCAGTGGTGAGCCCGAGTGTAGCTGTTTACATGCCAATGCTTTTCACATGTTTTATTGTGCGCACCTTTGAGTGCATTGAAATAAATAAATAAATAAATAATTTGTGCTTCTTCTATAACCAGTTGGCTCGCGCACACTACTGCGCGCTATTCATGGCCATGTTTTGCAAAATGGGTTTGATCGGCCCGACCACAGTTGTGTATGAAATTGAGCGGGAATTTCCTTTCCATTGCTTTCAGCTGAGCTATTTATTTAGACAAAAGTAGAGAAGACGGCGTGATAAAAAGCATTTCGGTGTTATTATACTTCAGTCTTTGCATCGAATCCGTTTTGCACGTCATCGAAACGAATCGCGCGCAGTAGTGTGCGCGAGCCAACTGGTAGTGAAATGAATTCTCATAGCTATGTTAGCCATCTATTCTTTCTTCCGACTGATTACCCCACACAACCCTATTTTGTCTCGTCTGCAGCTGTCGAACGCGAGGTTGGGCTGGCATATCGTGAACAGTTTGTCATGCTGTCCGTGCTTTCTGCCTACACACGGTCACTTCACTTGGACTATCTTCCTTCTCTTCAATGACCCACGGGCACACATATGGCTTTCCCATCTGCACTCTTGCAGTCATGTAATCGAAAAAATGAACCTTTCTACGGCATTCCGAAAAGTAGGATTGAACATGTCTGCACGACAATTTCGCGCTCTAACGTGAAGACCCTCAAAGTGCTACTCCATCCGCATTCTTCATTGTTCATCGTGAAGATCGCTGAGTTATACCCCGTCTCACTTTCGTATGTATGAGTGATAATGCTGCGGCACGGGCAATTATAGCACGTACACCTGATGTCATTTTTCTTATTCCTTTGTTGGTAAACCATCAATACGCAACTAAGGTGCAACTTACTGATTCGAACCTACAATGTTGAAGAGCAAATTGCTTGTTTCCTTGTTTTCGTGTTTGTTTAAATGAATCTGCCAACTCAGGATAGTAAGCACCGCACATTTCACAAACTCGTTCGATTTATCTGGGAGGGTAGTAAAGTAGACGAAACAGGTAGTTGTGAGAATACATTCATTCCCAAGTAAGCTGTAAAATTCGTAAAACGAGTTAAAGCGGCTCAAGAAGCCTTCCTCTTGAATGAGAATGAATAAAGCACAAGTGAGCTAGAAGTCACTACAAAGTCACATCAGCATAGCGATGAGAAGAAGAACTGATTGCTAATTCGTTCTAAACCTCGAGCGACGAAATATAGAGTAAATGTAGAGACGCACACTAGTTTGGTTAACCGCACCAGAAATTCCTAGAGAGGACTTTTTATTGCAGGTGACTGAACCAGTATGCGTCTCTGCATCCACATTGTCTTTCCACCTCTTTAACTATCTCCAAGTGAGTCTTTGAACTAGTAGTGAAGTAGCAGTCGTAAGAGGTTTTCGGTAGATAGGAATCAAAACGTGACGACGCCGACACGACGTCTTTAACGCGGATTGCGGTGTGCGGAACGCTATGTTTCCTTCACAACGCACCTTGACTGGTTACAGATTAGCGTTCCAGAGGGGAAATAACACGCTCAAATGAACGCATACGATCGCGCTAATCATGATCTCAGTCTTACCCTTCCAAGCGAACAAATTCTCTAGTATTCTACTGCGAGTGAAACTCGTTTTAGGTATGTTTTGAAGTTAACATTTTGCCAGTTCTGATCTACAGAACAAGACAAAGACTTCCTGTTTCCAGGTGCAACTACACCAGTTTCACAAGCCTGTTTCTTCTACTACTCTTCCTCAGTAGAGAAGAATAGAGCCGAAGATTCAGCAACTTCCAAACATCCATTCTTTGTTGGTGAAAAGTACTGGGATGCGAATAATATGAATTCATGCGTCACGTATCTCGGATTGGGACGACTCCAAAACAATCTCGCAGATCTTCGTTGCGTATGCGGTCCAGTTGAGTCAGACCACCTCGTGCTGCGGTTGCGTACAAACCCGCACTGGTTAGCGCTAAGGCTGCGTTCATACCAAATTGAATGAGAGTTTTGGCGCATTCGCGTCATGCATGAGATACGTATCGGTCAGAAAATGAGAGTATTGGCGCATCGGCGCATTGGCGTATCGGCGCATTCGCGTCATGCATAAGATACGTATCGATCTAGAAAATAAGAGTATTGGCGCATCGGCGCATTGGCGGATCGGCGCATCCGCGCATCCGCGATTTGAGAGAATTGGCGCATTCGCGTGATTGATAACATACATATCGATCGAAAAAGTGAGAGTATTGGCGCATCGGCGCATTGGCGCATCGACGCATCCGCGCATCCGCAATTTGAGGGAATTGGCGCATTCGCGTGATGGATAGGATACATATCGATTGAAAAATGAGAGTATTGGCGCATCCGCGATTTTGGATATTTGCCATAACAGAAAAAGATCAAGAAATGAAAAGAGAAGAAAAAGAAATCAACCGCACGTTGGCACGTGCCGCGTTCAAAAGGGTGACGTGGCACGCCAATTCTCTCAAATCGCGGATGCGCCGATGCGCCGATGCGCCAAAACTCTCATTCGATTTGGTATGAACGCAACCTAAGTGAAACTATATCACGCACGCGCTTATCCAGAATTCTCTCGAAAACCTTCATGGTGTGACTGAGAAGCCGTACCGGCCGATAATTCGATCATTCTGCTGGAGAACCCTTCCTCTTGAAGATTGGAATGGTTATGCTTGCAGTCCAATCCTTGGGGACGCAACGCTCTTTCACTATCAGGTTGAATAAAGAGGACAGCCAGATGGACGGATCCCAAAGACTTGACTTCCAAATTTCGGCAGCGATGTCGTCAGGTCCGGTCGCCATACCATTGTTCATCTTCTTCAGCGCTTCTGTAACCTCTGCAGGAGTGATCATGGGGACAGCCCCTCTGTTGGAACTGCATCCTCTATTGGCGGGTGAGCAAACTCCTCAGTTGAAATTCTTTCAAAGTATGCTTTCCATCTTTCACGAACATCTGGAGGCTTTGACAGAAGCTGTCCTTTCTCGTCCATGATACCGTAGAATTTCTCAGTATCCTCAGTCCTTCGATTTTGTGATCTCACAAGTTTGTACAGATCTTTCACACCTTCACGAGTGTCCAGCCTGCGGTACAGTTCTTCAAATCGGGCCGCCTTAGTTTTCGCTACAGTTTTCTTCGCTTCTGCTTTCGCGAAGCTGTAAGCGGTCCAGTTTTCAGCAGCGCTATCTTGAAGATAAGCGTAGTATAACGCCTTTTCTTTCTTACGCAGGACTGAACTTCTTCTGTCCACAGCCATGCTTCCTTATCGATGCGCTTTCTACCGGGCTTGTGTAGCCCAGTACTGTACCAGCAGCTGCTAAGATGTTCTTCTTTGCCACGATCCAGGTATCTTCAACAGAAGTGATGTTCGGCAGTGCCACCCGTACAATTACTTCAGCTTCGTTCTCTCTGAATCTCCACCACTTTATCCTCGCTGGACCAGTACGCTCCGCATACTTATGCTTTGGTGGTCGCAGTGAGAATGTGTCTACGAGTGGACGATACTGAGTTGCTACAGTCTCGTAAGGAATGATCTTATGTCCTTCGCTAGCACTAGGTCCTTTCTTCTCGTAAGGACGATATCGATTTGCGACGAGTTCCTTCCACTGTGGTACGTCGCCAGATGAGAATCTCGTTCCATGTACCACGTGTTCAGTATTATGAGATCACGGACATCGGCATAATCCAAAATGCGGTTGCCATCATCGTTTTGGGCGCCGTATCCAAAGCCGCCATGGCAAGGATGTCCGTCACTGTGCTTCCCGACATGCCCGTTTAGATCTCCGGCAACGAATAAGAGCTCATCAGCTGGTACTAGCATGGTCTTACTATCGAGCAAACCCCAGAAAGCTTCCTTTTCCAAAGCCGAGCATCCAGTTTGTGGAGTGTATGACGTGAAGAAATGAGCCTTCAGCGATTCGATGACAAAAACAACTTTCATCAGACAGTCGTCATATCTTTCCAATTTAAAGATGGCGTCGCGGAATTTCTCAGATAATTCCAACTCCGTTTCTCGTTCTAGCAATTCCATTATACAGAATTTTGTATCCTTCTCCAATATCTTTCGCTTTCGCTCCTGCCCACTTCGTCTCCTGGACAGCGCAGACATCAACTCTTCTCGCCTTCAGAGCTCCGCGACTTTCCTCGATTTTCCTGTCATCGACCCAACATTCAGAGTCGTTAATCGAGATGTGGCTTGATTGAGGGCTAACTTCTTCAGCCTACCACGCCCTTGCTCAGTAGGTAGCCCTTGCTTTTCATTTGACATGCCAATCGGGCGATAAAGGCGCGCGTCGCTTCCGGGGTACGCCCTAGCCTTTTCCTCTACATCATAAATGACCATCGTTCATTGTGTTGTGACTCGAGCATTCCTCGACCGACTTGTCACGAGGGTCTGTCGCCGGAATAGTATCGTCCGTGTTTGGCCTACCCTGACTAGGTAGTTTCCAGTGGCACCACGTGGAGGAGCGGACACCACCACCTCCATCGAAAACACTGTGGAAAGAAAAATATTGGAGGCACTAGAAATAAGAAGATTATCCCCAGAAATATATAGCAAAGACGGGCTACGTGACTCTTCCCAGTTAATCACATGACCGCAGTGACTTACGCTGTGGAATGAATGTGATATCACATATCACCATAGTCATAGCACGTCCACGCTATTTAAGGGTAAGGATAGGGTGGGTCAACCATTTCCAATTCCGCAACCGGCTAAGATAGGTAAGTGGCAGCAGCGAGTCAGCCAGAGTCAGCCTAAATCTGCTGACTCATTTCATAGTGCTAATATATAAAATAAATTGCTCTATTTCAGGCTTGAGAAAGGCGCTAAGCGCCGAAAGCTCGCCAAAAAGCGCAAAAAGCTCAAAAGTTCTTTTGCAATATTTCGCGCTTTTTTGTGGATTTTTTAGTCTTTTGACAATAAACTTTTGGAGCCTCAAATTGTTATCCACACATTCAGATTGGCATGAGGCCTCGAGACAGAACAATACTCATAAATATATGAGTAATAGAGAAACTCATTTTTCCGTGCACTATTCCTTCGGCTGAGGACGGGGACAGTATTTGATTGAGTTGTGCTTATCTGTTGACAAGAGAGAAGAACTGGTACACGTTCTCCATAACTTATCTCGACTGACGAACAGTCGTTTGTTATAGCAACAGTCTTCTCATTTCAACAAAGCACTTTCCCGAGTTTCCACGTTCTATGATAATTTTTTGTGGGTGAATAGAGGATTATAGTGGTAGACTTTCAAGAAAGGGGTCGCATATAAATACCTGTGACAGGGGGTCGTGAGATAGGGGAATACTGTAATGTGGGACATAGCCTTTCTCCACTGTAGTTAACATTGATCCAAAAGACCACATCACCTCTTGAAGAATGGGCGGCTTTGTGTAGCTCTGGGGACACCGTGCCTAAAGTGTTCTTCAACGAAAAAATGGTGATATACTGAATCTTTTGCTGAGGATAATTCATGCTCTATGACCGGACAAGTTGTGAAGATCTGACAATTAACTTTTCTGAACCTGAAAAAGGTAATCGATATCATACCTCCACCCTCTTTAGCAGGCTGTAGGACCAGAAAAAAAGGTAGCCATGCGATTACCGTAGTTTTTCATCCAAAAGTCGTCTCGGGGCTCGAGAATGAGATATAATCATGATGGGGTGCATAATGTCCTCCAGAACGGTATTTGAGCACCTTCAATAAAAAGCTTCGTCGCGCAAAGGTTGTGAAATGAAATAGGGCACAAACAGAAATAAAGAAAAGGAATGAAAATCAGTGTAAATTCAAAGAACAAAAGTAAATATGACTCATCGCTTCTTTTTGACACTACTTCAATTTAACATCTTCTCATGAATTTCACTGATCAGATGGAGATTATTTAATTTCGCGGATAATATCAATATAAAACGCTGCTAATTTGTATTTTTTGCATGATCATGATTCCATGCTTCCTAGGTAGCCGTTCTTACTGAAAGTCTTCCGCTACAAGCTTTCATAAGTTCTGGCCCCGCCTTCGTGGTTGGGGTCGATCTACCTGACCACGGGGAAGGTTGTTATACTCCAATAGTTCTGGAGTGTGCCTTCAAAGTTTGCGAAAACAGCCACACAATGGATATTGCATGTACATAATTAGGTGATTATCTCTGCAAATATTACAATTCGGTTCGAATGGCCTAGAGAGAGAAAAAGTGATGGAAATGGCCAGTAATCGCTAGGGCAATGGAAGGGAGATGAAATTTCATTGTGGGCAGAGCTTTTGTGCTATTGTGAGGAGCTTGAACTAACGATTTGTCGAGTGGTTCCGGAAGAGTCAGAAGACTGGGAATAATGAATAAAAGTGAGAGGCAAGTGCTGCTAGCTGCGGCCGCAACTAGCTGCTCTCAAAAAACAGTCAGGAACAGTGGTCACTTCATTACGTCTAATGTCAGGGAAAAAAGTGCAAATTTATTAGAAAGAAGTTGAGAAGGTGCACAATCTGCGAGGGAGGGAGATGCCTTCCAGAGGTCAATACTCACAACTTGACAGTAACATTAACAGTAATGTTGACAGTAACATTAACAAATTTTAGAACATTATGATTTTTCTTATCTGCATGATAATGATATTTTCAAACACTGTAAAATACAATGATATTGCTCGCTTACCAGCCAGCGTTCACTGTTCAAAAAGTCAATAAAAGGCAAAAATGATACCGCTCTTCTGAAAATTCTCGCCACTCCGTCCGATGCCGTGTGGTCAATCCAGGTGCCATTTGCCCGTCTTGACGGCCTTGACTCAGAGACCTTTTCGTGGCCCTCTTTTACGAATTTCTAAGATGTGGAAGTATATGAAGATGATGGAAATATGGAGAAAGTATGAAAGAGGATTATTTTGTTTTCCATGTGAGCCATAATGTCTAAATGATAGACAAGGATTTCAGCGTTACCTGCTCCACCATTTTCAGTTTCGCAACGTCCTCAAGAAGGTTCTCGATATATTGTTCTAAAGCAAAGTCACGGAAAATGACAAGCATTGGATCTTCGCTCAGAACCTCCACATTTATGAGCTGATAACTTTGAATGAACACATGGCACACGAGAACTGGAAAGTTATAACTAGTTTCCAACGGAACTTTACCTCAGTACATGGAATGACGATTTTTATTCTATCGCCTAATCGTTTTTAGTTGTTTCATTGATAATATTAGGTTGGAACATAATTTCTGTCACACAATGACAAAAAATTTCAAATTCATTTTTCTTTATTTGTGTCTAACTTCAATCAACAAAATATGCACCATTATGATCAACAATATGTTGCCAACGAATAGGGAGATTATATGCCTTGCTTATAGAAGTCTGGAGATTTCTGGTCGAAGAAAGTCTGGAGGCCGATTTTGAGATCATCGTCATCTTTGAACTGCCGTCCATCGAGGAAGTGGCTCAGAGATTGGAATAGGTGGTAGTCAGTTGGGGCCATGTCCGGAGATTACGGTGGACGGGGGAGCTTCGTTTAAGCAAGGTCCTGGATCCTTTGACACGCCAACTTTGCCACATGTGGGTGAGCGTTATCGTGGAGGAAGAGGTCTTGGTCCATTTTTCCGGTAAGTTTTGCCGCTCCGGTGTCCAATTGCCTGCAGTAGAGATCGGCAGTGGCTGTCGTGTTGGATGGTAACAGTTTCCTATTTTTTTGAAAATTTTCAAAAAAAAAGTTTTTTTCTCAATGCAATTTTTTGAAATTTTTCCTGTTCCAATTTGAGCCGATCGAGCCGTCGGGCTGCCGCCATATGAGAGACAGTACCTGGGTCCATCGACTGGTTAATTTTGTTAGTGGCCTCGCATGCTGAGGAACCGAGGCGGTGTTCGTGAATTTTGCACCTTTCGCGAAATTCGTAAATTCACTGCTAGTTGAAGCCGTAGAGAATATGAATGTGCTATTCAGAAGCCCTTTTCAGACGCTTCATATACCCCCCACTACCAAATGCTCCCGAAGCTTCCACAGTTTTCCCCAAGGAAAACAAAAAGTGTGACAGAAATTATGTTCCAACCTAATAGTTATTATCGTGGCTCTCACTATAGAATCTTGATGCTTTTACCCTGAAGGATAGCGTGAGCTACAGTAGTGAGGTGAACCGCAGTAAGGAAAATTTCACATTTGGGTCGGGTACTTGTATACATAAAGTAGCGGTCGAAAACAATAGGTTATGCCAAAAGTCTTGTAGGATTTTTCAGGAAACATCAACAACTCGTACTTACTTTTAAACAGTCTGGACGGTTCAATATGGTAGAACGTAACAAAGCATGCAATGACTGACCCGCTACAATCCGTGGAGAAAGCAACAATGCTCGTAGTTGATATCCACCAAACACGCGATGTCTTCTACTATGAGTGGTCTCGCGGCAATAAAACGACGGAAATTTGCGACTCCATCGATGCTGCATTGGGCAAGGGATGTATGGGCTATGAGATTTGCGTCGCTCGTTCGTCAGCTTCAGCAACGGCGAGATCGACGTGGAAACAAGCCACGCTTGGGACTGTGCTGGTTCTGGTACGCAAAGGAATGCTTTGCGAGGTGCTGGTACAAGGCGAGACAGTCACCATTGCCGTGAGCACCCACCAGCTCCAGCAGCTCGCGAAAAATTCATTGATCATGACTAGCCTGCAAAGGCGTTCGCTGACTTCTTCGACTCTCCGACTCGAACCCAGAGTTCTGGGAGGAATCAACGATCTATCTATGAGGTGGCAGAGTGCTGCCGATAACAATAGTGAGTGAGTTGTTGCCTAATTGTTGCTTGTTGGAATAAATAATAATAAAAACTGATGACCGAATAAAATCCTACAATAATACATGCAGTTTTTGATTTTTGTTTATAAGGTTAGGAGACGCTTACACTTCTCGTTCAAATTTTTCTTCATGTTTTGGACGTTGCTCAGTGGAACTTCCGAGGCATGCCTTCCAGAGAATGGAGAGCTTTTCGAGAACCGTTTTTTGCATCACATGGCAGTACAGTAATGCAACATATTACTGGCTTTCATTTTCCTCAACGGTATTACGAGAAATGGATGAAGAAAAATGTTCCTAGAACGTGACTTCAATAGGCTTATTGCATTGCGTACTACTTGTAGCGCTGCGCATGTGAAGATTCAGACGCGCCCTGCGATCCCACGTATAAAATAAGCAAACTGAGTAGGGAAGAGGAGTTTTATTCTTGGCATTAAAAAGCGTAGGACTCTTTTACGCATTTTTCATAAAGGCTTTTGCAACGAACGGATTTCAGTAAAGCACCACTCATCTCACCATGAAGTGGTTTTGAATAAGCGATCTAGGAGGAGATAAATTTGCTTGCAGTCGGACACGCATAGTGGGAGCAGAAAGTTACACAAGCAGTCCCGTTCTTCGTCCGCGACTGCAGAGGACGACGGGGCGGGCATTCACTTCGGCCCCTCGGCCGCCTCTTTGAGAAGCTGTATCCTACATGGATTCTCACGTTTTCGCGTCAAACTCTGCATGCGGCCCCCATTAGGCAAGTACAACAAAAAATTATGGGTAATAGGAAAATTCGTTTCTCGTGCGCGATTCCTTCAAGAGAATTACATCACAGATGAGTGAACGCATTCAAACATTGATTCTTCTAGTTCGCTTGCAGACATTGGTCCCATACCTATTTTCAGAATTTTGGCGTGATTATATGTCCCTGTCCAACAATTTTGTCAAGTGAGTGATGCTGACTTCCAGAAACCTTCAGTGAGATACTTATCTCTATATTAGATGAGTATCATTTTTATTTCCATTTTTCTTCTGCTGTTATTGCGTATAAATAAATGATTTACCGAAGATCTCGTCAGTTCTGCTGGCTACGCTTCTTGCCTCTACTCTCTTTTTTTTGGAGGTAAACAAGAGATCGAATAAGATTACCTTCTTCTGTTGTGTTCCTTGTATGCTTTTTGTTACACAACTCCAACCAGTCCTCTTTCCAATAACTAGCACCCATAACATCTGTGTCGTTTAAATGAGTAGGACTCACAATTCCTTTGTGAGTGAATACGATGTATAAGGTTAATATCACAAATCTCATCGCAGTAAAGAATGCGTGGAAATCTAGCCTATTCGAACTCAAGCTCTGAAATCAGAGTTGCTAGCAAGACAAAATGCTAAGTGATAACATGCAATGGGCGGCAACTAAAGCAGGATTTGAGCTGCACAGGGTGAGGCAATAGCGCTGAACGCTTCACAAAGTCCTACCGTTCTGACTAGAGCGAAGGTATCAACATGAATTTCACTCAAAGTGTAGATGATTAACAAACATTTCATAAAGTAACCTTACAGTTTGATAAGATCGCCTTTGGCACCTATCCCCATCAAGCGACGAAGACAGCGTGGAAGAGTATATGTCGTTGGGTGCAGCCGATATTCGTGCAAATTGTCCTGAACATCCGCCAAAGTAGACCGTCAGGTATTGAATTAACAATGGGGAGTGCTGTGGGCCTCGTCCTCAGGAATACTTTAAAAAATAACTGGGTAATCCGTAATCACGTTGTTTGGTAGTCATTACTTAGCAGTGGGGAAGTCTTGGAGGTATTTCGGAGACCACTACAAAACACGTCTTGTGGGTCTGGACTGCTTTGTGGTGGAAGTTGTACAGGTTAAGTCTAAGATAAGATAATCTCCGGGATGTATGTCTCTCCTAACGATATCATTGATTTGACTCTGTAGATTGATTGGATTTTGACTCGAATATCGTCAAATTTACGGGTTTTCGGTACTCTGTCGCACCAGCTCGCGACAGCACCCCTCTAGACCGTTCTGATGTCAAGCTACTCAGCAATTCCATTTTGAGTATTTTGTAGCGCAAAGCCTACTCTCACAGTTCAACTACTCCTCACAGTTCAATAGCTGCTTTTGAGACTATTCCTACGAGAGCAAGGGACTTGTACCCAAGTCAAATCCTTTTCGCCGCGCTCTTCAGAGCGCTCAGGCCGAGGGCGATGCTATCGGGCTTTAGGGCATATTATGATAGGTTAGACACTCAATGCCACAGCAATGTGTACACTCTGTGCACAAAGGAGAAAATAAAATAGCAATAGTTTAGGTTCGAAATTCTTGAAAATTTCAGTAGAAAATCAGCTGTAGCAGAAAATTTTCTCTTTCTGAAGGTTTCTTTCTTAACATAGCGCTTGAGCGGTGAGATTGATGAGCAGCTATTTCCTTGAACGCAAAGATACAAGTAAAAATTTTAGTAAACGAATTTTTCCTATACTTCCGAGGTAAAGGATAGATGGATGTATTGTAAAATACGCATCTTCCAGAAAAATTTTTTTTGCCATGATTTCCATCAACCTCACTGGTAACTTCATCATATCCGCAATCCATGGCAATCACACCCCTCGGTGATGGAGAGCGCAGAACTGCACGTCCTCGCGTTTAAGAGAGGGTGTTATGTACAAATGTCGGCGTTCGCACAGTGCGCGGCGCATGCCGCGCGCAGTATCTCTGGCATGCTGCCATCATTGGCTGTAGGTTGAGTAGCTAGCTATATAACAAATTGCTGACTTTGAGACCATTCGAACTGTCGCATGTATCGTTAAAGGCACCAGGAGGATAACGAGAAAGTGAGGACTGGAAGTGCATGTTCTCTAAAACAAACCTTTCACTTCAAAGGAGTGATGTGTAGCGAACAAGCAGGGCTTGGAGCTGATCATGATCCCGCAGCACGGCTTTTCGATCTGCAGTTCATTTGCCAGCAAGACCACGACAACAGCCTCTCCGCTCTTTTGCAGTTTACACCCGTCTAGTGACGCAGAGGAGAGCTAAAAAGAAGGAAGGTCCGCAAATCCCTATTGCTCGATTTTTTCGCCGTTTTATTTCATTTTTTCTCTACTGTTACGCTACTGAGCACCCTCACTTTAATATCTCATAATGTGTCGATTAGCCCTTCCGATGTCTTGAAGATCAATTCGAAAAGTATAGGAAGGTGATGGGGTTACGAGATGGATTAATCATTTTTCACGTCGAAAATTCCTCCTTGCCCAGAGCTTGTTTTATCCACTTGCAGTAGGAATTTGTTTTACCTAGTCCGAAGCCTTTCCTCGTCCCTGATCGTAAGTTGAGAATGCATATCGTTTCGCGGAAGTGGCTTTTATCGAGTAAAAGGAAGGAGACGTGAATCTCAGCTCGAGCCTAGAGAGGAGGAAGTGTTAAGTATGAGTGAAGCAATATCACTGTGAATGAAGGGGGCTAGCCCGTGGGCTCACTCTTCGGAAATTTTTCAACCGTTTTGGGCTCTGACTAAGACTCGTATCCTTCAGTCTAGAGGAGGTGAAACGATGTCCCTTTCAAAACACAGATGAATTATCCTCTGTGTGTAACATAAGATAATGTTTGGGTGCTAATGCAGTTGCAGGGGTGAGGGGATTCACTTATTTTGGCGGTGTCTTCGCACACATGATACCATCCTGAAATTATTTTGTACATTCCAGTGTGTTCCTTTACCTTAACCTTACCGAAACGGTAGTGGTTTTTCCCCCGACTAAGGCATAGGTGAAATCGTAGGCGGAAAAAAGCGCCGGACACCAAGCTCAGGTGAAAGATAGATAGCAGCATGTTTCCCGTAAATCAATGTCAAATAATACCGTTTAAAGTTTTGGATGCTTCTCAACTCTTAAGATACAGCGCGCTGGCTTGCCAATAGAAGGTGCGAGCGATACGCGCCGCGCGAGCGCCGATGTTTATCTCAGCGATCGGAGGAAAGTCATGTAAATCGGGTTTCTAACTCCGTTGCAAATTACAGTTATAGCTGTCAAACGATGCGAAATGCTTTGAATTTCCTCTCGGTAATGTAGAGAATCGATATGGCAAGTACGAGGGTGTATGGTGGTATCAATAAGTTACTATAAAAACTAGATTAATGATTGATAGTCTATCCATAACTGTAATAAGAATCATCATTGATTTATAGCCATGACTGATAATAGTCACTTATAGAATGATCATGAATAAATTTTTAAGATTTTTACGAGCTGATAATTAACAGTAGAACTTTCAAGATTTCCATGAGTAGAAGATACTCATGAAAAAGTTGATCTGCTAGAAGGAGCTGATCTCAGGTGCTCGGAAGGCATCCTCTCATCCATAAAGCACAAGAGTGCGCGTGGAACCCTTTCGAAGTGGTTGCTTTTGCGATTGTTGGAGCAAAGCAAAAAATCCACCACACGTTTTCCCAAATGGATATGCTGTATTTGAATTTCATTCCGGTCACTTTTTTCTAAGGATTGTGATTTTGTCTTTTTTCAGTCCCTACCTTTTTACAAGCTGCAGGACGATTGTGACATTTTCATAATTGTTATAGATTCCATTGAAAGGTGCAACGACTGCACTTTTTTTTATGAAAAAAAGCCTTCATCATTCAAATTCGAGCGATAGCGGAATTTTCCAAACAATGGTGCTTGTCACGACGATCACTCGCAATCCGATTCCCCATTGCACCCCGCTGAAGATTACCATGTCATGCAGCGAATTTGACGCCAGATCACGTGTAATTTGACACCCCAAGCTGTAGAAGGAGTGTTAATTTGCCCAGTTGCTACCGCAATCACTCTGCACAGTGCAGCCCGAAGCGTGCTTGCTTGCCGCTCTGGCCGTTTGAGAAAGGAAATAAAACAAAAGCGCAGTGATCGTGTGAAGGTAGAGGAGCGCAGAAATCGCCACAAATTACTGATACGAGACCGTCACCTTGAAGCCAATCGAGATGTCATTATGGTCATGACACGACGTCAAATTTGACCTGCACATAGACGCAAAGTTCCGCGATGGTGTCACTTTTGCAGTCCGCTCTCACTATTGAAGTTAATGGAGCTGTGTCTGGTAGTCAACGGAGGCAATACATAACAAATATGGTGATAGGAATTCATTTGTCACAAATTACATTAGTTCGAAGAGCTTTCGCATTTGTGGATTTCATCGCTTCATAAGGTCATGAATGCTGAGTCGATTGCTCGCTGATTGAAAAAGATTCTGTCCTTTCATTCCTATCCATAGGACTGCTGCAATTTTTCTTCCTTCATAGACTGGACACCCACCATGGACAGAGTTTACCTCCTGAAATCACTATAGCAGATCACAAATTGCTTCCTATAGCGTGTTTTCCTACAGGCAAACTTATTGAATGATGTCAGTTTTATTGCAAATACCGGGATGTGTTTCATTTTGGAGTTGAGTGAAATTAATGATACTGTGGCTTAGCACAGAGTCACTTGGGTGGTAGTTATAAATTTTCACCATGATAACAAGACAAAAAAGAAAGTAGCCCTCGGCTGGCCTCTTATATCACAGAGCCATGCGAAAAAAACAACCTGCTCCATTTTTCAAAGCACGTGGGTAAAGGAATCGTCCACATGACCGTGAAGCCTCATTGCCGCACTCTTTGCAAGCCCCATCCAGTCAGACGTTACCTTTGGGAGCTCTATCTCAGCTGAACTCCTGCTTTTCGCATATAACTTTGTATGCGGCTCTTAGTAAGCAAGTATAAATAAACATTAGGTTGGTGCACAGGTCTTGCGGCACATGCAACCTTTTTTCCAAAAAGTTATGGCTGCATTTTCCAAACTGGAATCTGTTGAACCATTGTCGCACGGTGCTTCCTCCAACACTGTTGGGCCAACACACCTGGGTAATTTGTTGAGCTGTCTCTACTGCGGATTGACACAATTGGTTGTTGAAGAAAAATATTGTCTGAAGTTGCTCTTTTGACATGCTCCGAAAAGTCTTGGGAAAAGGGGGTTATGAAGCAATGGTGAAACGGCAGTTATGTCATCAGATATGAAAATTCTCTTCAGAATGTACTACTGAGACGCAAGGGGAATGACTTTTCACTTAGCAATGAAATAAACAAAGAATAGTAACACAAAACGCTGAGAACATCCCGGACAACTTAATAGTATTTGGAGTACTGCAGAATAGAAGTGAGATCAAGCGAAACTCTGGAGCTTAGCTCTTCCTTATTCTTCGCGTCACCTTTGCAACATGCTGGAATACAAAATTGTGTTGGAAGGCAAATCAGCTGTTTTTGGTAAATAATGAAAGCGAGTGTTAGCTAGTCTCTGTACATGTTTAGCATAATGTGCAGCCCCTGCTGTGTGATACAGCCTGAAAATAACCTGGAGCAAATGGATATGAACTGAAATTCAACTATTGCTAATAAGTAGAGGCGTCTTCCAACTACTCTTCCACTAGTGCGCCTTCCCATCGTTAACAGAGAGTACCCAAATTTCATGTTTAGTCATGCTGTCTGATTACGATGTCACAGGCTTTTCTGGCCATTCATAGTGCTGCCTTGTTTGACTGACACACTTGGCAAGGCACCCAAACTGCCTACAAATTCTGGAGGACATGAGTATTTACGGGGTCTGCCGATTGTCACATAATTACAGAAAGCTTTGCTGCTGCTTTAGACATGCCTATCTACTCTCGAACATCCAAGAATATCATTCTTTTCATTGTACGTGGAAACACCGCAGACACAGTGGGTTGGTTAATCATCTCTGAGAGAATGCCAACCATTCCATCGGCAACAGATAGCATTCTCACTCGACTACTTGTCTGAATATAGGATTTTCAATTTGAGCCGATTCTTGCATTAACTGAGTGAGACCACCTCATATATATTCTGAGTAAATCACCGGAGTATGCTCTTAGTAATTCGCACTAGGTAAAGTTCAAAAATAGCGGAAACAAAAGAAATTTTAGAAGTGTTGCAAAATTCACGCATTGACCTAATATATGGGTAATAGAAGAGCTGAAACTTCTGTGGATGATTCCTTCAACTTCCTTCACTCGGCGATAATTTTTGTGAATGGCACCATGGTGACAGTCTTTCGAAAGGGAGGGTCACAATGGCGCAATTTTGAAACATTTTTAGGGCCCAACGAGTTCTTCCAACTAAATGCTTGACCCCGACCCTGAATACAAAATGTATACTGTAGGAAATACCACTTCTCCAGTGTAGTTGACATTAGTCCAGAAGACCACATCACCGGATGAAGGACGAACAGTCTTGTGTAGCTTTTGGAACACCGTGCCTAAAGTGTTCTTCAAAGTAAAAAATGGTGATGTACTGAACCCTTTGTAGAGGGTTAATCTATGATCTATGACTGGGAAAGTAGTGTAGGTCGGATAAGTGTCTTTTCCAAGTTTGAAAAAAGGTAATCGTTATCACACCTCCACTCAACACTGTGCCTGAGATTTTTCAAAATATTGGAAAACAGAAAAATCTAAAATGAAAAATCTAATAGGAATTAGAGCCATACCTCCACCTCTGCGAGCAGTCTTTAGAACCAACAGGAAGGTAGCCATACAATCATTGCCCTCATATTCCGAATAATCGAAATGGGGAGCGAAATGCCCTCCGGGATGGTATGAGAGAACCTTCAATAGATTATAACTTGCACTATCTACATACCACTTCCAGGGCCACCTACCTCTTACTTATTGAGCAACGAAGTAAGTATATTACAAAGAGGCAGTAAACTGGTTATTGGCTAACTGTAACATTATTTCGAATTTCCTACAACCAATTTTTTAATACTTTTAGTATCGCGCTTTACTACTACTTCTCTACTACTTGCAGCGAATAAACTTAGTTTTGTATCAACATTTGACAATATTAGCAATTACACGTTCTTCCTTGTATCTATTATGCTTCAATACGCCTTTTATTTTTACAATCTCTTCAATGAAGTTTTTATAAACTGAACACGTATAGCGATCTAAAGTGCTTCTGTATATAAAAACTTTCTGTGGACTGAAATCACCTCGTGACACACCTACGATTGTTTACAGGTATTGCTACTGATTGAACAAAAACTGTTATAAAGCAAATAGTCTAGCAAATAAAGCAGCACTCCAGTATTATAATTTTTATTCCCTGCAGTAAATTTCCTACCTGCATTCTTGAAACATTTCATGAGAACTCCCGATATTTTTATAACAAGAATATGGTTGTAATCATGAACATATCAATAAATCGCTGAAAAGAACTTGAGGGTATTTCCAAAGATACGATTTTGCTGAATACTAATATCAATTCTACTTATAGACCAATACAGTTTGGAAGTCTTATTCCTATTTTCTACTAACCCGGTGCAATTTACGAACCGTTTTCTTCATATGTGTAAACATACTATGTAGTTCCTGTGCTAATGATTTGATAGTATTACAGTGAGACCCGTTATGAATCTGAATTTCCCAGGATTTTTATGCAATTTAGGAAGAGCGTAAATGACTGGCAGATCTCTTTCAATATTATACTGAATTTCACTGAAGACTGTATGTTTCTGTGTTATGGCTTTCCTTTCCACCTCTTGCATTTTTTTGAGCATTATTAGTATTTTGGTAACCATACTGTATACAAAACGCTTCATCTGTCTGTCCATCCGTCCCTCCGTCCCTCTGTCTGTCATGAAATTAGGCATAACATGGAAAGCAATCCGTACAGATGGAAATACGTCTGAGATGGGTAGGGTATGGGACAAGAAGCAAATAGCACACATGGACCAAGATAAACTCCGGCAACGGTGGGGGGCACTCTAATGTTCATAACAAGAACCGTTAAATGGGTTGCAATATGACTCAAACGTGGGGGAAGGATAAACTAAGGTCAGCGATGGGTTTCTAAAAGTCATGAAAGAAGCTTGGACGGAGCGCACCCCAAGTGGGCTGCCCCTACAACAAAAACCCATACTAGGATAAAAATGGGGGTAGTCAGCAGTGGCTAGAGCTTTGAGAGGAAGAAAAGGTTCACGGTGCGCTGAATATTCGTGGTGGTGGCCGGAGCTTAGACGTTACATGAAAAACAACCTATGGAAATAGGGACAAGTTTGGGATGGGTAGGGCATGATACTAGCAATAAAGAACACACATGGACCAAGTTAAGCCTACAGTGGTCGTAAAGTGCACTGGAATCGGCCCTCATATCGAGAATCGTTCGTTCGGTTCGAGAATGGTCCAAATGTCTGGAAAATATTGGCTTAGGCGAGCCATGTGTATCTGAATGTCATGAGAAAGGCCTGAGCACAGTGGGTGGAGTGCACTCTCAGTGGGGGGTCGTACAGCAGAACTACATGGCTCGGTTTCTACGCAGCCTTCAGACCACAAAAAAAATCGGCACCAATGACCAATGCCCAGGCTATCTTACAAACGCTTGGAATGAGAGGAAACTAGCCAACAGTGGGCGGAGCGTGATGTGGTAGTGAGTGGTGAGCATCATCCAAAAAAGCAAATTCGACGCCCATGACATTGCGTGTGTAGTAGTGTGCGCTAGCCTAACTGATCTATAAATAACTTGCTCCATATCGTACGCTATTTTCATTTATTTCTTGAGTATTAGTAGATCCTATTTTTTTACATATTATATCATAAATAGCTTTGTCCAAGAAGCATGCAAATCAAATTTCCTTGATGTTTTGTGGATAGTGAGTAGGAGAACGTTTTTTAGCTTCAAAAGTGATAGTGCCTATTCTGTGACAGGATTTCATTTTCTAAACGGAAAAATTCTATGGTAAGACTGAAGACTAATTTTCTGAATGTCTGCTTGATATCTACAGGGCGTACCAAAAAAAAGTAATTTTGCCCACGGCTCACATCCGGCAATTATACAAAGCATAGGGAAAAGAGAGAGATAAAAGTATTGGGGGCAAAATATTCCCGAAATATTTGTTCAGAAGTAGGAACAAGCTGTGGCTCCCTACATTCACCTTTATAAAAATATGGAGCTTTCATTCGGCGCAGTCGGGCTCCAGAGTACCTACAGTATCAAGGTCCGCTTAAAACAGTGAAGCCAGGTTTCGTGGTAGGTCTTTTGTGGAAAGCTTCCCAAGGATTGGTCCTTTGGTTCATGGAAGTCACAGAGCCCTTGCTGCTCGGACAACGCTGCTACGATCCGAAGTATCACTTTCCATGCCTTAAACCTGCCTCTGGAGGGGTTTCAGTGATTATGGTACATCCTGGTTCTTTGTAACGAAGGGCGCTGGAAACCCGGAAAAACGGAGTAATCAAAAACTCCACCCAGTATGAATTCCTTTAAGTACCTAGAGTGAACGGACTTTAGCAAGGTTGTGAACGAACGCGACGAAATTTCGGATTTTGCCCAGTTGAGGTGACACATCTTGTTCACCCTTTCTTCGCTCCCGTTCCTGCTCGTGCAGTAGGCTGCCACGGAGCACAGTGATAGAGTGAAGTGTGCTCTTGAATCTGGGGATGATAATACCTCAACAAAATTCGCTCAGTTTGACTAAAGTGGGGTTGTAAATGGAGGAGAGGAAATTACTTTTTTTGGCACCTCCTGTATTTTCACATAAATAATTATTATCAATTTCTTTCCTACTAGTTTTGATTCAATTCTGTACGTAGCATCCTTTCTGAGTAAATTTCTCAGACAGACTGCTTTAGTTATGTTGGAGTTTCCTACAAGCAAATGATATCGAAATTCTTGACTGATGTAATCTTTGACCAGACCACTATCACAAATAGATTTACGTGTAATGATTCAACTCTGTGCTAATAGGCGGCATATCAGCAGCAAGCACAACGATAACCTGGCTCCAGATTGATAGTCCAGCACCGTTTTCGCAGTTTCTCCATGAGCTCTCCATTTCGTCTGTCATACTCTATCACAACCCGGACGGGCAAACATCTAGAACGACAAACAAGCACAAAGTAAGTTCTACATATTATACCACTTGGGCTATCGGCACTACTGCGCGCTTCACATCATGGGCGTCAGTGGGATTGCTTTTTACAATGAATTTGCTCAGCACCACATCGCATTACCTCACGTTTGGGTAATAGTGGAATCCAAAGAGTATTTTTTGCTGGAAAAAGGACACACCAGAGGACGCCCCGCCCACCGTGGGCGCGGCGTAACTCGGTCCATGTATACTCCATTACTCCTGTCCCATGTCTTACCCATCCCAAACTTGTTTCCATCTCCACAGATCATTCTCATGTAACGTCCAGGATTCGCCCACCATCACAAATGCACCGCCCACTGTTGAATCTTTTCCTCCTCTCAAACCACTACAGACCACTCCTGCTATTTTTTCATTGCGTGTCATCCTACTAACAACACGCTCCGTCCATTGTAGGCGGTTCTCCACTTATTTTGAATGTGCTCAAGATAGCCTGGACACTGGTCATTACTACCAGTTTTCTTCCTTGTCTCAAGGCTATTTGAGACCTACTTATGAGTTTTTGTGGTAAGGCTCACCCACTCCGCCCACTGTGCCCACGCCTCTTTCGTGTCCTTCAGAAACGCATACCTGACCTTAATCCATCTTCCCCCACGTTGTGCCATGTTGAACCTATATAACAACTTTTGGTCTCAAATCGCAACATTTGAGTTCACGCTCTGCCAGGAGAGACGAACACACAGACGAAAAGTTTTGTAGTATAGTTTTATAGTAAATAACAGAGGGATGAATGCCAGAACATTGAAATTGATTTTCCTTACCGGAGGAATGTATACTTTTCTCACACACATAGAATATCATTATTCTTAAAATGATGCGAATTGCAGGAATGCTGTCAGATTACCTGCCATGGCTCGCTGTACGCAAAGTTGATAAATGGCAGTAAAGCCACTGCTCTTTTAAACATTCTGGCCACCCCATATGATGCGGTGTGATCAATCCAGGATCCGTTTGCAAGCCTGGCGTTGGGCTTCTCATAGGTTAGGTCTCCATCATAGTTTCCGACTCCCTAAAAATTACTTCCACGGAGCTGGTACTAAAGTGAGAATATCGAGAAAGTGAAGAAAGAAAAATGTTTTGTTGGTCATCTACTTTCATAAACCTCTTAATTAGTAGTCAACAGCCTAGACTGGAGCTAAACCACCTTGCTCATTCTCATCTCTCTTTGCTTGTGCTACTGCGAAGAGAAAGATGATCTTGCTGGCAATGAGGAGCCATTACAAGAGTATATCGTGGTAGAGTGGGTCCATAAGACTCCCACTGCATGGTATGTTTACTGAAAATCCCTACCTTTCGGGGAAACTTAGAGAAGCCCTTACTTAGTGCGCAATCCACTTCGCTGTAGCACTTTCGTACTTTTCGGTAGTTGTGCTATGATTGATTCTGCTTTTTAGTAACAGCGGAATCAAAGATACTCTTGGGCTGAGGCAACGAGATTATTGTGATGAAGATATATTATTATATATCTGGCTGAGGCAGCTGTAGAGAGCCTTTTTCGGAACCCGAAGATAATGTGAAGCTGTAAAAGAGCATCCAGATGCGTTTTCCATATTTTCTTCTAAGGCTCCGAAATGGGCGACTTAGCGAAACTTTATCCGGATGATGAATGTCATTAAAATCTCAGTGGCTCAGTCCAAGAATGTCATTAATTCTGCAAAAAAAAAACGCCGAGATTAATAGACAGCCGTGAATTTTCTCTGTGATAGGCTGTGACCCTACTGAAGAAGTGCTTTTCTCCTACACCGTAGCTTTTGAAGGGGCTGAAGATTACTTCACGAACACATAATATTCAGTGATCACAAGTATTCCACAGTTACCAGCTGCTCTAAATTTTCCTTCCAAACGTCCTCGAGAAAGTCGTCCACGTAGCGTGCCGGTGCAAAATTGCGAAAAATGACAAGTATCGGATCTTCGCTCAGAACCTCTACATTTACAAAGTGATAGTTTTTAATAAACGTGTGGCAGAAGAGCTCTGAAAAAAATAGAAGTAATTTCCGAAAATAATCTCCATCAAAGCATTGTCATTTTTTACTACTCATTTTTTCGCCCACATATGTACAACTGCAAATCAGTGCGCTAGCTTCCCACGAAATTCATCCCACTCAACAGTCACGCACAGCGAGGTAACCAAGCTAAATAATAAAGTAATTAGTATAGTAAATAATTTAGAGTTCATGAAACCGCAGCGGATGATCTCGCGATGGTGTGATGCTCGGAAAAGAGACTGTTGATGTCGATCGAAGATATCAGACGTGATGAAAAGTGTACCTCAAACTGCCCAACCAGGTCTCTATTCCTGTGGGTGTTCTCGAGGGTCTTTGCAAGATCGAACACATATTGAGAGTATTCCACTGTATGAAAAACCAACACTTAGTGGATGACGTCCCACCTCTGAGGTGCTCGTGCGGGTGGTACAAAATAAAATTTAGGAGGCAAGTATATGTAAGGTTGAAAATCCCTGAACTAAAGTAGGAAACTTAAGGTAGGTGCTCTCTCTAGATTATTTCCCTCACACTAATGGCATTTCCCCTTTCCCTTATAGAATTTTCGTCGTTCAAACTATACGATAATCACCGTAATTTACAAGTACATCTTGTCATGTGGCTGTGACAGCCTGCGGAATGCAGGCTGATTTTGAAATGGGAGCACAGCTTCATAGATTTCCCTTCAACTCGTAAGCTTCAGCTATTTTCGCAGTTCGGTCGGAGCCACCGGAGTGTCCAAGTCACCCCTTCAGATTTCCAATGGAAATACTATTGCCGGCCTGCTATCAATAGCACCAATGAACCGAGGACACTATCTCACTGCAGCTATGCAGCTACACTTCGCAAATTCTCTCTCCGCCGAATGCCTCCCAAAAAATCTTTCCACAATTTCCGTTCTTATCATACTGTTTTTGTTTTGTTTCGATTTTTGTGTCATTAGTACTACGTTTTCAAAAACAACACCTTACAAGAGAGAGCTGATGAAAAAGATGGAAAAAAGCTGTCATTACCACTTGTTCTCGTCTACCTGTTAACAATGGATAGGGATATGCTATTCTTCCAGTCAATTTTCTCAATTTCCTTCTGGGGTTTCCTTAGCCTGTGTAACTGAAAACTATAGCGAATTACCTTTTTCTGTTGTATCTCTTTCATACTTTCCATTACACAAGTTCAACCAGTCTTTTTCCCAGTGTTCGGCACCATCAAAATCTGAGTCCTTCAAGTTAATCGATACCAGATTTCCTTTCTGGGTGACGATAATGTATAGGCTCAGTAATAATAACACAAATGCCATTGTGGAATAGAATACGTAGGGGAACCTGATTGCGACCGCTTCTTTGCCGACTTCTGAAATCAAACTGCCTACTTACATGGAAGTGAGAGAATGCTCGTGAAATCGTATCAATGTAAAGCAGAAGGCACGGATCTTCCGCAAGGTAACTTTGCAAGCCCAGCTGAATGTCCTCGCTTTTCGTTGCATTTTTATTTTATTATTTACTGTATAAAATAATGCGCATTAAAAACGGATGAGGCATTCTACACATAGCATTTTATTCTGGGATGCGTCACGCATTCTATTTCCATCCGAAATCGTTTCTAATTGTATGTATTAGGTTGTAAGGAAAGTTCTGGCCGTTTTTCGCGTTTACAAGATGAATATAAATATGAGAGCGCGGTAACATGAATTCGCTAACATATTCTGTACCTTAGATAGACAAAAAGTTGCTCTTTCTGATTATATGTATCGTTCGGGATGCCACAAGGTTTGCGATTTATTAGGGAAGTTTTAAAGTAGTGCGAAAATGGCACTTTTTGGTTGACCTCACTTCATGACCTTTTGTTCAATCGAGTCCCAGCAAAGGCAACCACAAATGTGAATACTGCAAGAGGAGAGTGTGCAGCACTGGATGGAACACTTCACTTTGTTCCTGGTTTCAGGAATGCAGAAATGTGGTTTCAGAAGGGCAGAAATGAGAACGAGTTTCTCGAATTTCAAGTAATCAAATTGCTTCACCTAAAACGGCAGAACGCGATGAGCGTCCGTACTTGCAGGGGATATCCACAAGTATTGGCCCTCAACAAGCAAACTCAGTTGATCACCTAAAGAAGCCTCGACTTGAAAAAAAACAAAAAAATGAGTGCCGCGCGACCCCTCGGAGCAGCCATACCCGAACGCATTTCCCACACATCCACTTCCAGTGATTGAAGCAGCTGCAGGCTGAAGCCCTTACTCATGCATCATATTGAACATCTAGCGCTAACTAAGCCCCACTTTTCCAAACATCTAGACAGCGCCTTCAGTAGCAGTGTGTTCAGGAAGAATGGTGATTTTGAGTTGACGTTTTTTATTTCGCGCAATATTAATCATCAGCCCTTCAATAAATTGTGATATGTAGGTTTGTATAATGTTGACGAGAGTTTGGCGAATCGAATGGTGCTCATGTGAGAAAAGATGCACTCTAAGCCGAGTTATGATCTCACAAAGTTGAAATTGCACAAATAGGTCAGAACTTTCCTTACAACCTAATATTAGGTGTGTGCAGAATAAATGGCCAAAACGGACCACTTTTTTCAAAACGCCATAACTTCGCTCAGACACAACACTATCTGTCGAAATAAAAACTGTTCGAATCTACACAACCTTGCCAACGATCTGGTCAAGAAAATATGCAATAATGATAAAAGTCTGGATTGCGAAATTCAATAAAGTCAACGATGGCATTTTCAACAAGCATCGTATCGACGAACTCCTTCTGACGCAGGTTTGCATCGAAAAACCGGAGAAAGGGGTAATCCGTCAGAGATAGGTCTGGAGAATAAGGAGGATGAGGGACAGTCTCGATGCCTAACTGCATCAGTTCCTGCCGGGTGATTTGCAAAGTGTGGGGTTTTGCGTTGTTTTGCGCACCCAGCAAAAACTGATGCAGTTAGGCATCGAGACTCTCTCCCTTATTCCTCAGACCTATCCCCAACGGATTACCACTTTTTCCGGATTCTCGATGCAAATCTGCATCAGAAGGAATTCGCCGATTCCATGCAGGGTAAAAATGCCATTCTTGACTTTATTAAGTCTCGCAATCCAGAATTTGATCATGATCTCATATTTTCTTTACCAGATCGTTGACAAAATCCTGTAGATTCGAAAGGCCTTTATATTTATTTCGACAAATGAAGTTGTGTCTGAGTGAAGTTATGGCCAGTTATGTTTTGACCATTTATTCTGCACACACCTAATATAAAGTGAGGATTCAATTACACACTGACTTAGCTGAACAGCTATAGTACATATTAGGTTGATTCATAATAAATCGGACAAATGGTAGTGATGATTTCTAGAGATCATAACTCAGTAACGAATTAACGAAAATGGACACGCGAGGTACCGTTGGAATGAGTATGAAAAGCTCTTCAAAGTTCCGCAAAATAATCACTCCAAAGTGAATTCATTCCGCCACAATGCCGCACGATTTCAAGCGGTCCAGAGACCACATCCGCAACGTCATACTATTTATATCGCTATCTGGCCAGGAACCCGCGGATATCGGCAGACGTCTGATAGAAGTTCACAAGGAGCATGCCCCCGGCAGAAGTACACTGTAGTTGTAGCATTCGAAGTTTGCGTCAGGCGACTATTCCATCGAAGACGAAAACCGCGGTTGGTGGAGCGTACACGGCGTAGAGTACTGGGAGCTGCTCGATGAAGGTACCACAGTATCCGCCGACGTCTTCGTTCGTCAATTACGAGAATTGAAGGCCAATGTCCAAAGTTCGCTACGGCGGCGGTCACATGTCTACTTCCAGCACGACAACGTGTCTACTTCCACAGACCGCACTTCGCAAGATCGACCAAGGCCGAGCTGCTGTCGTACAGTTGGACCGTACTTCTATACCCACCGTACTCCCCAGACCTGGCTCCTTCAGATTTCCACCTTTTCTCCCACAGCCAACGCCACCTGGACGGCCAAGACTTCAAAACTCGCGACGAGGTCAAGGCGGCACTCGGCAACTTCTTCGAGCTCCAGCTTCCGGCTTTCTGGAGCAAGGGCATCCATGATCTGCCTATACCGTGGCAGAAGGTCATCGATAAAGATGGAGTATATTTCAAGTGAATCCCTGTTGTCGTAAAAAAGTTGTACGACAATGATTAAAATTGGTCAATTTGTCCGATTTATTATGAATCAACCTGATACAATTTAGTTTTGTACCCTTGTAAACGAGGATGGCACCAAATCACAAATCTTGCAAGGACGAAAGATTGTATTGGACGGAAGAATATCAAACCAAAGTTTAATCTTCGGACCATGCGCTTGATAGTCGCGCGAGTCGTATAGTCTGTACCACTTCGCCTCTTACATCACATGAAATGGATAATGGGACCGCCCCACATAAACTTCATCGCACCTCAGAAGGTCAATTTTACACTTTTTCGATAATGAAAATGATATGGCTGAGGAAAGTGAACACGTTAGACATAGGCAGCAACTAAACTGGATTTTTATGGTAACTGTGCTGCAGTCATAGCAAAACGACCGATTGCAGCAGATTTTTCTGCCACTGACTGTCAATAATGACGAAGATTTCCTCAAATACATAGAAAGGTGCCAGAGTACGAATACCGAAATGATTATGTATTTCTATATTGTCAGGATATAATCCCCTTCTAAAAAGGTATCCGTCTTAACATCATCATCACGGGTCACCCTAAATCGTAGATGAAATGGTGGCAGAAAAAGGAAAAAATATGTAAGATAGCTCGCAAAATGTGCTTCCGCACGATATATAAAATTACTACATTTGCCCAAGTTTCAATGCATTGTGCTCAGTGGAACATAGCAGGAGTAAAAACCGTCAATATTTTTGCCACGATAGATGACCACATCGTCCAGGAAACCATTTATTTTCGGGAAATCTTAATTATTAGAAGCCAAAACAAACATCTCGGCTTTCATGTTTGTCATTGTTACTTCAAAACAATCACTAAAAAAAAGCAAAAATCACAATCAGCGTGACATGGTTATATCATACGAAGTCCATGTTATTATAAAAATTGTAGTATTTCAGGTAAGTATGATTATCATTGTAAGGAAACCAACAATGGGGGAACCCCCATCAGAAAAGGAGAAGAGTGACATAAATGTCTCGATGCGTTATCGCAAAGAAGACCCGTGATGGAACATGCATCAACATGCATCAATTCTACTGAATATTACATGAGCTAAAAGCGCATCCACTTCCTATCAGCATAGCTATTCAATTGTCGATAGCTGCTAAAAGGGTCTGGTTTGCGGTGCAGTTTGCGATGCATCTCGTCAAGGTCCTCACAGTACTTTTCAGTGGGAATAGTCTTACCGGGATCCATGAACCTATGGTGCATTAGAGTGGTAGCAGACCACCAGTCCACCACCATGCCTAAGAGGCTGACAGCATGTCTTCTGCCCAGCCATTGCGCAGATCCTCGTCTCTTGTCCTACAGAACCCGCTTCTCACCACATGTCACGATGCCCTCAGAGGAACTGAGAGAGATAGGGAGCTTCCATTGCTTGACGTTGTGTTCAAAAGCGTGAGTTGTTAGCAATAGGAAATGTCATTTGTTGTCTCGTTGGGTGTATTTCGTTTATTCATGATGATGTGAAGTAAGTGAAATAATAAACAACAGCAAACAAGTAATACAAACCGATATTCTTAGGGGGAGGTTAGGGGGTTACCGATATTGTTGAGGGGAGCAAACCGATATTGTTAGGGGAGGAGGGTCTTCAGAATTTCAATGCCTCCACCATTCTATTCTGCACTGGATCGTTGTGCTCTAGTGGATTAGTCATACTAAGTACTACGATACTAGGGTACTGCGCATGAGTACCACGCTTGCCTGTGTGAAGAGCATCAAGAACCATGCCTTTGCCCTTGTATCGGGTTGTCTTGGCGCTAGCTGGTTTTCACGACTGCCTATATGTTCATCTAACTTTTTGTGGACTTTAGTCCGCTTCATGTTCTCCATGTGACAGACTGCTTCATAGAATACGTAATATGTAATACTGCTACACCAAAAGCAGCTACCCTTTTCCAATGAGGAGCAGTTTCACAGCTCGACAACAGCTCCTTGAAGTGAAGAGCTTGAAGCCGGAAATAATTTTTGAATCGGTGAAGACATAGCATGAAATCCTATGCACGTCCATTCCTACGCTCTAAAATTTTGTTTAATTTTTTCCAGTGGATTTTTTCCCGATGCAGGGCATGTTGACAAGATACAACAATCAGGACAAAGTCTTGCCCACCATACGCTTGAACACTTGTGTTTTATAAAAAGAGAAAAAGCAGAATCGCAGTGACTGTGTTGGTTTGTAGCTAGTAGAGCGCAAGCAAAACAGCAAAATGTTGGCCATCGCTTTCACGGTTACTCTGACAGCATACACAGTGACTTCGAAGTTATGGCGCCATGCTGAATATAAATTTTACATAAAATCACACAACTATGCAACTAGCTTGCTTCTGTGGTTTGCTGTAATTTTCGAAAACAACACGGCTGTGGTATCCACTTAAAGGAACACACGGCCATCATGATTGCAAAGATGTATTCAGAAAATAGTATTATCCTCGGAAATCACAGGGGTTTGAGGGCTGCGCTTTTGTGGATGTCATCGCTCCATAAGTTCGCGAATGTTGAGTTGATTGCTTGCTGATCGGAAAAGATCCTGTCCCTCCATCCGAATCCATAAGGTTGCTGCAATTTTCTCTCCTTCATATACAGGACATCCACCATGGAGAGTGTCTACCTCCTGCAATCATTACGGTGGATTGTACGATGAATTTCAGAAAATATTTGTAGTCAAAATCGAAAAGCAAAATGAAATAAACAAACAAACGACGATTTAAACAAAAAGCGGTCATTCTGTATGACATACCATCTCCCCAGTGTAGTTGACATTGGTCCAGAAGACCACATCGCCCGCTTCAGACACCGTGCCTCAAAATAAAAAAAATCCAAAAGGAAATATGAAAAGCGATACAGCAAGTCTCTTCCAAGTCATACGGTAGAGAAAATGTCGAAGTCACTGCAAAACGTAAGATGTCTAAGCACACGCTATGAAATCGAGGTGATACATGTGCTTTTAGCTGTTTGCCGGAGCTTGGAATGAAGGAACTTCGAGTTAGATGAACCACTCTCAACGCTGTACATAAGCGGATTACTTCTGAACCCGGAAGCTCATTCCCCCGAGTCTCGGACCATAACCCCTGACTTGAGTTGCTTCCTTCCTCATTCATATAGCTCCGAAATCATAGTTTCACCTCCGCCTTTTTGAGCAGACTGGAGAAGCAAAAAGAAGGTAGCCATTCGGTTACCGTAGTCTCTCTTCCATGAATCGTATGTATCTGGACTCGTGTATGTGATATAATCATCATGGAGTGCATAATGTCCTCCGGGACAGTATGAGAGGACCTTCAACAACTTGCATTACATCAACACATAGATTATTAATCGGTTTAATTAATCAACACTACTGATCAAAGTTACAAAAGTCAAAACTCGAAATACAATAAAATTTTATACAAGTAGAGCTTGTAGCGTTCTGAAGCAGCAACATGCTGAGCACATTAGTGGAGCAATGGGGACCCTGTAATTTCATTTTATTTTTATGACGGAAAGCTGCGTAAGCGATATATCCAAGTGTGCCATGACTCTTCGTCTTTTCGTGAATATCTACATAACAAAGTAATGGATTTTTCCGAAACCAGTATATTAATATTTTTTGAGCATTTAAGTTTTTGAAAATATTCCGCTAGTTCACCTGCCAATGCTCGCTGCTCGCAAAGTTAATAAACGGCAAAAAGGATAATGCTCTTTGGAACATTCGAGCCATTCCGTACGATGCGGTATGCGTTACAAAGGCTCCATTTCCACGCCTTGCCGATCCGACACTGTCGTATTTTCTTGACCCCTTTTAACGACTTTCTAAAAAACTTATGGTAATTACAGTCCAGTTCCCGTAGGCTGACGGGGCGTGGCCCGCAGAGTTGGGTGAGAGTGTGTGGCGGGGTGAGAGAGATCGATGCAAGTCCGTAGGCCTCGCCCTGCCAGCCGTAATTGAAATGGATTGTATTAACAGCAATGGTCACTAAAAACTGAGAATAGGAACATCATGGAATCAGAAATTTTCGCCTTTATTCGTGGCAATCTCGGCAGGTTGTGAGGGCGTGCCTAATCAGTACATATACCTCATTCCATGTACCACTAAGTGGACGATTGCTACAAAGAGAAATACCAACTGAACGAATGTATACTTAGAGAATGAGGACCACATTAACGCTAAGAATAACCACAAGGGCACTTCGTCAAACTTTCAGTCGGTTCATATAACCATCAAAATGACATTCTCCGCTTGGTCTGTAGAGTAAAAAATTCATGTCCATTATCAGAGAAATGCCCCTCGCAGAAAACCTTCGTTTTGGGTATTTCCACATTTTTCTGCCTACAAGTTATCCATAGCCGTCTGCCTTTATCCATTAGAGATAGGTCAGAGCGTGAAATTCCCAGCACTTTCAAAATTGACGGCGATTATGCCAGGAATTTCTTGTAATGGGTTTTGAGGGGAACCTTGTATTTACGATCACTTATTTGTGATCCTGTCTAAGCCGGTCAGCAAGCGAATGAGGAAGGGACAGCAGACAGTCACTGTCACGGGCACTCTGAGTCTCGCATATCATCCGGTGGAATCGGGGGTCAGAGTACAACAACCTCTTCTCGCGGACAACGAGCGGACAAGTGCGGTCATCTCACGTAAACTGCCAAGATCCTCCTGGAAAAGCTATGCAATCCCAAAAGTTCCGACTTAATAGAGTCAGAGCTGTCAGTCCATCAACCACAATATCCAGTATCTTTCATTGAGTCCTTATTTACCTGCTCAACCAGATTCTGCTTTCGAACGTCCTCAAGAAAGTCTTTGATGTAGTACGGAGGTGCAAACTTACGAAAAATGACGAGAGTAGGACTTTAATCCAGAATTTCCACATTTACGAGTTCGTAGTTTCGAGTGAATGGATGGCAGATAAGTGCTGAAAAATTGAGTTTCAGAAAAAACTTTGTAGCCTTTCCCTTCTCCTCACTCATAACTGCAAAAACTTCTCCCACGAAACACGCTCAATCAACCGTAGCAACCAGCAAGCCATTCTGAACGCGTACGTCCTTTCGAATCGAAATATCAGTGGCTTTATAGGGTTCTCCGGCTTCCGAAATCTCATTTAGGGCATTGCTTAATCTTTTTAGAGGTTTGCAACGAGCTGATATGATAGCGTCTGCATTTAGTAGACAGGATGTAAATGCTTGATTCGCACGGTACGTAATTATTGCTATCAGTCTCTTCTTTTGCTTACCTCTTTTTAGACCCCCGTAACGGGTGTTCCTTTCGGTACTCATTTTCTCCTCTGTGAATGGTTTACTAGCCCTGGATGTCTCAATGCTCTCCCACCAGCGTCTTGGGCTTGTGCCAATTCACCCGTTGTCCTTCGTTCGGCTGCCCTCTCACAGGCTCTCACAGGCCTGGTATAGGTCCTAGACAATGAAATTGAATGGCTTCGTACCACTCTTAAAGGACGATGGAAGAGAGTAATGGATAAAGATACAGAGGGCACTATCTTAGGCATAAGCTTGATGAATCTTTCACAAGAAAAACCTCAGAAATTCTTGAACTTCTTCTCCTCGTATCTTTCCTCCTTTTTTTCGGGGAAAGAAAGCAAAAATTGCGTCACATCACCTGCTTCTGTTGTGTTTTTTGTGTACTTTTTCTCACACAAGTCCAACCAATCTTTGTGCCATCGATCGGCTCCGACAAAATCTGAGCCATTTGGAGTAATAGATCCCAGTAATTCTGTAGGTAAAAATAAAGCACAAGATCAGTAATGCGGATATCATTGTGGCATAAAATACGAAGAACTACTCGCTCCGTTAGATGAAATTCCTGCAATCATTAGAGTATGGGAGTGTTCGCAAAAGGCCGACAGTGTAGTGATATGCACGATGTTACAAAACGTGAAGTACCAACTCAAGTCCTGCCTGAGACCGATCACTTTGCCGAAAACTTACGATCCCACTCTCGTGTACTTTTCGGTGAACTATGATGGATTGAAGAGAAAAACAACAGCATCATGTTTGGTCAATCGACGAAACTTTACCATTTTTTCACCATTTTTCAATATTTTTTTTATTTGAATAGTACTTGTTCCCAATATTCAGGGGGTGTATGGATATTTTCAAATATTTCCTTGGATGTTTTTCAAATGACGTTTCAAATGAGATGGGGTGAGCATTACGTCCTCGGGAAAAGATAGAAGTATACGTCACAATAAAATTAACGACGATATTCCTATACTGTGAAAATAAAATCATATTAACACGCTTGATTATCTAATTTCCGGAAGAACTGTTGATTTTCAAAGGAATCTTGCTTGCTATGAGCTCGTCCCAACTTTTTATGGGTGTCACGAATCAAAATGAAATTCTTTGTAGTGAGACATGAAACGGATTCGGCGCTCGAGTTGCAAGTATATCAGTATTCAGTGAATTTATATTTGCATCCCAACAATGAAAAATAATGAAAAGATCGGGTGCTGTCATCAGAAGCGAGAAAGGTGTGCCATGAATGACGAAAGGGTATCATCAATGAGTAATCGTGGTTGAACACATACACATCAGTTCTATCGTCGATTAACAATGAAGCGTTTCGACTTTTTTATTAAGAAAACCTATTTAATCGTCGGGAGTTGCTTCAAGAAACAGAGGAACTGAAGGGAGATGCTGGTACGCATCAATGTGATCACGTCCTATACGATTGCTCAAGACAATGCGAGATGAACAACAGATTCGCCTACGTACTGTAGCCGAGCCCGCTTGCTGTGGAGAGGTACGTCCAATTTTGAATTGGTTACGATCGGGATTTTGATGAAATGTTGCTGTGTGCTTGAAACGGTGGTCAGCCCTTTTACTCGAAAACAAAATCGACACACAAGCACAGTGCGACCCTGGACAAAACTGTATAATAAAACCGCTATCTACGTTTTTTTCAGCAGAGGAGGGCATGATGATGGAATCATTATAATTATGAATTGCTTAATTCCGCGTTTGTTTGGAATGAAGAGTCTGCCTTTCGAAGGAATCTTTTATTTATGTTATTCATACATGCTGAAGTCGTCCTAACATTGCTGAAAGAAAGGCTTTTGCTGGATCGTTACTGGTAGTATCGCACTCCCTCTTTGACGCACTGAGAGGCTTCACAGTGACGTACAAAGCCTCTTCATCGTCAGCCAAAAATGATTAAGAGATCCAAAGTCAGAATCCACACTGCCGAACCAGTCTGATGCCGAATTATGCACCCGTAAGGAAATAGTGCTTAAGTGGCTCGAGGCATCAGGCAGTAGGTTTTCTTACCTTGCGCGCCCCTGAATACTTTATTTATCATTACACCACTATTTCGATTCTTCTACACTGTTCTACCCATAGAGTGACCCACTCCTTAGCCACGCGGCGTACTCACCAGCGTACACGCAAAAAAGAGGCAAAGTCACCGTTCCCCGTCACGGTTCGCTGCGCTCAAGTTGATGGCCAGTATCATAGCAGGATTAAAGTCATAAATCTTTAAGCTACCTTCTCCCTCTGTGACATGGCCATTTTTTTATTTCTTTTTCCAAATTTCCATAAGCACATAATATGATTGTTCACTTGCGAGCTTGTTTATCTGCACTCTTGATATTATAATGAACAGTGCAAACATCCAATGTGAAAGCGCATTCATATTTGGATTAGTGGTGAGCACTTCATACTTGATGAGCTAACTGGCTATCCAGCTACTTCATGGCGTTATAATGGTGCAAATTTGTTCAAAATAAGTAAGTGAATCCTGATGCTTTACCCTCCTCGTATCACGAAACAATAATACATAAAATGTTGTAGGTGATTCACCTGACTCAGTAGGCAATAGGTTGGAAATGTAGGTAACTGGAGAATCACTCACGCTGGAGTTTTTCTAAAACTGCATACACTAGCATCTATTTAATTTCGATGTGATGCGTATAAATCCATTACAAAAGCTTATTTTGTTGCCAGTCGGCACACTCTATTTGAATTTTCAGGCATCTCTATTGTTACTAGTGTTAATCGAATATTGTGAAGTACAATCGACGCTGTAGCTGCGTAAACCGCGACATCGAGCGATGACGGGATTTTACCCATACGACGCGCTGTTTATTCTGATTCCACTTCGTTAACCTAAAATAAAATGAGCTACAACGAATTTGTGGCATTCAAATACTCAACAGATTTCAAATCATAGAAACATCTGTAAAGTTTATTTTTTGCCACCAGATGTCATGATTTGATTACAAATGTATCGAACCTACATTTTACGTTTTTATGACTGACATTTTCCTCATAAACTTGCAAAAGCAGAAGAACAATGAAGTTTATCATGAAGTTATCATATTTTACAAGCAATATCTTCGGCCCTTTCATTCGATTTTGCAGTTTTTCCTCCTTCGTATACTGGGCACCCAGAGTTTAAGAGAAAGGTGTTTACCTTCTGCAATTTTTGCGGTAAATCACAGACCTTTCCGGAAAATATCAAGAGTCTAAGCTGGAAAACTATAGAATGGAACTGCAATGCACCGTTTATATTTTTGCTAACTTGTTTTGCAATAGCGCAACAAATATTTCACGTAAAATCCTCGTGGCAGAAGCATCAAAACAAGAACTACCAGCAATGGCGGGGTTCTACGATGGAAGAACTTGGACTCTTTTTTGCTCACTATTTCTCAAATTTGTGAAGGGTGTGCCTTTTCCGGTCCTCGTCATCCGCTCTGTAGGCGCCTCGCTCCTCCTGGGCCTATGAACTCGTTCCCATTACCGTCTAATTCTTGTGCTCGATCGGCTGTTATCCTTTGTTTGTACCGGCGCGTTCGAACGCTTGGTGGCTCTTCATACTGCGGAATCAAATAGACCATACCATTCTTACGGGAGGATGTAAAAGAGGGCTCACATTTCGCTACGTTGTATCAGTGGTTCGAGAGACCGGTTGCCGAGTATGAACGCTGCCTTAGAGGTCTGATGCCATCACTGAAAGCATTTCGGCAGCTACATTTACAGCGCGATTTGCCACTTGACCACCATCGCCATAGGCTCCACATCCTTTGGTTTCTTACAGTGTCTCCCTTTTTTACTGTCTACCTACATTTCCTCACGCTTATTTATATCAACACTAAATTACAAAAATGGCTTTATTGTACTTAAAATAAAAAGTTCTTTATTCCAGTCAAAAAGCCAACAAAAATTAATAATTCTGTAAATACCTTTCGAGAAAGAGCATAAGGGCATCAAAGCGAGAGAGTTCATGAAAATGCGCTGACGAATGTACGTTTAACAAAATACGCCGACATACTGAAGTTACAAAATGAGGAATACTCCGATGAACATTTTGAGGACATCGAAAAGACATCTACTTTTTTTGAAACAAAATTCGACGTGCAAAAAATCCGTAAGGTCGTACCCGGTACATCGCCGCTACATAGTGGTTACAGTAACCCTGAGCATACTACACTGTAGTGCTGCTGCAATTGCTTCATCTTCGACTGCTCTCCAGATGTTCTCTCCTTTTACAAAGGCTCCTCCCAATCTATTCCCTTCGCAAACTCTTGAAGCGTTTCCCACGTTGTCGGTAAGTCGCTCTTCTACTCTTCCTTGGCAGAGCGTACATACGAACTCAGTGGCAGGAGTTACTGTAGTTGCTGTAAAGTGGAGATGAACCACGCAATAAAAATTTGTACGAAAAATGGATGTGCGACAGAACACTCGATTCGAGTCAGATTATGCGAGGGGGCGAGGGCCGGGCTTAGCGAGTGACCAGTCACAGCGGGACCAGCAAAATACTTTCTGCTGCTATAACCTAGTTAGGGTGTCTTGACACACAAACAAGAAGGAGCTCAATTTATGTGGAGCAGTCGTACAGTATTCGTGCTCAATATTCACTTAGATCGACAGTGTCTTCATCGTACTCTTGGAAACCATTTTCTATTACAGGAGTCATTCGACGTTTTGTCAAGTGTGGGCGAAAAAGCATTCTATAATTGAAAAGTCCTCCAGGGAACGTCGCTGCCAGCAGATATTGGCCATGTTCACGAAGTCGGAGATTTGCCACAATTTTTCCACCTTCAAGTACTGGACAGTTACCATGAAGTGCGGACGTATCCTGAAATACGTAATAAGAAGAAATGGAAAACATGATAAGGTCAAACGGATCAAATCAGCAAAAGTGAAAGATTTTTGCCAGGTGAATTCCTCACAAACGATGGGGTTATTTGATTGGAGGAGTCATACGCGGGATGATAAGTTCTTCTGTCATCCACATGTCAAAAGTGAGAATCCAGCTACGATACAGCTCCTCAAAGCGAAGGAGAACGGAGGGGGAGGGGGAGGGGGGGGGCTACGAGTTTGTACCTCTCCCGTAGTCCGCTGCGGTGAGACGGAGAGTGAGGCTGTTTACGTATTTCTCTTCCCACTCTATGTCTCCGACGGCAGCACCGCAGCAGGTGGTGGGACAGAGCGCCCACTCGGAGACCCCGCCCTCTCCTCCACCGCTCTGAGGAACTGTATCTTACAAGGGATGGACCCCAGGTCGAAGTGGCCATTCGGAATGAGATACATATGGTCCGACGTATTTCGGACGCTGATCTCATATCTGTATTCGAAATTTGTAGAACGATTCTCTGAGCGGAGTTATGGAGGGTTTTGGGGGAGGGGGAAAAACTACTATTTTATTGTAGATTTGGAAGCACGCCAGTTAGACGTTCTTGCGCAAAACCAGGGCGTTTTTCGTGTTCAGGGAGTCAAACTACCTCAAGAGAAAAGTTTTTAGCCAATTTGAGAATTTGACCAAATTTCGGAAAATTCATGGGCTACTGGGTGGCAGCACATTGAACAAAGGAGAAGTTGTTGACCATTACCTAGAAAATGCTCCTATTTGACGCTTGTTTCATACATTTAGTGCTATGGGCAAGTGTAAAAGGTATGTGTAGGCTACCTTGTTCAGGTTGCAGGGTTTTTCGTAGAAGAAAATTCAAAAACCACCACCTTATCCTCTTGCCGCCCCCAGTTTTCCTAAGTTGGACCAAAAACTGGATTTGGCTGAAATTTTGCACAGAGGGGTAATTCGACCCCCTGTGCACGGATATCATAATCTTTTTACGCAACAACGCCTAATTCGTGTGGTACGGGATTCTCTTCGACATGGTATCCTTCCCTTGTGAGTAATGTTAGTATTTATAAGTAAAGTGGCAGAGTAAATGATGGGTGCGATAGGTACCAGTACTAGGAAACGTCCGGAAGTGAAAGCAAAGCATTGCTGACAATGAAACACAAAATGCAAAAAAAACTCGCACATACGGGGAGCGAACCCATAGCCACTCCTTTGCAGATCCGGAACACTACCATTGAGCCACTGAGGCCGTTTCTAGCCCAGCAATGGCCGTGCTTATGACATAGTGCCTCGCCAATGAGATCCAACGTGCAGCCGTTCATTCAGAAAAACCTCCATAGCTCCGCTCAAAGAATCGTTCTGCAAATTCCGAATACAGATCCGAAATCAGCGTCCGGAAATACGTCAGACCATATGTATCCCATTCCAAATGGCCACTTTGACCTGGGGTCCATCCCTTGTGAGAGAGGAACCCCTATCCCCTCAATCAAGGCTCAGCGTAAAAATATTGATTTGAATGTGCAATCTGGTGATGGCAGTATGGTATCAGATGAAAGCGGCTGCACGAAAATGAGTGCCCCGTCCCTCTCCCCCTCAACTTCTTACTTCAGAAGAGGTGATATGTAGCGAAAGTGGAGAAACATTGGAAAAGCGTGACTTCGGGTCTTACAATTAGGCCGCGGTCGTATCTGCGGTGTCGGCGGCAGGGCATGGCTGCGTATCTCTGCGTCTCCGCCTATGCCACCCCGCCTCGTCTGCGTCATCTCTGCACCTCCCCGTGCCACTCTCCCTCGCTGCCTGTGAACACAGCCACGCCCTGCCGTGTGAGTATAACCGCGGCCTTATCACGATCCTGCAGGCCTGGCGGCACGTCGTTCTGCATTTCATCAGCAGGGCGAGTTCCTGGCGAGGGCGGGACATAGTCCGTGACCAGCTGATTTAGCCTATCGCACGTCTACAGTACACTCTACCAATGTCTAGTGACGCAGGGGCACGAAAGAGAAGGACGAGTTCCTATTTCTCGGGTTTTTCGTGGTTGTGTTCCGTTCTTTCTCTACTGCTACACCCCCCCTCACCGCTACTTTCATAATCCACGATCTGCGGATTTCTCCCTCCTTGTGTGTTCGAGACGCTGTGTACACCTTCAACGGTGCTGATTTCAATGACCGACCATCTGTTGATAGTGCGAAATACGGCAGCAAGAGCTGATATCGATTTATGATTTACTTTCTTGAAAAAATTTCAGGGAGTTCCACGTCTTCTCAGCTTCGCGGTTTTTATATCTGAACACTAAGTAGTATATATGAAGTATATCCATCGTTAGATCACGAAAAAGGAAAGTGCAACGAGGTGTTTTCCATAAGAATAGGGGTTGAATTTCAGCATTTTCGAGGTTCTACCTTCAACAACGGCTAAATTCATAAGAGACAGCTCAAAATAGTGCGAAACTGTAAAAATGGGCTTCTATACAGCAGGGCGGCCTTTCAGATCATTGATCCTTATCTGGTACCACACTACAATCATCAGTTTGTGCATTCAAATGTATAATTTTAGCCATTTCTTAATTTGGGAAGGGGAAGGGATTCCTGAAGACTTAGGCACAAACTCTCGGCACAAGCAGTTGGGGAAGGGAAACTCCGTGTGCTCGGCGTAGGGAGGTGCTTGTGCCGAGAGTTTGTGCCTAAGTCTTCAGGAATCCCTTCCTTTTCCCAAATTAAGAAATGGCATTATACATTTGACTGCACAAACTGATGATTGTAGTATGGTGCCAGATAAGGATCAATGACCTGAAAGGCCGTCCTACTGTATAGGAGCCCATTTTTACAGTTTCGCTCTATTTTGAACTGTCTCTTATCAATTTAGCCGTTGTTGAAGGTAGAACCTCGAAAATGCTGAAATTCAACCCTATTCTTATGGAAAACACCTCGTTGCACTTTCCTTTTTCGTGATCTAACGATGGATATACTTCATATCTACTACTTAGTGTTCAGATATAGAAACCGCGAAGCTGAGAAGACGTGGAACTCCCTGAAATTTTTTTCAAAAAAGTAAATCGTGAATTACGAATTTTTTGTATGCTTCGCTCATTCAAAATACGCCTTTCCCACTGTGAGTGGGACTTTTTTTATCAAGACCTCCTGGGTGACCTTGTCCCAACTTCTCTCCACGTCTAAGCCATTTTGGAGATGAATTAGAAATTTTCTATGTGGGATATGTAGTGTATGGGTGCGGAAGTGAGAAGCGCACTTACAAGGGAAGGACCCCGGGTCGAAGTGGCTATTCGGAATGGGATACATATGGTTCGATGTATTTTCGGTCGCTGATCTCGAATCTCTATTCGAAATTTGCAGAACGATTCTCTGAGCGGAGTTATGGAGGTTTATTTGAATGAACGGCTACACGTTGGATCTTATTAGAGAGGCACTATGACATCAGCACGGCCACTGGTGAGCTAGCAAGGGCCTCAGTGGCTCAGTGGTAGTGTTCCGGATCTGTAGGGCAAGAGTACCCATCATTTACTCTGCCACTTTATTTATAATTACTAACATTACTCACAAGGGAAGGATACCATGTCGAAGAGAATCCCGTACCACACGAATTAGGCGTTGTTGCGTAAAAAGATTATGATATTCGTGCACAGGGGGTCGAATTACCCCTCTGCACAAATTTTCAGCCAAATCCAGTTTTTGGTCCAATTTCGGAAAATTGGGGGTGACCAGGGGATAAAGTGATAGTTTTTATATTTTCTTCTACAGAAAACCCTGCAACCTGAACAAGATAGCTTACACACACCTTTTACACTTGCCCATAGCACTAAATGTACGAAACAAGCGTCAAATAGGAGCGTTTCCTAGGCAATGGTCAACGACTTCTCCTTTGTTCAATGTGCTGCCACCCAATAGCTCATGAATTTTCCGAAATTTGGTCAAATTCTCAAATTGGCTAAAAACTTGTCTCTTGAGGTAGTTTGAGTCTCTGAACACGAAAATCGCCCCGGTTTTGCGCAAGAACGTCTGGCTCGCGTGCTACGGGCTTTCAGACCTACCATATAATAGTACTGTTTTTTTAAAAAAAAAACCTCCATTACTCCGCTCAGAGAATCGTTCTGAAAATTTCGCATACAGATTCGAGATCAGCGTTCGAAAATACGTCGGACCATATGTATCACATTCCGAATGGCCACTTCAACCTGGGGTCCTTCCCTCCCTTGTTAGACAAAGCTATGCCCCACCGAATGGGGTTGGCATAGCTCACCATCACTTGCCTATCCATGTACTACCTATCCCACACTTGATCCTACCTTGCTAGACAGACAGGCAAACAGACAGACATACAGACCAGACAGACAGACTAATAAGGCGGTTAGATATGCACAAGGTGCGCAATAAGTATAGTTGCGCGGTAAAAAAGCGATTATCTACGGCAAGAGTGCAGCAGAAGAAACGAAAATTGGAGATAAATATTCATAACGAATTTTAACAATACACAGTCACCACTTTCCGATTAGACCTCCTTGATTTCGGCTGACGGCGCTTGGGCAGGAGCCCATGACAGGACGTGAACCAATGACAACCTTAAGACGGTCTTCTCGAACGAAAAGCTCCTTGTCCGATCCCAACCCTCTGGACTACGCTGTTTGGGATATCCGGAAGAAGAGGCATGAAGAACACCTCATCGAAGTTTTGAGCCCTTCGACGGGAATGGGCAAAATTCCACGTCGACTACCTGCGTGCTGTCCTTTACATATGTACTCGTACCCGAACATCTACGCGCCTCCATCCTAAATAAACGAAGTCGGATCGTAAAGAGGTGACATACGCATTGTTCAGAATTTCTTTTGGTGCACTCTCGCCAGAGATATTCGTTTTTTCACCACGTAACTGTATTTACTGCTCACGCTGTAGTAGTGGAAAGTGATCGCTGACACTGGCATGCACTAAGATGACTTGAAGTTTTATCAGCGTTCCCAACGAGGGGTCGTTCAACGATGGGATGGCCTACAATGGCAGTGGTCTCTCAAGCGGCTGATGGAGATGTTTGTGATTTGGGTTCCGTCAGTGCGAAAACAAATTTTGCTTTTTCTTGCTTTTCCATTCCATTTCATTTTCCATATTTGTGTCTGTTTAGGCTAAATGATTATGGCTTTCGTTGACAGCGTGCAAGGTCGACTGTAATTTCGATTTTCAGCAAATATGGTGATCTGACTTTCTGGACACGTAAGGGCCCGTAGAGCTCGAAATTCCCGTTTCCATGCTAAATGTGTTTCATATTCCTGTTCTGGGAGTACAACTACCTTTTGGCACACATTTTTAGTCAAATCCAAATTGTGGCGACCAACTTCGAGAAAATATGTTTGGCACGCGTACATGGTCCTTTTCTATTTGTATAGGTGATAAATAAAAAGTTCGATAAAAAAGTGCACTTTGCACAGGGTGGATGCTTACCGCCTTACTTCACCTACCGAGCATTGAAGAAGAAAAATAGTGGGTATTCCCTGACACGTGAGCCGTCGAACGTGCAGTCAAAAGTACACCATTGTCCAGCTCAAATTTTCGGATTCGGGCCAAAACCTCGATCGCGCTGGAAGTTTGCGCCTCGAAGTAGCTCGACATGCTGAGCACGAACATCTGTATCTGTTTCGCGCAAAAATGCCTCGTTAATGTGCTATGAGCGCTGGGAGGCTCGAAAAACTGGGCCGTTCAATTCGTTGAAAATAATACAGGACATGGGCGGCATACTGAAGGTGGCTCGTGCACATCTTTATATTCCAGTGCTTACGAACCCAGAAACTGAATATACTGGTTTTGCGAAAATTCTCTTCAGTGTGGAACGAACCACCATCTTCTTTTTTAGGGAAGCTTAGAAAAATGAAGGTCAGTTGTATGTTTTGTGCACGTACCCCTACATGATACAAAAAACCGTCCTCAAGAAGCGCGCCATGTCCTAAAGGGCCTCCGCGTTATGGGCTGGAAACGATCTAGCTGCTTGCTGGAATCGAGCCTCATTTTCGTAAAGTACCCATCACTTGTGACCATACGACTGATAACAGGCCTCAAATAGACAAGAAATTGCAACGTTAGGCAATTCTGTGGTTTAGCTGTGTACTATGCGAGTTAATTAATATTTTCGTGTCGAAAGTATGGAAAACACGACGTTCTTCTCACTCCTTCAGTTCCCTTTACCAGGAAGGGCTTTCAACTTTCCATGGAACTTCGAATAGGGATCCCTACAGATTGATAGAACTGTGAACGCTGATTACAAGTGTGAAAACTAAAAGTGCTGCGGGCTGCTCCGAAGCGAGTTAGGAGGGGTCATACCTTGCCTGTGATATCTCATTCACGAAACACTTCGTCATCAACATTGCTCGTTGCTGAGCCAACACTGGTAGAATTCCGGATCTGCAGGATAATGGTTGAGGGTTTGCTCTACCCGGTGAAGCTTTTTTGCATATTGTGTTTCATTGTCAGTAAGTACTTTTCCTTCATTCCAGAACGTTTCCTTCTTCTGGTACCTATCGCACCAATCATTTACTCTGCCATTTTATTTATAACTACTAACATCACTCACAAGGGAAGGATACCAGGTCGAAGAGACACCCGTACCATATGAATTGGGCGTTGTTGCGTAGAAAGACTATGATTTCCGTGCACAGGGGGCCGAATTACCCCTCTGTGCAAATCTTCAGCCAAATCTAGTTTTTGGTCCGAATTCGGGAAATTGGGGGTGGCCGGGGATGAAGTGGTAGTCCTTGAATTTTCTCCTACAGAAAATCCTACAACCTGAACAGATGACCCACACATACCTGTTACACTTGCCCATCGCTCTGAACGTACGTAACAAGAAATCAGAAGTCAAATTAGAGCATTTCCTCGGCAAGGGTCAACTACTCCTTCTTTGTTCAATGTATAGCCCATGCCCAATAGCCCATGAATTTTCCCAAAATTTGCTCAAGTTCTCGAATTGGCTAAAAACTTGTCTCTTGAGGTAATTTGATTCCCTGAACACGAAAGTTACACTGGTTTTGCTTGAGAACGACTGACTCGCGCGTTACTGACTTCCAAACGAACTATGTAATCGTATTAATAATTCCGGTAAACGTCCATAACTGCCTTCATAGAATCGTATGTCAGACATTGAACACACGTTTGAAATCAGCGTCCAAAAGCGCATCGAGTGATATGTGTCTCATTGCAAGTGGCCTATTCGACCTGGTATCCTACCACTGTGAGTGATGTTAGTAGCTACAAATAAAGTGGAGAGTAAATGATTGGTGCGATAGGTACCAGAAGAAGGAAAAGTTCTGGATTGAAAGAAAAGTACTTACTGACAATGAAACACAATATGCAAAAAAACTTCACCAAGGAGAGCAAGCCCCAACCATGATCCTGCAGATCCGGAATTCTTCCAGTGCTGGCTCAGCAACGAGCCGTGCTGATGACGAAGATATCACAAGCAAAGTTTGACCCCTTCTAACTCGCTTCAGACGTTTTGGCGTTTTGCAATTTTGGTTTTCACATTCATTATCAGCACTCGGAGCTCTATTGATCCATCCGGGTCTCATTTCATAGTTCCATGAGAATTTGAAACCCTTCCCTTGTAAGTAGGCTTGGAAATATAAATGTATGTAGAGCACCGGTGTGATTACTACACTGCGATTATTCTGTCAAATAATCGTTATTATTGACGTAACATTTCTTAACGACATATTTTTGCTCATGTGAATATTGACAGTCCTGCCAGTTGTTGGTAAAGATAACCAGTAGAGCATGGCAGGGCACAGCTCTATTCATGAAGAGCTCAAGGTAGAGTTCGCGATAACCTGAGTACTTCGTTCCCTTCCGTATGTGAAAAACCCCTTCCGTAACTGCAGAGTGTGTGTCATTACCGAAGCGCGAGAGTAAGTAATAAACTCGTACAGAACCCTCAGATTGCATGACGGTCACCATCTCGAGACCTCTGTCAGCTCGCCGAAGACAAAGGCAATGAACATCTTATTTTCAGAATTTGAGTGTTTTCTTCGGTTGTTTTCCTTCTTCTAACGTGTTCTTCAGCAGCCCAGACTCTCCGTGGAGCGCTACACCCATGAAATCTATCATGAACTGTGCCTTCAGTCTCGGGAAGGAAATGAAGTGGTGGATATCATATCATGATTCGAATCGTTAGATCAGGCTATTTTTATTGTACTTAGTAGCCAAATGCTTATACCAAACGACCAGGAGAACTATCTGTTTATGACGAGCCCATTTATCGACGTTATCTCAATATCATAAATTGTCTGCCTTTATGTTTATTATTATAGAATATTGGCAGGATTTTGTCACGCGGTTTGGCTGTATTACACAATCGAGCAACATCTGATTTTATTGATTGTTTTGCATTCCTTATGGATCACTTTTTTTTGCCGAATCTGATTCTGTAAGCCGATCCCAATGCCATCCAAGAGCAAACCTGGGAATAGAATAAAAATCATATAGCCGTAACAATGTCCGTAGCGGCTCATAAGTGCCGTGAAAAAACTTTATTTTCGCAACTAAATCATCGAACTATCAGTTCCGCCACCATATCGTTACAGAACCTGGAAGGTAGAAGGTCCAAACCCAACCCATAGACTATTCGCGGTATCATATTGGAACACCACAGAGATATGGATGCATGGGCTACAAATGAATGATAACTACAGTGAACCGCTGAAGCTGGATAGGCCCGGCTATGTTGACTTGTTAGTTGCCATCACGCCTTACGAGAGACCGCAATAGTATCGCAATGCCGGTCGGAAAGACGATTTTGCGTACAGACTAATGGCAGACACTGTGTCCAGTCAAATTTGAAGAGAACCTGATTTGGTAGCCTCGGCCTAACGTTCTCCTGCGCTATGAACCTTGCCTGGTACCTAGGACGTCAGCGAACTACTATAATCTCTTTTCAGTACGCGTATTTCAATGCGAAAATCTTAGCTGACGTATTGGTCACGGTCACGAATGTTTTATCCAAATAGACTAGAAAACAACTTACCACTAGCAGGACACACCAGGCAGAAAGAGCTCTCATTGTCGTCCTGAAAAAATGTAACGTCTTGAAATTGCAAAAGATACAGCGCGAAGGCTAGCGTAGGCATTGTATTCACGGTGACTTTTATATGATTGGATTAGTCTCACGATTGCACTCTAAAGTGTTTCGATTAACATCCCTTGAATATCAGTATGTTTTAATCGACTTTTTCTTAAAATTTGCATTCTAAAATGGTCAGAATAATTGAATGGGACACTTTCAAATAAGACTGAATGCAAAATCTTTCGACAACTAAGTGTTTCCTATTATCATCCATTAACTTTCATCACTCTTGAAACGTATCTGCCGCGTGCTATATTATCAATTTAGCCATTCAGAACGAGAGCGTATGGTAATGGAAGTGATACCCTTCCTAAAATCCTTTATTGCTGACAACGTACGTGCATAAAGGAAATCAAGAGTAGCAGAAAAGAATTCTGAGGTTGTAATCAAGGAAAAACATTTATTCAATAAAGGACTCATGAAACGGTTAGCACTCCCCATCACTTTCTCGCTCTAATTGGTTGAATTTTAAACTCACCATGCAGGAGAGACGATCCAAAAATAGTGAAATATTCAATGGATGATGATAGGATACATTTAGAGCACAGAGCATATGAAAAGCTTTCTTTGTGCCATTATCTTGATTCTCGATCTATCTCTGCAGTCAATCACATTTGAAAAAGTATCGCATTCAATTATCCTCATCGAATTGAAATACAGATTTTAACAAAAGATGGATAGATGCCGCTTCATAATATTAATCGGTGAATTTCGGAGGTGTCTCTGTACCTTATTTCGGTGCCAGCGGACCAATGAAATTGTTATTGGCATTGGCTGGCTTTGTTGTGGATCGCGCCATGCATGCGTTTCCATGATGATTAGGTTAAATTAGTCTGGTGTCCGAACCCAGTAAGTCAGTTTTATCACATCTCCCCTTTACACTTTAGACCACCGCCTTGAGAAATTCCGTTGATCACTGCCTCCCTCAACGATTACGACCCCATTCTCTCCCAGCGGACCAAATGCGACTCCACTGTCGAGGATTCCTCGGCGGAGGCTTGACCCTTAGTGAGTCACGGTGGCCACCAATGAAAGCATTTCGCAATTTTGGTTTTCACAGTCATAATCAAAGTTCGGAGCTTCTTTGTCGAGAACACGGCAATGATGGATGGCTTTTGTTGTGTCAACTGTTCCCGTTTACATCTGTTAGATCGTTACTGTTTAGATCGAGAATCAAGTTAATGGCACAAAGAAAGCTTTTCATATGCTCTGTGCTCTAAATGTTTCCTATTATCATCCATTAAATATTTCATAATTTTTAGATCGTCTCTTCTGCATGATGTGTTTTCAATCTAACCAATCAGAATGAGAGAGTAATGGGGAGTGCTAATCGTATTTTAAGTCCTTTATTGAATGAATGTTTTCCCTTGGTTACACCCTCAGAATCCTTTCCTGCTACTCTTGATTTCCCTTTTGCACGTATGTTCTCATCGATAAGGGACTTTAGGGAGGTCATCACTTTCATTACCATACGCTCTCATTCTGAATGGCTAAACTGATAATGCAGCACGCGACAGATTTGATCTAAAAGTGATGAACGCTAATGGATGATAATAGAAAACACTTGGTTGTCGAAAGATTTTGCATTCAACCACATTTGAAAATGTCCCATTCAATTATCCTGACCATTTTGGAATGCAAATTTTAAGAAAAAGTCGATTAAAACATATTGATATTCAAGGGGTGATAATCAAAGCACTCTAAAGTGCAATCGTGAGACTGATCCAATCATATAAAAGTCACCGTGAATACAATGCCTACGCTAGCCTTCGCGCTGTATCTTTTGCAATTTCAAGACGTTATATTTTTTCAGGACGACAATGAGAGCTCTATCTGCCTGGTGTGTCCTGCTAATGGTATGTTGTCTTCTAGTCTATTCGAATAAAACAGTAGCAGACCAATACGCCAGCTAAAATTTTCGCATTGAAATACGCGTACTAAAAAGAGTTTGTAGTAGTTTGCTGACGTCCTAAACCCAGACAAGGTTCATAGCGCAGGGAAAACGTTAGGCAGAGGCTACCAAATTGGGTTTTCTTCAAATTTGACTGTACTCAGTGTCCGTCATTAATCTGTGCGCAGGATCGCCTTTCCCACTTGCATTCTACGACACTATTACGGTCTCTGATGAGGCGTGATGGCAACTAACAAGTCAACATTGCTGAGCCCACCTAGCTTCAGCGGTTCACTTCAGTTATCATTCAGTTGTAGCCCAGGCGTTCGTATCTGTGTGGTATTCCTATATGAAACAGCAAATTGCCTATGGGTTGGGTTTGGCCCTTCCACCTTCCATGTTCTGTAGCGATATGGTGGCGGAACTGGTAATTCGATGGTTTAGTTGCGGACATAAAGTTTTTTTTCACGGCTTTCATGAGCCGCTAGGGACATTGTACGACTATATGATTTCTACCCTATTTCCAGGTTTGCTCTTTGATGGCACTGGGATCGGCCGCGAATGGGAAGAAAAAGTTATCTATAAGAAATGCAAGACAATCAATAAAATCAGACGTTGCTAGTCAATCGTGTTATACAGCAGCCACGCGACGGTTCTGTCCTAGCGATATACACCCACAAAAACCTGCCGAAATCTATAATAGTACGTAAAGGCAGACAATTTATGATATTGGGATAACGTCGACAAATGGGCTCGTCATAAACAGATAGTTCTCCTGGCCATTTGGTATAAGCATGTGGCTACTAAGTACAATAAAAATAGCCTGTTGTAACGATTCGAATTATGATATGATATCTACCACTTCATTTCCTTTTCGAGAATGAACGCACAGTTCACGATAAATTTCATGGGTCGTAGCGCTCCACAAATAGTCTGGCTGCTAAAGAACACGTTAGAAGAAGGAAACAATCAAAGAGAACACTCAAATCCTGAAAATAAGATGTTCCTTACTTTTGTCTTCGGCGAGCTGACAGAGGTTACGAGACGATGACCGTCATGCGATCTGCGGGTTGTACGAGTTTATTATTTATTGTGGCGCTTCAGTAATGACACACACTCTGCAGTTGCGGAAGAGGGTTTTTCATTCACGGAAGCGAACAAAATACTCAGGTTATTGCGAACTGCACCTTGAGCTCTTCATGAATGGAGCTATGCCCTGCCATGCTCTACTGGTTATCTTTACCAACAACTGGCAGAACTGTCATTATTCGCATGAGCAAAAGTATGTCGTTAAGAAATGCTGGGTCAATAATAACAAGTATCTGAGACAGATCGCAGTGTAATAATCACACCGGTGCTCTACACACATTTATATTTTAAGCCTACTTACAAGGGAAGAGTTCCAACATCCCAAGGAGTTTTAAAAGGAGACCCGGATGGTTCGCTAGAGATCTGCGTGCTTATTATAACTGTAAAAACCAAATTTGCAAAATGCCATTTGAAGCGGGTTAGGAGCGGTCAAAGCTTGACTGTGATATCTCGTTGGCGAGGCACTTTACCCTCAGCACGGCGGTTGCTGAACCAGCAACGGCCACCGGGGCTCACTGGTAGTGATCTGCAGTATAGTGGCTACGGGTTGCTCTTCCCGGTGAAGTTTTTTTTGCATATTGTGTTTCATTGTCAGTAAGTGCTTTTCTTTTATACCTAAACATTTCTTTTACTGGTACCTATCGCTCCAATCATTTACTCTGCCACCTTATTTATAAATACTAACATTACTCACAAGGGAACAATACCAGGTCGAAGAGACTCTACTCACAAGGGAACTGTTCGTACGGTTCAGTGGTGGCACCTCAAACTTGGGTAATTAAACTTTATGCAAATAAATGTAATATAAATGTGTAAATACGACGAATAAATACGAATAGTTCTAACAAACAATAATTTACAACTCATTAGTAACTCATAAATGATTCTTACGATTAGTACAACAAGGCATGATGAACTTAGAATATGTTTGTTAGCAAACTAAACCTATAATGAATACTAACTAATACTAAAGTGATACTAACTAACTAATACTAAACTAATACTAACTAACTAAACTAATACTAACGAACTAATACTACCAATAACCTGAGCAGAGTGCACAAGGAATGCTCTGTGAATGCTCTATTCCCCCTCAAATGCCATCCGGAGAGATGCTCTGGAGGCCTAGGTTAAGAGAAGTGTAATAAAGAAGAAAATGCTCTGAAACCTTGGCCCAAAGAAATAAAAGGAGCAAGTAAAAGTGTAGTGTATCTTCTTGCCCTGAGGGTTTATATACCCCCCCATATAGGGTCCAAAGTTCATTGGCGCCAATTTTCTTCGCGGGGGGTCAAAGTTCATGCGTTCTCCTAGCGGTCAGAGAACGACCATCGTTAAGAGACAAAAAAGAGGGGTAGCCGATATGTCGTGACATGCTCTATTTTCCTAAAAGCTGTTAGCATGCTTCCATTCTCAAGGATACCCTAGAATCATTCTCCTGGAATGCTCCTCTCAATACTCTGAGCTATGGTCACGTTGGGACACTCCCCCCAAGGACTCAAGTTCCTTCTCGATTTTCTCGAGCTCTCCATAGGAATCGTAGATGCGTTCTGGCAAAGTGCACAATGCCTTATTGTGGTGTGTCATGATGGCTGTCGAGACAGAGAGTACATCGGGCCCTTCTCATCCTCGACTGGACGCTCACATATCTTGGACAACTGTCCGAGTAATGCTACCCTTGGGCCAGGCAAAATGAGCACACAAGAAAGGTGTTCTCTGGTCTCATGGAGTTCAGATAACTTATTTTCCGCTCCGTTACATCACTTTTCCTGCCAGAAATGCTCTAATAAACTCCTGCGTCGTCCCAGTTCCATTTTTCTCTGTTTTTCTGGATAACTATACTGTTCGTGTGCCACTTTATCGGCCGGAGCACATACTTCCTTGACTTCGGAGTTCGAGTCGCGGTAATCGTACTCTTCGCCAAAATCAAGAAGATCTTCTTCCACCTGATCGTCATTATCTTCGACTCCGCCTTGGTCTTCTTCCATGCTTGTCTTTCGAGGTGAGTCAGGCTTGATATCGGAGGCACGTGCGGCTGCTTTGCTCATCTTTCTGCGACACCGCAAAACCACAGAATCGCAGTTGGCAACGTCTGATGGCGGCCTACGAGTCATCAACACCAAATAGGAACGAGCGAGATCAATTTTCACACATACCACGCATAAGTAAAACATTCACGTTCGAATTAGCGATTCTGTTAAGGAATGTGGCAGACAATAGTCCGTAGCATTTCACAAAATGGTAGCATAACTCAATGATTTCTCGGGAAACTTAGGCCAAGCAGAGCCTCTATAGCTCCACAGCCGCCGATGCTTCGGATATGTGGGTCAAAGGTCGGGGGAGGGGGAGACGCAACTTCGCGTCGACGTCGAAGCTCTTTTCCCTCCCCAGGCTCAGGCTAAAAGTGATATCCCCTCCTGCTACATGAAAAAGAATCCGTCAAAGCACAGGTCTCATCTGCGTCAGTCTAAGCCTAGGGAGGGAAGGGAGCTTTGACGTGGGTGAAAATTTTGCGTCTCTCCCCCCCTTATTTGACCCAAAATACTTCGTAAAAGAGATTTAATATGTAAAAGCGTGAAATGCATAGAATGAAAACTCTGCTTAACTGTTATGGCAAAGAATAAGGAAAAGGTGCTTTCATTATGTCTTAGGCTTTGAACTATATGAAAATAAGTGAAAGTTCTCTGATAGGCTGACCCCTTAGATAACTACAGGACGAGTATTCAAGCAAAAGTTCCCTCTCAATTCAACACAGGCATTCGAAAAAGGACAACAATCACGCTATTGATTTATCACTTGAATTTCCTTCTTCGTGACATGTGATATGTCAGGAATCAATGGTCCGAATAGCGGCTCTAATTACGTTTAGCATATACTGTGAGTAAAATCGCATGAAAGAACGGACAAATGGAGCTTTTTGCGGATGGATTACCCCCGTTAATGAGAAAGCAAGATGCAGTGGAAGGCTTCAAGTTATGTGGACATCATATACATTATTCCCAATAGTATGATTGAATGAAATGTAAAGTACACGATATGCAATTCACATCCGAACATGACAGAACCACATACAAGTCGAAGTGCTATGCAGTGCAACAGTAGCGAAAGAACGGAGTGAAACGGCAAAATACCCGAGAATTAAGTTCCCCTTCCTACCAAAGATCCGAGGACGTGCCCTTCTAATCCACAATACCCATTTTTTTGGGGCACTTACACTCCCAGGTGTCCCAGAAATGGATATTGTGGATTAGAAATCTCCAGAATCGCACACTCATAATGAACACGAAACGATGTAGCGAGAGCAATAAATAAACCTTTTGATAAGTCACAAACAACACATGATACTTAGCTCTGGTGAAATCCACATTCAAGAATTAATTAGAAAGAAACCCCTTAAATGACGATTACAGCAACATAATGGGCGACAAATGATGAAACATTCTATTTCACTCAACGCATTTCATTAGCAAACTGCGGAGGTGAAGTGTGCAGTCGCACACTTCACTCTTCGCCGTTCCGCGCAAATTTGATGCCTTACATCTTGGATAGGCACGATGTACTTTAGCACTGGCGAAAACCAAAACAGCCGGCCACGCCGGCTTCCAGTGCAAAACAAGAGCCGGCCTGGCCGGCTGTTTTTGTTTTTGTCAGTGTTAAAGTGCACCGTGCCTTTCCCTACATGACAGTGAGTGAAAAACTCAAAATCATCGGATCGCGACGTTCTATAGCGCATTCGATAGAGCTCGAAAAAATAATATAAGACAGGCCAGTTCGGTTTAGCTGATTTTGAGTTCTAAGGTGTGTTATGGCCTTTCAAAGGTAAAATTCAAGTGTGAGCCTCAGACGACCGTGTTTTTTCGGAAAATAGCGCTGCTTTTCGAGAGACGCCGACAATGATGCCATCGAACCCCACCAAATTCAGCGGAAGCCTATGGCGAACGTTTTCAACCAATCACCTGTGCTGGGGGAGTGGCCTCGGGCGTCTGCCAGTTCGGCGAGCGCCGGAGTCCTCCATTTCTGCGGCGCCTCAAGCGTTCTCCGAGTGTCGCGGAGTTCAAAATGGAGCTAGAAGGATGAAATTTTGAGGGGAGTAAGAGAGATGGATCTTGAAGGATATGAATTTCAAGTTCTCTGGTTGAATATTGAAAAAATTTTTATTTATTGTCTTTTTATCTCTTTGTGATGTGTGACCATGTTACAAAAGTAGAACTAAGGGGAAATGCTTTCCTAATTCGTGCATATTCTGCATTGGTGATCTTCTAATCATTAGTCGTTTCTGTTTTTGGTCATTGCTGTATTTATCTTCCACTGACTATTTAATGCGTCTGCTTTTTCTGATGTGTTTTTCGACGTACAAACTTCAAAATTCGCAAAATTGGTATCCTCTCCTTCCAAATGAAAAAGCATCTGCAAAGCATAGGTTTCATCTGCTTTAGCCTAAGCCTAGGGAGGGAAAGGAGCTTCAACCTTGACGCAAAATTGCGTCTCCCCCCGACTTGAATTGACCCGATTTGTATGTTTATGTTGTTATGTTATGTACGCTGTTTATGTTGTTATGTTATGTACGTATGTTTTGAACCATAGTTCGTTTGATGCTAGTTTCTTTTTGTCATTGCAGAAATGCGATTGACGGCTGTTCATGAAGCTCTTGCTTGTTCGGGCAAATATGTGATATTTTCCTGCAACTTCATCAAGTAAGTGTTTCATGGATTTTTATTATGTTCGATTTATACTGTTGTTTGTTGTTATTACTGGAAGTTATGGTGCTAAGGTAGTTGGGGGGGGGGGGCACTCGAAAAAGGCAAGAGTCGCGCCCAATTTCTGCTCAAAGGCACTCTCAAGGTTATTTTATGCCTAGATACAGCTAACTTACTGAGAAAACGGTTGCATTATTCTTCCATTAGAATATCACAAAAAATTTGCTACAACTAGACCAAACAACCACTTACGCGTATTCGCCTAAGCCTAGGGGAAGGGAATCTCCTTCCCCAAGGCTTAGGCTAACATAAAATAAATAAACAAGCACGAATTTACTTTGCAGAATCTTCTTTAACCCATTGACGACCGTGTGACACGACGTCGTGTCACACCATGTTGGCCGCGTGGGACCGTGTGACACGATGTCGTGTCACAGTTACTTTCGCGCATTGTTTTCAAAATTCTAAGCAAATATTTATATATTACATATATACCCATCATACATATACATTATTGTGAAAGAGGTTGTTCATAGAAATAGCTTTTAGTTGCTGAGTTATATGTAAATATATGGGTGGGTAACTGGTTCTTGGAGCACATTTTGGGCTCGCATTGAAACAATAATGCATAAATAATGCTGGCATTGTGCCCTTAGCAAAATAAAGGGGTATACTCGGGATTGTAATCATTAATCTGACAACAAAACACTACCTGACAAATGGCTACTATAACTCCAAATATCTCCAGATGGGAAGGAACAATTTGTAGTGGCCGCATGTTATCAAAACTCGGCGCAGTTACAGTCCCTATATCTCAAATATGGATAACTACACGAGCTAAACATGAAAATATGACGAGTGGAAATTTTTTTGAAGAGAAGTGCATTTTCAAAGCCGCGTCCTACCATGTCGCGAGCGTGAGAAAAAGGCGCGCGGTCCCACGCGCCGGACAAGTGAAAACGGCGCGGTCGTCAATGGGTTAAGCAGAATTTGAACCCGATTCGGCAAGCGCTATGGCTTCTCTGCGCTCCAGCCATGCGTTAGAGACGCAGAGACACTACTGCAGTGGCCCCCCCCCCAACGATCGTATCTAAACCTAAGGTGCGACAGCGCGGGCGGTCGCGTGCGCATCGTTGCTGGGGCGCGCCAAACGTTTTGAAAAATGAGAGATGGAGTGGCGCGCAGCGATTTCAACATAGATGCTCAGATCTACTCCGCTCCTTCTCTGCTTCATGTGGTTATGCGTTATAAAAATATAAATTCGCTATATTAAGCGCTATAAAAAGTTTAGATGTAAGGAGATGTTTCTATTCTTGTCGACATTTCAACATCCAGTCAACAATAATCAGCTACTGACAGTGCAAAAAGGATCAATAGAACTGACGTTTCACGATTTCTCTTCTTGAAAAAGCACCGAAGACTCCGTTTGGTGCTCTTTATATTCAGTCACATTAAATGGGAATGTAGTCTTTCATCCGTCATCCGTCTTTACACTACGAGAAAAGGATGATGCAAAGGTGCTAACGTAGTTGTGGAGTAGGACCCTCACAGTTGCGCTGTGTCCCTCGAAGCCGTTCCACAATCATCAGTTTGTGAACTCAAGAGTATATTTTTACCTAAGCCCTCCTTAAGGGAAGTAGGGGCTTTTCTAGGGAGTAAGGCTTAGGCTAAGAACTCAGGCAAAAATAGCCCCGGACACCGAGCTCCAACTATTTCACCGGATAAAGGAAGCTGTTCATAATACGTGGGTGCGTCAAATTCAGACATTTGTGTGGTTTTGCTCTCCTTTACAAATGAAGCCGTCAACTTCAAAAGTGCGAAAATGGTCGGATACGTTGTGAAATAGAACGAGGGTTTAATACTACGATCAATACGGCAAACGATTCACGATGCAGATTATAAAGAGATACCAGATACATACAAAACGTCCTACAAGACTTCCACATTCAGTACGGCGCTACTAGCGCGCCCCAGCAACGATGCGCACGCGACCGTCCGCTCTGTCGCACCTTAGGTTTAGATACGATCCCCCCAAACTACCTTAGCACCGAAGTTATTGTTTGGAAGCATTTCATTTTCCTGCTCGTTTTCTACGATTATCTTATTTTAGGCATTTTGGTTGGTGAATCTATGCTCGCTAATTGAATGGCAATATCTTCCGCATCTCCTGCTCCCGCTACTGGGCATATTCTTCAACTGTTTGTCGATCTGATACCGTTGTTCGCTTGCAGCCACTATTTCACGTCAAGGTGAGAAGATTCATTTGCGCTCATCTTTCACCTTTCATTGTTTCCCACAGTTCTATTGAGGTGGTTAATGAAGAAATTGGCTCTTTTGATCAATAGGGTAACGTTGCGTTTGTGGCTCGGGTGGGGTTTGAGTTAGGAGAGCTGTTGAAATGAGGTTTTTTGCTGGTTTTGATTATTCTGATATGCCTTTTGGTGGTAGGGTTACAGAATCAAGAAATCATATGCTTTTAATGCTTTCAAAACTGTTGAACGTTTTCAACATGATGGATTTCGTTCCTTTATTGATAGCATTATAGTATCGATGCGTTATTTTTCCTCTCATTCTGTTTTAATTGTCCCATTACTTGTATTTGGGCTCTTTACATGTATAGCTTTTGGATAGCTTTAACGTAACTGCTCTATAATGTCACGATTTGAGCGGTTTCCTCAGGTCAAGGCAGATAGGTGCAGCTCGCGCCAGGCTGCGGCAGATTGTGGGAGATAACAAACAAGATCAAGATCCTTCACGCATCACTAATGCACCGACATTGTGAGAGTTTCGTACACTAGTTTTACTTTCCAATTTTTTTGGCTTTCATGCGTGTTTCTCAGTTTTTGAAGCTTCAGATAGTTCATTCGGATGCTCATAATATCGCGATTGCCGTAATGAAGAAAATCGACGTTGTGAGTTTTTTTTTTGTTTTCTTCGAACATGGTTTTCGTTGCTGAAGGTATCAATCACCGAAAGAGGTTATCTTAGCTTATCTTATATGTTTTCTCTTCGCATTCATGTTAGTTTAGGCAGGGTGAGATGCATTTTTCTTTTTGCATTCTCGTCTTTTCCATTCTCTTTGATAGCTTTCCACTTTCCAATATTGTCAGTGTGCTCTCACTGCATCCTTTATTCTGCTTTCTACGTCTCATATCCCGTTCCGATTCTCATTCTAGAATCGGTCCCTCGTACCTCGTGGCGCATGTGAAACTAGCTGTTTTTGTCCATCAATGTTCTTTTTTGCGATTCTTATTTGCACTGTAGCGAACCATAATACTGCGGTCTTAAGCCTCCGCCAGACTTCACCATTTCGAGATTCTGTGATTTTGCAGTGTCGCTGCAGTGTCGCAGCTCTGCAAACGAACCTGCGAAGGTACGACACCGCAAAATCGCAAAGTCTGGCGGCTTCATGCTAAAGGCATTGTTTAAGTTGCTACATGGTTTTGATCAAAGCGACTAGTACTGTGTGATTACATGAAGGACACAAAATCAAAGCAAAACGAGTCTGTTTGAGTGAACATTCAGCTCCCAGTGAGCTTATTTTCCTTTTTTCAAATAACTTTTACGATCGGTTATTTTCGCGCATGGCACTCAGCCATAGAGTTCATCTGGATGAGCTAGGAGGTGTTCTAATATTGGCAAATGTTTTCGTTTCAGAAATCGAAGAAGACCTCGATTAGCTCATGGCTAGCATCAAACAAACGGCGATTAAGGTCAGGTTTTTTCGTTCTCAGTTTCGCTTCCAATTTTGTCAATTTGCTTTAACTTCCGAGTTCTTCCATGTGATAGTTATGGTTTTTTTTTCTAGTTTCATCAAGAGCATTCAACTTTTTCCATTTTGTTCATTTGATCGTGGTCATTGACGTCTCATGTTGACACCCAGTTGCGATTGGACTAGGACTCGTCGTGTCTATCACACCTACATGCCACTCTTAGCGGTTATAGCCGAGATCGCCGTAGCAAGGTTAGTTCAAAATTTGAAATTGTTTCAATCATCGGCTTCTTCTTTGGCTGATGGTCTACATTGATGTTTGCCAATCTTAAACCTTCAGAGTGATTAATCACACGACAGCGGTCAATCCCTTTTTGATAATGCATCGCACATTACATGTTTCCATATTCAAAATCATGTATTCATCTGAATGCGCATTTAGCCTATGGATTTACTTGCGAGGGCTACCTGATATATAACCTAGTGTTCTTGCTTATTTTAAAGAACTTGATACATATCATTTAGCTTGACATTTAATCCCAGTCTGCTTTCAAACCAAAGGCAAACATGTAAACCGTAATTTCCTTCTTTCAGGTACGAGCGAGTCTGGTTCTACTTCGGCAATGCATTGAGGGCGAAACGCTGTCGGAGACATGCCGAGGAATGCTCAGGGGATATTGTGAGCCTTTTGAATGCTACATCTATTTCATGTATGTTTTCCATGCGTGTACCTCTCATGCAGTTCTCTTCGAGAAGAGCTCGTTTGGGGTAATCCTGGTTGATTGTGGTGTAATTTCTCGATATCCGGGGACTGGGGTTATATATCGGTCAGTGTGAACTATGACGATACATTTTTGCAGCCATAATTTGCGGTTACAAGAGTAATGATTATGAAAGTTTGGTTTTTCCTCTAGTACGGATTTCTCCGGTTACCCAGTACGGATTTCTTACGATCCACTCTTACGGCGAAATAGTCTCGTGGTATTTTCTTACCGGTCGCTTCTTTCAAGCCCAGTCAATTGAGCGTAAGTATTTGTTGCGCCAAAAAAAACGTATAAGCAACGTCAACAACAAAAAAAAAACACAACGCGATTAGCAAAACCGGATGAGATAGAGATCAGCTAAAGAGGATGACCGTCGTGGCAACGACTGAAAAAACGATGACCGTCGTGGCAACAACTAAAGATAATGACGGAGCAACAATTGCTAAAATAAAAATATGCTTCTCGAGTCAGAATCGAAGTGAGAACCAATCGAAAGTAGAGGGCACCAAGTGGCGTCAGTCCGACATCGGACACCGCGTAGAGCACAAAGGGTAGGAGCAGCCTTACTTGGTAATGGCGAGCAGGGGAGGTGGTGAGGTGAAAATGAGACAACAAAACGACAGCACGGTAGCAAATAGCGAGGCAAAACCGACTATCAAGGAAAAAAACACAAAACAACACAAAAGGGGTGGGGGGTTCCGGAGTAGAGGGCGCACTCTGCGCGATCCGTCGAGAGACTGCCCTGGGCTCATTTTCGCCATGCACCGCCGCCGCTTTCGCGCGCTCTTTTTCGCGCCCAATCTGTAAAAGACGATCGATAACGTCAATCTTGACCTCCACGTCAATGCTTTGCCCTTCTTACATCCCCGGGGTACCCAGAAGAGTGGTCCCTTCACTCGTACTGTCCTCCTCAAGGAGAAAAAAATCAAACAAAACAATGTTCTGCTTTTTTTTTACTAATTTATCAGGTTTTTCCTCTTTTTTTCTTTTTTTTTACATATCAAACTTAGTACTTACGTGGCTCGTGCGAGCCTCCTGCGTATCTTGCACGCTTGGAATCCATCCCAGGCGGCTGGGTCCCTGCACTGCTTGCATTCCTGACTTCCTACTTTTTTCGCCTCGTCTGATTTAGCTTCCGGCCACGTTGGTATCCAGTATTTCCTCATTTTTTCATACCATAGGCGCGTTCTGAATCGCCCCACGATTCCATTATCGTCATATGGGTCGCTGCCGAGGCATCTTATTGGATTGTCATACTCTTGGGCAGGTGCGTCCTCTCCTAGCCATTTACTGTCGAGGAAAGGCGCAGCAGAGCTGCAAATCAACGCCGCATTTCTTGCGGTATCCGTCCAGCCGCGTATATTGACATCGGAATTATGCTCTCGTGGTGCCATGCCTACCGCTAGACGAACATCCAGATGCCTGAGACCGTCGAGCCATTGTCGTACCATCAAGGCCTTTTCTTGTATGCCAACGTCTTTCCCGACGATGAGGAGTACGTCACTCTGTGTGGTCGGTGTAGGCATTGCGTCACTCGAGTAGACTACCATTTTGACTTTCTCAGGGAGCCATACGCCGACGTTTTCCATGTTTTTGGGGACGTAGAGGGCTAGTGATCTTCTTGGCCTTTCCCAGGGGCCGTTCCAGTTTTTTCCTTCGATGATGCTCATAGCGTTCTGGTAGATGGTGCTTATTCTTTTGCATGATGGGCCGATGCGGATATGCTCATGGTAGAAGTCTGGCGGCCTCAGTTTTTCTTCACTGAGTTGAAAATGAAGGCAGTTTCCACGGTATTACAAAAGTGCTACCGCCAATGCTTCTGCCGAGAATTCGTTAGCGTTTTTCGCCATCTGCACCAGCTTCTCTCTCTCGGACAGGCCTTCCTCCAGCCAGATGTCGATTAACTGCGCCAGCCGACAAACATTCTCGAATCTGATGCCCTTCATGTGGGCGGGGAGGTCCTTTAGAACGCGGTCCAGTGGCGTGGCATCCTGGTCTGCAGAAAGGGGACAGGGAACCGTGAGTCGGAATCCGTTGAAATCGCCGGGCGGTTTCACACGTGCCTTGTCACTGCAGGCAAAAAGAACGTGCAACGGGTGTGTCACTTCGTCCGTCATGATGAGCTGCTTGGGATGGCTCCTGAAAAGATATATTATCAGTTGTAACGCTATGGACAACTGCCGTTCTTTTCTTTCTTCCATTCTTTCTCTTAGTTTCAGTTTGGATTGGTGTATCATCTATATAAGGTGGTATTTTACGGAGCAAGTCATGCTGGACCCTTATTGGCTCCGATTTCTCCCCTATTTCTGTTATTAGGGCTGAGTTACCGCTGGCCTCTATGACGCGATACGGACCTGCCCACTCATGGGTGAGTTTCGGCTGGTCCGATTTACCTTTTTCAGCAGACATTTTCAAGAACACCCTCTCACCTACTTTAGGAAGCTTTTCTGGGTTATTATCTTGTCTTTTATCATATTGCTTTTTCATGATGTCTTTGTATTTTTCGGCGTTTTCTCTTATGAGATCTTGCATGAGTTTCATTCCAGGCATCAATTCTGATTTATAGTCGTCTATATCTATCCGATATGGCGATATTTCGCTGCTAGGTATCACAGCGGATGGGTAGACAGGGTCAAACCCGTGCAATACAAAGAACGGGCTTTCTCCTGTGGCCGTATGTGGCCTCACATTATATGCGTACGTAACATTCGGCACTACTCTGTCCCACTCTGCCGTTATACCTCCTCTTTTCTTAAGCATTCGTAGCAATGTCTGGTTGGCCCTTTCTGTGACGCCATTTTCGCGAGGGTTATATCCCTTCGTGAAGGTCTGGGATATTCCGGCGACTTGACAGAGTGCTTCCATCACCTTATTGTCGAACTCTTTCCCTTGATCCGACAGTATGGTTTTGGGCCATCTGCCTCCTTCGCAGATCCATCTACCGAACACTAATCGGGCTATTTCCTCCGCCGTTTTTGTTGGAGTCGGGTATGCTGCTAGCCACTTTGAAAAGTGGTCGATGACTACGACGAGGTATCTATTTCCACTTGTCGATATTCCTACTTCGAGAACATCTACTCCTACTACCTCAAATGGTTTCACCACCCGAAAGGGTTTCAGCGGGGGTACGCATTCTTTACGATTATTTGTTAGGAAGCAGTCGCGGCACTGTTTGCACCACTGAGTTGAGTCCTGACGCATTCCTTCCCAGAAGACTATTTTCTTGAGTCTCTGAAAAATTTTTCTGGCATTAAAATGCCCTGCTAGCGTTCCAGCGTGTGCTTCCTCGAACACTGCCCGTCTTCGAGACCGTGGCACTACCTTTGCCACCGTGCCATCTTCAAGAATCAACCCTAGTTGGTTCTGTTCCATGCAGAAGTCCGCAATGCGAAGAGTTTTATCTTGTCGTGGGAGTCTCACTTCTGCTAGAACTGCGTTCTTTCAGCTTGTATATGATATTCCCGTAATCCGGGTCTTGCTCGAGTTCTTCTAACCACGTTTTCCCTATTTCCACCGTGTTCACGACTTTTACATGATCTACGTTGTCCTGTTGCGCTGCAACGCGCTCCGTTAGTCCCCTTGACAAGGCGTCAGCTACTCTATTCGCTTCGCCTTTCACGTACTCGATCTCGAGTTGGTATGCCTGTATCTCGAGGGCCCAACGTATCACTCTTGCCGATACATTGGCTCGTTTGAATAGGGTCGTGAGTGGTTGGTGGTCAGTCCTCACTATGGTTTTGACTCCAAACACGAAAAAATGGAACTTCTTCAATGCGAAGACTATCGCCAGTGCTTCGAGGTCGGTGACATGATATCGCTCCTCTGCTTTGGATAGCCTTTTCGAGGCAAAATACAACGGATGGATCATTTTGTCCTTGCCCTCCTGACAGAGAACTGCACCTAATTCATGCGAGCTGGCATCCGTATATATGACGTAAGGCTTTTCCCCTGATCGTGCTGCCTCCACATCGGGCTGTCCCAGCACCGGTGCCTTCATTATGGCACTTTTCAAATTATTAAATGCTTTATCGTGTTCACCTTGCCATTTAAATGGTACTCGTGAGCTCGTAAGTTCGAAAAGGCTCTTTGCAATTTTTGAAAAATTCAGGATAAATTTCCTGTAATAGCCACACATGCCAAGAAAAGTTCGTAGTTCCGCAATGTTGGTGGGTCGCGGATAGTTTCCAATCTTTTCAACTTTTTCGGGGTCTGTTTTGAGACCTGTGACATCCACCACATGTCCTAGAAATGCCACCTTGTCTTCGAGTAGTGTGCACTTCTTGGACTTCAGCTTCAGGTTGGCTTTTCGAAAAGCTAAAAACACCTTCCTGAGCACTTCTAGGTGCCTTTCCTCGTTTTCGGTAGCCACCAGTATATCGTCGATGTATACAAAAACTTCATCCCCTTTTAATTCAGCTAACCCATGTCCATTAACCTCTGAAACACGGCTGGGGATGTGCTTACAAGGGAGGTCTTTCAGGTCATGACGCGCTTTCGGGAAACGGTTTTTTCCATCATATGGGGGTATCTACATGAAACATATAACTGACTTCCATTTTTGCTGCGCGGCCCTACAAATGCCAAAAAAGGAATGAAGAAAATTTTGTTCAAAAAGGCGATTTTAACCCACTTATAGTAACGCATCCTCCTTGTAACTTTGATCATGTGCAGATCCAAAGGTGTTCGTCTATTCCACATCCAAAACAAAGTCAAATACGGGGAAAATTAAAAGCTTATCTCCACCATGTACTAAAAGTGCGTAGCAGTTTCATAACAGTTCCCCGATGTATCGCTGCTGCGGCGACCAGGTGGCCTACTGGATACGACTATGGACTCTCACGGATGAAGTGCTGGGTTGGTGATTCGAGTCCCGGCTTTGCCATAGCTTTGCAATTTTTTTGCCTTCACTTTTTCATCTTCAAATATGTCTGTTTATGCCAAATGACTACGATTTTCGTTGACAGCATGCCAAAATGACTCTATTTACGAATTGTCAGTGAATTTGGTGATGTGACCTCTTTGGACACGAAAGGGCCCGTAGCGCTCGAAATTCGCGATTTCGCACAAAATGAGTGTCATATTCGTGTTCAGGGGGTCAAACTACCCTTGGGAACACATTTCTAGCCAATTCCAAATTTTGACTTTAACTTCGAAAAAGGTGTTTGGTTATGGATACATGGTGCGCTTTCTACTTGTAGAAGTGAGTAACTCACAAAACCGACGAAAATCAATGGAATATGCACAGCATGGATGCCTATCGCTATAATTTCAGCTATCAAGCACCAAGCAAGGGAAATAGAGAGAAATTCCTAACAAGTGGTATCGCCGTCTCCTTCATCGAATGTGCAGTCGGTGGTACACCAATACCCAGCTCAAATTTTCGAATTTGGCATAACCTCGATTGGGCTGGAAACTTACCCCCAGGGGTAGTTCGACCTCCTGAACACGAATATTGAATTTGTTTCGCGCAAAAACGCCTCGTTCGCGTGTTATGAGCGCCGAAAGGCTAAAAAATTGGACTGTCAAACTTGCTGAAAACTGGCAATAGGGGGCAGTTCGGAGTTCTAAATGTGATTACTGCACTTATTCTTCATATTCGAATGTTTACGAGTCCAAAAACTGAAAATCTAAATTTTGCAAAAATTTGTCCTCAGTGGGGATCGAACCATCAACCCCGTTTTTGGCATTTGTAGGGCCGCGCAGCAAAAATGAACATCAGTTATATGATTCTTGTACGTACCCCCATACATGCAAAAAACAGCTTTCAAAAAGCGCGTCATGAGTTGGAAGACCTTCCTCGTTAGTCCAAAGGGTAACACTTTGAATCCAAAGAGACCTTCAGGGGTTGTAAATGCACTTTTCCTCTGTGCCTCCTTACTGAGTTTCACTTGCCAGTACCCCGATGCCATATCTAATGTGCTGAAATACTTTTTTCCAGTTAGGCTTTGGAGTACCGTATCGATAGTCGGCAACGGGTACGAATCTTGTCGCGTGTGCTTGTTGAGTACTCTATAGTCAATGCAGAGCCTCAGGGTTTTGTCCTTTTTTTTGTACTAAGACGACAGCGGATGCCCAGTCTGATGATGACTTCGTGATGATGCCCCTTGCCTCCAAGTCGTTTAGTATCGCCTTGAATTCTGGCTGGACACCTCGTGGTACTGGTCGGACTCTCTGCTTTATTGGCCTTGTGTCCCCAGCATCTATGTCATGCTGCACCAGATTTGTCTGGGTTAGCTCATGGTCGCTCACCGCGAACACATCTGCAAACTCCTGGATTAGCTTTCTCAGCCGCTGCGGGAGCCCTCCAGATCTTTGGTTTGCCCTTACGTGTGCCAACAGTGTTTCCAACTTCGACTCAGTAAATTGCTTTTTGACATTTCCAGCATGTCTGATTTAGAATCTATGAGCCGTGGGTCCACCCAATCATGTTGTGACCATTCGCCAATTGTTTCCCCTTCTTTAAAGATCATTGGTTCTTCGGAGTTGTTCAATACTGGCACTTCCGCCACTCCTTCTTTGGATATTGCACATACTCCGCTCTGAATCCGCTCATCGTGCGACCATAGCACCGCATCTCCAGGCTTGTGTCCGCTCCGCACCTGGATTATACCACAGTTTCGTGGTTTCACATATGACCTTTTGGCTATGACGGCCATGGACGTTGCTTGTGGGGTTTCCCTTCTTCCTTCAAGGAGGTTGCCGCCTCGCTCGTCTCTTGCCGATTTCTGTTTAGCCTGCGTTTGTGCTTGAGTGTTGCTAGAAATAATTATTTTTACCTCTAGCACCTCTAACGCGTTTGTTCCTAGCAACACGACTTCATCTCGGAGTCGTTTTACATGCATCTGTATTATGCCACGGTTTCCTCCTACTAGCTCCATCTTTGTTTCCATGCACCCAAGAAAATCCATCTGATTTCCGGAAGCATCAAAAACTTCTAGCTGTTCCGCCTTCACTTCTTTACACAGTGTATCCATATCGGCGCCAGCATCTCCGGCTTTGAGAAGAAAGCTGAGTGGCATGATGGTAAGCTGCGACCCTGTATCGATCATCGCGGGTAACTCCAGCCCCAGACACTGCAGCCTTACCATATGTTTTGGTCCAATTAGGCTACTAACTTGGGTGTCGGCCGTGGCTACTTTGCACGCCCATCCTCTTAGGGTAGCACTAAATGATGAACTGGTCTCTTTTTCCCCTTTTTTCGACCAGCATTCTTCGGCGTTGTGGCTTTTTTGCCGCACTTTCCGCATTTGTTTGGGTTGAGTCTCTGTTTGGATTCTTCTTCCTGCTCTTGCCTCCGGGGCTTGCTGTTCTGACGAGCATAAGAATCCTTGCCCTTGCGCCTTTCGTCACTGCAGGTGGGTGTCTTCGCCGCTGGAGGTTGTCTTGTCCTTCTTGATATCTTTCCTGCCTACTGAATCTCCTCCCGTTGAAGTCTTGTCGCTGTCTGCGCAAGTGTTCGATGCGCAGAGCTGCGTCCTTCATGCGCTCGTACACCGACTGCATATCTTCATTGGCGAGAATCTCCGAAAAGTGGTACGCTTCCGGCCAGTCCCGAAGCTGTTCGTGTAGCACTTCTGCCCTGATCAGCGCTAGGGCAGCTGCATCACAGCTTGGATAAGCCTTTGAAGACAACAGTTCCAACTCCAGGCAGAACTGCACCACCGTCTGATTTTCCTTGCTTCTAATCATGCGCATTTCCCTTAGCGCCTCCGCCTGCGTCTCTTGATTTTCGACCCGCATGCGTTCTTTGAGCTCCCTGACTATCGCTTCAAAGGGACCGTTTCTTATTGCCCCCGGCAGCGTATTGTAATGTAGTTTGGCCTCGCCTCCTAGATGTCCTGCCAATATTTCCTTCCGCTCAACCTCGGCATAGGCCCTCTCTGGGTATTTTAGGTTAAAGGCTCTTATGAAGTCTTCGAATTTTTGGCTATTCTCGTTATGAAATGTTCTAATTTCGGGCGTCGCTAGCGAACGGAAATATTCTTTCAACGTCACGTCTTCTGCCCTCACCCCACATATACTATCTCTATTTTGCGCACTACTACTGAATTCATTATCAGGTTCGTCGCTAGACGTACCTGCTCGCCCACTCGGAAAAGACCGGGTCGTCCTTTGTTTCCACCGCCTCGACTTTTTCATCGACTGCAATGAAATCGGTTCTTCGTCATGAACACTTTCTCGCGTGTCCCATTGTTTTCTATGTGAAATGGACTCACCATCCATATGTAAGTTGGTGCCTCCATATAATTCTTCTCGACGTTTTTCCAGCTGCTTTCTGCGCAGCCTTGCATTTTCGATCTGCAAGTTATTTAATTTAGTACCGTTCTCTATGGTTATGCGGATGAGATCATTTGGTGTGCAATCGCTAATGTTGCATAACGTTTGCACTATATCGTCTTGGTATCCTGCCGTGTTGCATTTGTTTCCCTTATTTGGTCGAGTAGCTCTAGGACTAGTTTCATTCCCTCATTTATCGCATCCAACACAGCAGTGCGCTTTTCATCTGAAGTTGTAAAAAATTGCGCTAGCGTCATGTGAGCGCGCGTGCTGATCGCTTTGATTTCTTTACGTGCTTGTCTTATTAGTGCTTCATGGCCACTGACCTACCCTTTGTTTCCTGGAGCCTTATTGCTCGAATCCATGAGGGGCTGGCTGTCATTCTGAGGCCCTTGCTCCTGAGTTCGCCCATTACCTTCCATGGCTTTTTCTCTGGGCTGCCCTCTGGAATATTGAATATGCAATAACGGCGTGGTGTAACTTGAATCAATCAATAGCGCGATTTGAGAACGTCTCCAGACGCGATTTACACGAACGTTTAGTAGACCGGGTCGGCTTGGCCCCCAAGTACGGATTTCTCCGGTTACCCAGTACGGATTTCTTACGATCCACTCTTACGGCGAAATAGTCGCGTGGTATTTTCTTACCAGTCGCTTCTTTCAAGCCCAGTCAATTGAGCGTAAGTATTTATTGCGCCAAAAAAAAAACGTATAAGCAACGTCAACAACAAAAAAAACACAACGCGATTAGCAAAACCGGATGAGATAGAGATCAGCTAAAGAGGATGACCGTCGTGACAACGACTGAAAAAACGATGACCGTCGTGGCAACAACTAAAGATAATGACGGAGCAACAATTGCTAAAATAAAAATATGCTTCTCGAGTCAGAATCGAAGTGAGAACCAATCGGAAGTAGAGGGCACCAAGTGGCGTCAATCCGACACCGGACACCGCGTAGAGCACAAACGGTAGGAGCAGCCTTACTTGGTAATGGCGAGCAGGGGAGGTGGTGAGGTGAAAATGAGACAACAAAACGACAGCACGGTAGCAACTAGCGAGGCAAAACCGACTATCAAGGAAAAAAACACAAAACGACACAAAAGGGGTGGGGGGTTCCGGAGTAGAGGGCGCACTCTGCGCGATCCGTCGAGAGACTGCCCTGGGCTCATTTTCGCCATGCACCGCCGCCGCTTTCGCGCGCTCTTTTTCGCGCCCAATCTGTAAAAGACGATCGATAACGTCAATCTTGACCTCCACGTCAATGCTTTGCCCTTCTTACACTCTTCACCTCTCACATTTTATTTCATTTTCAGCGTGCTGGTATAGACCACATTGCTCCTCATGAATCTCTGATTCACGAAGAATCATTCGACCCATATGGATATATTAGGTTGATTCATAATAAATCGGACAAATGGTAGTGATGATTTCTAGAGATCATAACTCAGTAACGAATTAACGAAAATGGACGCGCGAGGTACCGTTGGAATGAGTATGAAAAGCTCTTCAAAGTACCGCAAAATAATCACTCCAAAGTAAATTCATTCCGCCACAATGCCGCACGATTTCAAGCGGTCCAGAGACCACATCCGCAACGTCATACTATTTATATCGTTATTTGGCCAGGAACCCGCGAATATCGGCAGACGTCTGATAGAAGTTCACAAGGAGCATGCCCCCGGCAGAAGTACACTGTAGTTGTAGCATTCGAAGCTTGCGTCAGGCGACTATTCCATCGAAGACGAAAAGCGCGGTTGGTGGAGCGTACACGGCGTAGAGTACTGGGAGCTGCTCGATGAAGGTACCACAGTATCCGCCGACGTCTACGTTCGTAAATTACGAGAATTGAAGGCCAATGTCCAAAGTTCGCTACGGCGGCGGTCACATGTCTACTTCCAGCACGACAACGTGTCTACTTCCACAGACTGCACTTCGTAAGATCGACCAAGGCCGAGCTGCTGTAGTACAGTTGGACCGTACTTCTATACCCACCGTACTCCCCAGACCTGGCCCCTTCAGATTTCCACCTTTTCTCCCACAGCCAACGCCACCTGGACGGCCAAGACTTCAAAACTCGCGACGAGGTCAAGGCGGCACTCGGCAACTTCTTCGAGCTCCAGCTTCCGGCCTTCTGGAGCAAGGGCATCCATGATCTGCCTATACCGTGGCAGAAGGTCATCGATAAAGATGGAGTATATTTCAAGTGAATCCCTGCTGTCGTAAAAAAAAGTTGTACGACAATGATTAAAATTGGTCAATTTGTCCGATTTATTATGAATCAACCTAATAGTATGAAGGCTTTCTACCACAATCAGTAAGTTACGTAATTTCTTTTTGCTCTCTGTCTTTTTATTACCGCTTATCTTCCAGGATCACTAGACCACAATTCACATCACATCGGAAAAAGAGTTTTCATTTGCGTCCTTTGAAACGAATCAGGATCTAGTTTGCCTGTACAAGCAGGCAAAGGAAGAGCTTTGTTCCTTCCGGTAGGTATCTTGAAATGTTCATGTAATTATTTGAGACTTGGATTAAGCGCACACTACGCTCATCTGAAAAGTGTTTGATAAGTATTACTTCAAACCGTTGATTCGCTACTTTCGCTTTTGTAGAGTGATCAGCCAGAGTAGATGTGAGATTCATAGGTCAGGCAAAAATTCTTATCCTGAATGTCAACTACTGAAAAAATGCACTGGTTGTGCTGTCAGCACCGTTTTTAGCATTGTTATCTGCGAGTTCTAATAAGCGCAATGAGTATCGTGTAGCGACGTTTCTGATGGGCGACTTGGCAAGCTTCTCAAAGATGTCATATTGCCATGAGAGTGCAAATTTTGGAGAGATGGACTCGGTCTTATCTCAAGAAGGATATGTCCGAACAGTTCCCACCGTGACGATCCTTTTGTTTATAAATGAGCAACTTTTCCTAACGGGGCTTTTTATCTTTTGTTGAAAATTGTAGGTTTGAACGGTAAATAACGTGTTTCCTACTGTGTCAGCACTCACACATTACCACTTAATGTTTATTTATCTTTCTACCTGGTACTACATTTACTTTTATACCAGGTTCATCTTTGACATGTGCAGTCCATTCTTGTCTAGTTTAAGGGCGTATTTATCAATGAAGGAAGGTGTCCGCAGTTTATCATTCCTCGTACATTGTGTTGTTGGGCCCCACTGTGTTTGCATTCTCTTTCATTTTTTCGATTTCGCTTTCCTCGTTTCTACTTATTCTTCCTCATGGTGATCTAAATGTGTATTACACAATGTGAGACTATTTCAGAATGAAACTTTGCAAGTCTCACATTGTTCAATACACATTTAGAAATTTCTGTATTGAATACCTTTTTGTTCTTGTTTTCTAGTAGATAGCTTTATTCATTTATTGTACGCGATGTGAGTATGTGCATGCCAGGAAAGCCACTATTTCGGACGGCATAGTTTTTGAGCTCGAAGGAACAGCATGTACGGTCTTTCATTCACGAGCCCTTAGAACACGCTCAAGTGTGAATGACAGAGGGTGTAGTTCTTTTATCGCGACTCTCTCACCCAGTTGAGAGCAACCCCGTTCTCCTCCCCGTAAAACCTACCTAAAATCTCATATATGGATGGTCTAGTACGATCTCATTTGGCTTGATCTTTACTATACACTCAACTATGACTGGGATCGAAAGATTGTTGAGACTTTGGAGACAAGTCGTGAATGGGTCTTCTTCCTGCGTTCCGTGATAAGCGAGGAAGGGCTAGATTAGTCGAGAGAGGTCAGCAAGATCTAGAAGGTGAGGACCGACAAAGGTTCAGTGTGGCAGCGCTTGTGATGTATCTGATCTTGAATAGGGCACTAGCTGATTTGGAATTTGGTTATTATACTAAGGTTTTACGGTTAATGCTCATAACCATGGAAATTGTTGATTTGTTTTTCTCGAAAATCTATTCCCTTGGCTAAGTATCTTGTCTTTTTGATCGCTTTTCACTTTATCAATCGGGAACTTTTCCTTTCTTGTCGATTTTTGTTTATATTTTTATCTCGGAAAAGGAGTTTGAGATTCGATTGAACCTTCCCTGTGAAATGTGTGGTTGGGTTCTTGTATCCAATTTATTTGACCTCTATATCTCTCGATCTTCTTGTGCTTTTTTGGAATCAACCTTTTTTATTTTGGTGCAGTAAAGTTAATGATATGCTGAAGAACTGCATTATGTGAGGTGTTATTTTACACTTTTCATGGTTGATTTCAGAGACGACTTGTGCATATTCCTCGACGATGGTACTGCTCCAATTTTGTCGGTCGTGAGGGAGTCTACCTACAGGAGTTATTTTTGAGAGAAGATGATTTAGGTTGCCAACAATGTTCACATCAAGGTAAAACTAAAGTGCGCTCCTCCATTTTGGAATCTCGGTTAAGTTTGTCGTTGTTATTATTGTTGTTGTACCCCCTGCCATGTTTTAGAGAAGTCTCCTGCTATATCAAGTACCTAAATGATTTCTTTGTATTATTGTAGCATTTTGTATTATTTTACATGTTGAATATCGTGTTGTTGTGCTTTCATGACAATTATTAACCCTTTTTTCAATTCGGTGGACATTGTGCGTTGCGACAGATGGGTTGCGCCAAGCATGTTGCATTGCGCAACCACTGGAACTGTCATCCGTCTGAATCTTGCAAGCATATTGGGAGGTTCATGCGGAATCTTGACCACGTTCAGCTTAACCACCGTCCTGGAAACCATCCGTCTGTCGCTACGAAATCTTTTTTGTTACACTTTTCGAACTAAAGACCACCTCTTGTGTGAATTATTTGTCAGCATCTCAAACTGTATTGTTGTCTATGATTTCATCATGTGTTATTATGTGTAAGTTTTTTTTCATGAAATGAAAAATTCATAGATTCTTTATTTCATAAACATTCAAATTCTTTATTTCACAAACAATTTGAATCAAAGTCAGGTCAGTTCTGGAGAAGCTTTCAGTATTAGGGGTCGGGTAGTATGCAATGTGTAGCTGGCGTACAACAGTTGATTGAGAATGATGCACTCAAAAAAAGCTAATGAATTTGAGGAAAGTCCGACTTGCGAATCAGAGGTCGATAATGCTTACCAAATGGACTGATATATAAACATGATGTGATATATGATGTATATATGATATGATAATATGATATATAAACAAACATTCTATGAGACCATGTGCGCTAACATGAAACAAGCGAATACGACTACGAACACGAGGGTCACCAGATGATAAGGGTCCAGCAGCAGACACCTCCACCAAACTTACCTACATATATAAACGTGTCACGTCTCCCGACACTTCGACACCCATATGATCAGTTTTTCCTTACCATTTTTGAATTAATATCATTACAACTACATGACAACACAGCTGAACAGCGGTAGGATTAGGGTAGGTTTGTCTGCTACTCGAGATATCCAGTAATTAGTTGTTGACAAATAGGAGTACTGTAGCGCACCGTTATTTTGCAATACAGTCTTTTCTCTTCCTCTCTTCTTTCTTCTCTCTTCTTTCTCTGATGCTATTAGGTTGTAAGGAAAGTTCTGGCCGCTTTTTCGCAATCACAAGATAAATTTAAATATCAGAGCGCGTCAACATGAATCAACTGACATATTGTGCTCGTTAGATAGAGAAAAAGTTGCTCTTTCAGAATATATGTTTTATTTGGAATGCCACAAGGTTTTCAATTTATTAGGGAAGTTTTAAAGTGCTGCGAAAATGGCACTTTTAAGATGACTTCACTTCAAGAGTTCTTGTTTAGCCGAGTCCCAGCGAAGGTGACCACAAATGTGAATACTGCAAGAGGAGGGGGTGTATCACTGGATGGAACACATTGTCTCCGGTTTCAGAAGTGCAGAAATGAGGACGAGCTGCTCGAATTTTCAATTGATCAAATCGCTTTAACTAAAACGGCAGAAGGCGATGAGCGTCCATATTTGCAGGGGATATCCACAAGTATTGACCCTCAACAAGCAACCTTAGCTGACCACCTCAAGTGGCCTTGATTTGGAAAAATCCAAAAAAATGGGTGCCGCGGGACCCCCCACGGCAGTCATGCGCAAGCCCATTTTTCACAAATCCTCTTCCACTAATTGAAGCAGTTGCAGGGTGAGGCCCTTACTCGTCTATCATGTTCATCAGATCTAGCGCTAACTATGCCCCACTTCCCAAAACATCTGGCCAGCTCCTTCAGTAGCAGTGTGTTCAGAAAGAGTGGCGATTTGAAGTCGACTTTTTTTCATTTCGCGCAATATAAATTATCAGCCCTTTATCAAATTGAGATGTGTTGGTATGCATAGTGTTGCCAAGAGTGTGGCGAATCTAATGGTGCTCACTCTGTGAGAAAAGATGCACTCTGAGCCGAGTTATGATCTCTCGAAGTTGAAATTTCAAAAACCGGCCAAAACTTTCCTTACAACCTAATACAATTACGTTCGAGGTTGACAAACTATAGAACAATAGTGCACCGTTATTTTGCAATACAGTCTCTTCTCTCTTTTTCGTACTCGTGAACTGCTTTGCTTCCTCTTCCTTCTTTCTATAATCTTCACATTTAAATCATTTCATGTATTCTTTTATTTTATATTTTCCTGATGTTTCCTTGAAGTCTACGGCTCTGATGCTATAATTATGTTCGAGGGTGGTCTAAAGAATTGCGGCAGCTCCTTCAAGTCACCTACTTCTTTTGCCTTCTACTCACTAAGACACTTCTCACTGAGACATTCTCAGTTGCCATAATGCGATATTATGAAATAGTGGTTAGCACTTCTTGAGAGTGGACTCAGTGGGTTGATGACAATTTACTGAAATTTCTCAGCGTCTACCTTAGGTAAACTCAGAATTCTCTCTCAGTCTCGAATCTAGCCAAAATATCGATTTTTCTGGAGACGGTTATCGGGTAAAGGGGTACATCAGGGGATTTGCAATGTTGAGGGGAAACTATATCTATGTACTGATCACAGCTTACCGAGTGGGCGCTCTCAAGATAGCCGCTTCAGTACGACCTCCTCCTCCTCCACAGCGATCGAATACGACCCCCCTTTTTTACCACAACAATACTAGTAACTGTTGCCGGATTGTATAGTGGCGGACTGCCGGAATAAGACCTCTACTGGCCGGAAAATACTCCGGGTTACGGTGGCCGCGCTCAATTAAAAATACGTTGCGTGCACGACGTGCGATAGGGTTGCGCGGCGCATTTATAATTGGACGCGGCCATCTTAACTCCCATGGATGCCCTATAGTGACCGGAATAAGACCCCACCTGGCCAGAATTATTCGGGATAACGAACTACAGGGCAGAACGCGGGAGGGAAACGAACTGAATGAGTTTGATCCGTAAAATATGAAAATGGTACTGGTTTGGCGCGAATCAGTCTGGCGTCACGACGTCAAAATGGGCTGGATCATCGAATTGGGTCAAAACCTGTCCAAGGGATAGTTCAAGTACCTGAGTGAGAATGTCGCATCGACTTTGCATGAAGAGCATAATCAGAATAATTTATGGTAGTCCAGTGCGTGGTACTGGCGCTGCGCCTCTTGCGCGGGCGCCAAGCCGTTCCATACAAACTTGTCAAAATGTGAAGGAATTCCACGACTGGAAGACCATCAATTACAGTACGCCTCTATCCCACCGTAATACAGGCCATCGTGTGCATAGCTCACCCCTTCGTTGCATTCTTGCAGGCACTACGTGCTATAATGTACATTCAAAGGTGTTCTGAACAAGTATCTTGAGTCCTTTGAAATACTTCTTTTACGTTTTTACATTCATTTCTTATTGAAATAGTCTCGGTTAGTTTAACGCAAGATCTCATAAAATTTTGGCCAGCGGCGCCTTGTTGGAATGTTTTTTCTAATGACAGTCTCGGTAAATTGAGTGAGTTGTCAGGAGTAAATCAGGAATATGGAGCCTACCGTGCCAGAAGAAAGCCGTTCGGAAGCTGCCGCTGCTATAGGCTCAAGTCAATTGGGAGCTGCCAGTCGAAGAGAGGAGGTTCAACGAGTAGGGGATTATGCGAAACAAATATTGCCGGAATTGCTGCGTACCGGAAGGATAGCCAAGTTGCCAGTGCAGCTGACAGATGGTAGGAGGAGCTAGAAGGGTAATGATACATCGACGTTAAGGGTAAACTCTGCAATTCAGCAGTGTATTATCCGGTTGACGCTCACGATAGAGTTCGGTTCTGTGTGGTGTGTGGAAAACATGGCAAGTTCCGTCTCGACAGGCACTTAACCGGCACGCATCAGACTGCGAAAAACAGTGAACTCTATAAGGTAGGAATCATTGCCGATGTGGTGTGTACTTCCTCGAAAGACTTAAATTCAAGGTATACGAACAAGTGGGAAGAGGAATAGTGGAAAGGATGGAAAGTGCCTATGTGGATTTGGCCAAAATCACGGAACCACGGGAACCTAGAGAAAAGATGATATGCGATGCATTTTTGCGACAATTAAATCGCTGTGGGATTCTATTGCTGAATGAAGTAAGTACTTGATGTTTCTTTGAGGTCTATCACCAATATTTCATTTTGATCGTTCAGCACATTGAGCACCCAAGTGCCCAGCAGCCACGGCGTCCCTTACAGCCGGAGGCTTTGGAGGTGGATTTTGAAGAACAACCAGGACCATCACATGTTGCAGCAGCTGTTCCAGTGCAGGGTGAACAGGAAGGGCCATCACGTCAGGTGAATTAAATAATCGGGTCTTGAATGGGTTTGTCAGAAATAATGTGTTCTAGGATGTCGGTCATCAATACCGAGCCCTACCACCAACACGTACATCACCAGCCATACCAAGGCAGCAGTTTTGCATCACAGTCAATGTTACTGACGATCTACAGTATACAGGTAGAATCTTCGCGAAGTGCTCAATTGTAAACATAAGTGGAGTAGTGATGGTATTTAAGGGGGAGCGTTTGTACATCCTGTATTCCTTGGACCACTTGACAAGACATTCATGTTTGCTCATCATCACGACGACTGGAGTGAAAGTGTAGAGCGACAATACTATGTGCAAACGTACACTATTCCACCAAATAGCAAACGCAGTCTCAGTAAGTGATGTCTAGTCAGCATGTGGAGAACTAGTTATCACTAGCTAATGATTAAGGATGGATGAACGTGGTAGATAGCGAGTTGAAGCTATGGAGGAAACTGATTGGGGAGCAACATCCCATATTACAACATTTCCATGACTATCTCAAAAGTAAAACGGTAAGACTGTAAGCGACTCACTTTGGATGGATAACAAGATCTATTAAGAGCTTGGAGAGCAACAAGAGCCGGTGGCGGAGAGCAGGTTTATCGAGAAACTCGGAACACAAGCAAATCATATGCAAGCAATGTGGAACGATTCATGCTTGCTGCAGTGCGATCAAGAAGAAGGTGAGTATTAAACTGGACACTGGCACATAAAGCAGCAATGTACACAGTACAAACTTTCTATTTGTGAATATACAGATTCGGCGAGAGTATCTGTCAATGATGCCATTTTTTCACGAGAAATCGTGGAGGAATTCTTCAAAAGACTAGTGGACAAAAAGCCAGTGAGTGTTAGGTGGTCATTCTCGAAGGCAATGCTGTTGTTCTACAAGTTCTTAGAGATGAATATGGGCTCAGGTTAGTTGTTGTTTATACGTTCACTTATGCACAACAAAACCCAGTGCTTAAACTGCCGGGCCCACCAGGACTCTCGTTATTGGACAGGCAAAAGAACTGGCCGTACACCCGGTGGATAGAGCAAAACAGGAAAAGAAGAGGCAGAACACCTACACTGGTACTGACGGACGCATGCAAGTGGTACGAAAATCCAAGAGCGATCAATAAACGGGTATAGACGGGTTCTAGAATAGCTATGTTTAGGAAATGGAGCACTACTGTGTGGTGAGAGTTGTGGATTCAAAGAAAATTCTGAAAGGATTAAATCGATCATGCGTAATTTCGTGAGAGAAGGATCAGTGCAGCGGCAAGATTACAATTTCGTAATGAGGTAAGGGATGTACCCGCGTAACCCCCATGATTTGAGCATCTCGTTAAAGATGCTTAGAACCTTTATCCAATATACGTTAAAAAAGGCTTTGCAGTGCTGTCATGGCGTATCTAGTGCACTTTAATGGGGCGAGGAACGAACTTACTCACAAAACGCGTTATGGCAACATATGCGGTTGTGGAGATGATGTACTAGGTACGGGACTTCAAGCTGTAATGTATGGAGGCGACTTAACTGCACAGGAACAGTTCTGAGTGATGTAAACTTTGAAAATGCTTCGGAAGACAAGGCGTATTTTTGCCTCCAGGTTGGAAGATATCCTCAACCAAAGCACTACAACAGAGTTTGTGAGCCGACCTCCACAACAGGCGGATATTTTGTCGTTGACAAAAAATCGTCTAAAAAGTGGATCGATCACTATGTGAAGCTCCGTGAATAGTACGTCGTTAGCGGTTTATGCATGATGCTGATATACACATTACCTTCAGTGTGTGCCGAGTAAACAACGTGGCAGACGCCACGGCTCCTCTGAAGGTGTTTTTCATTCAATGGAACGGTGTAGGCATGTCACTAGAGAATAGTCGTCTTATGACGACTTTTTTACGATGAACTGGGATGCGGAGCACTTGGGCTGAGCTGTAACAAGGTAAATGAAGGTTCTTACATTACTAAACAAAGAGGCTATTCCTACTTCATTCAGTCAAGACATGGTATTGCTCGTATGGAGTACGATAGGAGCATGCAAGCACGAACACAAGCACTTCCCACCTTCGCTGATCCTGATATCGCCCGTATGCATGTCAGTAAGCGAGAGCCAACCATATTTTTATTTTTTATTCACTTATTAATTTTCGCTTTATTATTACTTCTTTTTTATTTTTATTATTACTGTTTGTTTTATCATTATTATTTGTTGTTTTTATTATTATTTATTCTACTTACTTGGTTGATAATTTATATTAATTTATGTGTATTTATATTACACCTCCGAAATCGTTTTTTATTTTTTATTGTTTGTTTATTTGTTTTTTATTATTTATTATGTTAATGTTTTTATTTGTTTTGTTTATTATTGTTATTTGTATTTATTATATTTATTTTTATTTCCTTATTTTATTTTATTTTATTTTTATTTCCTTATTGAATATTTATCTCTATTTCCTCAGTTTCTTATTATTCTATTTTACTTTTTATTATTTTTCTATAAAATTACTAACCAATGATAATCGCTGTTCTCTTAGCGCATCAGCCCTCAGCACAAGTGGAATATGTGAGGCAATACGAGAAATCTTGTGTATACGGCTACGTCAAGATTAGGTTCTATGCACAATGGCAGATAAATAGTAGCCCTAGTATCAGAGCGCGTGTAAGGGAGGTCAAGAGGATGTTGCAACCGCCAACAGGGTAAATCCTTGTCTATTCACCTCACACAAATAATCTCTATGGAAGTGTGTGTTTAGTGTTTTATCGTGGGCCGAATCAGTCATGGGCCGTAGATCACGAGCTGTACCTACGGCATCGAGGCAAGAAGTTGAATGCAGTAGTGAGTCGTCGGATGAGTCACTCTATGATGACGTTGTGGGCGACTACGAGATTGATCCGTCTGCAGTCGGCTAGCCCAGTCAAATAGTAGGTATGGGCAACTGTTTTATTGAGTAGTTGGTGGAATAATAACAAGGGTTCAGGTAGTAGCGAAGCGCGTTCTCGCCGTCGTGTGAGGCAGCCAGCTCCTGTTGCCGTAGCATCCAGAGCTGAGAACATTCAGCCACCAGTAGCACGGGGTGCAAAAACGATTTCGAGAGCACCTGCTGTTCCCTCAGAAGCCACAGCAGAGGACATCCAGCCAGTAGCACGGTATATTCGTGCAACCACGACCTCGAGTTTGGCAATGTCTTCACCAATAGTGATGGAAATAGAAGAAGAAAGCACAATGTTGGAACAGACACGTGCTGCAGCTGAGCGAATGCAACGGAAACAGGAAGAGCGACTGCGTCAGCGCTACGCCTCCATGTTACCGGAAACGGCTGATCCTGGTGGTGTACTCAGTTACATGCAAGAGCTAAATAGCAGGCAATATGACGGAGGACTGGGGTACTATCAAACGGAATACGAACGACAATGCTTCAACCTGCGACGATTAGCCCAGCCGATACAGGTGAGTTCAGTTCACATGCAACATCATCATTTCCATTTCATGAAATGTGTTAAGGACTTCCCATGGCTGGAAATTCGCGATATCCCAAGCATCAGTGGAAGAGGGTTGTTTGCCAAGGTCCCAATTCGGAAAGACCAAGTCGTCAGTGATTATAGGTGACGCAATCTCTTATTACTTCAGTGAAAGATTTAATGTCATTTATATAAAATATGGGCTCTAATGGACATGTCTTCCAGAGGTTTGTTTATCACTCATGATGAGCGCCTTAACATGAGAATGGATCCTGCGGATGAGACTCTAGTCGGTGATTATGAAGTGGAATATAACGGTAAGCGATAGTCTGGACTCAGCAAGGCCTCACACACTAATAATATTTCAGCATACCTCACGGATGAACGAGGAAGTCGTAGGCAAGAGAAGTACCCAATACTTGCGCATGATGTTCTGGTATACCACCAGAACCCGGCACTAATCGTTTCATGTAACGTTCCCCACTTTCCCTCAGGCACTCCACGACCACATTGCCTGCACTTATTAGCTGAGAGAGCACCTAGGGTGTGACCTCGCTTGATACTGAGAGACACACCCAATAATAAGGACATGCTTCCACAATGTACTACCCGAGTTCACCCGCTATATAGAGCATTCTACCACTACCACCAACTGTATTAGCCGTTCAACAGTAAACCTCCACAACTCCAAGTCCTACACATTTCTGGTGCAATCGGCCGGGGAAGGACCCATGGCAGGTAGTTTTCATTTCATTGCCAATTGGTAATCATATTGCTCACTTTACATGAATTTTTTTCAAGAATATCATTTCTAATCTTAATTTCTCTAAGTTTCCAAAAGACTTGAAATGTCGCTCTACTTCATAAAAAAAGCAATAGTCAGCAACTCTAGGTACCTCTCAGAAGCCTTATTAAGCTTCAAGGAGTGCAATCAAAATGCCATATACCCAGATCACTGTAGCGGAGAGTTTTTTGATAAGTGCCTAGAAAACCTGGCACAACTCAGCTCTCACTTATCGCGTATAAAGTCTACAAAAGAAGAGCTCGAAAATAGAGCCAACCGCTTAGAAAAGTTCTGCTTTTCCACAATATGCAAGGCAGAACAAAGCGAAATTGTAGCTGAGGCAGAAAAGCTTGAGGAAGAATCGCAATACTCAAATCTTTTGAGAGAAGCGCACCTCCATAATTCGCGACATAGAGTTTCAACTTGTCGAAACAAGAATTGCCTTACGAAGGCTTAAAGTGCCAGAGCCTGTTACAGCACACCCTGTACGGTGCAATATATACCAGTATAGCGATAAAGTAGCACCAGTTTCTGAAAAGGTGCGCGCTGAAAAATCCCTGTCCTCGCACAAAGTCAGCGCCCTGTCATAGTGCCGACTATCTCCAAGGTGGTAAATTCTGTGTGCAGCAAACCGACACATGGTGGCCCCAGGAAACCGCTACCGTCTAAAAGCGTGAACGCAGATCCTTCCACTAACGCAGAACAAACTGCCTTATTCAAAGACCTTGGAGAACGCCTCAGAGTAAATAACTCTGCCAGTGAGCAACAGGAAGAGTCATGTCCTACAGAAGATACTGTAGAAGCCCTCAAAGGAGCATATGAGACAAAAGTAAGAAAGCCTGACACACCAGGTAGTCATGAAAAAAAATACCAAGCAAGAATATGTTAGCGAAAGCAGCTGCAACGATCTGAGGCCCGATTCTGCGGAACAGAGCCGTAAAACCATAAAATCAAAAAATAATTTTCTTGTTAACGTCACACAAAACCATGTGAGACTATGCAACCCCTTCTTGCAGTTCAGTTTCGTCCAGGTGATATCAGATTCAGATTCAATTTCATTTGGCCAACCATACAAGCTGTACAGGTCTCCAAAACCTCCCCATTCACAAGGACAAGCAGCGAGATTTCTCCGCAGAAAGCGTTCACGGACCGCGTTCGTGGTGCTGTTGAAGCATGATCGGTGCAGTGGAACGGAAACGCTATGGAAACTGCATCGTGTATGAGGATACAGGAAATGGATGCATTTGTGGTGAGTAATCCTTAGAAGCTCAGCAAACTTGATTGTAGTGAAAGTCACTGAATTGTAGGTAGAGCAGACAGAAGAAAGGGCAGCAGAACAGTCAATGCTGCAACAGTTCGGTGGAGCCAGGCTCATGTATTTCCCATCACCGGTGGAGTCGATGTGGGCAAGGCTTAGAGAAAATAGAAGAATCAGTGTGGAAGAAGCCCTCAGAATAATGGAGGATTTGACCCTCATAGGTACCTCCGGCAAAGTTTGCAGGAATTAGCTAGGTAGAATTGTAGATGTGGCGAAATTTTCGGATATCTTTGTACATATGTATGCTTTTTTCTTAGAAAACGTGTATCACCTTGGGAATTTCATTTCTTACGAGTAATGGGTATCAATGCGGGTGGACCTCTCATCAGGAGGTATTTGTGATGTTAAGTGTCATATTTTTCCATTGTATGTCTGTAATAAACTGCAAACAAACCTTTGAGCATAACGGAATCCTAATCGTTGAGGGGTCAATCTGCATATCCATGCGTATATTTTTGCCTAAGTCCTAGTAGAGAGAAGAGGGGGTTCCTTTCCCCCTTTAAGCTTAGGTCAAAATCATGTCCATAGTGGGATGCCCTCCCCCCGTTGCGATAGCACCGAGATTACATCCAATCACATGCGTAAAAATGAAAACAAAACTGAAAACGGGTCAAATAAAGTCGGGGGGGGGGGAGGGAGGGGAGAGAGACACCCAACTTTGCGTCGACGTCGAAGCTTCTTTCCCTCCCAAGGCTTAGGCTAAAATTGATATCCCCTCTTCCCACATGAAAAAGCATCTGTCAAAGCAGAGGCTTTGACATGGGTGGAAATTTGAGCCTTCCCCCCCCCATCGACTTTAATTGACCCCAGATTATTTCAAGAAATCACTGAAATTGCACAGTACACACATTGAAAATAAAGTTTAGTTGATCACTGATTCAACAAAGTTGTTTGCAGCACACGGAAGACTTGCTTTACAAGACGCAGAAATTTCCGATGCGGATGAAGGATTAAATTAGACACAATCATTTGAAACATTTGAAAATATTCGAGAGTCTGCAAAATAAAGATTAGAAGATCACCAATGCAGAATATGCACGAATTAGGAAAGCATTTCCCCTTAGTTCTACTTTTGTAACATAGTCACACATCACAAAGAGATAAAAAGACAATAAATAAAAACTTTTTCAATATTCAACCAGAGGACTTGAAATTCATAGGGATCCTTTAAGATCCATCCCTCTTACTCCCCTCAAAATTTCATCCTTCTAGCTCCATTTTGAACTCCGTGACACTCGGAGAACGCCTGAGGCGCCGCAGAAATGGAGGACTCCGGCGCTCGCCGACCTGGCAGACGCCCGAGGCCACGCCCCCAGCACCGGTGATTGGTTGAAAACATTCGCCATAGGCTTCCGCTGAATTTGATGGGGTTCGATGGCATCATTGTCGGCGTCTCTCGAAAAGCAGCGCTATTTTCCGAAAAAACACGGTCGTCTGAGGCTCACACTTGAATTTTACCTTTGAAAGGCCATAACACACCTTAGAACTCAAAATCAGCTAAGCCGAACTGGCCTGTCTTATATTATTTTTTCGAGCTCTATCGAATGCGCTATAGAACGTCGCGATCCGATGAATTTGAGTTTTTCACTCACTAGGGTAAGTTCCTTACCTAATGATTGTTCATCGTCAGTTATTATTACGGTGATTGCCAAGTTATTGAATGTATCCTTTGCTCCGCATCCTAATGTGGATATTTTTCCCACGGCACCTTCGGGGCAAGGGGAGATGACCACTCAGGATTCGGAAGAGGACACAAACGATAACAATGTTGTTCGTTCGATTGCTGGTACAACTCCTCAAAAACATCAATTGGAGAACCAGCCGTCGAGCGCACAGCAGCTTCGCAAGCTGCAGTAAGGGAAAACTGTCTGGATGCTGCAGGACGATACTAGGTCTCGACCACAGGAGCGCAGCCAGACTATCTCTCCTGCAGGGTCGTTATCGGCAGAGGCTGTTGACATGAAAGTCGGTATGCCTACGGCCGCTACTACGTCCGGGGGTTGCACCATCAGGACAATCTCCTGATGTGCCATCTTGCTCGGTAATGCATCCCAAGGCTATTCGCACACCTTTCGCTAAGCCACGAGCTAAAGAACATCAGGCTCAAAGGCCGAAGGAAGGTGGACCAATAGTCATTAACACCTGTCCTTATCTCCCAGGATGTTGCGCTACTCGAACTCACGCTCGATTCGCGCAAGCTCACCGCTAGGGAGTATAAGGAATTGAGAGTTTCGCGATGAGTTATTCCTTTTAGTTTCCTATGTATGTAGTGGTTTTATCACATAATATCATAAGAGTCCAAAATCACTCACATCATTTTGCCATAACCCTCTTTTTGTTGTTCGCACTTTCTTCAGTGTTTGAGTTGCGTCATTCATGACCAATTCGCTACACTGCCCTTTTCTTCCTTCTTTAAATAACTCATCGTGGATTCTCTGAGTAGTACGTTTCTCGTGCGTGCAGACCATGCAGTCTGCGGCGACAGACCTCGATCGCATGTGCGCTTGAGGGTTGTCACTTATAGTCAACTAGTTGTCACCTCGGGGGCATCCATTGTGTCATTCCCAAGGAAGACGACCGCACAATCGACCGATTCGGTATGCCAGTCGTAGACTTAATACGTTATACTTGCCTAGCATTCTCCCCTCATGCCAGGCAAGTAAGTACGTTGGTCTTCGAGGAATTTGCTCCCGGGAAGACCACTGCCTTTACCAGCAACATTCCCCTAGCGCGTAAAATTGTCAAACAATGCTTTTCTTTGTTTGCCTTTTTGCCATGTAGCTTTGCTTTTGGTAATCTAACCCCATGGTTCGCGAACGGGCTCATCTTCCGCTAAGGTGGGAGGCTGGATCCTCTCCGGGATCCAGATCCAGAAGGCGGCATCTGCGAGCGAGCCGACGCAGTTGCTTAGGGAATGGTTATTGCGTAGCCGGGTGGCAGCAGATGCTCACGATTTAGAGGGAGGCGCTGTGCCACAACGGCTTTTAATGCGTCGTGGGTAGTAGTCTAATCCCCACTAATGCGTGCGGGTAACAGCGGCTCCCCGCTAACACGTCTGCGCAGGTAAGCAACCACAGGTAAGTTAACATCTTTTTCTCTACTTGGTTGGTTTCTTATGTCTGTGCTTTTACGTCGTAGCTGTTTAAGCATACCTTCGGGTATGCGCCCCACTGTTTTTCAGATGCCGTCATACAATCCACTCCAAGATGGGCAAGTGGGGCCAGACGAGGTCGACGTCGTGATCGGGGGCGTCGATGGAGTCTGGTGGTCGGACTGCTGGTTGGTGGACGCGGACAAGCATGGCGGATTCGTTGATCGATGATGCTATTTTCCGACGCGTCGTGGTTCGTGTCCGACGGTGTGGCGGTGTTGTTGGTGCGATGTGTGGAGATGTTGGTGACGTTGTTGCAGTGCTGGCGGTGTGATGTGTGGAGATGATGGAGGTGTTGGTTGCGGTGCAAGTGCTGGCAGTGCGACGACGTCTTGCGGAGTATGAAGCAAGTTGATTGGTGACAGTGTTGGCGGCGAATTATGATGGCAACTGTTCGACGTTTCCTGTCTTCCCTCCTTTTTGAGGTGGCCCTTAAGGCGCCTCGTGTGCAGTCATTTTTTTGGAGTTGCCCTTAAGGCGCTCCCACTGTTGTTTTTTGAGTGGCCGTTAAGGCGCTCTTGTTGTCATTCATTTTTCGCTGTGGGATTCATAGTACGTAGGATTGCCTCATGATGTTGTCTCTCTTTTTCTGGATGCTCTTAAGGCTCCATGTGTTCTCCTTTTTCTCGGGTGCCCTTAAGGCCCCTTGTGTTTTCAATAGCTTTGAGAGTCATGTCATGCAGGTATTTAATGCGTCATTTTTGGTCGGTCACCCTTAAGGTGCCGACTTGTATCATACTCTGAGCGAGCGGGGTAGTAAGTCGCCTGTAGGTAGGAAAGTGTGAAGGGAATCGACCTGGCAGTCGCCTTAGGGTGTTTTTCTAACATGGCCTTAATTATGGGTGCCGGTGCTTTATCTTCCGCTGGGGGCATCGTCGTCCCACCCTCCCTGTGGCGACTTCTTCGCTCGTCTTGGAGTGTCGCGGATCGCCGCGACGATGGCCTTGGGGGCACCGCGCTCCCCGGCCCGTCCGCGCTGCGGCGCCGCTTGTCGCGTCATACGGCGGTGGCTCCGCCCTCTGTGGTCGAAGCCGGTATATAAGGGCCGGCTGCCAACTGCCAGTCGGTTTTCACCGGGCAATGCCATGATGCTGCCCGAGGACTGGGGGTGCAGTGCACCCTTGGCTCTCGGGTAGTGGAGCGCTGGCACATGAGTTGGCCGGTGTCTTCCCCTGCTCCCCGACCGCGAGCAGCCTTGGTCGGATCCCCATGCCAGACACCGTCGGCCATATGGCTACGTGATAACAGCCGGATGGGGGTCTAATACGTTAGCCGGCTGCCGGGAGACGCCCTAGCGGAGGCGACCTTGGGAAGTCAAGTATGATATATTGTATTGTTGTATTACGTGATAAATGTGTGCTATATTTCTTGTTGTGCAATCTATGTGTAGTTCATGTGTTATATTTATATGCATGTTGCGTCTTGTCATGTTTAGTACTGGGGGCAGGTTGCCAGGGAAGTGACGTTCAGGGTTTGACAGCCCTCAAATCGGTTAAGAGTGGTGTAGGGAATAGGTCGGTAACCCCCTTTGGTCCCCAGGGGGGTCCGCCCCACCGGCCGTTGTGGCGGCCGCCGGGGTGTCTCCGGTGAGGGCGTCTGGGGGGCATCATCCACCATTGGGTGTCCCCTGGACGTGAGAGGTTTGTGTGCGCTAGGACGATGCAACCGCGATGTCAAAAGGATGCCTTTGATCCGCGACAGCCCCCCTCATACTCAGCGTTATCTGCGGAATGTCGTGGCTGCATCATCTCACTGTCTGACCCGTGTCACGCTGCCTGCCTCGCTACCTGTGAACACTGCCACTCCAGGGCTGCAGCTGGAACGCCGGGTAAGATGGTGGCTTAATGGCTGTAAGTTCTATATTGGAAGAAACTAACCATTTTCTTATGCTTTCAGGATGAAAGTTTATTTGAAACATTTTGCAAAAAGAATTTTTAGACGATCCAAAGATGGATGCATCTCCATTATGCACTGCTGTTCATATATTCGTTCGCACATGTACCATTACACGTGTAGACCGGTATCTGTCACTGACTGTGAGGAGCAGAGACCAAGGATGAGAACAGAATAGCACCATATGGGGTGGCAGCATAGCCTTTTACCGTTGCGTACGTACGGTCGTCGAATGATGGTCGCAAAAGGTAGTCGCTCCTGGTGAAACTCAGAAGCACCAGTGTTAGATGCATTTTTGGGCAGGGCATATTGAGTGTGAAGGAGAGTCGGTGAACCCTTTCAGGGTTTCGAAGAGGTCCCATACTGGATGGCAGGCTGTGCCAAGCGTTCCAAACGAACGACCGTGTCAGTTAGCTGCGTATGACTGCCATGCATCACAGATCTGCGTGACTTCGATCGATTCTCGGTGATGCGGTGCATGAAGAACATGTCCGTCATTGACCGTTTCATTTTGATTTTTTGATCGCTATCCTTTCAGCAATTTCACCTTCATGTAATCACATTATGGTTTTGCTGCCTTTAATCACATGTGCACGATCTTAATGGAGCAATTAACATAGGCAATTAAGAACCTTAATGTTTTTCGTTTCTAACTTTGATAGACATCCTACTGTGGAACAAATGATAAATAAATGAGTGTTAGCATTTGCTGTATAGTCTGATCTATCATGATGATTGATATTCTTTGTCCATAGCACTTTCGGCCATTATTCACAAGGTCACAACCTCTGGAAAACCTCTCAAAGAATCTCGAAAGCCCAAAGAGCTTTTGTTGTGTGGAAAACTGCGTATTTTCAGTCCACATGTTGCCCTCGTCAGGCTTATACAAAGGTCCCAACTCACTTGTGAGTATCGCACCCAGTCTGACATAAAAGTTCAGCTGAAATAGCAACAGCAGTCTTGGTAGTGCTCATCGCAAGGTCAAGGATGGGCTTTGAGCCTTTGAAGGAATCGTGCACGGAAAAATCAGTTTCTCTGCTAGCATATATTTATGTTGCATGTGCAGGTTTATGTTGCATTTATTAGTGAGGGCCGCATGCAAAGTTTCGCGCAAAAAATTTAAAAACCGTACATATGGCCCCTCCGAGTTGGGGACCAGCCCCGTCCTCCGCCATTTTGAGGAGCTGTTTCTTAGAAGGTCTCTCACTTTTCCGCCTGAAGCTTTGCATGTGGATCTTATTGAGGAAATACAGCATGAATATATGGATAACAGAGAAATGAATTCTTTCATGCACGACTTGTTTGAAAAGGCCATACACAGACCGAGCCATTTATAGAGATCGTAACTCATTTAAATGCGTTCTATTGCCATGCATTGTGTAGATGCGCCTGGCTGCTACCGATTCATATTGCTCTCCTTTATTGTTTTGCGATGAAATTGGAGAATATAGATTTTTTGGCGTTGATCAATCCCTTCTGCGGGATGCGTCGCACATTATAGTTCCGTTCAGAATCGTGATGGCTGGTGACTCTGATGTGGCCTAAACAATGAATTGCGGTGGCCAGCCGATGTACAAGTTAGTGCTCTTATCTTCTCAAAAGACGGAGGTACCTATCTGCCGACCTCGGAGAAATGGAAGGCTTGGTTGGGGTTGGCGGGCGTTGATCCCCGCATCATGGGAGTCGGTGTGGGTCACCTGTCATACACCACCTCCGCCATACACACCCGGGTTTTGGTGACAGTGTTTCATTTTTCAGTATTGTCGCCCGATTAGCCCTCTACCACCATTTTCAGGGTACTACAAAAGACCTTTCAAGTTGATGGATAGTGTGCCTGTAACGTTCAGGACGTTCGCGAAACTGCTGATGACAATTTTTTTGCAGGATAATTTTGGCCGACTATGGGAAGGGAAACGGTGATGGAATAATGCTGCAGTAGACATCGGCACGATACGGTCAAAACCCGAAAAATAATACTCTCATGCAACCATTGTGCCTATTGAGAACGTGTTTTCACGCACTACGCATCGTGACGATGCCAGATAACCGGCGTTGTCCCGCCCTCTATAGCTGCTCGTCCACCGACGCCCATGGAATCGAAGTGCATGCAAACGCGATTCTCAAAACGGGCCTTCTAACGCAAGTTCGCTCCTGCTTCTGCTTCCACTTCAGAACTTATCCTTCTGCCTGCAGAGATCATGTCTTCCCTGTTTTGATTTCCCCCATCAGTGCCTTTAGGCTTGTGACCGCGCATGACTACGTCAAAACGCCGATTACTTTTAGTTTTACGATTGTTTCGTTTAGAGATCTGCTGAACCTGTATTCGAAAGTTTCAAAGCTGGTACGCTAATAGATGATACCGCTTTGGTCTCCATACCTTGTCACTCATTTTCTAGATGTTTTTGTTTGCATTTCAGCAAATGGAAAGTGCGCTTCTTACAGTATGGAAGTACAATTTATTGGTATGGGATTCTGTTTATACCCGGAAACTCATGCTCCGCAACGTTTCAAGTGGGCCCGTATGTGCACGCGTGGGTGATAGGGGTGCAAGCTG